>CM077116.1:17178584-17802156 GCA_039619475.1 Icerya purchasi | reverse complement strand
TACGTATATTTAAAATTAATCTGGCGTATTCTCAAATATTTTTTAATAAACCGTTATACAGGAAATATTTTTAATACATAAGCAGATGTAGTATTTTTCATTAATAGATTAAAAATTAATTTCAAAAATACGATACGTAAAAATGTTGAAAGTTATCGAACATTAAAAATATAGTACGATCAAGCGCCATCAGTTTTGGAAACCCTTAGTCCAGTGAACAGCGATTATGGTCCGAGCGTCATTTTCGTTTGTTTTTTTATATTTCATACCTGCAAACTTCCGGTGCGCAATTCGAGTGTGGCCGATGCAAACGTGTGAAATTTCAAATCGAGGCCCTTGTAAAAGCAACAAAAGACCGTCATCGCTGTATTCGTTTTTCCAAGAAACCATAAAAAAATTAATAATATTGAGAAGATGGTGTTCAATTAAAAAAGAAAATGGCCTTTTGCTGCACGTGAAAGGTCACACAAAACAGGGTTCAATCAGGTACAGAATGTGATAGAAACCTACACCACCCGACAATAACAAACAACCAGCCCGTGAAAATGCAATTCCTTTGTTAAAAAATGATTCCAGTACAGAATACTATCTTCACGATTGAAGAGAGAAACGTATGTGTGTCGGCCAGAGGCATAATTTAAACATTGGAATTGTGCACCGGAAATTTGCCGGTATGAAATATAAAAAAACGAACGGAAATATGAGCAGCGTCAAGTTAGCCCCCCCATGACGGAATTTTAAAATCAAATTCAACTAAACGAATTGTGCCCGTTTTGTAAATACTTTGTTCCGCTCGTGGTACAAATATACATATTAAAATCATGCACAAAAAAGTAAACACTTAACATCAATTTTTTGCAGTCAGCATCGAATTCAAATTGCAACAATAATTAACGAGTACATACATAATATAATTGTTCACTTTCTGTAAGTTGAATAATGAACATTTACTCCACTTTGATTTGTTGCCGGTTTTGAAAAGTTAATGTTGCTGAAGAACAATCATACGATTGATAATACATTATTCTGAAATGTATTTATACCTTTTATCTAATTATTTTTTACTTTCAGCGCGTTTGCCTTTTTTAACTTTTACAACAAACTTTAAAGTCGATATCGCTTTTTTACTGGTGGTACACTTCTGCATGAACGAAGAATCATTGAAATCAATCTGCATATTTATACGTAACCAAATACAAAATAAATAAATAAATAAATAAAACAAGTTCAGTCAAGCATGATGTTTCATGCGCTCAGGGTTACTCCGTTTAGCGATAATACTCGCGGCGCTAAGGGGGGGACACGTAATTTTTGCGCTTTCTTGAACTTTTCGGCAAACTTTGAGAGTTTCGTTAAGGAAACGAAATGTGGTTTTGTTTCCGACAAATAGCGATCTTTTCAACAATATATCATATGCTGGAGAAAAAAATATATTTTTCAAACTTTTTGAGCTTTCGGCGCCCCAAAGGTCTGAATATAAAGTTGGAAGCTTAGCTATATTTTTCCTATGAAGCGGTCCTGTATGCATATGTCTAAAATACGTTTTGGTTTCTCCAATGTTTTTACTCAGGCTCACATTTACGTGAACTTCCTCTTTTTTTCCGTTTTTGGCCCAAAAGGGAAGGTTTAATTAATTTTTTTACTGTACTTCTTTGATTTTATGAAAGAACTCCTGCATTCTATTTTAAATTTCGAATTTTACCTTTAAAGGTTTATCTAGAAATGAGTTATGATTTTTTAAGTGATTTTTGAGGTAGTTTTAAATACAATGTGATATATTCTTGACGGTTTTTTGGGTTAGTGCGTATACGTGGAGGAAGTGAAACTTCTTTGGCTTATATGTATTAAATTCTATAATAAAGTTATATTTGAAATTCTGCAATTTGAAAATTTAGAATTAAACAATCTAATTATTTAAATATGATTTAATACTTTTAATAAAAATATATGCGATCATATAAAAAAAAATATAAATAAAATATAAATATATATCTATATATATATAAAAATGAATGTATGTATGTAGTCCACTACGGACTCCGAAACTATCCATCCGATTTTTATGAAATTTGGGCAGTTTAGTTATAGGGTTGGGGGAACAGTGTAGGCAACTTCAAAGTCAAAAAAATAAATAAATAAATTATGAAATTAATAAAAATCGATCGAAAATGCGGCCAACTAGCGTCATTATACCAATTACTATCATTCCCAATAGATGGTACCACAGTAAAGGAATTATTCCAGTATACTTTATTTAGATTGTGGTCGGGAATTCTATCGTTTGTCGGGTTTTGACGAGCTCCTTTAATAGTATTGTATATATAAAAATCAATTGCGCAGATATAAAATATCGTAACTTGAGAATGGCTCGACCGATTTGGCTGTCTTTTTGTTTTTTGTTCTGTTCGTAATTGTCAGGACAAGGTTTGTATGAAAGAAAATTTTAGAAAAATTCATCGAAGAAGTCGGAACATTAAAAGAATTTAGCAAAAATGGCGTCACGATGTGACGCTCAGTTTGTCAGTTCTGCTGTCACATGATTTCATAACAACAACAAATTCCGCATTGAATATTGATATTTTTTTGCGAAAAAGAATTAAATTGAAAACGATAGTTCAGTGTGTTATCAGTGGTGTTCATATCATTGGTGCATTTAAAACCGTAAAATTCATCAATTAAAATTTAAATAAAATGATTACTATGGTAAATGATAAACTTTTAATAACATTTTATTAATTTCTGGTGTAAGTGAAATAAATAATTTATGGTCCGTTACTTTTCTTTTTGCGTTACTGAACACATCAAAACTCTATGACATGATCTACACAAACAAGTCGCACTTCTAGCCTAATTACTGTACTCATTGCAGAGAGTTTAAATAAAGGTACGTTTTCTATTATTTTTTACAGAGAAATAAAAAATCCTGCAACGGAATTTTTACTATTTGTTACGGGGAATGTAATTCACACCCAAATTCGAAATCCTTACGCAACTACACTAATGCGGCGGTGCGCTACAATTAATGAAAACGGATCCGGTACTAATGGATATAATCAGAAAACGACAAATAAATTTTTTTGCACATTTTATGAGAAGACCTACATTTCACTTTCTCTAAACAATAATGATAAAAGCGGTAAAATGAAAAAGGGGGCGAAGAAGAAGGATTTTTTGACTCCAAAATATAAAGACATGAACTGGAGTTACAAAAGTAGGAGAATTATTGCAGGTCGCAAAAGTCGAGACAAATTTCATCAAATGGTGGAGTCCATGAAAAGTTTGTTAAGCTACATCCGAATCGGGTTGCATGAAGAAGAAGACGTAATGTATCTTTCCTTATACCGTCATCGTAAACAAATCGTTTTCTCTTATATTAGGGACCAGGATATTTCATTTTTCGATTTTTAATGCCTTCGAATAGTTTTCATTGTTCCCGTATTCTTGCTATTACTGGCACATATATTACATGTTCGGTCTATAATATTTAAATTAGTCTCTGGATAACCGAAGCTACTCTTCTTTCTTAATCTGCACTCATGGTCCATGTTTGTTTTTTTGCCGCCCGTCCATTACTCGCGTATTATCCGTTCGTATTCGTGGTTTAATGTGTGTTCGGTATTTTCGCAACATTTGGATATGTTCTCATAAAATATTCAAAAGAAAAAAAAAAGGCGAATCGCGTAATTTAATTTCTGAGGGCAGTATGATTTTGTGAGCCGAGCAACTACTCGGTACGGCGGGTACTAACAATTAAGTAACATGACGTGTGATTCGGTTAGACAATGATGCTTCGTTCAATGGTTCGAATGCTGCTTCAGTTAACGGAAAAGGGTAAACAAAAACGATAGTGCGCGCTAGATTAATACCCCGATAGCTGATGAGCCCAAAAATAAATAAATAAATAAGTAAAAACAAAGATAAAATTAGTTTGTTGCGATAATTATTATTTTCGAGGGGGGAATTATCTCTAACTAACGATGATCAATTTATCATATTTAATTTAAAGTTGTAGCGTACCACACCTAGAAAAAAAAAAAAAAAACAACAGAAAGAAAATCTCTACCATATACCAGAAAAGAAAACAGGTATATAGGTATGAGTAGAAGGTCGTTCTACCATTTTTGAATTGTAGCGGGCCACATTTACCGTCGTTAAATGGTCGCAACAATAAACTAAATGTATAATAAAAAGATGTTGATTTTTTAACGAGTACATTGCAAACCGGTCTGCACTTCTCTTAAACACGCTACAGCCTAAATCGGGAAAGAGATAAGAAAATAATAAACAACCTAACTTCACAAGTACTACGAGAACTATTGAGAAAAATGAAACATTCACGTCTCGGCAATCAGATCACGAAAGAAATTTGAAGAGCACAAAAAGATTACCCTAGCAATGAGAAATTTATAACAACTGAAAAGTCCTTGATCCGAAAAATTAATGACCGTGTTACGACTTGCGGATTTTCGGGTCCCTTTTACGGGAAGCCAATGTTACGATTTTAAGACCTTCACGTCATTTTTACGGGAAGCCAATGTTATGATTTGAGGGGTTAAATCCTTCGCTATTCTTCGATAAAAAAATACGTAATAATTTTAAAAAAAAAATGTTAAACCGGAAAAATTACGGGCGCCAGCAACACTTGTCAATGGTGTGTTGCAACCGGAATCGCTCTGCCGCGCAGAGTATTAGACTTTTTTGTGATAACACAAACGGCTATGATTTGTTTTGTAAAAAAAAACTTCTCGAGCCCGCCGTAAAGTGGCGGTAATATCTCCGCAACGGAGATATTGCAATCTCCCAAACACACGCGTTCAGTAAAATATTTCTGATGTTCCGAATCACGTATATTTCAAAAAACACAACAACAAACAGAACGAACGTGTACCAAACTGATTTAGACTAGAAAGAAAAATTGTATACATATAAGAAAATTTGACTGGTTAACATGAAATTTTGATTTCATGAGAAGGAACACGACGACTAGATAGTACGCGATTTTAAACGGTAACACAGGTAATTGACCGCACAACAATATTAACACATAAGACGACGACTAGATGAGTTAATTCGCAACAATCGGCTCGATATTTTATTCTAAACTAACGGTACATTACCAAATCCTTATCAATTAATAACACATAGCCGCTACAGCGCTCATCTTCACACATGGCTCACGCGGCCGACAGGCACTATCCTGTTGTCCCAGACCGCACGTACCAGGACACTTACACAACCCCTAACACTACCCGAGCCGAGAAATTCGACAGAAATCGGAAATAACAAATTCGGTCGTGTAAATATCCCGGCCGTATTCTCTGACGACGATAAATAATAGGATTTTTTTTTTTTTTTTTTTTTTGTTGGGACGCTTTTAATTGCCAGGATTATTGCGCCCATCGGATAAGTTTTAGATTAGGGAGTATAGGTGGGTTTTTTTGAGAAAATTGATCAATGAATTTAATTGTTCTGGGTCATCAGATATTGATTGAGGGGTTATTTTGTGTTGTAATCGTTGGACAGAGAAGGAAGGGCAGGAGAAAAGAAGGTGTTTTATTGTCATGATATCTGAGGAGCAGTAGGTACAAGTGGGGTTTTGTCGAATTCCTTGATATAGGTGACCGTGGGTAATTTTGGTGTGACCAATACGGATTCTAGTAATAATAATTTCGTCGGTCCTATTGAGGCTTGATAAATGTTTCCAAGGGACGACTGATTTTTTGAAAGTATGAAGTTTGTTGGTATGTTGTTGGGACCATTCTAATTGCCATTTGTTTTGAGTTTGTACACATATATATGACTGGAGGTCTTGTGGTATAAAGGGAAGGAGAGGGGAAGAACGGTGTGCGGATTTTGCAAGATTATCAACATTTTCGTTACCGGAGATGCCGATGTGACTCGGGATATACATGAAGCTGATTTTTATTTGTGATTGGAATAAGATGTTGTATAAGTTGAGTATTTTCTGAATAAGAGGATTGTTTTTAGAAGTGTTTTGGAAAGAAACTAAGGAACTTAAGGAATCGGTCATAATTAAAAATCTGCCAGACTGATAAGTTTCGCTGATATGAAATATACAATGGTAAATGGCCATTAATTCTGCTGTGTTGTTTGAAGAGAACGAGGGAAGAGAGAAGTGAAATGATGATTGCTCTATGGAAAAGGCGTATCCTACGTGGTGTGTTTTTCTTTTTGAGCCGTCTGTGAAGCAGTGTATATGGCCACTGTATCTCGATAATTGATCAATGAAGTGATTTTTAATTATGAAAGGTGTGTAGTCTGGTTTTGGGTAGGCTGTAAGCGAGATATTTATTGGAGGAATGGATATAAGCCATGGCTGATATTGTTGATTTATTTGTTGTTGAAGTAGTGGGAAAATATGATTACTTTTGATTATTTCAGTGAATGAAGTGATTGGTTCGTGGACTGAGATTGATGGAATTGAGAAAAAATTTATGACTCTTTTAGATATTGGATGGGATGTGTTTGACATTGTTTTGGCTAGATACTTGTTTGTTAGTAATTTTCTACGATAAGATGGAGGGAGTTCAGCAGCTTCGCAGTAAATGCTAAGATTAGGCGAAGATGGAAGAGCTCCTATGCATAGTCGAATCGCTGCGTTATTAACAATGTCTAGGCTGGAGAGAGCTGATTGTTTTGCAGAACAGTATATGGGTGCTCCGTATTCGATTTTTGATCGAATTAGGGCACGATAGAATAGTAGCAGGAGGGATCGAGATGGGTTGTGTCGAGGGTTTCTAATTATTTTTAATAAATTCAAGGATCGGAGAATTTCGGCTTTCGTTTCTTTAATATGTGGAATCCACGTAAGTTTTTGATCAAAAGTTAGGCCTAGAAACTTTGTTGAGGTTTTATACTGAAGAGGTTTATTATAGAAAGTGAGAGTTGGTTCTGTTAGGGATTTTCTTTTGTGGCTGAAATTAACTATGTGTGTTTTACTGCTAGAAAAGGAAAGGCCGTTTTCTTCGGCCCAGATTTGAAGTTTGTTTAACGTTGGTTGAAGAAGTTGATATGCTATTTGTGGGCTATTGCAACGTAAGGCTATGTTTATATCATCTGCGAACAGTCGTAAGGATATCGGGTAGGAGATTATTTCGGTTATATCGTCAATCAGAATTATGAAAAGGATTGTGCTGAGAACGGAACCTTGGGGTACTCCATTCTCTATTCCAAAAATTTTGGAGGATTCGTTATTTAGTCTCACTTGGAAAGTTCGGTCTTTTAGGAAATTCTGTACGAAATATGCTAGATGACCTTTTATACCGAGCGAATGAAGTTTACGTAGGATTTTGGATCTCCATGCTTTATCATAAGCTTTTTCGAGGTCAAAGAATATGGAGTATAGATTTTCCTTGTTTTTGAAGGCAGATGTTATTTCTTGTTGGAGGTCTAATAATTGATCTAACGTAGAACGATTTTTTCGAAAACCGCTTTGGAGACTGCTTAAGTAATTATTCGATTCGAGATACCAAATTAGTCGTGTACTGACCATTTTCTCCATTATTTTGCATGGGACGCATGTTAAAGAAATAGGTCGATAACCAGTTGGTAGGTTGGCGTCCTTATTTGGTTTTAAGATGGGAATGACAATAGCGTGTCTCCATTTGGTGGGGAAAGTGTCGTAGACCCAAATGGAATTGAAAATCTGAAGAAGGGCTTCTAAACCTGATTGAGGTAATTTTTTGATCATTTGAGGGTGAATATCATCTGGTCCTGGTGAAGAGTCTCGGATATTATGGTTTAGAGCTATTTCAAGCTCATCAATAGAAAACAGTGCATTGTGAGGTTCTGAGTTATCTGAATTAAAATTTATTTCAATTTTTTCTTTCTGAATCTTATGGTTTTGAAAAAACATGCTGTAGTTAGAGGATGCTGATACATCGGAAAAATGTTGGGCTAGACTATTTGTAATTTCAGTTTGATCTGTTAAAATTTTGTTGTCGACTGTTAAAAAATTTATGGTGTGGGGGATGTATGAGCCCTTTAGGATTTTTATTTTTCTCCAAGTTTCTTTAATAGATGAATTTTGAGTAATCGATTTTATAAATTTTACCCAACTTTCGTTTTTTTTTTGGCGAATGATTAAGCGAGTTTGGGCTCTATTTTTTTTAAAAAAAATTAAATTTTCCAATGTAGGATTTTTTTTGTATTTGCGTAATGCACGTTTTCGGTTTTTGATCGCAGTTTTGATTTCTGGGCACCACCAAGGGACTACCTTGGGAGGAAATTTGGAAGAAGATTTTGGTATGCTAACCGAGGCTCCATGTACGACAGAGGTTGTGAAATTTTTGACATTATCGTCGATAGAAAGTTGGTAGTCGAAGGTAAAGGAAAAATTTTGTTGGAATTTAATCCAGTCGGCTTTATTAATAATCCATTTCGGATATTTTTTCAATTCGTTGTGTGGGGTTTGGTTATTGTTTAACGAAATTTCGATCGGAAAATGATCACTAAAGTACAGGTCATCGAGAGGTTTCCAATTTAGAAAATGGGCTATATTAGGTGAGCAAAAGGTTAGGTCAATTGCGGAGAAACTTCCATTAGAAGCGTTAAAATGTGTGTTATCGCCGGTGTTTAAAAGAACGGAATCTGTTTGGTTTAAATATTTATCTACGGAATTACCTCGATTATTTGTGTTATTTGAGTTCCAAGTTGGGCTGTGAGCGTTGAAGTCACCGGTGATAATGTAGGGAGTTGGTAGCTGATTTCGAATATCATTTAATTCATCGCTCTGGAGATTTTGATCAGGGGGTATATAAATATTGCAGATAGTGATAGGGCTTTTGAAATGGTTAAGAGTATATACTTGAACGGCTATGGCTTGTAAATTACTGATTAAAGGGATTGGGACTGCTTTTATATCTTTATTCACTAGAATTGCGACTCCACCACAAGCAATGATGCCTCCAGAGTAGTCGTTACGAAAAATTTTATACTTGGGAATTTGAAACGAAATTTGTGACCGTAAATGGGTTTCTTGTAGAGTGATGATTTGGGGAGAGGTTTTTTGAATTAAGAGTTGGAGTTCATTTTTATGGCTTCTCACGCCGTTACAATTCCATTGAATAACGTATTTGATTAGGTATTAAGAATAACGGATTGGATTAATTATTGTTGATACGATTTAGATAAATTTTTACAAATAGCAAAGTAGATTGCGTATTACCATTCGAATTCAATCGTTCATGTCGGGCTCCTTCTGTATGTTATCTGGATTGTCTGGACTTTCAGCATTTTCTGAAATCGATTCTTCTAATTTTTTTTTCAGTCTTGTAAAACGATTTTTCATTGATCGGTGTTCCAGATGCAGATAATTGTCGGCCAGGATTTTTATTATACCGTTGAAATCGGTGGTGAGTTGAGCTACGCATTGGGTAGGATCTTGCTGCCCTTTTACGAGATCCATGAGTAATTTGAAGTTGGAAAGTGATATCGGATAATCTTGCTTCTTTTTTTCAAAGTTTTCTTCGATGGATTCCAAAAGTTGTTTTGTTGAGAATGTTTCTTCGGTTGAAGTTGTTGCCGGATTTTCGATTTTGGCCTTCTTTTGTTTTTGTTTTTTTGTATGTGGTGTTTCTGTTTCGTTAGCGGGCGTTGGGAGGTCGTCAACTGTTTGGTCGCTGTGAGATTGGGTGCTGATTGATAGTGGTCTTTTAATGGTCTGTTGAACAACGTCCGTTTCATCGCGAGTATAATTTTCGTTACCACGAGGTACGTCTTCACTTTGGCAGATGGTGTTGGAAGGTGCCTCCGTGTTAGCATTTCCAGTTGATTCGACAATTTTAATTGTGTTGTTCACATCCTTTTCGTCATCGTTCGATTTATAGGAATTTTTTTCTGATTCTTTGGACGTTAATTTTTGGGATTTATCCAGAGTTTCATTATATTCTTCGGATCTGTTAAACTCACATGACTGCGTTGTGTGACCGAATTGATGGCAGATGAAGCATTTGATTTGAGCATCATTGTAAAATACTCGATATTCGTCGTCTTCATATTTGACAAACTCTGAGTTCGGCAATTTTTCCGAAGTTTCTGCTGAGATATATACAAATCTTCTTTCTGAAAGGATATTAGTCAAACCCTCTTCCTGCGTAAGTCGCAAGAATTTCATGTCTGAAGTAGGTACTACTCCGTGGGAGACGATTAGTTTAATTATTTCTGCATGGGGGACGTGGGGGGGTACATTAGATACGATTACTTTTTTATCATTTTTTTCTTGTCGGTACCATCTGGCTTTGACTAGTTTTCTATTAATCTCGATTTCTCCACCTGACTTGAAAAAATTTTCAGCGATTTCTCTGCTTCTGATATACATTCGAACGCGGTTATTCGATATTTTGGCGCAATGTAGTATATTATTACCTATGATGTTTACCATTTTTCGAGCGTAATACGGCAGCGGAGCTCCATCGACGTGTGGGAAAATTATAGCTTGGTTGGCGGACGGGAAGGTTTCTTTTTTCGTTGCAGTTGCGTACGACATGCTCGGTCTGTACTCAGTACCGGATGTCGTTTTGATTGTCTGATTTACGAAAAACCAGCTGAGGTCGGCTGCGACCGGCAAAGTCTTACGTTGCGATTACGATTTACTTGACACTTATCGGAACACGAATACAAAACGATTAATATGTTAGAGATAAACTATAGAAGATCAAATAATAGGATTGATGCCGAGAGATCGAAAATTAATGATTTTAATCGGAGAATAATTTCTAGCTCGACATCATCGCTAGATAAAATACCGAATCCGTAGTGTTTTTCGTATTCAGAGTTATTCAGACCTCTTCCTATTTTCATTTCGGTAAATGTGCTTCATATGCCCATTCGTTACTCGCATATTATCCGTGTGTATTCGTTTTTAATGTGTGTTCCGTATTTTCGCAACTTTCAGTAATATTGTATGAAAATATTTATATTTGAGGGGCGAGTGACAATTTTATATTTCAGTCATTATTGCGATTTATTATTCATCTTAACAAGAAAAAAAAATTTAAAAATTCTGTAAAAAAGCTATATATAAAAAGACGCTTATCACATCGACTGCTAAATGCCAGTTGCGTTTCAGGCCTAAATTAACAATGGGACGTATAAGCGAATATAGAAAACAACAAAGTATTGTTTTAGGTTTATCTGTAGAAACTCAGAAAACGATCTCATAAAGCTTCGAGAAAAAAAATCGTAGAGCCCGTTCTATAGTAGCTAGAGAGTTAATTATTTTATCGTCGTGAGATCATATGAAAATTATAAAACCCTCAAAATTTTAAAACTAAACGGTCCAAATGTAAAAATATATAAAAATCGAATTAAAAAAAAAAAATGTTTAAAAAATTCTACAGCCAGTTCTGTACGAATTATTGATTTAATTTTTAACCCGCGCACCAAGGCTTCTATAATACGGGGAAAATATAAAATTCGAAAAATTATGATATTTAGGAACCGAATTTTGAAAAAATACACCTTTAAAGTGGAAAGACTGGAAACTAAAAAAATAGTCCACAGCTCTTTCCATGGTGGCTGGGGGGTCGCAATTTTTTTAAATTAGTGTATTTCAATCACTAGAATATAAGAAAAATACGAGGCCTCCAAAATTTTAGAATTAAAGAGCCCAAATTTTGAAAGATAATTTAAGTGTATAAATTCTGAAATGTTTAGAGTGATGGCCAACAGTGACTTATCACTTAGATTCTGATAAAAAAAAGAAAAACAAATTTCATCGTTGCATTTAAAAAAGTAAATAATGCTAATATCTTATTTTAAAAAGAATTCAATTTAACATATTCCTGTCACATATATTACCCTGCTAACGGTTTCAGGGTTTCAGATATTTTAATCTGAATTTTACTTTTTTGATTGATGTATTCGTGTACTTTTTTTTTTTTTTAAAAAAAATAAATATATGTGAACGCTGCTGTCATTATGAAAATTTACTAAGTGAAATAATTTAAAGTGCGAAGGAACGGGTCGCGAAACGCAAGTGGGAATAAAGGAAAACTAAATAATTTCACTTAATACAGAATGAAATTAGAATTTGTAACGAAATAATACAAAATTTCATTTGTAAAAACAATTTAAACAAAATAAAAAAATAAAACGTTAGAACTTTATGTGAAGAAAAGTATTTTGGTTAGATAAATATAACGAAATAAATAATTGTTGTATATATATATATATATATATATATATATATATATATATATATATATATATATATGTAATATGTTTTTTTGTTTTCCATTTGTAAATAAGTGAGGAATACCCGTAGCAAGAAATAAAAAATTAAAAATGTTAAAGACGCCTATCACATCGACTGCTAAATGGCCGTTACGTTTCAGGCCTAAAATAACAGCAGAACGTATAAGCGAATATAGAAAACAACAAAATAATATTTGATACTATATTTAAAAAAGATATGTAAAATTTTTTTTTGTTGTCTTTTGTTTAGGATGATACTATATTAAGAAAAGATATGCATACATTTTGTTTTATTTTCTTTTGTTCAATCGTTTAGATTATTCGTAAGTTTAAAAAAAAAAAAAGAACTATAAAAAGGTTATATGTAAAAAGATAAAGAATCGAAAAAATGGACTGCTGCTCCAGTCTAAATTATATACCTACCACATCTGTTACTATCATCTAACTGTTCATTCCAGCTGTGTAGGCCCTCATTTTACGATTTCATTAAATTTATTTAAAAAATTTTTAAGTTTCACGAGAATTGAACGGCACAGGATGATGAGAAATTGCACTTATTTTTTGGATTTTGCTTCGAACAACTATAGAAAATTAGAATATTGGAAAAACGTTTCCTCAATCCGCTAATAGCAGACAAGCCAACATTCATGCAGGACAACGTCTGCCGGGTCCGCTAGTATATATATATATATATATATACATACATACATATATACTTAAGAACAATCTATTTCATAAAAATTAAAATACATATTTGAAATTATAATTTAAAAACTCACTAACAGACTAAATGTATAATGTATTGTACCGTGAATATCTTTCTATAGAATGGTGTGTACACATACTTATTACATGTATACATATATATACAGGGCCAGATTTAAGAGGAGGCAGGGGGCAATGGCCCCGGGCCCGTTATCAAAAGGGGCTACCCGCTGATCACCCAAAAATTTAAAATTACAAGTATGAAAAGTATGTGCGCTCAGATGGTGAAATGATATATCATTCTGATTTTCAGGGTGATGTTGAGTTCCGAATGCAATATACTTCGTGAATTAAATTTTGATAATCTAATTGAAACTTTCGCTATTAAACAAGTTCAGTCAAGCATGAGGTTTCATGCGCTGAGGATTCCGTATGAAAGTTAACAATAAATATAATTATTTAGTATGTAAGAAAATTTGTTTGAATAAACTTCCATTTTTATTTTATTATTTTAATATAATATATTAATAAATTTCAGAGATCTTTTCTAATAATAATTTAAAACAGTAAAGCAAAATACTAATTTGAATCGAAGGCTTAGACTAATTTTAAGTGTAATGTAATGGTTATGAAGAAAAATTAATTAAATCCTTTTTTTTATTTATTTAATTTTTATTTATTTTTTTAACTTATTGGTTTAGATTTAATAATACTAATATTAAGGTTTTATGATTTTTTAAAATGTATAATTTTGTTAATCTCTACACCTATCTTTCTTGAATAGCCGACTGTTAAAGACATTTAATAAATATATAAACGAAAACACACAAAAAATATTAATTAGAAATAATATTAATGCTACGTACATATCACTCTGCTGCGGCTGCTAGAATGCTGGTGCTCCCTGCTGGCAGTTTGGTGTACGTTGGTGATTGCGTCCTGGATTCTCGGCGAATGGGAGGGAGAGACACGGTAATCGAAATTATAGTTTACGAATTTTGTAAATGTCACTAATTTGAAAACCATCAGAATCCTTGTTCATCCTTTTAGATATTTGTATTGTATCCCGAATATACAATATATGTTTTGTATCAGGTTCAAACACATCAGATGAATTATTTGTAATAGATTTCCAGAACTGTATTTGCATTATATTTTTTCATTATATCACTATACATTCTTTCCAGGCCCGTGCCCAGAATTTTGGAAAGGGGAGGGTTTTGACATTTTTCTTTGTATATTTATTCTATAAATAACAATACATTTTTCACTAATATTCGTACTATTAATAATTTCCATCATTTTGATTTACATAAATGAATTACCCCGTATACGAACATTAATAAAAATTACATATATGTTATTAATTACACACGTAATAAAAAATTTTGCATAAGATAATAATGAAGTACCTAAAAATATGGAACATATTTTTTCTTTTTTCTTTTAAAGGTAGGTAAGAACATCCTAAAAAATCATCAATATTTATTTTAAATTTGTGATTTTTTTCAGATTTTTGTGTGTTTATAATAACTATTTCAGTTCCCATGGGGGGGGGGGGGGGGTTAACCCCCCCCGTGGACACAGCCTTGATTCTTTCCCTTTCGCTTTTAAGATATGCTTCAGTATTTATTCTGTTATTACTAATATTAAACAGCACTATACTAGTTGGCATCATTATTACAGATAATTTAAAAGTTCATCAAAACTCACATGTAAATCTTCTCTATATACACATTTCAGCATCTATTTTGTTCACAGAGATTTCATGATTATTCTCATCAACAGTAATTTTTAGAAAATTTTTTTGATGGCTTAAAGAAATATTCAGTTCTATCATCTTTATTATATACATAATGTATTTCAAACTGTTCCCTAAATACACTATTCATGAAATAAATCTTTATAACAACTATAATAAAATTGATGTGATTTAAGCTGGAAATAGGGTATTTTGCAGTAAAATCACTGTTTTTGCATCTAAGATGCTAATATTTATTAAAATTTCTATTCTCATAATTCTATTCTATGCTGTTATCAGTTATCACTTATCTAGAAGTTTCTAGTATATCGATATTTGTAATCGTCCAATCGATGTTTCTGAATATTATCGGAATGTTCCAGAAACCAATACATTTTGTATATAAACTTGTCGTAAAGTCTCATTGTTAACAGTTTCGATAATAAAGTTGTAGTAGAAACATCGCGTTCGTTTGTTCAAAACTCAAAAGGTTATGGGCGCAGACGCTTTAATCTGTGATTTTCGTGTTCGTAATTAACAGTTATCGCGATTTTAGTATGTTTAATATTTTAACGTACTAGTTCGAAAGTGAATTGTTATTTAAGTATAATGATTCGATGTTTCGTGTTCGATACGTGTTAGTGATGGTGTATTTAATGCGATTCGTAATTCTATCGATTAAAAACGCGAGTGAACAGTTCGTTCGATAGTTTATTGCGATCAATCGGTATTTCATCGTTCTTATCGGTTCTTTTCTTATCAGTGGTGATCGGCTATCGCGTTAATTAATTTCATCGTTCGATTCACGTTTGTGTGCGAGTACACATCAATCGAAAATGGAATTTCTCAAAGGTATCACGCCGCTCAAGGGTCCGGATGACTGGCCACTGTGGAAAGACAAGGTAATGGACGTTTTAGAATATTATGGCGCGTTGGAAATCGTCGAGGGTACAAGCGTTAAACCCACTCTCTCCGAAACACCAACAAAAGCTGAGAGAGAGGCGCTCGATTCCTGGAATAAGGCCGCGGCATCGGCCAAAATCGTCTTATCTCACTGCGTCAGTGAAGAGCTTCACGAACGAATCGCTGGACGGACAACAGCGAAAGAAGCATGGGAGATTCTTCTGCAACAGTTTGGCAACAAGGCAGAAGACCAGTTATTCCGTCAATGTCTCAACTTCTTCAGCGCTGAATGGCATGAAAATGAAGATGCTGCATCGGTCATTGCGCGGATTAAAAACCAGTATCGCGATCTCAAGGCTGGTTTAATAAATCGAAAAGTCGAACGTATTGAAGAGCTTCTCGAGTTACTTTTCGTCTCGAAAGTGCTTCATATTCTTCCGCAACGGCTTGAATGGTTCAAATCAAGCTACTTGCTGATGAAGGCCAACGAATCGAAAACAATCGACGATCTTTCCGCTGCCCTCATTCTCCACGAATGGAATGTGGCACCAGTTCAAAAACCCGATTCTGGTGAGGTTTTGGAGGCACAAGGCAAGAAAGGCAAATTCAATCCAAAAGCGAAAAAACCTTTCAACCCACATAAAACCGAATCAAGCAATAGTCAAACCACGGAGGTTCTTTGCAAATATTGTGGGGAGAAAGGACACTGGCTCAAGCAATGTTCACGATGGAAAGCCGATGGTCAGCCTCCATACCCAGCCCGTGCCAAAGAACTTGGTAAACCTGGATATGGTCGCAAATCAGCCTCAGTCAATGATATGGAAACGAAGGTAGCGCGAATCGCCGATAGTAGCACTGTCTTCTCGGCATCAACCAATAAGATAGACGATGATTGGTGGATCGACAACGGTGCAACCAAGCACTGTACCAACAATTTCAATTGGTTTACGCAGTATAAACCATTTGTCCGAAATTGTACGGTTATTGCAGCAGGAAAAGAGAAATTGCAAGCAATTGGTAGTGGCACCATTGAAATCGCGGATTATTCAAGTGGTCAAATGCGAATATCTACCATGCATGATGTCTGGTATGTACCTGCAATATCTCGTAACCTGTTTTCAATATTAGCTGCCCACGATCGGAATCCAGGCAGTAAATTTGAATCAGATTTGAAACACTGCGAGTTCTCAGTCAATGGAGAAACCATCTTCACTGGTACGAGAGATCAGTATGGCACACTATATCGTGCATCGTTCCACACAATTCAACCGCAAGAAGTGTGTGCAAATATCGTTGAGAATAGCCAACTCCTACAGCTCTATCACGAACGATGGGGTCACATGGACAAGCGGTATGTCCGGGCTAAACTCGAAGCAGAATTAAATATCAAAGTCAAACCGGATGATGATATTTGTGAACCATGCCAATTTGGGAAAGCACATCGTCTCCCTTTTGGTACGCGGAGTCCAACCAATGCACCAGGCGAGCTGATATCAAGTGATGTATGTGGTCCATTTGATCCATCATTCACTGGGCGCAGATACTTGATCGTTATCAAGGATCACTATTCCCATTTTCGCCAATGTTTCGTTGCTCGGGAAAAGACGGCTGTCAAGGATGCTTTAAAAGCATTCCTTGCCCAAGCAAAAACACTCGGTCATCGAATCAAAGAATTCCTCAGCGATAATGGGGGAGAATTTGATAATGCTGAAATTCATGAAATTCTTGAAAGAAACGGAATAACACGCCGAGCAACTGCGCCTTATACACCAGAGCAAAATGGTGCAGTGGAGAGGGAAAATCGCACGATTGTTGAGATGGCGCGTACATTCAAATACTCGAATCCTGACATCAAATTCCCTCCAGAAATCTGGGCAGAATTAGTTACCACCACTGGGTATATACTGAACAGATTGGGAAAATCATCCGTCAAAGGTAAAACGCCTTATGAAATTTGGTTTGGCCAGAAACCAAGAATCAAACATTTGCGAATTGTCAGTTCCAAATGTTACGTTCACGTACCAGCGCAGAAAAGACGAAAAATGGACTCAAAAGCCATTGTTGGTTACCTCGTCGGATACGATGGTGATGAACGATATCGAATTTATGTACCTGAAAAACATGATGTTGTTTTATCCAGAGACGTTACGTTCCATGAGAAAATTGGTGAGTATTCCTCCCACTCAAGGAGAAGGAACCAGCCACCAAAAATGACGACGACGACGATGAAGAGGAAGTACCAGATAAGTCTGAAGACGATGAAAAACCAGACAAATCTGAGAAATCACAATCCTCATCAGAAAGTGATTATGAAGATGCGGAACGAGCTACAAGTGATAGACCAAAGAGAAATCGGAAAACTCCTGAGTATTTAAAAGATTACGTCACTTGTGCGGAGGTATTCATTGTCGAGGATGATCCTAAAACTTATTCCGAAGCCATGAAACGAGATGATAGCGCGGAATGGAAAAAAGCCATGGATACAGAATTGAAATCAATGCGCGATAATGACGCTTGGGACTTAGTCCAACTTCCTCCAGGAAAATTTGCAATTGGCAACAAATGGGTTTTTCGATTAAAAAGAAACCCAGATGGCACAATCGACAAGTATCGTTCAAGAATGGTCATTCAAGGCTGTGCACAACGACCCGGAATTGATTATGAAAATACGTTCAGTCCGGTCACTCGTTTAGACACAATTCGTTTATTATTGGCTATCGCTGCCATGGAGAAAATGAAGCTGATGCATTTCGACATATCCGCTGCATTTCTCTACGGAGACTTGGACGAAGAAATTTATATGAAACAACCAATCGGTTACTGGGATGGCACAAACCATGTATGTCGTCTGAAAAGAAGCCTCTATGGACTAAAACAAGCTTCTCGGTGTTGGAATAAAAGGTTTGACGACTTCATGACTGAACTAAAATTCCAACAAAGTCGTGAAGATCCGTGCGTATATATTAGACACCGAAATTTAAACAAACTAATTGTCGCACTCTACGTGGATGATGGTTTAGTAATATCATCCAATCAAGAAGACTTGGACATATTCATCGGAGAACTCAAGTCTAGATTCAAGATTGTAGCCAAGAGTCTTACCTACTTCCTTGGTCTTGAGATTTCACAAGTCAATAGCGACATAGTAGTCGGACAATCAGCGTTTGTTGAAAAGATTTTGGAGCGTTTCAACATGTCCGGATGCAACGCGGTCTCCACCCCTATAGAAAAGTTATCGAATGGAGCGACAGGGAAAGTACCTATTGATTTCCCATATCGATCTGCAGTCGGTGCACTCCTGTATTTAGCAAGAGGTACTCGCTTCGACATCGCATTTGCCGTAAGTGTTTTGTCACGGTCATTAGAAAACCCTACATTAGAAGATGTAGGACGAGTTAAGCGAGTATTCTGTTGTCTATCCGGCTCAAAAGATTTGAAGTTAACCTACAGTTGCAAACCAGATAGTCGATCACTTGGTTGCTACAGTGATGCCGATTTTGCCGGATGTCATTTAACTTATCGTTCAACCAGTGGAGTTGTAATCAAATTTGCTGATGCAGCAATTACCTGGTTTAGTCGCCGTCAACAACTCGTAGCAGACTCAACCTGTGAAGCTGAAATGATTGCAGCTAATGCCGCATCAAAGGAAATCATTTGGATTTCAAGGCTGTTAAAGGAGATTACTGGTTTGTCAGAAATTCCTATTTTGTATATCGACAATCAGGCTGCCAAACGCTTATCAGAGAATCCTGAATTTCATTTTCGCACGAAACACATTCAGCGGAAGCACTTCTTCATCCGCGACAGAATCAAGGAGAGCATGCTGAAGGTTTGCCACATTGAATCTGGATCCCAGTTGGCAGATTTATTTACAAAGCCTATGCCACGTACTCGACTTTTAATTTTACGAAGAAAATTAGGCCTTAAGCCAGTTTAATTTCTTTCATTATTACTTTGTATAGTTTTATATTTGCGTTCGTTTTCTTTTTCTAAAATTATTCGATTAGGGGAAAGTATTAAAATTTCTATTCTCATAATTCTATTCTATGCTGTTATCAGTTATCACTTATCTAGAAGTTTCTAGTATATCGATATTTGTAATCGTCCAATCGATGTTTCTGAATATTATCGGAATGTTCCAGAAACCAATACATTTTGTATATAAACTTGTCGTAAAGTCTCATTGTTAACAGTTTCGATAATAAAGTTGTAGTAGAAACATCGCGTTCGTTTGTTCAAAACTCAAAAATATTTTTGGGTAAGAAACACATTAAATATGAAAATGTATATATTTTTTCAATCAATGATCAAAACTAGCAGTTTCAGAAATTTGAAAACCCCAAAATTGCAAAAAGTTACAAAGAGGTACATAATAAATAATTTTGGGGTTTTTCGATTTCTGAAACTGTTAGTTTTGATCATTGATTGAAAAAATATATGCATTTTCATATTTAATGTGTTTCTTAGATTTCATTAAAATTTCTAAGCAAATTCATTACTTATTTCTATTTGTAAAGAATTTTTTTCATGTTGAGTGTGTTTAAGATATTGTATTTTATTTGTGAGTGAAGAGTGTTGAAATAAGTAAAATAACTTCACATTATGAAGTTTGTACCCTTGAAAATTAACAAAAAAACATTAAAAGAGCTGATCAAATGTAAAAAATGGAGCAAAACATCAGAAAATAGTGTAAAATAATGTAATGATTGAATGAATCTTGATGTTGTCTAGCCTGTTGCATCTCTCAGTGTGAACGTTTAATGAAAAACTGGAACGATATATATATCAACTAATTTTGACTAGACATAACATATCTGCCTTGCAATGTGTACAAATGTTAGAGATAACTACCAAACAGTACTCCCCCCCCCCTGCTTGATGGGTCACACTCCACCTCTTACCCTTATTTATTATTCACAGTCAAACACCACCATCTCACTAGCATACACCAACCATTCTACTATAACCAATGCAGTAGAAACAACAATAACGCGCTACACTTGCACGAATCAATAGAAAATTCATCACTGCGTTTCTACTTCTTTGATATACCCACGGTGGAGAGAACATATATATATATCTGTTTGTACTTGTATGCATTCGAAAAGTATCATGAAATTGTAATTGTTTTATTAATAGTTCTTTTGACGTTGGTCGAGGTATAATTAATGATATTTTGACTTGGTTAGTGTGATTATAATTCAATGTATCATCGATCAGTGAAAAATATAAGTAAAAAAAAAATTGTAATTATGATAAGTACCAAGTTTATCAGTTTATCACATTAATTACTGCTCCTAGTAACCGTCTGTTTGTAGCATTTATAAAATTTAATCTTTGTGAAAATTTAAAATAAAAAACCGGCCAAGTGCGTGTCTGGTCACGCACAGGGTAGAGTTCCATGTCAGTACAGGCTATTTCAAATTCTTACAAGACATCTGAACCAAAACTCGATGTATTTTAAAAATACAAAGTTAATTTTGCACTTTATTTCCACAGAATTTCTATGAACTTTTTATAGACTCAACTATATGGTTAAGGTGATCGATTATTACTTGTAAACCAGAAAAGTCTACTTATCGCTGATAGTTTTCCTTTTAAATTCGTTATATTTGCATATTATTGCATTGAAAATTTAAAAAAATACTTACCGCTTACAAAAAATTTTAAGAACAGCAGAAAAGGAAAAAACTTTCAGAAGAGCAATTTCAACAGCAAAAACGAAAAAATGATGAACAGAAAGAAAAACTGGCCGGTTTCTTAATGAAATTTTTAAGTAAGCTATAAAATAAGGAAACGAAATGTCAAGAAAATGTTAATGTCAAGCATAGCCTTAAATCCAGAAGCTATGGAGGAATTTGAAGAAAAATATGTATGTTGTAGTCCTTCTTCAGAAGTAGACTTCGGTAAAACAAGAGAAGGTACTACTAAAGAACCTGTAAGCAATTAATCGTCATCAGTGATGTTTAGTAGTTTACGTTGTGGTAATGATTCCGTTTGTTTTTTTTTTACAATGGGTTTCCCAACGAAGATACTAGCCCAAGAAATGGAAAGAAGGAGAAAATAACGTTATATTTTTTAATTTCTGAGGATAGAGGATAAAAACAATTCAAGGGCAGGAAGAATACTAATATCAGATATAAATAAAGGATTAGCAGGGGGTAAACAATTTCTGTTAGTTTTTTTAGACTTTACTAAGACTTTTGATCTAGTGGACCAAGAAATACTAATTGAGGACATAAGAAAAATGGGAGTAAAAGGGAGGTATCTAAAATGGTTTTGGAGTTACATAAGAGGAAGAGAATTTTTAGTAAAGATCGGGAATGAACACAGTAGAAAAGAAATAATGAATTATGGAGTTGGACAAGGGACAATATTGGCACCTATACTATTTTTGATATATACGAATTCGCTCTACCGATATGTAAAGAACTCTAAAGTGTATGTTTATGCAGATGATATCGCACTAGTTATTGAACACTCTGACATTGAAAGTGCTGAAAAAATGTTACAAGAAGATTTCAGTAATGTATGCAAATGGGGGTATGACAAAAAACTATTAATTAATGCTAAAAAAACAAAAGTGACGCATATAAGAACGCCAAGCCGGTTTAGAACGTTCGTCCCCAAATTAATTTTACACAATACAAAGTGTTTACATAGAAAGGAAATATGTGGTTGTGAAAAGTTAGAAAATGTGAATGAATTTAAATATCTTGGGATAACATTAGACAAAGGTTTAACATGAAGAAATCATATTGACAATAACACAGGGAAAGTTAGACAAACTATTCCAGCACTATATAAATTAAAACAAGGTATGACATACAAAAGCCTAAGGTTATATTTCAAAGCTGTAATAATGTCTAGAATTAAATACGGAATCGGAATTTGGGGTGAGGCGAAAATTACAGAAATGAGGAAAATCAACAAATTGTAAAAAAAATGTTTAAAACTGGTCTTACACAACGAGAGCAAGACGGACGCATTAGCTAACATCACTTGGTGGAACAAAAATAACGAAATGTCACCAAAAATGTTATATTATTACAGCAAATTGCTCAGTGCTAAACTAGAAGATAGGCAGTTACCAACTAGAACAAGAACCTACAGGACTAGAAATTGCGATAAACCTTGCTATGTACGATCTAGGGGGATTAACAGTAAAATAGACAATGAAGAGGAAGAGGTATTAATAAAATTAATGGGGAACATACCAAAGGAAATTCGAAATGAAAAAAATCTGAGGAGATGGAAAAACAAGGATAGCATGGTGTAAAGAGAAATAGAAATAGTAACAAAAAAAAAAAGTATCGTAATACTAGTAATAACCACTTATAATATTGACTACGTTGACATGAGACTCGTTACTATCTCCAGTTTTAAGCTGCTAATGAGAGAGTGGTAGTTGTATAAAAATTATATTGTATTATTGTAATATATAAGTTATCATATTAAGGTATTGTAATAGGAAATATTATTTTAGATCATGGTATAATTGTAATATAAATGATAAGTAATGAGAGTGTGGATTTTATAGTATAGTAATATATAAGTTAATACTTTTATGCTGTAACAGAAAGTAATACTTAAGTTAAGTTGATGTTATATTGTACAAATAAATGATATAATTATGTTGGGAACCCACAGACGGGTTAGTGCCTTGTGGGACTTGAAAATTATTAAAAAAAAAAAAAAAAAATGATAGTATGTAGATTGTAGAGCGTTTAAGAGAAGGGAAGTCAAGGGACCATGGGCGGGGAGGAAGAGATGGCTGAATACAGAAGTAAAAGGAGACAGGATTAGAATAAGAGTTGAGCCATAGTTTGGAATGAACGGCTGAGGAAAGGAAAATAATATTATGAGCAGAAAAGGTGCCTAAAAATCTGAAGAACGAGCTAAGGAATCCACCATCTCATTACCCTTAATGCCTAAATGACCACGAATCCACAAAAGATTGATCTCGACGGAGTAAAAAAGAGAAAGGTTATGAATGAGGGAACGTATAAGAAGTACTACATAATGGGGAGAGGGAGCAGGAAGAGGAGATGTGATAGCTTACAGAACACTTTCAGAAACCGAGATTATGAGCACTTTATGGAAAACCAATGATTAGGAAACGAAGAGAACAGCACGTAGAATAGCAATAGATTCAGCATAGAAAATTGAGCAAAAGGAAGAAAGTTTAAAATATTCATAATAATTTCAGGAGGGACAAAAAAAAACAGAACTAACTCCATTTGGCCCTTTAGGACTTTCAGTATAGATAGTGATGTGTGTAGGAAAAAAAGAACCTAAAGCACTGGAAAATTCAGTTCTGGCGACATGTTGAAGGACGGATTTAGAACAAGACAGTAAAGAAAGATATTTAATAGGATAAAAGAAACTGGAAAAACTGAAAGAGAAATAAAGAAGTTTTTCATGGCTACAAATAATTGGTGAAAATTGAAGAAGACGAACGGAAATTAGGGATGAAATTGGAGTTTTATTAAAGGCAAACTGCCATTTGTGAAGGATAGAAGAGTAAGAAGAAGAATAAACAGGCAGCTGCTTTATTAAGAAGCGATACTCTAAGTAAGATCTACGAATTAAGAAAGCAGGAAGGGTAGCCGCCACTGGTGTTGATTTCACAGTACCAAGGCAAAGGCGAAGACAGGTATTTTGAATGCGACCTAATTTGTAAATAAGAGACTTGGAAGAATTGCCATAAATAAAACAACAGTAATCCAGACAAGAGTGGATAAAGTTTGTGTCCTGCTAGTAAAATTAATTATTTTGTTAATGCATGACTAGTTGTTATATTTGCCCGCCACCACCCGACGTGTTCATTGCTCTTCGCCTTTACACGTCTTGCACCGATACCAGAACCATATGGCTCCCCGCGAGTTTCATCCCGCTAGTTGGCTAAGACAGATTGCAAGATATAATTCTGGTGCCGGAGAGCGCGCCGATGAGTGCGCTAAAGAAAATCCGGTAAACCGCCCTGCTACCGAGCCAGTCTGCTCTACTCGATAGCGGCTTACCCAATAATTCCTCGGAGAGACTCAGAAAGGTGAACTTCGACGACATGCTCCGTCGTTACTAGGACACCACATACACATGCCGGTGGGTTCTCATTGAGACTGAACCTCATCAAATGGCTTCCGAAGGGGCCGTGTTCAGTAACCACCCAAGTAAAGGACTTGGACGGCACCAGCCACTTCATCTACATCTGGAATGTATTGGTACACGAGTCGGTCGTCCGTGGACGCCTCCCACTCCTTTCACAATTAAATCTCAATATTCAAAATTTGCACGATCACCTGTTATGATAATGGTTCTAATATGCGTGGAAAACACAATGGATTTCAAAAAATATTTTGGAAATCAGTAATCGGTATTTTACAGTCCATGCTCAGCTCATAGTCTCAATTTGGTAGTCAACGATGCAGTAAATATTACGCACGTGCTTGGCTGGAAGTGTCTGATAATTCGTCAGAATGGGATTGTACTACATCTCACAAGGTTCATTCGCTTGCTTTGAACATTCAGAATTATAGATTTATTTGCTCGGTTGTAATTTGGTTCGATATTTTAAATGAAATTAATGATCTGAGCAAAATGATGCAAAACCGCACAACAGATACTCAAATTTGCATAAATTAGTTAAATAAGTTGATCGATAAGTTCACAGAATATCGCACGGACGAACATTTTGAAAGGGTGTTAGAAGAAGCTACCAATTGTAGCTCACGAACTCAATCTAGAAACAGATTTCCTAATAATGAACGCAATTCGTCCAAGAAGGAAACCAACACAATTTCAATATGAACATAGTGTGGAAATTTTATTAGACCCCAAAATCAAATACAAAGTAGATTTTTTTTTTCAGACTCCTAGATCAGACATTAACTTCTTAAAGGATAGATTTGAGGAGTTTAAAACATTTACCGATGTATTTGGCTTTTTCAGCAATAACTTATTTAATTATTCCAATGATGAATTAATGAAACACTGTAAAGATTTACATCTGAAGTTTAAAAACGATTTAAGTAGTGAAACAAACACTAACGGTATTGATTTGTTTAATGAAATCAATGCTTTAAAGTTGAATTTTCCAGAAAACCAGTCTAATGCTCCACAAACCCTATTACAATATCTTTTTACTAATGACTTATTTTCAATATTTCCGAACACAGAAATAACGCTAAGAAAAGCCCTTTTCAAAGTTAAAAATTATAAAAAACTATTTAAGATCAACAATATACCGGCAAAGACTAAGTAATTTAGCTATAGTTTCAATTAAAATTGATAGCAGATTTCGCAAACATGAAGGCAAGGAGAGTTCAATTTCTTTAGATCAATATTTATATGGTTTTACATTCAAGGAAACAAAAATAATTAAGTAATAAAACTAAATAGTTTTTCTTTGTAAAGAATTTCTTTTCTTATTTCACACCGTTATGAGACAACACCAAAGAGCCTTTCTGGTAAATTTATCGTAAATAATCGTAATTAAGCAGGGGACGGTATAATCAATATTCAAGCGGGCGCTCAAAAGCGAGCGGCAGGCCTGAGTATAGGGCCCTAGGCTATAGCGGTTTAGGGGGCCCTCTAAAGGGATTTGTTTTCCCGTTGAACATTTACTGAAGTAAAAATGTAGCAATATACAAATGGAAGCATTTAAAATGTACCCGATGAGATGTGAAGGCAATCGGGATAAATTTTGACAAGCAAATAATGTGACGTCACAAGTTAGCTCTTCATAAGTTAATACCACATCAACACAAAACAAAATATTAAAAATTTAATGTTTTAAAAAAATAAAATAAATTAAACCTTATAATTTACACCATTAATAGCAATTTAAACGCATGTATACAGTATTAAATACACTTATTCCACTTTATTTGAAATAAACGTATATGTATATATATATATGTAGTCTATCATGTTAATGGTATCAATAACTTCACACTCATTTTCTTTTATTATATATCGAACTTTTGTTTTGTAACGTCCCGAAGGTCACCCGTCTGTAATCATTAAAGCGGTCTACATAGAAATTCAAGATTTGCGAAGGGTTACTTGTGACGTCATAGCCAAATATTTCAAATAAAATTTAAATCATTTTTTAATTTCATTGTACTTGAAAACACTTAATATAAATAATTCTAAAATTTATGTCCTCTTATTGTTATTCCTCCTTCTCAATGCTCAAGTGTTCCCTGCATCACATATTCACTATGTATATTAAATAGTATGGGACATAAAACACATATTCCTGCTTAATTCCTGATCCAAGTTTAAAGGGTTGCGAATTTATGTTATTGACTCTTACTGCATTAATGTTATCCTTATGCAAGTTTCTAATGATTTCTATCAGATATTCTGGTGTTCCTGTTTCTTGTAGCGTTTGCCATAGTTTATTTCATACCATAGAATCGAACGTATTTTTAAACTAGACTATAAAAAAATATCAAGTTTACTTTTACTTATATATGAACGATTAAAAAAAAAAAAAAAAATGTACATGGCAAAAAAAAGTGATTTGTAATATAAAAGAAAATAAATGGATATCACATGTAAAATAAATTAAACAAAATTATTACATAGAATGTATTAAATCTAGACGGAGAAATCATTTTATTTTTTATCAAATATGAAACAATTATTGACAGTTAATCACTCATGCTTAATTAAAATATCAAATTGATAAATAAGCTTTAAATTTATTTAAAAATCTGCATTGGCAACAAAAAGTTTTCATCAAATTACGAGACAGATACTTGACAAATAAAACGGAATTTATTTGGCAGTATTGAAAGTGTAAAGTTGTGTAGTGTTGTGTTCGTTTGTAATAGAGTTTACCAGTATATGATAGGGTAAGAGTGAATTTATCAGTTCTGATAATATTGTTACCGTTAATAGCATTATTTACTATTCTAGCGACAACGCGTAAACAGTAATATGCCAAGCAATAAAAAATCGGTTCCTCCGCTCATATTAAATCTAAAAGGGAAGAGTCGGCGTGAGTCAAGCGATGGAAGTGGCCAGCCACCTACTAAAAAGAAAAAGAAAAAACCGAATGTCAATGTTCCTGTATCAAAGGAGGATCACCTGCAAACAGATTTAGATGGAGAATCGTCCTCCATGTCCTTTGCTCAGGGCATAGATGTGTTGCGTAAGGACATACAGGACTGAAAAGTTTCGATGAATTTCATTGGAAATCAGTATGAGGGAATTGTAAACA
Organism: Icerya purchasi; assembly: GCA_039619475.1. Taxonomy (NCBI): domain Eukaryota; kingdom Metazoa; phylum Arthropoda; class Insecta; order Hemiptera; family Monophlebidae; genus Icerya; species Icerya purchasi. The sequence goes on along the minus strand of CM077116.1, from coordinate 17,774,359 downwards.
TTAATAAGTCATTGCGAGACGAAATAAGAAGCATAAAAGATGAGCTGGTTAAGAAGGATGGGCAGATCACTGAGTTGTACAGTATCGTACATAAACTTGAACAATACGGTCGCCGAGATAACATCGAATTGCACGGTGTTTCGGAATACCCCGATGAACAGCTACCAGATATTATTACAGCGATCAGCGAAAAGTTGAATGTAAATATTACACGTGATAACATAGTAGCAGCGCACCGTTTATCGACGCGTAATACTCAGTTACCGAAGCCGATTATTGTTAAAGTTGGACGTACTTTAGCAGATCGATTTTTAAAAATGAGGAAAAAACGACAGTGTATGATAAAGACATAACAAAAAACGAAAATGGTGCCCTACAAATTTACGTTAATGAAAATTTATCAAGATTTTACAGAAATCTTCTATACGAAGCAAAACAAAAAGCAAAAATACTTAATTATAAATTTGTTTGGGTCAACAGAGGTAAAATCTTCATCAGGAAAGAAGAAAATGAACGTGTTATAAACGTAAGAAGCAATGAGGATTTGCAGCGTTTATGTTAATATGAGATTTAAGTGCGCTTATATAAGTATATATTTAATTTTAGTCATTTATAAATACTGTAAAGCAATTTGTATTCTAAAACCTTATGATGGCGGGTCATAAATTTGATTTTGTTGAATGCAAAAAATATAAAGATTTGGATGAATGGGACTTGAACTGTAAAAATAATCTTTCAAATTGTAGACAGGCAATAACAAACAGTAATTACAATAGTCAACTGATGAAATTTATGCACTTAAATATTTGAAGTGTTCGTAAAAATTGGGATGAATTTGAGGCTATACTAGGTAATTGTAAGTTTGATGTGGTAGTCCTAACAGAAATAAATATATCGGATTATGAACTGCACTTATATAACATACAAGGTTTTGATAAATTCGTATTAGGTAAACCTAGGAAATATAATGGAGGAATACTCTTATTTGTGAATCAAAAATTTAAATATACATTAGGTAAATCTGACAATGAATGTTTTGACTATATATCTGGATCGATTCACTTTAATGATGGGAAAATAATGTACCTCATTATGGTGTATCGATCGCCAAGCAAACAAAGCAAGGATTTCATTAGAGAATTTGACAAGCTATTAAAATCCATTGATGTAGATACTGATCTAATAGTCGCGGGGGACTTTAATTTTGATACGTTACGTCCCGCTGGAGCGACTGCGAAATTTTTAAACACTATTGCGAGTTATGGAGGTTTCGGATTAATTAACCTACCAACCAGAGAGCAGATTAGAGAAAGGAAATTAGTAAGTACATGTATCGACAACTACTTCGTTAGATTAAAATGCAATTATATACTTGGGGGTGTGGTTAATTCAGCATTATCTGATCATTATATTATATGCTGTGCTTTTGAAACTCAGTATAGCTCTTGGGATTGTTGTAACAGAAATACTAACATGAAAATTAACGGGAAACTTTTATACAATAAAATAAGCAAATTTTAGATGGAAAGATTATGCAATTCTAGATGATCCTGACAAGATATACGACTTAATATATAAAAAACTGACGGAATTTTATAGGGATTCGTTGTCTATATTTATTGAGAGAAATAAAACACGGGAGTTGCCAATAAAAAAATGAATGAATATGGAGATATTAAAAAGAATTAAGGAGAGAGATAGGTATTATAAAAAGTGGAAGAATCAAAGATCTAATAATAAATATAGAACTAGATATGCTAAATACAGGAATTATGTTAAAAAATAAATTAGAGAAGCGAAAGGGAAGTATTATAAGTCACTTATTCTACATGACGCTACAAACACTAAGAAAACATGGAGAGTAATAAATGCTATTATTACAGGTTGTAATAGTAGTACAATAGATGACATCATTAATAAACATTTTGGTAAGTCAAAGACATTCCAGATAAATTCTTAACCCAATGTATATCGAATCCTGTTACATGCTGTCATAGATGTAATTTAATAACAAATGAGATACAAGATAACTATTTCAACAAGGTGACCTTTTTTATTCTGAAAATTAATGAAAACGAGATTAGAGAAGTAGTAAATAAAATAAAAGACAATAAAGCACCGGGATACGATTTGATTAGGATTGTAGATATTAAAAGGCATACTGGATCGATAGGACCTTTATTAGTTACTTTAATAAATCAATCAGTTAAAAGAGGGAAAGTGCCAGACTTGCTTAAAGTAGGCATAGTGCGGCTAATATACAAAAAAGGGAACTGTATTGATTGCTCTAACTATAGGCCAATTACTGTCATCTCGGTAATTGCTAAAATAGTGGAACACTATATTGCCAACCATTTAAGAGATTACCTAGAGAGAAATGAAATTCTATACCCACTGCAATTTGGCTTCAGGAGAAAGAAATCGACAGCAGAGTTGCTAAAAATTTTCGTTAACAATATATACGAAGGTCTAGCCAAAGGTAATCAATTTCTGGTGATTTTCATCGATCTAAATTAAGCTTTTGATACTGTCAGCCATGATAAATTAATAAGTGAACTGCGGAACATCGGCATTGTTAACAATCAAAACAAGTGGTTTGCGGACTATTTAAAAAATCGGAAGTTAAGGGTTAAAATAAATGATAGTTTCAGTACCGAGGGGGATTTAACCGCGGGCGTAGGACAAAGAACAATACTGGCACCTTTATTATTTCTGATGTATACAAAGATATATAAAATACGCGAAAGTATTTGCTCTTGCTGATGATATTGCGTTGGAAAATTCTGATATAAAAAAAGCGAAGGACTTACTGTAAAAAGATTTAAACTCTTTTGTAATTTGGGGGCATAGTCGAGGATTTTCGATTAATACGGATAAATCCAAAATGATGTACATAAGAACACCGAGCCGTTACCGGACTTTCATTCCAAAAGTTCTAATCAAATGTCACAATTGTAGTCATGCGAATAACTCTAATTATTGTAGTGATGATTGTATGATGTTACAAAATGTGCAAAAAATCAAATACTTAGGGGTAACGATTGATAATACGGTAAGTTGGAAACAGCATATATTGGAACTAATAAAAAAGATCAGGCAATCTTTACTGGCGATTTATAGACTCAGGCCATTGTTACCTCCAAAAATTCTAAAACAATACTATAATGCTCTGATAACATCAAGGATATCTTACGCTATACAAGCATGGGGAGCAGCAAAGAAATCTGAACATAAAAAAATAAATGCTATTCATAAAAAAAGCTTAAAACTCATAATAAGAAAGGATTTATGTCAAAGAAGGGGTAACCTTAATTGGTGGAAGGAAATGGAAGAATTACCGGCTAAACTAAGGTATTATTTATTTATTTTATATGATTATAAGCTGAAACCTCCCGACCTTAAGACTAGGAATATAGTGAAGATAACTAGAGCTTCGTCAAAAATTACATATATTAAGCCTAAAGGTATAAATAATTATATTGATAAAACAAAGGAGGCTGTACTGATTGACTTGTTAGGGAAAATTCCGACGGATATTATAAAAATAAAGAATAAAAAAAATTGCCTCTTAGAAATTAAAAATTGGCTGTTGAGCAACTACAATGATTGCAACTAAAAGAGGTGGAAGGAGTATGTGATAAGTGATTTTTTTTTTTTTAATTTTTTTTCTCTTTATCTTTTTCCAGTTATTTATATATATATATATATATATATTTTTTTATTTTACATTTTTCTTGCATTGGGTTTCTATACGAATTGCTATTATGTTTTACCTTATTTTGTTTAGATTTTGAATTATGCGTTATGCTGTTATTTTTAGTGGAAATTTATATTACGTTGGTTTTTACTTTGTTTTGTGACACATTTGTTAGTTAAGTGGTTAATTGTATATGATCGATTGTAACTTTATTACAAATAAACGTTGTAACTGTGATGAGAACCTACAGACGGGCGGTTGCCTTGTGGGTTCTCCATATGTTATTTAATAAAAAAAAAAAAAAAAAATCAGGAAAATTTGTTGTCGCTAAGAATGTCTAATTATTATCCTAAGCGATTTTTTTAAAAAGAAAAAACAACCCAATACATTAAATTCCATTCATCCCGCTCATGTTTTATAAATTTTTTATCCATAACTCTTCCAGATCTTTGCTTTCTAAGCTCGATTACGTCTAAAATACTTGCCTCCGCTTTTGTCTTGGAGTTCTGAAATTTTTTCCTATCCCCGCTATTCAAGCTGAAACTCATATTCCTTTTCCTTTTATTCGACGCTCCTATTTAAGTTACCGCTTTCTCCTTAAACGTCTGCCTATCTCCTCTTCCTCACTTATTCGTTCTTATTTCCTCGTCTTATGTGATTGGTGCTTTTGCGTCAATCAGACACCAATTCTGTCTCTTATCTCTACTCAATTCCTTCAATTTTCACCATATATCTACACTCACAATAAGCTCTATATTTTTACTTTAATTTTTCTTTCTTCCTTCATCCAATTAATTGCTTTTATTCTTCCGCTCCTCTGAAACCCGTTCTACACCATGTCATTAGATCAGAATTTTCACAACTTCTAAACTCTCGTTTTTTCTAACCACGTTACAATCTACACTGACGGTTCCAAGAGTCCAAGTGGAGTTAGTGCAGCCTTTGTTTGCCCTTCTTTAAATCACTCTGAGTCCTTTAAACTTCCCTCCTTCTGTTCAATCTTCTGCGTCGAGTCCATTGCTATCCTGCATGTTCTTTTCTTCATCAGATCTTCAAGTGTCTCTTGTAATATCCTTATTGCATCAGACACGCAGAGTGTGCTGCAGGTTATTGTATCCCCTCTGTCTTCCCACTCCACCGATTACATAATCCTTCTTATATATGTTTCTTAATTCAAGATCTCTTCCTTTCTCATTTAATACAGATTGATTTTTTATAGATTTCTGGTCACGCTGGAATAGAAGGAAATGATTTAGTTGACTCATTAGCTTGACTATCTTCTTCTTCCGGAAAGTTTCTTACTACATTTCCATCCATCAATATTATTTTTTTTTGTTCACTGCGGCACATTACAATTTGTGGTTCAGCTCCTATTTCTCCTCATTCTCTAACCCGAATTCTTTTTACTTGTCCATTCAACCTTCCCTTTCTTTCTATTCCTGGTTTCTTGACTTCCCTTCTATGCATCGCTTTAATATCTCAGCGATATGCCGTCTGCGCTTTGAGCATAGTTTGCTACTTCGTCACTTTTCTGGTTTTCTCTCGCGCCATCTCTATATTATCCTCTACATCCCTCCAACAGTCACTTTATATGTGACCCTGATCACATAATGTTAGAATGCTCTTCGCTTTCAACGAAACGATCTTCTTCCTACTTCTTTCTTGATAATTAATAAACGTTGTTTAACCAGCACTACTAGAATACAATAAAGTATAATCATATTTGTAAGGATGTTACTGCTGCATTACTGCATAATTATTGTGGAAAGCATATATGTAGAAATTAAATTCCTGTACAGAATGTTTCCCACGGAATCGTGTTGTGGCATAAATATCGCTATTCAGTCAAATCCCTTCACTCCCTTCTACTTACCTTTACTGCTATAAATAGCATCAAATATAACACAGGAGGATAATTTGTTTATAAGCATTTCTTCCTATCAGCGCAAATTGTAATTTTTGGTTTTATACTAATGTAGTTATTCCAACTGTTTGCACAATTTAGTGACTCGGTTGAATTACTCTTGAAATTATTAAACTAATTTTTGCATGTTAAAAGTACATGATTCATTTTGATTCCTCTAAAATTAAATTTATCAATTAATAAATCTTATTTTATAATTTAAAAAAATATGGTGTTCAGGTAAATTTCTGAGGTCAATTTTATGTTTTGTATACTATAAAAAATTAAGTAAACTTTTTTGCTAATTATTTACTTAGATTTTTGGAAATATATGCAAGAAGTATTATTTAAAAATGAATATAATTTATTTTCTATTTTGTAAATTCATTTTAAAATTATTTTTGTATTTTAACAGTTAAGAATATTGTAGTTTTCATTTAGCAGGTTTAAAATTTAATTTTCTGTTTTAGCTTTTAACTTTTTATTATGCATAAATATTTTGCTTTTTGCTTCCGATGATAGCTGAGACCTTGAGAGTGAAGCTGTGATTAACTTTTTTATAAACTTCATCAATATGTAAAATGAAAGTATTTTTATTTGATTAAAAAGTTCTGATTTATTTTGTAAAAAAAATATTTTAAAAATATGTATATTATTTAATTATATTTCAATGTGAATTAATTATGTAATTATTTATTTGAACCATGAAAGGTAATTTTTATAAGTAAAATCGGATACATATTTAAACTTACTTTCTCTGTGGCGAGTTTATTGTCAACTTTCCTGGAATTAAGAGGTTAATGTTACGCGCTATTTTTGCGTTATTTATTTTGTTTTGTTTGTTTTTTTTTATTATTTTTTTGTTTTGTTTTTTAATGTTGTTTTTCTGCGATAACGACAATAATAATAGTGAACGTGTGGTTTATTAACGGCATTAAGTAGTGTTAAGTTCGATTGTTATAGTGTCGTGTGTTATGTGATTTTTATGTTGCCCGGTGTCAAAGTTATACGCAGTCAGTGATGGTATGAAACCGTTTTGATATTTATCCAGCGACATTTTTTTTATGAAGCTTGATTTTTTCTTTTTTCTTCTATTATTTTTTTGACGTTAAAAATGAATAAAATCAACGTAAGTTGTAAGAAACAATTTTTAATTTTAACCGACGTAAATAATTAAAAGACTTAATGTTCCTATTTAAGGTATGTAACTTCAAACATTTATAACTGTAGCGAGCATATATTATTTTTATTTATTTAAAAAGATCAAATTTCATGCGTTTTATACATTTAAATAACAACGTTCTTTATAATTCATGCTGATTTTTATTGTGATCATTAATATGGGAGTGTTTTATGAATTTATAATTTAGTAAATGTTTCTGGGGCTGGAGGTTGATTTCATTCATTACTTTGCTTTAATTATTTAATGTAATATTAAACATATTAGTATTCTTATGTTGTTATGTATTTGCATAAACATAATGTGCTACATAATAAATGTTTTCGTAAGTATTTTGTAAGATTTATAATATACACTTTTTAATATTGAACACGGGAGAATTTAACAAGAATGCTTAGTCATTCGAATATTTAATTAAAAGTATGTCAGCCGTTTTTTTTTCCGGTGCTTTTAGTTGCGTTTATAATTGCTCATGTAATAATTTGTCCTTTTTCAACACCTTCAATAGAGTTTATAAAAAAATTGAAGTGCCATGCTGTTTTATAACTAGTTAATTCAGAGATTTTACTAGTGTTTCTTGATAATTTTTTATCGTTTATTAAGCCATTTATGATTATTTGAAAATTTAATTGTCATAACTTCCTTTTTCTACTACCTATATTTCCTCTGAGTTTTTTTTTTTTTTGTAATTCTACCGATATGTAAAATATATTTAAAAGTGCAGTTTATTATACATATCAGATATGAAAATTATCAAATTTATCGTTTTTTAATTACAAAATTTTGGTTACATTCAGAATGGAAGTAGCAGTGCAAGTTTTACCGAATAATTTAGTATTTATGACTATGAATAAATATGTAAATTTGATATAAAAGGGAAAAAAAAGTTGTTTTTTCGTTTAAGTTTGCAGAAACGCATAAACGGATGCGTGGGTGGTCAGAATAATCGTATTCGCAATTAAAAAAGTTGAACAGTAGTGAGATTGTGGTCTAGCTGAAGATAAAAGTTATTTAATTTTCAACTACTTAATTAAATATTATAATTCGACTAAATATTTGTTTTGGTTCATATCTTATAGTCGTACTAAATTTACTTCTTTTTTTTCTTTTGGAATGCGTATTTTTTTTTATTAAATGTGTACATTCTTTTAGATTTGGATACAGTTTTCTATGCAATAGGTTTTATTAGTAGTGAAATTAGTAAACAACTTTTAAAAAGTAATAAAGTTCTGCATATTTAAGCGCTATAATATTATTTCAAATATTAAACGCTTGTTTTTAAAAAAAAAAAAAAAATTAACCAGTAAATTGATTTTTTACATTTTTCGGCCTTACCTAGTGGTCCTTTTGGTAACTATGTTACTATCAATATAACTCTCAATCTCGCAAAAGTACATAAGCTCCTTCACCATAACATGGTGGTAGTCCCAGGTATAAGATGTTAATGTGTGCAATGCATAAAATTTTAACGTATATATTAAAATGATAATGATTTTATTTTTATTTGTTTGAATAAAAACTTGGCTCGTTTAATAATTAATATTTCGTTTATTACATTAAAACTAATACAAACATTTTTAATTTCCCATTTTTAAATGATAAAATTTTAAAGAGGTATTGGATTTTATTTAAAGAGGTATTGGATTTTAATTGAATTTTAATATTTTTAATTTTTTTTTCAATTTAGGTGTAATTTTAAAATTGTAAACAGACCGTTTAAGTAATGGAAAACATGCAGCAATCGTTTCCTGCAGTGGTTGTAAAAGAAGGCTGGTTATTTAAGAGGGGTAAGTAGTTATATGCATTTTGTTCGCATTTTCATTTTAGTATCGTTCAAGCTATTATGGATGCTAGTTGCTTATAGCGGTGTACAAAGATTGTTTCCGTGCTGAATTTCATTCGATTGTATCATCTGGATCTTCGTATTTGAAAAAATATGCTGTTAAGAAAAATACAATACTTATTAAATGGTGAAATAAAGGATAATTATTGGAAACTTTTCTAGTGTTAGATGGAAGTATTTATATAAAATATATGGGTAATCAAAACTTTTGTTATAATTTTAAGAATAAATAAAATAAAAAAAAATGAAATAAATTATTTGTAAGGAATAGTCATTAACAAAATCTTTTTATAAAATATCTTGAAATACTAAATTAATGATTATTATAATTTATTTTGTGTTATTTTAATAGATTTGTTTTTATTATTATTATTATTATTATTATTATTATTATTATTATTATTATTATTATTATTATTATTATTATTATTATTATTATTATTGTAGGAATGTAGGTTTTCAACACTTATAATCATTCATTGACAAATAAGTTTACAGTATTTTTTGTGAAATAAAATAACACGTTGGTGCATTTAATGAAAGTTATATAGGTTATAAGCATTTAAAAATAAGTTAATTTCATCTCATAGAAACACTTTTCGTTATTTATGTAATTATTTGCTGTCGTCTCTTTATTATCAATTCGTAATCGATTTTATCATTTTAAAAGTTTTTAAGATGTTCATTACGTGTATATTCTATTTTTCTAATCATTATATGCGCGTGGGGTGTGCAATTGTAATATTTTATGTTTAAATCATCGATGCATTAGCTTTTCAAAATTTAAATACACATATTTCACTTAGAGTGCAAACCTCCATAGGAAATATTTTACTATTACTTTCTAGGAGTGCTCAAAGTAGCTATTTAAAATATAGTTTCTTGTGATTTTGTGTGTGTGTATGCATTATACTTAGTGACCTAGGGTACGTTATTTTATATATTTTTATGCTAGTTCATTTATGCAGTTTATTAGATTGGTTTCATATTTTGGTAAAAATGTTTTATTATAAATTGTATTTCTAGAGTAAAATAATTAATTTATTACAATGGAAATTATTGTTTCTCGGATCGAATTGAATTTTCTTAGTTAAAAAAGAAATCTTTTCAGTGTTCAGGCAGCGGAGGAAAAGAAAATTCGCTAACTTTTCGTTTATTCAAAAATTTAATGTTTCGAGGTCCTTTGAAAAATTAAAGTGTATACTTATGTGATTTAAGTTTTTTCTTTGAATGTTACTATTAGTAAGGTAATTAACAGTCTCACTGCTTTTAGAGTGCACAACTTGAGGGACGCGTTAATATCGGTAATAAATATGTTGTTGGACTTTTTAAAATTGCTATTAGCTATTAGACGTCACATGACGCATTGAATTATGCATAGTTTTGTTTACTTTTTTTGTTTGTGTCTGTGTGTGTGTGTGTTTGATAATTTTTTCGCATTCGCTCGAGTAAGCGTGATTGTACCTGCTAGCAGTTGGAAACAAAACATAGAAATGATTATTTGCTATTATTTTGTGATGTAGCTAATGTGAATTTTAATTTTTTTTTGTTACTTTGTATTTTATATACGATAAAAACTGCCCATGACTATTTCCTTTTTACCTCCAAAATAGTTTTAACTGCTTTTTTTTCAGAAGTGGGTGGTTCGATATTAATATAACCTATTCCATTTCATTCTTGGCATTGCTACTATTTCCATAATTATGATCAGTTAATTTTGTAGTTCGCTTATTACTCTGAGGCTCTATGTGCGATAGAAATACTTTGTTTTCAGAAATCTGTTGAAATACCAATTTCGCTTACATTTTCATCGAAATTTTATCATAAATAATAAATTGGAGTTGTAAAAATTACTCTTTTTTTCATTTTAATAACAACCGGCGAAAAAAATATGCCTTACCCCAGTAATCATCTAGATTTAATTTCGTGACGGCAGTTATAATTAATTTTTTACATTATAGATAGTTTATCGAATATTGTTAAACGAAGTGTTAGTGTTAAGAAGAAAAAAAAAAAATCCATCTACGCTGGCGGAGTTGGTTAAGCAGTGGTGTTTCGTTCGGGTAGAACTGGCCTCGATTCCCGCTGCCGCATATTGTAACTTCCAAAAATTTCACTTGTTCGCTGGGTTAATATGTTCGTAGTTGACGCGCAAAACAAAAAAAAAACTTAAATAAAAAAAAAAGTATACAAATATAAATATTGGATCTGAAAGGTTACAAAATCCTAATTTGTCAATGATAAATGGAATTCTACTAGAAAAAAAATTTAAAGCGCATTGGATAACTTAGCGGGTAAGCATGATATAGTTAGATGCGATCTAGTGCATTCTTTTGAATAGGGTGGTCACTTTTTAGAAAACCGAGGTAAGGTCAGGGGATTTGAAGAAGATATTGAAATGCTTTCGCGTTGTATAAAGTATAGAACTTGGAAGTATTAAAAAAATCTGCAAAATTGTAGTATGTAAATTTATTCTCTATAGTTAATAAAACATCTCACATGATTTTGCTAGTAGTCGAAACGATGATGCAAGAGAGATTAAGGTAGTAACGGAATTTTATATATATCTGTTGAGAAGTAAAAATTGTTCATAAGGATTTGAGAGTTTATCATCAGGAATGTATTTGTCTGTATCAGAGTATGAAGAAAAGCATATCGCGCGAAATATTTGAAAACTATATAGCTCCTTATTTCTAAGTGAGAGATAAAGTTGAAAAATCAGGAGAAGTCGGCGAAATATATTTTGAAAAAAAAACACACACAATTCATTGAAATAAAGTCTATCTTTGGAATGTTTGTTGATGCATTAAATAAATAGATTTTAAGGCTTGAAAACATAAAGAACTATTTAATTCGTAGTTTTGTTAAATGTGTGTACGCAAAGAATTTTCGTCTGCAAATTTTTGTGAACATTCCGAAAAACTATATGTACTGTGCTGTGGACATTTTTTCTCTTGACCTGGTAATTCAAAAGTAAATTAAAAACAAAATCAGACTCGGGCGCTATAGAATTTTTTTTTACTGTTTCAAATAAAATTTTGACTACAGTTAGTATTCTTGATGCATGTTTAACTCTTCACATATTGTTTTCATCATCTGTTAAGAGTCATCCTCAAGGTTAATGGAAAAAAAAAAAAAATAGTTTAGAAAAGCATCGTGACGAAATTTATTTCGAATGGATTACTTCGTTAAATACCGAACCGAATTGAGTTGGTAAATTAGATCTGAATAAATTTGTGCAAGGTTTTTGTTCCTTCCAAGTAATGATAGAAACTATTGAATTTTAAAATTTCGTTATTATTTAAAATGCGTATTTTATTTTTTAAGCAGTTAAAATTTATAAAAAATAATTATTGATCACTGTATTTGTTGTTCTTACGCATTGTTAACATTTTTAATTATGATGAAAATAAACTTTAACACTTTTATAACAATTGTATAATTTTTTAAAACCCCGACGCGTTTCGAAGCAAACACTTCATATGTTCACGGGAGTAATTATAATATTTAAATATTATAATTACTCCCGTGAACATATGAAGTGTTTGCTTCGAAACGCGTCGGGGTTTTAAAAAATTATACAATTGTTATAAAAGTGTTAAAGTTTATTTTTATCATAATAATTATTGATGTTTCATTTGAGTGTTCAAACAGACAATACGAAATGTAAATATTTAATAAATAATTAATATATGATGACGTTTAATGTTACGGATGAACGGGAAATTTGAAAAGTCCAGAGCATTATAAGTGGCAGGAGTAAAAAGTAACTTTAGCTGATTATATCTGTCTCTTTGAACGGATAGGAAAAGAAATTAATGTACTTTACTCGAAATAAATTATGAAGTTCTGTTTTATTCATATAAAGTGTGCTGCAGCGGTCAAATATTACCAAAAGTAACGAAAAAATTCCATTCTTCTTTTTGTACAATTCAAGTAATCAGGAAATCGTCGGGAGGATTTGGACCAGGAAAATCGGGAATAAACCGGGTAATTAAAAATTATATTTCAGTGTGGCCGCCATGAATAAGTATTACAAAACCGAATCGTGAAATGCTATAAGAGAAGTAAAATTCATTGAACTGGTTGTCAAAGTTCGATATTTTACTTGTGTTTATTAAACGTAGTTTGCCTAGAATATAATGTGAATATATTTTACAGCAAGATCGTCATTTCTATCCGGTTCTGTTTGTACCGCCAGATGTGCTGTTCTATTTGATTGAATTATGTCTTTTATTTAGCCTTCTTCTTGCTACTGGATAAATAGCATTAACCGTTCCGTGTCGTAGATTTCGTAACGATATTCTTGGTTTCATTTTTTCGATATGTACATATATTGTAAACAACGTTGTGTGCTTGTTGAAATGAACTATGCGATTATTGGCATAAAGGAAAATACTAAAAAGAAACAAAAAAAAATAAAATTTTTAACGTTTACGAAAATTTTTTTAATAAAATCTGATGAGAATAATTAGATGAAATTTCATTGTGGGAAACAGAGGATTGAATTGTACAGACAGTGTTTAGATAATTTAATATACGCGGCTGATATTTTTCTAGTGATAGCAGCCTTTTTTTTTTTTTTTTTTGTTTATTTATTTTTTTATTGCATGAAACTGAAGTAGAAATTAAGATTGTATCAAAGTGCCGTTGTTGATATAGTATAATGTAGGAATAAATTTATAGTTTTTTCGGAAAACTTTAAACACGTGGGAAGAAGTAAAACACAAAAAATTATAAAAGCTTTCTAGATGGTGGTCATGCAAAAATCGCCCCATTGAACAATAAGCGAGTTGTATGAGTATAATAGAGTTGACCTATAATTTTATATTAGAAGTAATTTATTTAGTTTTTTAAAAAGGAAATGAAATATAGTTAAATTATTTGTTATTTTTCTTGCATTTCGTCTCACGCTACAGTTGCGATTTCATCGGATGAAAAGCTAAGCGTCCAGAATGAATGCGAAAAAAATTACAATTTATGTGGGGATAATTTTTTTGTTTCGAAAAAAAAAAAAAACTAATCAATATCAAAGTTAGTTTTGTTAATTGAAATAATCCGCTTAACGCTGCATAATCGTGGCCTCGAGTGTTTAGAAAGTGAATTCTATCTGATACTCTACACCATTTTCTCGGGACGGAAGTGTACACGGAGTAAAACAAAGGCCTGCCGATAAGTAGATAAATAACTTTCGTTTAAAACAATATAAAATGGATCACTCGCGCATAATCCTTTTTCGTGTTTAGTAATTTCATTGCGGAAATTAACAAACCGTTTTAATTATTAATTTTGCCTGATGACCATTTTCTGTGAAACACCGTTTTCTGTTATCAGACCTCCTTCCCGTAATGTATCGAAGATGAACTATAATAAGTTTTATGTGGAATCATTTGAAAACGGATTAAAAGTAATCTGTACGCCTCTCGGTTCACTAATTAAACGCATTTAAGAATTATTTTTGTTTTCGCGTTATGAATAAATGAGATTAATTTACCGGGCGTTTTTATTCTTTTCAAAAAAGTTATATCCGCTGATAAATATTTTCATTACCATCCTCTTTCATGTCATTGTGGAATATTTCGTACCTCGTATGTTTTTATTGAATAACTTCCGCCGATGAGATATTTTTCCGATTATAGATATGTTAAATAGTTCCGCATTGTTATTGTTATTTTTTATAATTTTTTTTTTTTTAAATCACGATATAAGGTCAACATTTAAACACGCTCAGTTGAAAGCTTTTAATTTTATTTAAAAAATTTGCTTCTTCAAAGTGTTAATTTTTATTTGCGAAGCTGTAATAAAAACCTTTAATTTTACGGTTTAAGTAAAAAAATAAATAGTTTCGAATATTAAAAACATTTATTGTTTTTTGATTTAAGGTCTAAAAGAATGACGCTAAAGGATACCGTATTATTTGATATATCATTATGTAACGCAGTTATAGAGAGCTATTTACTTCGAAATTAATTGTTTTTTAATTTGTTAAACGTTTTTTCATATCTCTCCTATGTATGCGCTGTACGAACTGCATGTGAACCACGTCCACACGTGAACGCAGATGTTATTTTCTTTAACAAAAACTATGACGAGTTTTTATCATATTCAGATGAAAAATTGAAGAAGCGAAGAAGAGGTGTATTAAAAAACGTATTTTTGTTGAAGAAATAGTTTTCAAAATGTTCAAGTCAAAACCAGAAAAAATAACGGTAATAATTAATATGTTGTTTATTAGTATATGCAGTTTCGTGGAATTTTAAATATTACGATATTTTCGAAAATGGCTGGCATTTCAAGGTAACAGGTGAATTTCCAATGAAAAATTTCGTATAAAGCTGCTCATAAAATGGAAAGTTTTTAATTAATTAAAAGTTCCGTGTGTACTTTTCTACGAAACGGTATTAGAAAGATGCTTTTGAAATTTGGAGTCAATCGGATAAAGGTTGTCGGTGAAAGTTTGTGGTAGAATGTGGCTAAAATTTCCCTTTTTTTATATCTTCAATACAGCTTGTGTCTTTTCGTATCACCAATCCGTAATGTATACTTAATTCGTCAATTAATTTTCCTGTCAAGTTCTTTGGTATTTTTTTTTTTTTTTTTTTTGAATTTCAGAGTCTTATGCTGCTTATTCGCTTTTGAGCGTGATCGATACACTATATTTTTTTCATAATTAAATTTTCATAAGGTGCTGAATCTATAATCCCCGTAAAAGTTTTATACTTTGTTCCGCGTAATTCTTCAGAGCGTTTGAACAATTCAACAACGAAACCGACCTTCACTTTTCCTGTACAGCTCTTTTGATTACTTTGGCATGATTCTTGATGTTTTTCGTGTCATTCTAAATGGACTCAAAGCGGCGACTGATACAGGAGACTGAAACGCGTACGCCAAAGAACTACAACGGTGGTCAACAAGTCCTTGTGATGTTAACATTAACGCCGAATTCGGCTATAGATTATTAAATTTATGACTGTTATGAATGCAAC
Organism: Icerya purchasi; assembly: GCA_039619475.1. Lineage (NCBI taxonomy): Eukaryota > Metazoa > Arthropoda > Insecta > Hemiptera > Monophlebidae > Icerya > Icerya purchasi. Next base: position 17,758,750 of record CM077116.1, on the reverse strand, counting down.
TGGTCAAGCGATTGCAAAAAGTGCGCTGAAGATATAAAAATTATCGAATCAGCCACACGCGGTTTGGTTTTTAAAATCGTAATTTCTTGTAGCCAGTGCGGTGAAACGCCTAATTACCTTTATATAAGAAACGAATATAAAATTGAAATTTACCAGAGAAAGTGGTCTGATTTATAATACTTTGATTTTGTTTCTACATCAAGATTGCTTTGCCCGTAGACCGACCAAGTAGAGATGTAATGCCGTAATGGGAGAAATATCCCTTCTTTCGCCAAAATCCATCACCAAAAACTGTAATCTCATTGCGTCCTTTTTCAAGTGACTTCTCTTTCTGTTGTGCAGTTGCATTTGGTGCGCAGTACATACAGCTTTCGTTGCTCTAGTAATTGCTTCGACATGTTTGTCACAAAAAGAATGGTACGTCGGTCGTGGTTATTCTATGGAGGCACAAAACTTTTGTCGTTTAAACCTTCACATAATAATCGCATCGCTAAGATGATTCTATGGTCAATTTCAGTTTCATACTCGTTTCTTATATAAAGACAATTAGGCGTTTCACCGCACTGGCTACAAGAAATTACGGTTTTAAAATCCAAACCGCGTGCGGCTGATTCAGTAATTTTTATGTCTTTACCATACTTTTTGCTATCACTTGACCAGTTGCGTTCATAACAATCATAAAATTTAACAATTTATAGCCGAATTCAGCGTTAATGTCAACATCACAAGGACTTGTTGACCGTTGTAGTTTTATTGGCGTACGCGTTCACGTCTCCTGTATCAGTCTCCACTTTGAATCGATTTAACGGTCCACGCTTCGAAATATTAGTCTTAATCGTTTTATAAACCTTTTTTGGCAATTAATTTCGACTGTTCACATTAAAAAACAAAAAACAAAAAAAAACAAACAAACTTGAATTCGCACAATACAAAACCATGCACGAAAAGCAGAGAAGCAACTAAGCCAGCACTTTTTAACGATTATACATTAGATGATGCTTTACAGGTATGTTTTCATACAGGTAAACGACTAGTGCTCTCTCTATGTTTTTCTAAATTTATTGATAGATGGTTAGTCATACCTAACGGCATAGTTCCGAAAATCTGAGGGCGTGGAACGGCGTGCTCAGGTATTCTGCGGCCACGCCACGGGTCGACTTTTACGTTGCTCAAAGTCGGTAAAATTTTTTTTTTTCACTATAAATCGAACAGTAACTTATTCGTATGATGATAAAGCATCGTTTAAAAAAAATTTGGGTGCGGCTGTGCTGGGGCACAGAGCCGTTTATTTAACGTAAAACGCCTATATCGGTTTAAGTATTTATATATATATATATATATATATATATATATATATATATATAAATATATATATATATATAAATATATATAAATATATAAAGATATATATATAAATATATATAAAACTCGGCCATTTTGGCCTCGCAAGGGGCTGTGTCCCTTGACCCCTCTTGCTTACATTTCAATCTCTTTCTCTTAAAATGATCAAAATTTACAACGTAATTCTAAATCGGTTCATATGAACATAATAACATAATCACAGAAATTCAATGAAATATAACAAACGTCACATAAAATTGGAACATTTTTCTAATGGGGGGTAGCCTAAGAATTGCATTGTAATTAATATATTATATAAATATATATATAAATATATATATAAATATACATAAATATATGTAAATATACATAGATATATATAAATATATGCGGTGAAAAATAATAGTCGTTGCGTAGCGCGATTTCGTTTCACAATTTTGTTTCACGAGCGATTTTCAAGACGTTCCATGTCAAAAAAACGATTTGAAAATTTTACCCTGACCATACATTTCTTGAGAAATTTTAGATATTTAAATGAACAGAATGTTTTAGAAATGAATGTTTGTTCCGTAAGGTCAAACTACAACGGGGTGGTAAATTTCCGGAAAATCGGGAAAAATCAGGGAAATTTTTCTTGAAAAAAAATGTAGTCACTCTAAAAATTATGCTTAAGTAAATTACATTCACATATTAAGATGAAATATGTTCATAATAATTATATTCGGAAGTACTTATTTTATTGTTATTATTGATCTCAATTTTCGTTACTTCAGTTTGCTTCTGATGATGGCCAGTGTAAGCCGGTCGAAACGTTAAACGAATTGAACTTCTTTTTAAACACAGTTGTTTCCAAAAATTATTTATTATGAGTAATCACTGTGAAAGCTTTAAATATTTATTAATGAAATATGCTCTTTAACATTTCGGGTAATTTAAACTGCCCCTGGCATGTTTCTAAGATCTAAAATTATTAATTTTCTTTTTCCGATTATTTTTACGAAGAAACACATTTTCCTTCATTTTTGGAGAATTGGCGCATCAAATTCATATTTTTAAAATAGCAGTTATGCCATAATCCTTTTATTCTTTTTTTTATTTCTTTCTTTCGTTATTATTATTATTTCTGGTCCTCTTCTTCGCTTTTCGCAGGTTTAAGTTGTAGTTTCTCGGACATGAACCAGGGAGAAGTACATTACGTTTCTTTAAACATTCTGCATATATGAGTGGAGTCTGTGATGACTTATTTCTGAATATCGGTTATTGGTTTTTCATAGTTTAGATGTAATTCGACGGCAATTTTCCTTAACGTTACTGGTACGACCGCTTTTGTTGAAATAACGAATGGTATTATCCTAACCCTATTCATAGCCCAAAGTCTTTTAATCTACATGGCTAATTCCACATGTTTATTTATTTTCGTAGAGTATTTATTTTGAATATTTTCGTTATTCACAACTGTAATATCAATAAGGGATACATGTTTATTCTTCTTATCGACTAACGTTATATCAGGTCGGTTCGCAGCGACCGTTTTATCTGTTATTATTTGCATATCCCAGTATATCTTATGCGTTTCGTTTACACTTGTAATACGGTTCATTATTAATTATTATATCGTGTAATTTGCATATCTCTTTATATATATATATATATAATCTTAGCAACATTATTATGTCTGTGTGTATATTGCGTTTGTGCCAGCATGGGGCCTCCTGCGCGTATTGATCTATGGTCTCCAGGTTTCCGTTACACTTTCTACAGTTTTCGTTTTCTATCCTTTCTTTTAATATTCTTTTCCTATATACGCGTGTTTCCCATACACCAACCTGTAATGCTAACACGAAACCCTCTGTCGCCGGATAAATCTTACCAGCTGCTAGCCATTTGTGCGTGTTTACTCTATCCACTGAGTCTTTGTTTATCGCTGCCCAGTATTTAGCATGGAAGGGCTTTTCATTTTTAAGGGGTTAGGTGGGTTTCGAAGGCTCAAAAAAAGCATATTTTTACTAGTTTTTTTTTCTAATATATCAAATGAAATATTTTATTCAAACAATTTAACATATCAAAGATACACATTTGACAAGTACTTTGTGAAATTTTCATTTAATAATTTTGAAAATTTAGCCATTGGGACCTCATTTTGACCCCTCAAAAAAAAAAGTTCTCTCGGCATTGTCAGAATAACTTACGACAAGTTCATCTGAAATTAAAAAAACAAATATTTTCTGTTAGTATATGTGTATAGCTCGTGCTTGGACGAAGGGGAAAAACATAATTAAAATTTGAATTTTTAGCGGAATTGTGAAGAAAAATACAAATTTTTTGATAAAATTACACACGTATTGCCTTGTAAAATTAGTTGTAATGAAAAAAAAAAAATCCTTCGTTCAGGCACTAGATAATGTTATCTGGAAGAAGTGTGAAAAATTTGAACAAGATCGGTTCGTAACTTTTTGAGAACCGACTTTAAACATAGAGTTTCGAGAAAAACGCGATCGAAATTTTAAATTGAAATAACACGCAGAAATTATTATTTTTTTTCAACTTTCATAGAATTGTTGATTCCGGCACCATCAAGTAGGGAATCTGCTGCAGCGGCTATATCCAGGGCCTCCTTTTGCTCTTGCCTATGACGAATTTTTGCTTCTCGAGTCCCAGGGTCAGCTTTTTTTTGGTTATGAGTGTGCGATTTGCATTCTCTTTTCGGTCATACTCGTGGCTGTTTCGGCCAAGTTTTAAATCTATACCGTACATAAAAAATAATAAAGCTTTCATAGCCGAAGAACGCTGCCAAGTGCACCATGAATCAGGTCCGTTTGGACATCTATCGTGCCGTGGGTTTTTGTCTGTGGAGTTATAATGAAAGTAAGTTGCCCATATAGCGTCTTTCATATTTTGTACCGAATCACAGTTTCTTCTTACAGTCGGGCCGTAATAAACTGTTAATTTATCGATCAATTTGCCGGTAAGTTTGCATTTGCCAGAAAGAATTTTTTTTCTGATTGTTTTACCGGCTTTGGTTTGTTTTTCTTCAACTGTCTTATTGACCAAACGCGTAAGCGGATGCCCATCCTCTTTTGTATATGTCCTACGCATTCTTTCTTGTTTATTACAAAATTTTCAACATAAGGTTCGGCATTGAGAATTCCAGAATATATTGGAAATGCTAAGAAAATAAACTAAAAAAAAAAAAAAAAAAACCTAATGCCGAGAAAAATTATAAAAAAACTGCATGTATGTAGGCAAAATTAAAATCCGGATACAGCAGAAATGTTGCGAATGCACGCACGTATAAGACAGTGTAAGGCCGGGTTTCTCAAAAAGATGAGTAATAATATCCGCTCAGTCATTGCTTATTCATTTTGCAGCAATATACACGAATTGCAGCATACTGTGTCCCTTTTTTTGTGCGAATCAAAACGGTGAATAATGAAAAATATCTCGTTCGAGAAAGAACACCACGTGTGAAATGCGCCAATTAGTAATTTTGAGTAATGCGGGCGGTAAATCAATCAGGTAGATCTCAAAATTAGTGAACATTCCCCGAAGTACGGTTTCCGATATTATTTTACGTTATAAAGGGGATGAAAGTACGAAGTATAAAGGTGCAGCAGAGAAGTTAATGACCTATGACCGGCATTCCATCTACCGAGAAGTGGAGAAAAATCCCTGCGTAAGTGCTCCCGAACTGGTTATACAACTGCGGGAACGTGATACAGAAGTGACAGCTCAAATGGTACGTAATGCAATTCGTAATTTAGGACATAATTCAGGCACTGCACGCTGTAAACCTTATATCAGCGAAGTCAACCGAAACAAGCGCTTTCAGTTTGCCGAGAAATAACTTTCGCACAACGAAACGTTCTGGCATGATGTACTATTTACGAACGATTCCAAATTTAAAAAACTAATTGCCCTTAGAAATTGAAAGCAAGCGAGAAAGACAAACAAACAATAGCTAAGCAGGTGCCTCAATATACCTGCGACGCGCCAGGCTGACATGGCCTGATGGGCGGAACTTCCGAAGGTTCTATCTCTTAGAATTTTACTCCAATCGATTTAAAATGTCGGGAGAACATTCTAGACATATTTTACTATTTAGTAAAACAAAAAAAAAAAAAATCGATTTTTTGAAATTTTCAAACCCATCTAACCCCTTAAGGCATGTTCTTTTCGCTGTTATTAACTAATATGCGTATTTCATTTGTGGCTTCCGGAGTTTAATGGTGTATAATCATCATCACAGTCCCCGAGTATCTTGTATATATTTTGTTCTACTGCCTTTGTATACCAATATTTCCTTAATCTTAGCAGTTGTTTATTGTGTAGATTTTTAAGGCACATTATTCTTCTCCCTCCTTTCACTTGAGAGAGGGTCAGACGTTCTACAGCAGCATGCGGGTGGTGCATTCGACGTTTTGTTAGAGAAGTTCTTATTTTTCGTTGCACCTCTTCTAGTTCAATATTATTCCATTTGACCATTCCAAAAGAATATGTGAGTGTTTTTACTATAAACGTTTAACTATATACTTGGCTTGCATTCTAGTCACAACTATAATTTTTAATCGCTTTTGAAATACATATATTAATTTCTGTTTCATCCTTTTATGTTGTATACCATGTTTTTCGACCACTCCTAGGTACTTATAGTATGTATCCGTTTCAACATGCTCCAGCTGTATGTTATCCAATAGTACTGTTGGCGGTGTGATTTCAAATTTTCCTTTAACTGTATTTATTATGGCACATTTTTTTAATCCGAATTCCATGCTAATATCCTTGGACATCGATCTGACAATATCTAACAACGCCCTCAATTGTGTACTATTCTTAGCATAAAGTTTTAGGTCATCCATATAAAAGAGATGATTTAACAACATTGTCTCGGCTTTAACGCGTACTTCATAGCCGTATTGCGTTTCTTTTATAGCTGAGGATATAGGGTTCATAGCCATTACAAACTAAAGTGGACTAAATGCATCTCCTTGAAATATTCTACAATGTATTAGTATTATATTCGTTGTTATATGTTTGTCTCCCTGAGCAACCTGTAGCCGCGTATTCCACTGTTTTATACATCTTTAAATATAGCGATGACTACTGGCGATACTTTATATATTTTTAGCACTTCTTCCAGCCAGCTGTGAGGGATTAGATCATATGCTTTCCTGTAATCGCTTAAGTTTCTGTGATTTTTACGGGCTTGCTAGTGTATTATTGAATCAATCAGTAGTTGTTCCTCATACCCCATTGCTCCCTTCCGTGCACCTTTCTGTTCCTAGTGTATTAGTTGATTGTGTTCCAGGTGGCTGTATACTCTGTTAGTTATTACTGCTGTAAATATTTTATAAATCGTTGGCAGTCAGGTGATTGGTCTATATTATTATTATTATTATTATTATTACTGATAGCATTGTTATTATTTTGCGTATATTTTAGTCAGGTTGCAAGAGGCAGAAAGTGTAATTAAAATCATATTTTATTTCTTTGATATCACGGAAAAGTCGCGAATTAAGATGATGCTTATTTTTCTACAAATAGTTAAATTTTAATAAAAAAGTTGAGGTTTGGTTGTTGTTGATATAAAATTATTTTTTTAAGACGGAGCAGAGTAATTATTTTCGAATCAATATCAGAATTAAACAGTGCGTAAATGAAAAACAAATGCAATTCAGATTTTTAGATTTATCATTTTTAAGCACATACAATCACTGCAGACATTCCGGTTTCAAATTGGTTACGGTTATACTAGCTAATAGTACAGAAAAATTGGTCTCAAACATTAACCCGAATTATGTAAATATGGCAGTTTAAGATCGTATAAACAAAATTTATGCATTAACGAATATAGCAAGAAAACACTCGTTTAGAAAATGTCAACAAACTACATATATTTACAATTATTCGACGTGCTCGTAAGCTGAATGTAAACAATGTTAGCTTTTAATTTTTAATAGTCGCTCGCATTTTAATTCGTATGAGTCGGGGGACTATGAAAGTCAATAGCAAATCTAGAGTGAGCTTTCGCGATGAAATGTTAACTAACTTCTTAAAGTGCAAATGTCGATTGCGAATTGCAGTGTCAATGTATATATGGTTCTTGTTAGAGATAGCACTAGTATACTTAACGTCAGTCGAAGATGTTTTGTATCGTACATGTCGTTCGATACTAATTATACTCAGCATATAGATTCGGACATGTAACGTATATAGGAGTACTACAAACAATGATGTAAGAAGAAGCTTTACAAAAGGATGGGAGTTATGCGTTGTAAATATAGTTCCTTTGTGCAGAAAAAATTTCCGTCAAAAAATCCGAGGAGAAGATTAAAAGGAAAATAAATTTTGTTTTTTTTTGGAATAAAGATGGTTGTATGTCTATGTGACTATTATTACAAAACCCACAAATAATCCGTAATTAGTAATACGGTATTTTACTGCGAATGCATTATACGGCATGTTTTAGAAGATTGGGTCGGTGAAGTCGCTGTTGGAGGCTAAAGGTTGAACAACCTTCGTTTCAATGATGATCCTACCCTGGCAGCCAACAGCGTAGGAGAAACGAAAGCCTTCGTACAATGATTGGGTGAAACAAGTAATCTTCAGGATTAAACCCCAACAAAAAAAAAACAAAATAAACTGATGATTATTGATAGAGCGAGTTCTGTAGCGAAAAATGAAAGACAGATTGAGGGATATGAAACTGTATATAGGTATGTACACTTGGGTTCACTTATTGAAGACACAGCTGGCAACCACTGAAGTTAAAAGGAGAACTCAACCAACACGCAGTGTCATGAGACAGTTAAATAGAATATGGCGAGATATGTTCTTTTGCCGCTACAATGAGTTCTGCATTTAGGATATTGTCACTCTAGGCCATAAAATAGTGCTTTTCTTCCCATTAATTAATAACTGTGAAAATATATTCGACTTTTGTATCTCCTTAATATTTGTTCATAATAAAATTAATAATAATAAATCGAGCAAAAAATGTTTAAAATATTTTTCTTCACCTTTTAAATAAGTTGACTGATGTATTTTCGGTCAATGTGAAGTTTGACTATTTTTACGAGTAAATAGAAAGACGTTTTCGGCGGTGAAAAAAATTAATCATTTGAGCGATTATGTATAGTCGCTATTAAAAAAATATCTGAAAAAAAATCAATTTTAAATATACATTATGACATAATCAAAAAAATATATTATAAATAAATTGTAACTTATTAATTCGGCGATTAGCAGTTATTTTCATTTTTATTTTTTAAAAATTAATATATGATTTACTTATATATATGTGTGGATGTGTGTGCACCGATATTCTAATTATTTTTCAACAGAAAGTAATGTAAATGCACTTCGGAAACTACTGTTTATCATTAGCGTGTTTTCAGAAAAAAAATGTTTGGCTTAAAATTAGATGTTTCTTAAAATTTTCCGTTTCAACCGTATTTGGTTAGCTTAAAAGTATTATCGAAGCTGGTTACGATTATTTTGAAACGTTTTTCTTCATCCCTCTGTACTTTAAATTTTGTTGTCAGAGTTGTATTAATAATCATATTTCCGTTTTTAGCTTTTATGTTTTTTTTTTTTTTTTAAATCTTTTTAATATTCATTTTTTATTGTTCCGCTTAAACGTTTTGTCAAGATTCATTTCTAATTACGCAGATCAGTTGTAAATATGATTAACGTAGGAAATTACAAGGATACTTATAAACTAGATAGATTTTGCTGTAATTTTTTTAACTTTTTTTTTTTTTTAAATTTCTGTTGCTGACCATATTTAATGTTGATATTAAATACCAAGAACATGAGCAGATTTGCATTCACTGATAAAGATCCGACTAGTTAAAACATTTTATTAACTAGATCGAACGGTTTTCCTTTTTTCAGTCTTCGGATTTGAATTATCCAACAACCGGTTCGTATGATTCTACAAATCACTTGTATACTTTTTGCTCGTATCTTCAATAACTCTCCTGTGCGTGTGAAATTTATAAATCTCGTTTGCTCACATATTGAGCAGCGTTGTTCTGAATATTTTATTCTGAAATGAAGTGTCGTAACTACTAATTTTTATCTTACGATACTAAATTTTTAAATATGTGTTCCACCTTTGTAATGTCGAAGAAGTTTAAATGTAAAAATGCTCACTCGTACTTCGTCTGTTAAGTTGAAGCGTAAGATTTACATTTACATAATATTAAATTCGAAACGAACATTTTAAATTTGTAATGCATATATTTTTCAGTCAGAATTCCGGCGAATGTGTATATGTCTACAAGTGTGCTTAAATGTTTTCGTGTCATTATTGCTCTTTTTCAAAATCTTTTAAAACTCGGCAAGCTTCGTTAACGAATCAAAGTATGGTTTCATAGAGTTCACATTTGATTATTTCATTAAATTACGAGTATAATAAAAATAATACTAAACTTGATGCTATAATATGATGAGTTTAATTTTTTTTAAAAACTTCGAAAACAAACAACGAACCTGATCACGTACGTATAGTCAGAGGCGTAGATAATGAAAGAAACGTCAAAGAAGATTTATGAGTGGCGCAATAACATCTTTTCGTGTGTGTGTTTAAAACCGATCAAAAGTTACCGCAGCTATCGTCAACGCAATTCTTTCTTCCTTCATTTGATACACTGTTTCACAGCACACACTTTGTTTACACATACTTACATAACGTGTAACACATCCTTGCGGGCCTGGTATACATCGCCTATTATGTTTATAGTAACGGTAACGAAGTATGTTAATCGAGTATATGAGGAGGAGGGGCTTCCAATTATGCGCCGATAGATGATTTAGATTTAAATACCGGTGTTGATAATACAATCTAGATGGCTGATAATGTAAATATACCGAAGAATAGGTTAAACCGATTGCATTAATAACAGCATGGATTTAGATGATACCAGCTTTACTTCCGAACAAATTAGTAATAAAGGAAATATAATCAATAGTAATTCATTAAATCTTTATAGCAATTAATATAAATAGATATTTATCGCTTCCTAACGACGCAAGTATTTATGAAGTTCTTATCTAGCGAATTATCTCTCATCAATTAATATCAGTGAGCGCATTTAAGATGGCGGAATTATTGGGAAAGAATTATTTAACAAAAAATGTAGTCGAGATGAAAAATGTTGCTCATAATCGAGTTATCGTTCACCTCTCTGTCTTCAGCCAACGAATGGTTGAACCCACCTCTGTGGTCGGTGCCTGTTAAACGATTACATCCCCAATTATTTGTAGCTTTCCGAACGGGTGTTGTAAGAAACGTAGATTTATAATATACGGAAGATGATCTAGTTAGTATGGCAGAGTGTAATCTGTCTATAGTAAATCATATTAAACGACTAAAAAGAAAGTTTCGTGAACATAACGAAGTGAAATGTATTCTAGGCACACTTTGATCCTTGTGTCGCTCGAGGGGCAGACCTTGACATCTCGTATGTAGTTCTGTGCAATGTGCGTTTTAATTGTAAACTGTTTATTATTAGACACGCGCGCGTTAATGTTTTACCTGCCTAAGATGTGTGGTCATATTTCCAATCATTGTAAAGAAATTGTTAGATGTACCAGATGCAGATTACGCGATCATGAGACAAAAATCGATGTACAAGTCTATGTGAGAGATGTGTTTTCTGCGACATAGAGGTCAAAGGGTTTTTTCTTGTCCGGAAAGGAAACGGAAAATGGCTACCAACGAGTTATCTAAATTTTCGAGAAACTTCGTTACAAATACTATATAAAAACAACAATATCTTTATTCCAATAAAGTTATTAATGGATTTACACTGTTGACTCACTACGACAAAAAATTTTTTGTATTAAGAAAAAATGATACGTCGAAGACAACATTTAACATCCCTTCGTGCAAACCTAAACTTGCCTTGAAAAAAAAAAAAACAAAAAAAACAGATTATTACGACAGAAATCAACTACTCTTTCTACTTTTTTTTTTTCAAAAGAACTGTTTCCTTCCTGTCTTCAGATGAGCAGAAAGAATGGAGCGAAAGAAGAACAGTTTTAAGAAGCAATAGTTCCCCGATAATTTTGATCTTTCCGTAAATTTTCAGGTACCGTCTGCGAATATTAAATCTAACAGCAACATATGTACAAATATGGTTAAATATTCTCAACGTGTTAACCTATTCCCGAGTTCCAAACCGTCTTCAAGCGGAATAGGTATTAATAGTAAGGGAAGCGATCTAAATTTAATAGCAAAAATAAAAATGTTAAAGGAAATAGGAATGATGCAAATGTTAGGTAAACGCACTATTTCATGTATTGTTATTTTGTAGTGTTTTTCATCGGATTATAATCTATTTATTTAATTAGTTAATTTGTTTTTCTTAAACCAATTTATCGGTTGATTTTGAAGTTTTTGCAGCTACTAATGAATTTGATACTATATTATCGGAGGACACTTGGTTATCTACTCGGAAACGGTTTAGTTCAGGCTATTATTGTTGCTGTTACCGGGATAATAGGGTGGACGGGTATGGCGGAGTTGCCATTTTGATTAAAAGTGGAATCAGACGTACTCTGGTACATGTGGATCTGATTGCTTATAATAGCGGTACCAGAAACAGATCTAATGCAGTTTGTATTCGTGTGAGTTTCAAGAAATACTCTTGTTATTTTATTGCGTATTATTCTCCACCAGGACATGTTGCGGACTTGGGGATATTCGTAGGCGCACTCTAGAGAGTACGACATTTACCCATCATTTTAGGTGGCATTTCAATGCTTTAAATGTTAGTCGAGGCTTCAGTCATAATAATAGGAAAGGAATTGCAGTGGCGCATGTTCTCTGCAACTGGAATATGTGTCTGTTGAATGGTGGTTCCCTGAACAGAATTGAATACTCGTCACATCCAACTGACACGATTGGCTTAACGATCGTTTCCCCCGAAATTTATTTTCATTGTTCTTGAACTCTACTTGTATATCTTAATCGAAATTAGTCTTGATGATATAACACTGAGGAAAATTATTTCAGGAATCGCTGGGGATTTGAAAAAGATAATTGGTCTATATTTAGTGTCTTTACGGACAAAGAGGTAATTTAGGCATGACGCTTGCCCATTAGAAAATTACAGGACGTTTTTGAATTGTTTAACTTCAGTTTTAGATCAGGCTTTCCCGATTCGCTCCCTCTATTGAGGTAAAAAATCTTCGGCTCCGTGGTGGAATGTCCAGTCTCAGAATAAAGCAAAAGAACGAATGGATGGATACGTTAGGGTTTTTCCAATCAAACGACATTATGGAATAGTGCCTAAAGTATAAGAGAATATGTGCTGAAACTCGTAGACCGCTTAAAAGAACGAAAAGAGTTTCTTGGAGGGAGTTTTTTCTATGATTCAATCGTAATACATCTCTAATAGAAATTTAGCATTTAGCTAAGCATTTTAAAAATAAAAATAATAACAACGCATCATCCGTTAAAGACGACCGTTGGTTCAGTGAATTCACTAATTCAGTCTCTTTTATTTATGCTCCTTCTTTGGCAGAAACAGAAAAAATAATTTACCAAATCAGTAGTCAACTGATTCACTTTCTAACTAGTCCCATGTCGATGAAGACGGTAGTCTTACCTTTAGAAAACAAGAAAAAGGATTTTTTCCCAAGTTTGGATGGTATTTAAATAATTTGGGTGACATTGCAAAAGAAACTTTAGTTATAATTTTTAACGAGTTGTTTTTGAAAGCGGCTACACCACCTTAATTTATGATTTTACCGATGTTAAAATCTGGGAAGTTTCCGGGTAGTGTAGCTTCTCTTATACAGGTTTATTTCTCTGATCTGATGCCTCAGAAAGGATTGTAAGGCGGTGATTAGGAATGGTCTGGTTTGGTTGATCCATATTTGGTTTTAGACTGGGATTGCGTACCCTAGAATGTATTGTCTACTTAGTAAGTAACGTCTACGATTCATTTTTAAATAAGGAGTTTATGGCCACCTTTTTGCGTATTAAGGGGCTTTCGATAACGCTGCAATCGATATATAGTATTATGTAAGCAATTGGTTACATTTGAAATTCTGATTTCGCTGCCGAAGTATAATTATTGTAAATTTTATTCAAACAAAATTTTGTAATGTCCGACTACGAGGAAATTAGTAACTAGGATTTCCACCCTAAGTCCTATTTTATTTAACATTTATATCGATAATTTATTTACTGTTGATTTCGTAGTTTACAGAAAACACATTAAGTTTCCAGATGTTGTCCAAGAAAATCAATATGTAATTAATCTATGTAATCAAAGTTTTAATAACATCGAGTTGAGTATCTCACCTAATAAGTCTGCATCTGTTATGTTTCCTTTAAGGCCATATAGTATGGAAGGAAATTGTGTTAAAAAAAACTATTTAGCCAATCCGATGTTATTAAAGCTGAGATACCTCGGACTACACTTGGATCGTTGTCTCATGTCTAAGATTTAGATACGAACCCTATACGGTCAAATTATGCATATGGTTAACTTAATAAAAGGTTGTGGGTTGTGCATTCCGCGGCTCAGATCCGGTAGTTCTAGAATTATTGTAAAAGGCTATAATTCGTTCTTTACTGGATTATGGTTCCATGTTTTACGATTCGGCTTCAAAGTCGAACCTTAGGAAACCAGATAGTTTACGGAACATATAAGTCTAAGGCTCATAACGGGGAGCATTAGGCCTCTGTGCTCATTCCTTGATTTCAAGGAAATGAATATTTCTCCCGTCTCAGTTTTAGAAGAAACTTGCTAGCCTAGCTGACCGCTTTTTATTAAAATATTGTAATTATAATTATCCAGATTTAGTCAACGGTCTCTGTTTTATTTACAACAACGGAATATCGTAACCTTTTTCTCCATCTCTGTTCACCTACATCTATTTTGCATTCGTATTCGTATTATAAGCTTCTTAATTATTACTGGATATATTTTATTGGAATCATCGGAAACAACATTTTTGTCGTATCCGTTTAAAAATAAATACCTTCGCGATAATGTGCATAAATAGTTTATTATTTCTAACAATCCCATTTCGAATTACTTAAACTTTAAGCTGCCGCCTTATTTTGTTTTTCGTTTTAATAAAAAAAAAAAAAAAAAAAAAAAACTGACAAATCCTATTATTGTTAACCAGTGTTGCGTGTATTTATGTATTACATTTAAGTACATTAATGAACCGTTAAAGTAAAATTTTATAAATGAAAAATGTGCCCCCGAAAATGTATTCAGAAGAATTATACGTTGAAAAGAGCGGTTAGTAAATAAAATTGAAATTAAAATATTTATTTTTAATAATATGTTCGTTTATAATTCACGCTAAGTTATTTTAAAAAACGAAAAAGAAATGCGTCGATAATAATTCACGCTGAAGGCATTATCATGATAATTATGGTAGTTACAAACTACAAAAAAGCTGATTGAAATCTGTTCATTGCTTCGCGACATATTTTCTGACTTTTCGGCACTCAGAAGGTTCTAGTTCGAAATTAAAAATTTAGATGTTTCCAGCTAAAGCAATATCCGTGAATGGAACATTTTTTAAATTCTGAACTGTAATATTCAATAGAGAGGCGTCATTTTCTTGGTTTTCTAAACATCTTGCTAAGCTGAAAAGTTTTGTTAAGGAAATGAAATACCGATTCTGTTATTTCCAGACAACGAGTTTTCAATCAATATACATATTATACCATCGAGAAAAAAATATTGCTTTCCTAAGTTGGGGTTACTTGGCGCTTCGACGACTTAATTTTCATGTTAGAAATCCGGATGTCTAAAGAAACTTTGAAAAATGAAGCTGGTTTGAAGTTTTTAACTATAACTCACGCCGCAAAGGGCGAAGAGATCATTTTTTGCGTTTCTTTTCAGCAAAGTTCAAACGTTTTTTTAAGGAAACGAAATACAGTTTCTTTCTTTCAAATAGAGGTCTCTTTCCATCGATATATCAAGAAATTTGTGATTTTTTTTTTCTTCAAAATTTGAGATTTTCGATTTCCCGAGAAAGCAATTTTGAAGATGAAAAGTCGGATGTTTCGGTCTAAAGAAATATCTGTGTATTATGCGCGTATTGATAACTTTGTCCAAAATTTTTAATTGCGATACTGGCACTGAAAAGGGAGGAGGACATGCCATTTTGAACTTTCCGATAAATTTCGAACGTTTCGTAAAAGAAATGAAATATAGGTTCGTTTCCGTTAAATATTGATGTATTGCACGCTTGGAAATTTTTTTCCTCAGATTTTCCGCATTTTGACGCCCAAATATAATAAAATGCAATATCGGTTATATTTTTTTGTTCTTGTATGAGATTTGTTTTGGTTTCAGTCCTTTACTCAGCTTTACTATTTACAAGAACATACTTTTTTTTTTTATATATATTGTTTTTACTTTAAAAAAATGATTTTTTATCGGTAACATGTTTTATTTTATGATAGAGTTTTTGATTTATGTGATATATTTTGAATTTCGTTTTTAATCGACTATCCGGTAGCGAGTTATGAATTTTTAAATGATTTTTGAGGTCGTTTTAAATTATCATATACTGATGACGGTTTTTCGCGATTTTTGACTCCCGATGTAATCGATTATCTTTAAGTTATTCTTTAACGGAGAATTTTAATTATGTTCCGAAATTGTAAAGTTTATAAGACAAATGCTCCTGAGTTACTAACTTTTATCTGATATTTTTGTCATTTCTGAACCAACTTATTAGGATGATCCGCACATTATACGTGCTCGGAATCCTAAAATACGTGTTCGTGCGCAGCATATATGTAGTGTTCGTTATATTTTGTTCACGTATGTTGCTTCTTCGTTGGAGCAAGTATTTCTAGAACGATTTTTAAAAGATAATATAAGGAAACAATATAAGGATTCCATACATATGCCGGTGTATGCGAGATATTTTTTTTTTCTTCTATTATTATGCTTATATTTATGAGATAAAATCGATCAAGCGATAAGGCACGAACGAATAAAGAAGCGCATTAAAGAAAAAAAACGGCAATAAATTGAACAGAATTCCATAGTTATCAGGTCCTTTTGTATTATTTCATGGCGCGCATTTAAATCAATTATTCGATGTACCGATATTGCAGATCTAGCTTTTGACCTGTTACTATCTTTATTTGCTGATTGTAAAAATGGTGCTCATCTTATCTTCAGCTTTCCCGAGATCAATTAAATACTAAAAACCGAACGTTTAAAGAACTGGTTGTGTATATAGCATTATCTTTTCTCCCGCTTCGACAGCCTTTTTACGTTCTTAATTTATGTATTTATTTATTAAGAAGGTCGTTAGTAAATAACAACGTGTACGTCGTGTATGATTTTTTCCTGTATCTTATACGTATGTGTCTTTTCTTCAAATAAATTGAAATAAATAGAGATTGTCTACACTTTAGGTAATTATTCTGATCGGGAAATTCAGTTTCCCTTTAAAACATTGTTAGAATTAGTCTTTTTTTTTTTTTGTCAATAAGTTTCTTTGTAGTCGAATTAATTGTTTTTAGGTGAATAAATTTCAGTGCACCAACAGCACGTTTTAAATATTTTAAACAATCTAAAAGCTAAATACGTTATCTTTTAGTACTGTCGAAGGAGGGGGCGTTAATAATATGTGCTAAATGAAATAGTAGGATCATTATTCCAATGCGGGAGATTTTTGCAATTTTGTTTAAAGATGTTACGTTTTTTTGGTTTTTTTTGCCGTCCTATAACATTTATGTTATAGTAAGCAAATGGTACATGATTGGGCATTCCGTAATTAATTATGAAATTAAATATGATCGGAATACTTTTGATAATTAATTGTAAAAATGATTCCGGCAATTATGACTATTTAGTAGTAATTGCAATTAATAAAAATTATAACACGTATAATTATGAAGTAGTAGTCGGATTTGTCGAAGGAATTGAATAATAGCGTTCTTGACTGAGGTTCTGAACAATAATAGTTTTAATCTTTTTTTTTTCTACCCTGGGCGCGCCAGCGGCCTTGACCAACAACATGAAAAATTAAGAGATAGAACTAAATAGCTAGACGGTGAGAAATGGAACTCACAAAGGACAGCAGCAGCGGAACTGCTGAAGGCAATGGGAAGGATAGGATATAGGTAGTGTTAAAGGGAGTAGGAAGACCCAAGCTAAAAGTTAGGCGTAAAGAAAAAAGCGTTCGTTAGAGAGTGTAGAACATTCGAAAAGGATATGGTTTGAATCACAAATACAAGAAGGCTCTGAAGCGCGAAGAGAGCAGAAAGGAAAAGGGGACAAAGCGAGAGGAAGGGAGTACAGAATGATTGATTATGAGTCTAATTAAGGAAACAACCGTGGAATGACGACAGACAGGAATAGAATGAAACCAAGACAGGAAACAAGGAACCGATTGAATAAGACGGTACTGTGAAAAGCGATTTGAGAATGAAGATGGATACATGTCTAACCAAAGTCTGGAATGATTAGAGCGTGATAGAGAAAGAATGTCTGAAGAAGGGAAAGAATCGAGGAAAGGACCACTGCGGGCGACTGAGCGAGCTAAAGAGTCAGCTGAGTCATTGCCCTCAATATTGGAATGACTAGGAATGAAAGTCTATGAGAATGGAACGGGACAAGAACAAAGTCTTTCAATGGTATATGCACAGTAACAATGATCGCTATATTTTTTATTTTTCGTGCGAACATTTTTTTATACAGTAATAAACGCATACTGTTGAAAGATTAAAATTGTTATCGTTCGGATATTTAAATATTAATAAGTTATTGCAGTCGTTGTAATGTGTCATTACAAGGAACGAATAAAATTCGGAGAAAAATAAAATAAAAAACATAATTTAGAATAAATGGTGCGAGTGCGAATGCGTGCGTGCCTGAAACTGTTGTCTGGTGGGTTAGCTAATCACCAACCATCGAGGAAAAAAGGATCTACCTGATTCGGTCAGCTCCAGCGGTCACGAGCGGAAAGGCGGGAGAAATTTAGAAAGGACAGAAAAAAGACTTTTAGAAAAAATCAGTTGCGTTCTACTTTTGGTCAGGTAAAAGAGTCGTTCTTTACCTTCGCTAAAATTAGTTGCTCGTTTTCGCTGAAGTTATTCAACGTTTACCATCAATCTCAAGAAAGCAGTTGTGGTTATATAGTTCAGACAAAGTCGAAATTTGATTCCGTGATCTATCGTCATCGAAAGTATTCGGTATTCTGACCGGTGGTAAAGCAAATTCGTAAACCGTTGAAATCGTAAAGCTGAATACCATTGAATCCGATTACTCCGTACCGACCTACCTCCGAACCGCCAACCTACGGATCCCGGATCACCACCGACAACAGTGATACGTAGCGTTTATGTTATTTTTTATTTAATTGAATTCGTGTCATTTGTAACCGTTATTTTCGTAGATAATTATTGTGTTTTTTTAACAGTCGACCGGTACCGAAAGATAGATGTACAGAGTTCTAAAATATATTACTTGAAGTTTCAAACAGATAAGTTATTACAGTCATCATTATTATCATAAACAATAAAGTAAGACTAAGACCTAAATAAATAAAATCCACGAGGATAAAACCTTGTGGTTGGCATCCCTGTGGGCGTAAACTAATAAACGATAACGCTTCATTTGGCATCCCTGAGGGTGTATAAAAAAGATAAACGTTAACGCTTCATCGTGTAATCGTGCTGGTATTGTGATTACGCGGAATCTTGATGAAGGGTCCTTTGACACAAATCTAATTACTAATTAAATGTAGGTGAATACATCCTGTTTGTTATAATGGTATAATAAAATAAACTTTAATAACAAACAATATAGATCAATAAATTAGATAAATACCTATTTAGAAACGTTTTCGGGCATAACCCATCATCAGCTAACACTAACTTAAAGGAAACTTAAAACATAGTTTTAAGTTTCCTTTAAGTTAGTGTTAGCTGATGATGGGTTATGCCCGAAAACGTTTCTAAATAGGTATTTATCTAATTTATTGATCTATATTGTTTGTTATTAAAGTTTATTTTATTATACTAATTACTAATTACTGAAATATAATTGACAACACTAAGTGGTTGTAGTGGAATTATTTATGAAATTAGCCTAAGAGAGTAATCCATTTCGCTTAGCTTAGGTTGATAATAGATTACATGTAATAATGTAATCGTAATTAATTACAAAATTGGCAAATACGT
The DNA here is from genome assembly GCA_039619475.1 of Icerya purchasi. Taxonomy (NCBI): domain Eukaryota; kingdom Metazoa; phylum Arthropoda; class Insecta; order Hemiptera; family Monophlebidae; genus Icerya; species Icerya purchasi. The sequence continues at coordinate 17,739,222 of CM077116.1, read as the reverse complement.
AATCTTGCGCGGTTGTGGGCGGGTAATATATACGTGCTGGATCAACGAATGTAGATTGGTTTGGATCTCGCCATGAACCAAGCTCGTAATTTTACTATTATAATGAATCTCATTTTACGTAAAGCATTTTAGAGTACCAAAATGAATGTTGATGTAGAAAAATTAATATGGTTAGCAGAATCTCAAAATGCGAAATATATAAAGATTACAAAGAGAAACGTATGGAAAGTAATAATGGACGAATTTTTCTATTGATTTTGGTTATATCTTTTTTAAACTATATTCAACAAATTTTTGAGCTCTACTTTACTTACTCTTTCTAAAAAAAAATTAAAGGATTTATTAATGGTGGTATATTCTAAAAAGTACTTATTGTTTATTGATTGCATAAAGGTTTCCTTTTTTTTCAATTCGTCTAATAATAAATAATTTTAAACTATTAGACATGATCGCAAAAATTCATACATATATATGTGTGTGCGTGTGCGTGTGTAATTATAAAGAATGAGAACAAGAACACAATGAAACATAACAAACGGATCGAATTCAGTGATATTCAATATTGGAAAGCAATTATTGGTTTGACTTGACGTGACTGATGTTTGCTGTGAAAGGGGGCCTTAGCTGTCTTGATGCAGACGAAATTTAATATTTTTAAGATATAACAGGTTTTGTAAAAGTTTGGAGTACGTGTAGTTTAAAGTAGAATATTGCAAACAATTTCGGATCTAGAAATACCTAATATTATTACGTCCATCCTACACTAAATGAATCAGCGGAAAATGTATTTTTTATGAGCGTTTTAGTTTTGCCGTATATCTAATTATTTCGTGTTTAACAAAGATGTTTTAAAATTGTATATTTTTTTGCGTATTTTACCGAAAATGCGTATATAATCGATGACAAGTTCGTATACTAAGAAACAATTTTAGATTCTATTTAGAAAAAATAAATTTTTTTCCTCAATTAAATATATTATTTAATTAAACTGTTTTGTATATTCAGTAATTCGGCTATGACTTGAAATTATTAAACGACGTACTGAAGTTTATTATTTCTTTTTATATAGACGTTTCTTACACATCTTTCAAAATAATTAAACCTCTAGAGTAACGTAAAATCAACCAATTATTTTAAGTACTCTTGTAATTTTGTATCGATTTTTTGTTGAATACGTTGGCAGTATAAATTATTAAAAAAGTACTCGCACAAAACTGATTTACGAACGTCACTGTACTTGTTGATGATTCATCACGCTAATACACATTCGCGTCTTTTGTATATGATTTCTGGAACCTTTCATAAGTTATTATTAATATTATTAGCGATTTAATTTAATTCACATAATTTAATTAAATTTGAATCAACATTGTACGAGTTATAATGAAAGAAAAGTTTTGAAGCAAAAATGCAAATTATTCTCTACACTACTTACTCGCCGGAGAGAATTGGTTAAAATTGTATTTTTGATTCATTTTAATGAATAAAAACTTCTTATAATCACTCCAGTGAAGCATGCAAGATAAGCTTACGGTTTATGAGATTTCTTGCTTCTTTTTCCGTACATCCTTTTCATTTCTTTACTGACAATGACAGTAATAAATTGTTATCACTTTCAAAAATAATTACACTAAAAATCGCGAAATATTTTTTTTTTTCTAACGCCAACTTAAAAATAGGCTCTAAAAAGTAATAAATAATTTTTGATAAAAAATAATTCAAACTAATATATAAACGACATTAACTTTTTGGAGTCTGTATCAAATTCAAATTTGCAACAATAATTGGAAATTAATAACCTAATTAGAATTAAATGTTTCTGATATTTCCAATGTCGTTGTTCCTATCATCAGTTCTTTTATCGTATCAATAGCTCACCGAATCTGCATTTAACTGATCCTTCTCCCTCGTGTCGTTTCTGGGCGAAGATCCTTTGTTGACATGCCCCCCCCCGGGGGGGGGGTGAAGAAAAAAAAATGTTTAATTTATAGAGAACAATTGATAACACAGATGTTCTACTAAATGATGAACATTAAGTAAAAAGATACGTGAAATTTAAAATTATGCTGATTCTAAAAAGTTTATGTTGTATAAGGATAATGATAATATTTTTAAGTATGTTACTTGAAGTATGTTTCCTTTTATAAAATAGTTGTTTTTTACTTTTTAGTGCACTTTTTTTTTAAAGCTTTTTACAGCAAATTGCAGAATCGCCTTTGAATACAATTTTATTCGATTTATAATCACTACTAATTAAATATCAAAACATTTTTTTCTATATTACGATTAAGTCGTTTATTTATTTATTACTATGTTATTAATTTCATTCGATCATTAATACATTGTTTGCTATATACACGTACGAATTTATGTGAATTGGAATTTTGGAATAAATTTTGAGGGTTTAAAAAAATAATTAAAACGTGCTTAATTTATTTTTAATCCATAAATATTTGACCTTTGGAAGTGAAAAACTTGTATTGTGAATGAAGCTTCCGTCGAGTAAAAGGGATATGGCGCTAGAAAATTATTTACCTTTGCTATTTTTTATGTACTTAAAAGCGGTTCTACATGATGAAGTAGGCTTAACGAGCGGTGATTAGTCTTAGTTCTGGCTTCACGAGCGTTAAAATAGAAATGTAGTAATTGTAAAAAGTGATAGGGTACTTGAAAATTAGTTTAAAAAAAATTATTTTTTAAATGAACTAAAGTATTGCGTAGTTTTTTAAGAATGAACGATGCGGACATAATTCATTTTTTTGTTTTTCCGTTACCGTAAGTGCCGCATGTTATTTATTTCGTTTATTTTAAATAAATACCGTATTTTTACAGAAGTAATTAACGTTAAATACATTTACGCGCGATCAAGTTTATGCTGGATGAAATTAACGGTCTTTGTGTTAGCAGCTTGATAAGCAAAATAAAAAACTAATAGCTATTCCATGCATAAAATTTGAGGAAATTTAAGAATTTTAGTCTACTATAAGAAAGCAAGGACCCGTTGTCGATGAACGTAGCTTTAAACATAGAACGATTACCTTCTGATAAATCTTTTGTGGATTAACGCTATTTTTAATGTGAAATTTATTAGGAACAATAAATACAGAACGGGAATTACGAACAGATGTATTTAAATTTATCTGAACTTTTCGTAAGGTGGGGAAGATTTTTTGAAAACAGTTTTAATATCTGTTGAAGTGTTGGCAGAATTTATAATAAAATTTTCATTATTTCACTTAAAGTTTTATGTAGACATACCTCGGTCTATTCACTCACCTTATTCTGTTTGTAAAGTGAATGATTATAGATGGCATAGGAAGAGAACTATGAAAGAATGTAAATTAGTAAAGTAAGAAAAATGAGAGAATTTAAATAAGTCAGATTCACAGATAAATCGAACAGAGTTAGATAGCGGTAAGAAGAAGAGTTTCAACGGTATTTATTGTGAATTTAACTGGGAGCATATACGGTATGAAGCGAATATTAAACGATAAAGTTAAAAGGAATAGAATAAAACCGATAGACGAAGAAACCCGAAATAGGAAAAACTCCGGAAGGAGAGTTATGCTGCTGTACTTGTCAAATAACAGGAAGCCAGATGACGATGACATGGCGATGATTCAAATACTTGGAGATTATTATTTCAGGAATAATGAGTGGCAAATTTGTTCATTTTTTTATTCGAGCATATATATGCTTGTGAGGTAATTTTACATTACTGCGGAAGTGTAGAAGTGAAGTGAAACTGTTACACATCTAAAATTGACCGTTAAATTTCGCTTGTTAAATAATTTCTATAAGTAGTTGTAAAACTCACAATCATGCGCGTGTGTGTGTTGTGTAGCTCTATACGCAGCGTTTACAAGAAAACATGATTCAGTCTTATACCATTATCGTAATACTCGGTTATGAGTACCGGTGTTGGTTTATAACATACGAAATTATATGATTTCGACAAACATTGATTTGTAAACAATAATGCAATGAAAACGATTTTATTTTTTGGTTTTTTACACTGTCAACTAACAGAGTCGGTATTTTTCGTTTTGCCGCAGGAACGAATAATTATTATTATAATTATTTTTATTTTGAATAACTGCGTAATTCAAAGGGTGTAAGTTTATAAAACATTTCTGCCAAACAGACTGATTTGTTTTTCTCAAAATTTAACATCGCGTAATTGTTGCGACGGAATTGAAATATGTTAGAATAATTGAGAATAATATTATTAGAAAGCGAGGTTAAAAGCTGTGCGGATTGTTCGGAAAATTGATAAAATGTACTGTTCTGTAACGGCTAACGGAGGAGACAAAGAAGTAAAATAAAACAATAGTATAAAAAAAGTTGTAGTGAAAGTCGTTAGCTGTATATAAAATATAAAATTCAACATCAACTGAAAATAATGAAATTAATATTAAAATCATGTTATGACAAATTATGGGAATACAAGTAGGCTGGAAAATTCGATACTGGAAGAAAAAATAAATAGTGAACAATTATCACCCTTAATATTACTTAAATTGTCTGAGAGACGAACGGTACATCTTAATATTGTTGAAAATGTCTCTTAGTATATTTTTTTAATAATAATTTAAAAAAAAAAAAACCCGTACGGTTATTAGTTTGGTGTAACGTAAAAATCAGAGGTTCGTAATCTGTTATGCGATGTTAAGTTTTCGTCGGAACAGTATTACGGCTTAATCGAATTCATATTTTGATGTTAAGATAGCACAATCTGCTGTTTTGGTGATTTTTATTTTTTAAAAAATAATAACTAACTGTTTGTCTTCGGGCATTATTCTTTATCCGCTTTTTCCTAGATTACTATAGCTTTATTTATAGCGATTCTTCCAGATCTCTTCTTTCAAAATTAGATCGCATTCAAAATACCTGTCTTCATCTCGGTTTCAAAGCCTTGAAATCTACCACGGTTCCGGCTATCCTTGTTGAATCCCTTATTCTTTTTCTCTTTATTCATAGATATCCTCTTTCGGTTATCGCTTATTGATTAAGCGCTTGCTTATTTATTCTCCTTCACTTGTTTTTTCTTACTCCTCTATCTTTCATAAATGGTGATTTACCTCCATTAAAACTCTAATTTTATCCCACTTATATTTCTATATTAGTCTTCTTCAACTTTCACGCTGTATATTTATAGTCATGATAAATTTCCTTATTTCACTTTCATTTTTTCCACTTTCCTTCATTCTATTAAATGTCTTTTCTTTACCGATTCCTTCTAGATCTGTTCCACAGCATGACGCCAGAATTTAATTTTCTAATGATTTAAGTTTTCTCTTTTCTGTATTCCAAGGGGCTTCTTTTCGCCCCGCTTTAAATTATTCTCAATCTTTTAAACTTCCCTCCTTTTGCTCAATTTTCTGTGCGCAATCTATTGCTATCCTACGCGCTATTTTCTTTGTTTCCTCATCACTGGTTTTATATAAAGTGCTCGTAATCTCGGATTCTAAAAGTGATTGTTAGCTATCTTATCTCCTCTTTCTTCTCTCTCTCTTTCGATTATGTAATATTCCTCATATGCTCTCTAACCATCGATCTTTTCCTTCTTTACTCGATCGAGATCGATTTTCTGTGTATTCGTGGATTGAGAGCAATGAGATAGTGATTCTGTAGCCGTTCTTCTATTTCCAGGGGCAGATTTTTGGGCACATTTTCTGCTCATAATATTGCTCCTCTTTCCTTAAATGACTCATTCCAGACTATGGCTTAATTTCTATTCTTCTCCATTTTTTGATTCTGGCTCCTTCTACCTCTTTATTCAGCCATCTTTTCCTCCCCAGTCATGGTTTTCTAGATACTCTTCCTCTCTTAAACGCTCCACAATCTCGATTATTTATCGCCTTCCCTTTAATCATAGTCTCCTTCCTGCATAATTTTCTCGGTTTTTATCTGCTTCTATTCCATTTTATCCTTTTCATCCCCCTTCAACATACGTTCCTTGTGACTTTGATATCATGTTTCATTTGAATGTTCGATCTTTTCTGCTGAGCAATCTTTCTTCTACATTCCTGCACTATAACTCGGTATCCCTGCTCTCCTTGCTTCGTATATTCTCTCATTTTCTTTCCTTCTACTCCCGCTGTTCCTGCCCTCGAATTATTTTTATCCTCTACCCTTAAACTTTTAAAAATATAATTTTATTTTTTCCATCTTATTTCTCGCGTTAATGTCCTTATTGCCACCCACCCCCATTAAAAAAGAGGAGAAAAAAGAAAAAGGAGACTGATGATAATAGTAAATATATTTTTTTCATGTCACATTCTGCGTTGTTTATACAGTTATTTGTTTTTCTTTACAGGAGAACATATAAAAAATTGGAGGTCCCGTTACTTTATATTATTAACAGATGGATCTTTAATTGGATATAAGAATAAACCGGAAGGACCGGGTCCTGCGGATCCTCTAAATAATTTCACTGTGAAAGGATGTCAGATCATGCGCGCCGATCGACCGAAACCGTACACTTTCGTGATCCGTTGTTTACAATGGACCTCAGTAATCGAACGAACATTTCACGTGGGATCGGAAAGGGAAAGGTAGTACCCCTGTCCTTTTTTGATTAATTTTCTTATTCTGTAAATTTGAAATTATAGTTATTTTTTATGTTCTAAACGTAATGAAACTGTATCAACAGCACAAATAAACTTTTATCTCACTAAATTTATTGCACGTACTTTATATATAAATCATATGAGACCGAGGTTTAACAAGTGTGTATATAACATGAAAATAGCACAATTACAGGGCGTGTATAAGGTTAGTTGGCTTATTCAGCTGCAACCATGACGACTCTATATAAACTTATAGAAGAGGAAATAATATGGGAAATGGATTGTGGCTAATATGATTTTGGAAAATATAACAATTATTGGTACGAAAAAAAAAAAAAGAAAAAGAAAAAACATCCACTTTTTAAGCTATGAAACTTTTTTTTTACGAACAAGCTACGCATATAATTGTAAAGTTTTTTTGCATTGAAGTAATGTTCTAAATGCATGTATGTCGACATAGCTGTTCTGTAAATGATTCAAAGATTAACTTTCAACGATAATTATATTACAAAGAACTAAAAGTCGGAATTAAGTTTCTTTTAAGGGTTGTTTTGAAAGATGAAATATTAAGATTGTATAAAATCGGTATTTTTAAAGAATTGTTTAACGATGTGCGTTAGATAACATAAGTAAATTATTTCTGTGATATTTTTTAATCGTTTCATTGTTTTTTCAATGTGGAAAGTAACACGAATAAAAGATACTATAAAAATCCTCACTTAAATTCAAGTGAAAAAAAATGGTACTTGTAAGATCAAAAACAGTCTAGATAGTATATACTACATTAAGAAAAATATCGATTGAGTCAATAAAAATTAACTAGTTAAAAGTTAAAATAATGAAGCCAAATATATTTGCAACAGTGATGAATATAAGTAATATAAGTAGAAATAATATTACCAAATTAATCGGTGAAACAAATGAAAATGTTGTAAAAAAGTTACAAGTATATTAATTAAAAATTATAACATGTGATTTAACTGTATCAAAATCTAGGATGTTAATATGTGTATAATTGTAACATACTTGACATATTCTATTATAAAAGTAATTTTTTAAAATATAAAATATTGTTAACAATTCCTAATTTTATTATTCTGACAAAAAAATTTGTAAATATAAAAAATCGTGAGCGTACGTGAAGTTAAAAGACAAAAAACATGTCGCTGGTTATCTGCTTTGGGATGGAGATATTGTTTTTGAAGAGGAATTTAATTTTTTTTTATTATAAATTTCAATTTAAAAACAATACGTCATAAATGGATTTGATAATATTAACGTATAAAATCTGATAGGATTTTTAGATTTTTTGTCACTTGGTAAAGTTGAAATGATAAACAAATGGAAACAATTTGAAACGAAATATTTCAAGAAAGTAATTGCTTTTTTGAAATACCGTTGAAGTTATCTCATTTTAAAACAAGGAAGGGGTTTATGAAAAGAGACTGGCTAGTATATGTGAGTTGTTGAGAATATATATTAATTTGTAACATAATATAATGTTAAGAAGAATATTTAATTAATTATAAATAATAAAAGAAATTTTAAAAAATTAAAAAACTATTAATATATATATGTATATAAGTATGTGTGTGTGTTGCACATATATATGTATATATGTTAAAATTCTATTGTACTTTGGTATTCTTGAGAAATGAAATAACATTACATTTCACACTTTGATAATAAAAATTGTTAAAAATAAAGCATATTGCAGTATATATATATATATGTGAGTGTGCATGTGCGAGAGTCAGTTAAAAAATACCGTCTTCTCTACCACCTTCTGAAAAAAAAAAGAACAGAGAAAAATTTTGATTGATATCGTTCGAAAGCCTGATCTGTCTTGTAGTAACATATTAAGTTTGGTATTCCTTTCAAGAAACAAAAAACTTTTTATTTGTTCAGTTAAGGAAATTGTTAGTCGCAAAAGAGTGTTTGTGAAAGCAGACTTATTCGTGTTTACAGAAAGTTTGCGGCGATCAAATGCCCTGTGAAAGTGGTGTTCGTGGCTGGGCAGTTGCTGCTAAGAATGTGAAACGCAGACTACTCTCAATTTTCGATAAATCGTGATCAGAGTACTCCAAAACTTTGTCACTGACGGCGATATTCGGAGATTTCGTGAATTGGTTCACGAAAACAGAGAATTGTACTGGATGAAATGGCGGACTGGGCATTTCACATAGAAGAGTTAATCCTATTATCAATAAAAAGCATATTTCGAAAAATTTGCGCTCGTTGGGTCTTCGGATGCTAACTGTTGACATGAAAAAAAGGAGAATCGAGGTGGACTAAGAATTTATGAATCGTTATTATTGGGAGAGCAATTCTTTTCTTCATCACATGGGTTGTTCACCAAGATGGTGAAATTTTGAATTCGCGTCGCTCCCGGTATACAGCCTTGATATGACTCTTTCGAATTTTTATTTGTATGCAACGATGAAAGAGAACCTTAAGACAACTCATTTCAGTTCGATCGAGAAAGTTGAACAATTTGCGGTTTAGGGGTAGTGGAGAAGACTTTTTTGTTAATATCTTTAAAAAATTGATTTCACTTCTACGCAAATATATTGAAATTAAACGTGACTGTCGAAAAATGGCATTGTAATTTTATTCAGTACACACGTAGCCTTTATGCCAGTGAAGATTCTTCACAACTACCAACTTGAGCCTCGATCTGCATCTCTGCATGATACAATATTATGTTATATCTATTCTCATATATGGCCGCGAGGGGCATGGACTCTGAACAAAGTATTGGTGGCAGAATTGGATGTTTTCGAAATGTTTTCCTATACAGGAAAATACTACGGGTATCTTGGAACGCAGAGGTCTTGTAGCGAATTCGCAGAAATAGAAAGATGTCGTTGGCGCAATCAAGAAACGTATGGGAGCCGCGGATATGAACTACTGAAATTGGTCCTCGAGGGGAAAATTTGTAGGAAGCGATCACCGGGTAGAAGGCGAAACTCAAGGATGGAAGATCTGCGTCGGTGGTTGCAGCGTCCTTTTGAGGAGATTTTTGCGATAGCAGTGTCTGAATCAACTTACATTATGCGGGTCATCAATTTATGTTCAGTGATGGTGTAAGAAGAAGAAGACACGTTTCTCTACAATTTAAAGTTTCATTTATTTACCTCAATTAAAACTGATTTTAAAGGGTGAAAGCGTTACTTTTCAACTGGCCCTCGTGTATTATGTCCACACACACACGCACATTATATATATATATATATACATATATATAAAAATATGTATATATATATATGAAGAATAATATAATTAAATTTACTTCAGTCCTGGAATCCGTTTTTGAAAAATTTAAGTATTAAACCTTTTTGTGGTAGTTATTTATTAAATATACAGAGCTTTAGATAATCCAAGTTTTGTGTTATTATAAATTATTGCAATGCCTTTTTGTAAATAGTTCAAATTAATCCATCAAATGTACAAATGTGAAATAATTCCTCAACTTGGCAAATCTCTTAACTAATGAATCATTAAAAGCAATGCGATTTATGAATACTTCCCGTTAATTTTAGTATTATGTTCATATAAGTTTTCATTTCTTTTTAAATTTAAGGATTCCACACATAAAAAATTTGAAAGCAAAATGCCAACGGGCAATTAATCTGATGAAATATTTAACTAACCCAATAACTGGCTGCAATAGAGGTAGACTACTACAACTATATAAATCCCTTGCGCCAGTCAGAATCGATTATGGAGCACCTATATATGGTCAATCTAATAAGTCAGCATTAAAACTTTTAGACACAATGCAGACAACAGCTCTCCGAATCGCTGCAGCAGCGTTCCGCACTACTCCAATAGACAGTCTATGTGCGGAAGCAGCTATTCCCCCACTCCACTACCGTCGATTACTCCCTACCCCTAATTTTGTTATCTCAGCTGCCCAAAACCCCAGTATACCTATATATAACTATCTCTTTAACCCAAACAATTCACCAAACCATATAATGATCAGACACCAAAAATTGACCTGTCAAAAATACAACACCCACCTTCTCTTAACCATATTTTCTGAACCTCCACCGTGGGTCTCTCAAATTCCTGAGAACCGATTGGATTTAACAAAATTTCTTAGACCAGCTGATAAAAATATAATCTTCTGAAAATTACAACTAATTCTCCAAGAATATCCTAATCACATCTAATGCTACACCGATGGCGCTAAAACCCAAAAAAGAGCGGCTTGTGCGTACTCTGTGAATAAAACAATATTCTCACTTCGCTTAAGCAACCGTCTATCTATCTTATCTGCAGAACTAACAGCTCTTTTATTATGTCTCCAATATTTCTTACTCCACTTCCAACAAAACCTGATAATCCTGTCTGATTCTCTTACGTCACTCCATCTACTACAAGATCCATTTCCATCAAACCCAATTGCTCGGCGCATTGAAGTGATTCTAAACACTATGCATCTACAGTCTATTTCAACAAAATTTATCTGCATCCCAGGCCATGTAGGAATTCCTGGACATGATATGGTGGATTTGGCCGTCAAAGCTGCCAAACTCAACAGTACAATTTCTATGTTTATTCGTCCTACTGTTGAAGATCTCAAACAACATTATAAAGAGTTAATACTTTCTAAGTGGAAGCACCATTGGCATAACATAGAAAGCAATAAGCTTCGAGACCTCAAAGAAAAGCCGATACCGTGGAACTCCTCAAACTGGATGTCACGTCAAGAAGAGATAGTGATTACTCGGCTACGTACTGGACACACCCGACTTACTCACTCCCATCTCCTATCAAATCTCTTCCCTCCCGACTGTCCTCATTGTGGCAAAGAGGGCTTAACAGCTGATCATATTTTCACATGTTTAAAGACAGCTTAACTCCGACTCTCTCACCATGTTCCTTTAAGCCTGTTCTAGCTCTCAGTGATTCCTCCAACTCCATAGATAAAACAATAAATTTCCGTAAACAAGTCAAACTTTTCCATCTCATTTAACCTCATTTCCTTCCTAATTGAGCCGTGGAGCCCTCTGTGTAGCTATGTGATTCAATTATTAAATAATAATAATAATAATAATAAAAAAAAAAAAAAAAAAAAAAAAAGGTTTTGATGCGTGTAAAAAAGAAAACAATAAAAATCTTTTAACCGGATTGTTCATGATTATTGTTTTTTTTCAGGACAGTTTTCTTTCTTTTTTTTTTCTTTTTTTTTGATAAAGAAGAAAAAAAAATCGGTAGGTAAAAAGTTAATAAATGACTCATTTTAATGATTTTTTTTGCTGTTTCACATTTTGTAAAACTTACGTCTTTTTTTTATATATATATATATATATATATATATATATATATATATATATATATATATATATAGAATTAAAAAGAAACAGGTAATTGGAATATTATAGATTTCACCAAATTAAAAATTATTAAAATATTTCTCAGAAATGAACTCGGAGTATTTGAAAGGTTGTATTTTTTCAATGGTTAATAAGTCAAGATTTTCTGTATTGGAGAACTAAGTTATTTTTATAGTTCAATGTTTTTAACAAGATCTGTGCCATTTTTATGATGAATAAAATTTGAGCTGGTAGTAAGTTTGTAATTTATTAAAGCTTTTTTCTACTTACACACAATTTTTAAATAATAGGGGAGGGCCAATGACGTTATTTATATTTTTAGTATTTTTGCCTGTCTTTAAAGTTTATACGCATATTTTACGAATTACGTTCTTTATATTTATTGCGCCATGTTATTTGTATGAAAGTTCTTCTGAATGTTTTTTTTTTCTGTTTTAGTTTTCATCATTTATTTAGATTTTTAGCTTATTTAAAGTTTTTTCACCACTTTAAAATTTCACAGCAATGTAAACTTCTAGGGGAAAAAACAAAACCAAAAAAGGGTTTTATTATGTTATAGTGTAGGTTCAGTTTTTAAAACTATTAAAATGGTGTATACAACGACTCTTCGTATACGCTGACGATTTCGTTATTATATTTTTTCCTTTATTCATAATCGTTTAGTTGTTTTTTGTTTTTTTTTTTTACTTAAATTTGAGCATTTCTGCAAAGTTTGATCGTGTTTATATAGACCGTAGCGTAGTTCCTGTTGGCGCACATTGAAAATGTAAAAAATGATCATTGTGCTGGGTTAATGTCCTTCGTTGATGAACTCGAATAGAAGAAACAGAAATAAAGTGCGAGAAAGTTGGATTGTAGTGTTGATATTTGAATTGTTGTTGAGTTGAGACCGGTTTTTTGCTTTGTTCCGTTCATTTGTTTATGAAAATGATCGGTTTTTACGACTTTGTTTATAGCGGTAATTCATTTTTCCCCCTGTTCAGTATGATTTTTTCTCAGTTAATTGTTTTTAGCTTCAGTCTAGCTAATTTTAGTCTGTTTATTGTATTGCCGCCATACTCCGAAGGATTCATATTGCTTGTATATTATTTTTACGTTTTCCAAGAATTTAAATAAGGGTATTTATTTATTTCACACACATGGTCAATACAGGCTTTAGCTCTTTTACTTTGATCACTCATAAAAATATATTTAATGATAACTAAATTGATTGATATAAAAATATTGCATTTATAATACATCTACACGACAATCGTACTAAAATGTATTGCCAAATTCACGTTAATATAATAATGGACTATTTAAACAAAATATCTACAATTAAAACATAAAAGAGGCTCTACCCTGTGGCGTTTAAAATAATCATAATCGGTTATCCGTAACTTGTAAGTGAAATGAATATCTAGTTTAGGCTGCCGTGTAAGTGCTCTGTTGAACAATTTAATGAAAATACTAAAGCAGAGCTCCATCATATTGGTTGCGTAGGATTTAAGAATTATAAATGTACGTGAAGCTTTAACGTTGGGTCTAGCTATTTAAAAAAAAATGTTAAAAAGAAGATAATCATCAATGATTTTGACAGGGCACAAATGTTAGCTACTTTTTTTCTATTCTCTAGAGTTTTGAAATTCGGAATGTGACATAGAATATGCTAATTTCTATATTTCGGGTAAAAACTGTGGTCGTATAATTTATTATAGATTTTAAAAATCGCAATTGAATTTTTTTCTATAATTTCCTTGCACTTGTAATGCGGATCCTAAATTAGAGAGCAATATTCTAATTGAGATTGTACAGGGCTTCTGTAAGGAAAGATAAGTGAATTTTTTGTCCGAAAATAGATTAAAATTACGAATCACAAATCTTTAATATTTATATGCCTGCTGCTTACAGATACATATGCGCTGAGAGTTAGTATATATCTGAATTCCGAGTACATCTATTTCTCCTTATTAGTAAGCTTCTTATGTTTTTTTTTCTTAGCACAAAATGTAATACGAACACATTTAGGATATTTAAAACTTAGATAATTGATCTTACTCCATTCTACTAGTTTTTATCCAAATAGTTTTGTAATATTGCACAGTTTGGAACAGTGTTTATTGATGCATATAGGTATTTGAAACGACTGCAAACATAAGCGTTAATAAAGATGAGAAATAATAATGGACCCCAAGGGGTATGTGTGCCTTGTAAAACTCCAGATGTGACTACATACTTGTTAGAATGATATCTAGTATAAACTACATATGGTTTACGGTAATGAAGATAGAACTTAATTAGTTCAATGAAACTACCTAATAATCCGTAGCTTTTCAATTTTCTTATTAAAAGTGAATGGTTCACCTTATCACAAGGGCTTTACTAAAATCAGTATAAATACAATCAACCGGAAAACCTTGCTCCAAGCAAGTCGATTGTCGTTGGTTTATGCTTTACAAAGCCATATTGTTGTTCGGGTATTATTCTTCGTGTAGTGAAGTTGTATAGCCTTGTGTATATTGTGGATCGAATATCTTAACTGGAGTTGATAATAATGCAACAGTAAAGCGGTAATTCTGTTGGCAACCCTTCCAATTTTAAAAGGTTTATGTCACGTATACCTCAGCTCTAATAAAACCGGAATATTAATGATTTTTCTCGTGTACTTTTGCATATTTTAAATAGTATAGACAACAAATTACCCGCACCTAGTGTCCATTTCGAAATTTTCTGTAATCTCATGACATTCATTATTAGTTCTATAGAGTAAATTAATGAAGTTGTTACTGAAAAGTCATTCTTTGGGTTACAAGATATATTGTATATCGATGTGTGAAGTATTCGGAAAACGCACTAGATATATTTCTTTACTAGACTGCAATTCATTATTACGAAATTTTAAAACTGAAGAGGTTTTAAATTTGAATTTTATTAGTAACGTATGACCGAAATTTATTCGGGTTTTTTTGAATATTGTTTTTCATAATTTCACAGTAATTATAATAAATCTTTCTGGTTAACTTCTTTGCTCGAGCTCTTCGTTTACTAAATTCTAAATAATCGTTAGAACAACTCGTTTTACGAAAAACTTTGTGTTTAATTTTCATTTTGAATATAGTTATGATTTTGTAAACTAAGGGAGCATGTTTGAATTTATATATTATTCTTTTTGGAACTGTTGTATTTAATGCGGTGATATATTTTAGTATGAAAAAAAAACAACTGTACCTTTACTGTGACATGATAAAAAGTGTAACCTATTCCCCGGTCTATGTTATTCTTTTTTATTCTTACAAACAAAACTTAAAAAATAATCTATTTTTCGTAAAGAGATTTTAAAATATCGGATGAAACTGTTCTCTTCAGGAAGTAAAACATCAATGACACATGTCTGATAGTTATATTTACATTATTATTAAGGATGAGGTCAAGTGTGTTTTCCCTTGACTATTAGGAACTATATTAAGTGAATGCAAACTATTTAGCTCGATAGAATTAAAAACATTGTTTATTAAATTGTGAATTAGGTCGGTTAAAATCTTCAGTTATTATTATTTTAGTATCTACATATCTACTACATGGTCGAAGGTCTCTTCGTGAAATACTTTGTAAGTAATATTCGCAGTAGACGACAAGTAATCAGTATTGACGACAGATTACTCTTGTTTGGTAGTTTAATCCAGATTAATTCTGTACTTGGACTTATAGGAAATACATATGCTCGCAATGAAAAATAGTTTTTACGGCCAATAAAACTCCACTTCCCGCTTTTGTTATAAAGTAACCATATTGAATAATTTCATTATTACCTGCAGCATCGTATGGCTAAACACAGATCGCATCAAAGTCACTATTTGCATAGCTGAATTTGATTTATGCGTATTTCGTTTTTGATGATAAAACATTTTAATTCGTCTTGTTTGTCTCTAAATTATGTTAGTGATATTATCGAGCAGCAGCAACGTGGCAGATCGAGTACTTTTTCGATTGCTTCATTTTATGTGCTCGGCACTCTTGATTCCGTTGTATGTTATTTCGCTATTGTTCGGATTTAAGTAGCATGCAACATTATAGGAATTAACGAAGCGATTTGTAGAGAGATATCTTAGGAGTACTGAGAAGTTCTTGATTTTCAGGAAACTCGCCGTAAAAACTCTGCGTGATTTAAATGCGTTTACGAAAATTAATTCGTTATTTTGAAGATGAAATCGTTTTCGATCTTATCTGTATTCATTATTAAAAACCAGTTCGTAATATACAAGTAAATAAGTTTGAATTTTCGCTGATAATCCGTTTTTGAACTTCGCTTCTTGTAAGTTTCCTAATTTAAAATTTTTACCTTCCGCTGATATTTAAACTTTGGCAGCTACAGGAACAGCCGTCAAATTTGTGAATGATGTTTCTTCAAATGTTTGCGAGTACTTAGCAGTAAATTATAGTTAGGTAATAAGGGACGTTTCTTCGGTTTTATTTTATCAGTATTTTATGAAATTCTCTTTAATTTTTTGCGCGAGCTAACTAGTGTGAGTATCTGTACGATTTTTGACACGCATTGGAAATATGAATTTTTATTTTCGTTAATTTAACTCTGACGGATTAATACTTTGTTTGTTCTGCTGTTTTCCTTTCTTTTTTTCCCTATTTTGATTATTATATTCCAGAAATGCGACATTCTGTAATAATACACGTGCGTTAAATTTTAGCCAGTATATTATTAAAAGTAAATTTAAAAAAAGAAAAAAACATGTCGTTTATGCGAACTATGCGGTACTTAATTGTGCGCAGTTTCATAAGCAGATCGAACTACTGAGTGAAATTGTATGATTGGTTTTCGTATCTCTGTTTTTGTTAAAAATAATTCGACCTATTTGATTAGTTAATAAAAAATTTTATTTGGTTAATATTTCAGTAAATTATATTGTGTCGTTTTTAGATGCCTTTTATTGTGCAAACTTTAAATAATAAATTTTGTATAATTTATACGAAAATATGTGTATATTACTAATTAGCAAAAACACGCTACATATATATATATATATTAGTTGTAACAACAACAAATACTTTCAAATTAGACCAACAAACATTTTAAAATTTATGCGATTTGGTTTAGTTCAAATTTCGTAAAATTCATTTAAATATCCGGTTTTTAAGGAAATTTCTAACAATTGAATGCACTTAACATTTTATGTAGATTTTGTGTCTTTAGCGACTAACTACGCTTTACTTTTTGTAAATAACGATTTCGCTTGCTTACTATTTACAGCCTTGTTAATTGGCGAAACTTTTGTAACTGTCAATTTTAATTGTTAAATTTACTAATTGCCAACTAACAATCGATTGCAGTATATTGCCGTAACTAACGATAAAAACGTAATTCATCGCGTATTCTATATTATCGTTGAATAGTTCAATTTATTGTTGTTTTTAACGTATTTTCTTTTAACAAACAATTAATTAGAGTTTTATTTTATATTTGATGTTTTGTTCATGTTTCAAAAAGAGGACTGTATGCTTAGCTTTATATTATATCGGCATATATTCGTTATTTATTTGACGTTTTCGATGTGCTTGATGTAAAATGATTTGTTGCATTCAACGTATCTCTTACTGTTTATACGTACTCTTTTCCAGTTTATTCGTTCGAAATGCACATTAATGGTGTACTGAGCGAGAATTATAGTAGAGACAAAAAAAAAAAAAAACGTTTAGTTTATAACAAAAATTTTATTAACTAAAATTTATGTGTTTAGTTAATATAAATATGAGTACGTTTCATTATGAAACTGTTTTCATTTTAGGAAGTATGAAATTTATGTGGCTACAATTAATAAATGGATGATTGATCACAAACTTTAAAAAAGAGACCATATTGTCCCGAATTTCAGACCATTAACCTAAGTAAAAATATTTGGTTTTTAGGATTTCTTCTTTCGTCTTCCCGCGCAGGTATTCAATAAATATTAATCGATACTATTCTTATGTTAATAGTTTGCTTGCTCAAAGTCCCGATGACTTTGTAATTTATGCCGAGAAAATTACGACGATAATTGCTATGTCATTCATCGTCGAGGTGGAGATATTTTAATTTCCTTCAAAGTGATGGAATTTTTATTAAATATCATATCGATATAATTTCTTTTGTACCATTGCGCACGAATGTTTAAATTCGATATTTACCTTTACTACTACTCACGGTATAAAAACGTAGTTTGAAGTTCTATAAAGAACTAATAAATCATTCATTATTGCGTGAGCGTATATATGTTGACAAAAATGAAATGTGTACGTAAGTGCACTATATCCGTACATCGAAAACTAACCGGATGGTGGACAACTGTTAATTATTTTTTGCTGTTGTGTACGCATTCGTTTGTTTTATTCTTTTCTTTTTTATCCGATTTAAAAATGCGCGTGTATCATTTTTACACGGACAAATAGTATCTTACTACTAATACAAAAGGCTATGAGTGATGGACGCAGTTTTGATACAGCCTTTCCCTCTTTTTAAATATGTCACTGATATTCAGTGTTCAGATGAAATAAATTAACGGTTTTAAGAATTAATCATTCTCTTTCCCCTGCTTCTCGCTTTTGTTTCTTTTTAACTTCTTCTCCTTACTGTTCACTCTTTGCTTCTTTTGAATGTGACGCAAACCATGTTTTCTTCCAATGTTCTGCTCTTGTTAGCGAACGTTCCCCTTTGTATTCGAAAATCTTGGCTTTTGGCCTAAGAGCCCCTTTCAGCGCTTCTTTTATTCTTTCCTTTCCATCGACATCAATAATTGTCTTACTTCAATCCTTTGTTCTTTCCATCTCATCTCCTGTCGTCTCGGAATTTAATTTCCTAGCGTAATACATTCAAGTGGTTGGGTCAAAGTCAAGGGCGAGCCCCCCCCCCCCAACAGTTTTTTCGATCAACTAAATATCGTTAAATTATTTGATTGTTTCCGATTTTCCATCAATTTATTGTTTTATTGTTGTTAAGTATTTGATTTTAATTTATCTACTTGCAAGTTACGACGGTTTTCGAAATTTGGTATTTTTTTATCCATTGGTTTCCTTCTAGCATTGATCGGATAATTCGGCACTCTACATTTTATCATGGTAATCAGAGCATTTTATTTTTTACTACTTCAAAAAAAAACGGGGGTTATTTCGTTTTTTTTTTTTTTTTATGTTGTACCCATGTACACTAATTTTAATGATTCATTGTTCATCAGTCAGCTGTAGTACCATATGAGCGTATCATATATTAAGCAATCATCAAAAAACGCGAAAAAATATGTTTCTTTTAGATCATTTTTTTATTTATTGATATAACAGACGCGGTTGATTCAAAATATTATCAATAGAAACGTAATTTGAAAAAATTAAAGTATTATCAATGCTAAGATTCCAGTAAAGAAAATTAATTTTAAATCGCCATAGCACGAATTAAAAAGTTTACTTTTAAAAAAGTTGATTTTTAGCATTACAAAAAATTTAAGTATTATGCTGTAAAATGTAAAATAAAGTTTTTCTTAAAAAAAAAAAAAAAAAAAAAATATCGACTTCAAGATTTACTATAAAAATTAACTAAAAAGTGAAAAATAATTATTCCATAATAAGACAATATATTTTACAATGAATTATCCCCCCTTAAGGTCATATTGCGATAATTCTTAAACAATATTAATACTTTATTTGAGTTTCGATACACCGAACTTAAATTGTAATAATAATAAAGAACTGCATTAAAATTGTTTCTAGATATTGTAGTTGTATTTGGGACCTACTATCATAGACTAAAACGGTTGAATATAATTAATTTAATATCTATATCAACAAAGAATGACTGCCATTTAGCAGTATTCTATCATTTTATGTATTGAATAGATTTTTAACACTCCCGCTTATTGTTCTAGTTTGGACAGATTGCGCGCATTTAACAAAATATATATATATATATATATATATCGCCTTAAGATTTATCACTGAAATATATTTTTTGTGAAGTAATTATTGTTTTTTTTTAATGTATTTTTATTAAATTTTTATTATCAAATGATTATTTTTTACTTTTTAGTGCACTTTGATTAAATTATTACAGTTAATCTTGAAGTCAGATTTTTTTTTTTTGGTTTTTTTTTACGCATTTTGTTTTATAACTTTTAAATAAATCGGATTATTAGATTTTTTTTCTTTTTCATGATTTACATTATGCTAATGTTTAGTATTTGGTTATTTTGTTTTTTTTTTTTGAATATCCATACTTTTATTGAAAAATTTGGCGTTTTGCATATATTTGTCATTTGTTTATTTATTTTATCAAGTAATTTCAGTTGAATTTTTTCCTTTTTTAAAAAATTTTCGCTAAATTCATACAATTCTAAAACAGTTAACTTTTCATTGTCTTACGAGATGAGCTTCATAATGGAAAAGTAATACCATTTTCTCATGTATATCTGTTCTTTTAGTATTGTAGTTAGTACATTAGGTTTTGAGTTCTGAATTTCATTACGTAATAAGTGTTGTATTTTGTTGCAATTTTATTTTTGTTTTTGCAAGTGCATATTCAAACAGAAAAAAGTAATTCTTTACTAAACTAAATGTTTACGAATATATGTATCCTATTTTATGGTTAACTAGTAAACCTAAATCGTTTTTTATTTTGTTTTCTTCTATTTTTTTAAAAATATATTTTACTTATTTAATACGTATTTTATTTTTTATTTATATATTTATTTAAATGAATTCAGTAGAAGAAAAAAAGCGTGAAAGTGTTTAATTTTTAACATCAGTAAAGTGAGTTCCATTGTCAGAAGGTTCACAGTGCAGCAAGTTTAACAACACTTGATGAGAAAAACATATATTATATACATATACATATTTTACAAAGCAATAAATTCACAATATTATGCCGATCATAAATAATAAAAGCATCATAAAATACACAAACCACATTAAAAATATTAAAAAAACTTCGACTAGTTTCAACGAATTACCGTCATCAAGATTTTTAATATGATTTGTGTGATTTTTATATAATTTTTGTGATACTTTTATTATTTATGTTTGGCGTAATATTGCGAATTTATTAATTTATGAAGTATATATCTATAGTGCCGACAGTATTGAATTTAATTTTACATTTATATTATATATTTATGTTTTATCGATTATAGATAATTAGTTGTTATTTCATGTATTACTTTTTTTAAGCTTCACACAATGTGAATAAGGAAACGAGTTTTTTATGCTTAAAGAATAACAAATTAGATCACTGTGTCATCAGCTCGTGATGGAACTGAGGTTTAAAATTGTTCTTAAATATAAACCTGATTTTTAAACCACTACAATAATCTGTTTTTTTAAAATAACTTCGAAATATTAAATTAAGGGGATTAGAAGAATATGAGTAATAATATAAATAGAGGTGGTCATTAGGTAAGTTTTTTCTTTTTTTTTTTTGCAACATTTTGGCTGTTAAGGATTTATTAAAGAACTTTAATATAATGTTCGTTTAACGTTGAAGAAAGAGGGCAATTTAAAATGTTTTAAGTAATGATATTAGTACTTGAAAAAGAATTTTTCGGTGAAAAAGTATCTTTTTTAATTTCAAAAAAGACAGTAAACTTAGATATTGACTGAGGTATGCAAGGGAATAATAAAAAGTAATAATTTTTAATTTCTCGATTTAGTTAAAACTAGATAATAGGTTTTTATTTATATTTTCATTAATATCTCGAACTTATTTAATATCTTGAAATAATTTTCACTAGAGTTTAGATCACTTGCAGAGGCTTCGATCTCTTTCTATTAGTCATGTGTATATACCAGGCCCGGGTTAAGTGTATGATAGGCCCGGGGCTACGGAAAGGGCCCTTTTTGGAAGTGACAAAATTAGCAGTTTTATAGAATAACTAAATTTTCTTTAATTTAATTTAATTATATTATTTTGAATTCACGAATTAACATATAATTATTAATGTAAACAAGACTAAATATCATATAGACAATGGGTGAATTTTCGATGCCAAAAAAAAAATGATATATATATACATAATTGTAAATGATGAATTTTTCATCAAATTTTAACCAGAGATTTGCATAAAAGGATAGTGTGCGTGCGTGTGTTGCGTGTGTTGCGCGTGTACACACATACACACACATTCCTACAGACATACATTTTCCAAAAACGTAGATTCCGACTCGTTATACCTTAAAACAAATTTCTGGTACGTTTTTACGAAACTCGAAATTTTACTATTACGAAGTTTCCTCCTCTAGGAGGAAATAATAATGGATACAGAATTATTAGCAAATAAATGTATTAAAAAATTCACTTGCTCCTGTAAAGTTAATTCTATTTATTTAAAAAAAAGTTGATGTATATGACAAATGATAGATTAATTTTTTATTACATATTGGAAGTGGGTGTCTCTTGGGGGTCCCTTTATTTATAAGGCGGGGCCTGGGGCTGCAGCCTCCTAGCCAGCCAGCCCCCCCCACCCAGGTCTGGTATATACACTAAATATGTTTAAAGCTAGTTGTTTATATTACATATTTTTGTAGAATGTTGGAACGTTAACTACTCTATGTAGTGTAAAGTGTTTAAATATAGGATTATCCGGTACGGTATGAGAAACTACGATTATAAATTCATAAACTTTGCTAAAAATCAGTTTTATGGAAAACATTTTTTAATTATTATAAAATAATAAAATACACCGATATGTTTCAGAGACTGTTGCTCCATAATCATGGCGAATATTAAAGTTAAAACGTAAACGATGAATAAAATTGAATATTTAGACTCAAAGGATATATCAAAAACATTTATTTAAATACATATTGCATCGGTTAAAAAATAGAATTTTGAAATATATAAAAATTAGAATTTTTTTAAATTATTCATTAACAATAAATAATAAAAAGTACAAAAAATAATGCTGTAAAATACAAATATATAAGAAATGGATTAGTAAGTTATTAGAAGGTATCTTTAGAATTAATGCGATATGTTTGTATTTATTCATGTGATATACCTCAGCGAAGTCTTATTATTTTTTCTAATCATTAACTATCTTTAAATTTTTTAAATCGTTTTAATATCCATTGTAACGTTATGTTTAGAGGTAATTTATACGTTTGGCCATGTTTGATTTCTCAATGTAGCCATACCTAATTGCATATGTATGTTCTTTGTAAATCTTGAAATTTCTACCTGTCTACCCTATATAGATTTTCCCACATGCATTGCAAATGATTTTATATATGCCAAATTTGGTGCATATATCATTATTTCTATTAATGTTATTATTAATATTTACAATTCTGTTACATAAATTGTTATTGGTTTTGAAAGCAATTTTGCGTATTGGTTTAAAAATGTTAAAAACTTTGTATTTAATTTCTCTAATCATGTAATAGTCAGTTTTTTAATGTATTTTGTCTTATAATGTTTCGTATTCAAATTATTAATAAGGTTTATAATTATTGTTGCTTGCTATTTTCTTCACAATACTTATTTCTTGTCTTTTATTTTTATTATTACGATTCGGTGTAAATAGTCTGTGTAGATATTTTTGAAATTGCAGATAATTTATGAGAGGTGGGATGGTTAGATGTATTATTTATAGTTAAGTCTATAGTTGTATCTTTTCAATATATATTATGTTATTTTAATGTTAATTACTGAAATATTAACGTCCAGAAAATTTATACATTTCTTCCAATTTCTATGGTACAGTTCAGAAAATTGTGAAAATCATTGATACCGTTTGTTGCATTAGTATATGTATTATTGTTATTGAAAATACATAGTATGTCATCGACGTATCTCTGGTGTACAATATTATATTGGTTTCTATTGTTTTTGATAATATTTTCCTCATAGTGTTGCAAAACTATTTCTGATAGAATAGATGAAATTGGTGAGCCCCATTGGCAATCCATTTTCACGAACGTATATATTATTATTGAAATTAAAATAATTTTATTTTATAATAATATTTCAGATCTCCATTAATTGTAATGTAAATTGTATATTGTTTGTTTTGTACACCGTGCTATGTATGATATTCAGAGTTTCGTCTATAGGGATATTGGTATATAAATTTGTGTTATCAAAAAATATTAAAGCTGTTCTATCGGTTATTTGTATTGTATTTAACCTCGTAAACTCGAAAATTATTATAGTATTGTTCACGCGATAGTCGTTTCTTATTTTTAATCCATAGATTAATCACCTTCTGTAACTAGTTATTTTAATATGCGAATTACATGTGAGTTTACACGACGATCACTTTTTTGTTGGTTTTTAAAAGAAAGTAAATTATTTGCAATTAAAATATAGTGGTATGGTTAGCATTCAGCTTCTGATGTGCTCTGTTCCCAAAATGTAGAGGTTCGAAACTTGCATCATTTTAAAAAGTCTAGTCTGACCGAAATAACTGGGTATCTCAGAGGAGTCAAGGAATGGAAGGATGATAGAAAGAAGGAAACTACCCTAACAGTGCTTGATATGAAAAGATTAATTACATAATCCTCGACACGCTGTCAGGGGTATGCGGCTCTTAATACATCTTTTTTAAGATTTTATTTTAACTAATATACGTTTGTTTTTGTAGCAAGTGTTTATTTAATTGTACTACTCAATTTATTACGTTTCATATGTAAAATTTAGTGTTTTTTTCTTTTTCAGATGTTATTAGGTTTACTGTTATTTTTAAAATTTTTCGTTTTTTTAAAGTATTAAAAGCAGTCTAATAAATTTGTTTAGTCTCCTTTGCCATACAAATAAAAAACATTAAAAAAACCCTTGTTTATGAGCATCTCTTTTGTTATTTTAAATAGGTAATTATTTAATTTAATAGGCAGTGTAAAAATTTGTAGTAATGATATTGCTGATTTTATTCTTGCCCCCTTTCCTCTTTCACACACACGTAATACTTTTTATTCCGTTAAAACTGTTGGTTACTTTGTTAAACTTGTCACAAGATTAGAAATTTATTAAGTGTAACATATAGAAAGAAACTGCACATGTTTAAATATTGCAGTAACTTAACTTTTTATAATTATTTTTCTCAAGCGTAACATATAGCTTTATACGACCTTTTGCCTTTCATTTTGTTACTTAACTTTTAGTTTATATATTCCAGATATTTCTTTGTAATGCTTTTTCTATTTGTTGATCAAGTTTTTTTTTTTCTCGTGTGCTTTAAAAACCAATATTGTAAAAATATAATGTTTGTAACGTTTTATTTTTTCAAAATGTGATAAAATGATTATTTTAAAATATTGACGAATGGTTTCAAGTTTTAATATTCTGGTTCATTAAAAAGGGTTATTTTTGTAAATGATCTGTTTTGTGTTACGAAAAGTACTGACGACATATGTTCATTGCAGTAGTTCATAATGAGCTAGAGTAATCAAAAGAATTTTAATAAACTTCGGTTTTTTATATATAATTTAAGTAATAAAAATAATGTGGTCAAAACTTACGTGTTGGATTATTGTACGTCATGATATGCATGTATGTTACAATTCCGAATTTTATACGTACTGATTGCTCGATGTGTTTTAAGTTAATTTTGTAAACTTCTGATATGCTATGCTCACACCTTTCTTATATAAAAGTGTATTTTTTTATTTAATTAAATTAAACTACAATAATTTTAAATATTGTTATTATAATTTTATTTTGTTGTTTTATACAGAATAAATGCAGTATGTGAAACAGTTTTTTAATTAAAGACGTGAAAAATTTACATTTCAGTTAAATTATATTTAATTCGTAGATATTTTTGTACCTTTATTTAATATATATAAGAATAGTTTAATTTTAAAAAAAAGTATTTTAAGAAACAATTAATTATTAAAGTTTGCAGATAATTTTTGTATTATTAATTTTTGCTCTTTGTGAAGTAGTACGAAGTGCATTGGAGTATTCTTTTTTTCGAAATCTATTATTCATTTTGCACACGATATAAAAATATTGTTTTATTGAGATTTGGATTGTACAATATTCATATTCGACCAAGTTCAAATAATAATTTTGTGGCATATTATTATGTGATTTTAAATTTAGTTTAAACAGAATGAAATTCATGATATCGTGAGTAAAGGAAACAAGAAATGTATGTGGGGACTATTGGATGTTTCCTGGATAAATAAATTATTTGCACAACTTTATTAACATGCTTCATGCGGCAATGTTACGTGAATGAGTGATATATGATAGCTGTACAACACGAAATTATAAATAATAAAAAGCTTACTTCTATTTTCTTTGATAATAGCTCTGTTACGGTCTTTTTGTGTTAAATACAGAACTATATAGTCTACATTAAGGTTACGAATTTTTATTTTAGTTTTATTTAATCACGAACATTTTTGTTTGATTTATTTTAATTAATTTGAACAATTCGTCGTTTAATGAACTGATGAATTGCTCATTTAGAGTAATTCAAAATTTTTCGTTCTATTTTCTTTGGTAATTTTGCAGTGTGTTGAACATACCTTTTTAGGAAAGTTGAGATGCGTTAGATGTGTTCAATTTTCACTTTTAATTTTTTACCTTCCTAATATACTAAAACAAATTATGATTAGAAATTATATTCTGCCGTTTTTTTATTGCTTTTTTTTTTATATGTTTGGAACACTTGGTATATGAAAAATAAATAAAAAATATTAAGAATGAAGATATGAGAATAATCTTTATTACAACGTCAATATTAAAGAAAGTAACATTTCAATGTCAATAATGTGAGTTACGGATTTAACTGAAAATATGTATATGTGTTATTTCTTCCTGTAATCGTTTGTCTCAATAATATGATAAGTTATATATTTTAAAACCTTAATTTACGTTACAAAAGTTATAGTTTTATATATTACACGGACACAGAGTACCTTTCAATTTATTAAAACATATAACATTTATTTATATTAAATTATTACTTAAATTAAAATACAAGTTTTACAAACATTATTAATTCACAAAACATATATAAAAATTCGTCCTACCGGTTTCGTCTACTTGGCATTTTCATGGACATGAATATGTCAAGTAGACGAAACCGGTAGGACGAATTTTTATATATATTTTGTGAATTAATAATGTTTGTAAAACTTGTATTTTAATTTAAGTAATAATTTAATATAAATAAATGTTATATGTTTTAATAAATTCAAAGGTACTCTGTGTCCGTGTAATATATAAAACTATAACTTTTGTAACGTAAATTAAGGTTTTAAAATATATAACTTATCATATTATTGAAAATATGTACATATTACATTTGAATGATTTGATTTATATTTGGCCACAAAAATTATAATACAATTCGCATTTTATTGTCTATTTTGAATGATTTCGATCTCTTTGTTTATTTATTGCGTTTGCCAGATCTGAAAATTAAACTTTGTAGAAGTAGAATGCTGAAATTTGTTGTGAAATTATGAAAGGTTTTTGTGATACTTTCAAATAATCTCGTTAAATCGAAATTACTTCAATAATTTTTTAGAATATTTTTAAATTTGCGTGAATTAACTGAGATAAGATTTTCCTTCTAGTTTGTAGTCAGCTGGGAGATCGCTTTTAACTTAGGAGAAATTTTTTCCAGATGATAACGGTGGAATTCTGTATTTTTTGATGATAATATTTCGAAGTCGATTCAAACATTTGCTCTTTCCGATTATAGTTAAAATCTGGACAATTTATTTGCGGAGACTAAAATGTTTTCGGCGTCTTCCCTATATATGTACTTGAATTTATGTTGATAAAAGTAATAAATATATCGATGAGTACATCGATTCAGTATATCACATTTCGTTTCCCAACAGTCTAGTAAAGTAATCGTTTATGTATTTTACCCAAAAGGTATTTTTAACTGTAGTTCGGACATGCGAGATAAATCTTCCTTATTTTTTCATTTAACAAAAAGATTCATAGGACACTTCATTGTCCGGTATAGTTTGTTAAATAAGAAAGTTTTTAGAGCTCTTCGTTTTATATAGTGAAACACTTTGATGGAAAAAGCATAATGACGACATGCTTTTATTCTGAAAATTTTAATCACTATCTTTTAGATCTACATAGACCTAATATATAATCAGTATACTAGTTTTGTTGATGCAGCATACACTGGCAAACTTCTCCGAGCCAGATAGATTGTTTATACAGTAGAAAATTGAACAGTTAACAACATTAAGTGATAGTTATTGGGACAAAAATAAAATGTCGCGCGCGCGCGCGTGTGTGTTACTGATTGATGTTATAGAATAGATGAAAAAAAGGTTCAAAAAAGCTAATACATGCAGAGCTGTGTACAGAATAGTGATGAGTAGGTTTGAAAAGATACTTATCTGCAGATCCATATCCTACGGTAGAGTTGATGATGTACCTCCGACTACAGTTCCGAACACGTATCCACAACTTTGACCCAACAAATTCTGAATCGATGAATGTTATATAGATTTCACGCGGTTCCGCTCAAACCTGTGGTATTCAGTTCCGGATCCGTATCCGTGGAAATAACGAACATACCTATTACTAGTACTGAACTACTATGTCTGATGAAAGATAATGTTTCACTCTTCTTTGGTTTTTTTTTTTTTTATTTTTTTATTTTTTTAATCGTATAGTTCTCATAAGTATTATTACAATCTTAAATTTAGACGCATAAGACTAGAATTTTCTATTTCACTAACAGATCTGATACGCACATGAACTTGCACACTTATTCGGAGTGAATCATAGAAAAGGACAAAGAGTTGAACAAATTGTTCATCTTTGTTTAAAGTTGGTATTTTAGCTTCTGTAATAGAGCCATATAGATCTCGAACTGCATAATATTTTTTTTCGTGCTGAATTTATAATAGCGCCGGAGTAGTCATTCGTCGATTCAGTTCGTTATTGATGATCGAAATTGTAGATGCACATTCAGTGCTGTAGGTTGAAGCTACATTAACTTCATATATGACGCGGATCCGCGGGCACGTATCCTTCTGAAGCTACTCATTATTAGCTACTACTTGTATTTGCACACATGTAACGCTAGTGAATAGAAGATTTGAAATTGTTTGTAAATGTTTAATTTACCGATGTACAAGTGCAATGCAGTGTGAAGAATGTTTATACAGAGACGACCGGATGTATCCATATAACGGTATGTCATTTTGGCCGCTAATTCTCAAATTCTGGACTCCGATTTGATAGTCCGATCGTTTTCATATGAAAATAAATAGATAATATTTATTAAACGACTGAACGCGTGTTTCGTTCCAGCTATTAATCATTGTTTGTTTGTTAACTGTTTTATATTTTAAATTTTCACTATGATTTGTATAAGGGACGAGTGGATGGCCGCTATTCAAAGTGTAGCTGACAGATTAGCTGAATGTGAAGACGTAGAGATGAAGGGATCTATGTCACAATCAAGTTCATGCAGCGAAAGCAGTAACTGTTTTTCTAATGCTGACGAATTCGAAGCTAAATTCTCCTTACAAGGAACCTCTTCGAGTAAAACTTCCGGCAAACGGAAAGTTGTAAGTATGCAATTATTACTGTGACATAACATGAGTTTTTTTTAAAGGATTTTAGCAAATGAAAAGTAATAAAATTTAATCCAGTTCAACACTTCTGCGGTACACCTCTTTTTTAAATTTACATCGGTTAATCGACCATATCGAATATGATCATAATGGAAATAACTTTTTAGATTGATTTTGCACAAAATTACTTTATTTATTTATTATTTTATTATCACGTATACATTATTTATGATGTTTTATAACGTGTGGTCATACGGGGTCAAAGATTTTTTTTTTCAATTTCAATCGAATCAGTATTGAATGAAAAGAATAATAAATAAATTTAAAATTTTTGATATATTAAGTATAGTGGAAATATTATGTGCATGTTATGTAGAGTGTTTATAAAAAGTATGCCAGAAATATGCCTATTTTCCCTCATAAATAATACAATAAATATATTTTTTATACCTTTTAAGCTGTATTTATTAGTGACGAATTCTGATTTTTTCTGCAATACTTCTCTAAAACAAAAAATTTTGAAATAAAATCGACTCGGCATTTTTTTTTTTTTAAATTTTAAAAATAAAAAATTAAATTTATGTAATAGAAAATTGATATTTAAATTTCGATAAAGGAAATAATTTTTGTGAATAACAAAAAGGAATAATGAAAAATGAGTTGAAAAAAAATAAATTAAATAAGGATTATTAAGTAACTTAAATTTACGAACTATAAAGTGAAATATATAGTAGGTCGCCTCCGTCTTATAATAATAATAAAAAAAAATTGAATTATATTATTTAGAAGAGAATTAAAATTACATTAAGAAATCTATTTAAAAGTGAAAATACGTCTGCTCACACTAATGAACTTTTCTAAATTGCCGATGCAATAACTGCCGATTCGCTGTACCGTTTTCCGTTTGTCAACTTTGATAGATTTTCGCCAGCGTTATATTTCGCCAAGCGAATTTATAAATTAAGCCTATGAACGCCATATGATAAAATAGCAGTGGCGTAATTTTCGCCGCGAAAAAAGTGTACAGTGTACGTCGCGCTGGACGCTTGGTCAATCGATTCGGTTTGCTTGTGTACGATATTGTTACACGTGTATGTGTGCTGCTCTATGCGCTCTTAGTGTCTCGTTAATATCAAAGAAGTACACTTACAGCGCCTGATGAACATAACAGAAACGCGAGCCGATCATTAAATACCGAAATTGAACTATTACTAATACTGATGGTGATTGGCGTTTTGGACGTAAAAAGCATTTTTCTTTGCATTGACTTCTCAGACTTTTACTGGTAAGCTAAAACCCATCTCTTTAATCAGGTTAATCTCTACTTCTAGAGAAGTTGTGGCGGATTTCTTTCCCATTTGCTTCGGTACTTCGCTGCATGACTAGAAGTACCCCAGAATTCTCCATTAGTACTTATTTGAAATGTGTCCGGTGTTGTTTAAAACCACTTAATAAATTTTACAAAAAAATTTTTAACTTATTATAATTTATATTGTAAAATTGCGATCTTTTGAAGAATTTTCTTTTTCTTTTTCTCCTCTTGTTTGTACTATTCCACAAAGAGTGCAGTAAAATTATGCTTAAACAATTTTTTGTTTCGTCTACTACAGTTTAATTACTTCGTATATGCTGTATTTAGGGATCTGTTTCATTTGATCTGTTCACTGCTACTCCATCTTCTAATTTTTAGATATTTGCAACGATTTTTTTCTCGCGTAATTTCGATTTCTAAACTAAGATATCTTTTACATACTTGTCCGAACAATGCAAAACTGATTGTATCACCGGACAGTGGATTTGTTGCATTTAGTTGATTTTGAATTTGTGTTTGTCCGATGTTCTGAGCGTCCATTTAAACATCTGTATTTGAAAACTTAATTTTTTTTCTCCGTAATGTATCATCGATTATTTCTAGATTTCACCTCCACTTGTGTAACAATAATTTTAATGCGGTATTTTAAGCGCGATTAGTTTTATCCATCCAGACTTCCGTCAGTTTGACAGTGGCGCATCGTGTCATATCTCTCGTATAGTTTTCTTTTCTTTTTTTTTTCCAGTCAGAATTAAGCATATTGCATCCGTCTTCTTCTGGTCTAAGCATAATTTGTTTTAATTCAGTTCCATTTAATGTTTTTGTCACCGTATCATTAATGTAACGTAGATTGTTTTCTTTTCACTCACTAATTATCTACCCATAATAAATGTAGAGTACTTCATTGAAAAATAAAGGCTATAAAATATATCCTTGTCTTACATTCGGTTTTATTTCAAAAGTTGTGCTAATTCACGAGTATTTTTTCATTATTGTTTATATATAACTGTTTTATTGAGAAGTTGGTAAGGAACTTTAAAATGTTCGATTATTATCCATAATTTGGACCACTGCGCAGTCATATGTTTAATTCTGATTATATAGGTTTGTTTTAGGTAGAACTTAAAAAGTATAATGACACTACTTTTATATGAAGACGGCTTATTCATATAATTCATTATTTTATGCAAAATATTATTTAAAAATTACTGGTGTTTCTAATTCATTTACCAAAAAAAGAAATTTCTATAAATACTGAAAATTTCATTCAATGCTAACTTATATTTTATCTAAGTTTTTTATTCTTGACTAAAATTAGTTTCATTGAATTTTATGGAAAAAAATTGGACAACAATACTGTTACATTTTACTAGGTAAAGATAATTATAAACAGTATTATCTTTCAACGTAATTCGTTATAAAGCCTAAGAGTATTTTCATTCTCTTTGTGAAAATTAACGCCAATAAACTGGATGCTCTCTTTTAAAAATATTCAATATTTTTTTTTTTTGTTTGTGTTAATATTAAAACATTTGTTTTAATTTATCTTGATTCACGTATTCCCTAACTGCGGTATAAGTAAACCAAGGATTAAAAGGTATATACAATAAAATACAAATTTTGGTTGTAAATAAATACGGGTAAATATGTAGATGTTTCTACTTTTCTTCCCCTTTATTCATGTAAGTCTATTCATTCGTTCACTTTTTTGCTTCCTCTTATCAGCAGAAAAAGATTTAAAAAAATTACGAACCAAACATTAAAAAAAGCTGTCTGAATTTAGTCTTCGATTTCGAATGTACGTATTCTTCGGCAGTTTGAATACGGTTGTAATTATTCACTCATTTGCATTCATAATGAGTGAACTGCTTGAAAGGCGAATGAAAATGAATATATTTTATTTCTTACTCCACAGCTGTTGATCGAATCCGTTTGCAGTGCATTATTATTTTTGTTTGTTTTTTACTTTTAATTGCCTTGTCAAGGTGGCCGTTTTCTGGAAAGCCGGAAAAAGTTGGGAAATTTCATTAACCAAGGAAAACTCAGGGAATTTGAAGAAAGTGCAGAAATACTCGCCGAACATGAAAGTATTAAAAATTATTGAAAAATTCTGGGATATATACATTGACTTTATATGGATAATAAAACATTTTTCTCTATTTCGCTAATAATTGAAAAAATAAAAGATTAAAATGGAAACGGATTTTACTCATTTTTTAACAAGAAGTAGAATTTTTAAGCGATTTGAGATTTTATCATCGAATAAGGAAAAAAAAAAAAAGGGAATTACGAAATATTGGGAAATTATGTACGGTTTTTACTGTGTGATTACTATTTTTTAAGTCTAGGAAAAGACTGAAAAAAATTAAAAAAAGGTGGTTCCCTGTTTATCATCTTTAGAACAACGGCAACACTCCTTAGTGAAGTTGCGCTGCGAAAATACCATCGAATGCGATTTTCCTAAATTAAATTCCAGTTTATATACTTATTATATTCGGTATAGAATTTAAACAGTTTATGAACTATTTAAGGTTCTCGAGTAAGGAGAATTCAAAAATAAAACAAATAATAAACAAACATTTGCTTCTTTCCCTCTGTGTGTTTGTGCGCGCTTGCCGACTTTTCTTCTTCTCGTATTCCCTGCGCCAAGTTTCCGAATGTCGTTGCATTAGGGAGTAGTAAGCCTGGCGATGCTCCTTTCTTTGATTGCGATGTGTGGTCCAGATCAAACTAGCTTCTTTGAATAGGTGGCAACGAAATGGGACACTATTTTATAAGCGTGAATATAACCAACTGCACAGGGACCTAAGAACCTGAAATAAATGGACATAAAAGTGGTAGGTTTATTAAAATGTTTTTTTTTACTAAATTCAAACGACAGATCGTTATGGAAAACAACTAAATCATACTTTGGTCAACTAAAAAAGTCTCACTACATAATCAGATCTAATGGAAAACTTTCTCACCACATACAAATATGATTAATAGTAAAACAAATAAATTGAAACAAACTCTTTTACGAACAAAATATATTCGCAATAAATTATAAAAATTATAAAAATAGCCGACTAGTTTCGGACAACAACGATCCATAATCATGGCTTATTATGGTTAATAGTAATCACAATAAAACAGCTCACCTACTCAGTTAACACTTCGAAAAAAACGAATATTGCTTAGAGAGTAAAAAAAGCTGTCACTAAGAAAAGCCCCGAGAGGAGGGAATATGATTACCGGTGAAATAATAAAAAAGGAATGAATATGTTTACCTACGTTTTTAACGCTATCCTAAGATTAGGTTATTGGAAAGAATCGATTGTACTTCTAATCCTGAAACCAAACAGAAATCCTAATGAACCGTCATCTTATACTTGTAGACCGGTCGATGTATTAAACATCTCTTCTAAAATGTTCGAAATGATATTACATGATCGCATAATTAAAGTAATACCCCCCCCCCCCCCCCCAGTTTGGATTCCATACTAACTATTCTACAATCCATTAAGTTCATAGATTAATGGGTCGAATAGTGGCAACCTTTGAAAAAGGTTTGTATTGCTGCGAAACGTTTCTCGATATTGAACAGGTCTTCGATTGGGTATTGCACCAGGACCTGTTGTTCATTTAAACAAGGAGTATCAAATGGTATTTTCTATGTAACTGCAGCATATTTTTCCGACAGAGTTTTTCGTGTTAAGATAAGCTCAACCGTAATCAACAAATTCCGTTGTTCTGCAAGACAGTATATTAGGACCGTTGCTGTACTTGGTTATACCTGTTTTAACAACAACAGTAATAGAAATGTTTGTAAATGACACGTGTACATTAGGGACGTATGAGGATCCGGCTTGCGTATCGGCATTCGTCTAAGAACATCTGAACAAAATTCAGGATTAGGTGATTAAGTGGAAAATAAAAATTAATCACCAAAAAAAGTCAACGGGTTACCTTCGCGTTAAATCGTAAGACTTGCTTTCTATTATATTTAAATAGGCAAACGTCGGTTAAATGTAACATAGACGGGTAATTAGGAATGGTTCTTGATTGTTGAGCTCACATGGCCATTGTAGGCAAAGAGTTATTTCCAGAATCAAGGCATTAGGCGCATTAGGCTGTACCTTTAATAGAAAATCTAGGGCCATCTTAAACTGCAATAAACTCGTTTACACGACGATTATAGCCCCAGTTTGGAGATGCGGACTTGAAATTTACAGAACATCCGCAGCGAGCAATATCAAACGTTTGCAATAACTACAGTCAAGAATATTAAAGCGAATACTTAACGCTCCGTTTCTTATGCGTTACATAGAAAATCCTTCATGCATATTTAAATATTCCGTATGTGAATGATGTTCATAAAGATCAATACATGAAGTTTTATAATAAATTAGCTCACAACGGTAATTCGAATATAGCCAGCATGGGCAGATTTTTTTTGGGGTGTTCATGTCGAAAGGTTAAGTAGAAGATGGTGTAGAGATACTTTGGAAAACGAATGACTAAGGAACTCATACAACAGCTTATATGCCGTAATAGAATACTAGATTATGCTAGTATCATGTAACTTTAATGAGTTCTTCAGGGGACGAGCGAATGATGTTCTGATGATATAATCGATTTACATGATTTTATTCAGTCGCTATTATTTAAGCAACTTTATTCCGTTTCTTTTTTTTTTTATGTTAAATTTTTAACTGATTTTATTATGTTATCATTTATTTGTAACTTATAGATTAAGATTACTGTTGTTACTTTTGAAGAGGAGGCTGTATTGTTATCTTTAATATCCCCTCTCATATTATTCGCACGTATTATTTATTTTTGGATAAGATATAAACTAAGTGTATTTTGTTAGTTGTTTCCGATTCAATGAGAGAGAAGACAATATTTAATACGTAGTACGTTTTATTTTTATTATTATTTTGAATTTGTGTCAGCAATGCCAGTGGTAGTCACTTTTGACCGGTATGGTATAAATAAATAAAAAAAAAAAAAGAGAGATGTAATCGGATTGAATTGAAAAATCGACCTTAAATTATAATTTTGATCTATTTCGCACATTAATCAAAAAGAGAATAGTCACCATTAAGTAACATTCTATGTATAATAAAACGAAAGTAGTATATTAGTGCTGCTTATTGTCTATTTAGGACAGATCACGTGCAAAAAACTAAAAAAATCAAAAAAAATCACTAAACTATCGCTTTCTAATTGAAGTAGTTTTTTACCTTTTTTCGTTTATTTATTTAATTTTATTTTAGTTAATGGGCCTCCATTGGATTGTCACTACTTTTTTTAGTTCTTTTTTCTTAGTTGACTCTTTTAATATTTCATTTTGGTAATATATTATCAGGGAGCTTGCCTGTTTGTTCGGTGTGCTCAACCATGCCGCTTTCTGCAGGATTAAAATAAATGTTTGCAGTACATTTTCTAGGTTTTTCTTGTGCTTAATTTTTTTTTTTGTCTCAGCTGTTTGCTTTTACTGTTCGCCAGTAATTTATGGAGTCCAATTTGCTTCCGTTGTTTATTTATTTCCTAAATTAGCGTGCTTTCTCCGCAGAATGATCTCGTTTTGGCTAGCGATTTTTTTTTGATGTTAAGTTTTTTGTTATGTTTAGTAATTTTGAATGAGTTTTCTTTTTTTAGGTCGGATTGATTAGGCGTGAATTTTTTCGGTAAGGATTTATTTGGCGTAAGTCGTTTAGGTAGTAGCGAGGAACGATTTTTATTCGGACCTTTTTAAGAGTTTTTTGCGGTGTTTTTCAGATTTTATGTTCAAAATATTCTTTTTCAGTGTAAATAGCAATGAAACAAAAATTGAGTTTATTAAAAGTACAAAGGACTTTTATTTATCGAAACTATTCCTTCTAACACAAAAACTATATATATAGAAATCGGAACTACAAAATTTCCCAATATCGGCTAAAGCATTTTGAATATTATTCTGTACCAATCTGAAACTAGCAATGCAGTGGAAGTGTTTACCAGGACTGAATTGTAGAAAATCACTGTCAGGAACAATCTTACCAAATTGAAAACCAAGATTTTTTTTTTTAAAAACCACTATCATTTCTGGGCAGATTTAGAAATTTTTGTTTCTTCATCCTTGCTGTCTTCATTTTCGTTATCTTTAAACCAACCTATAATCTGTTGGAAACATTTAGCCACAAAAATTTAACTACATCTAGATTTAAAAATTCATAGAATTTAGTATCATTTAATAAATAATCACCAGTATTTTAGATCAGTTCTCGCACATTAATTTTTTCTTAGTGAGCTTTATTTGAAGCGAACTTTTATAAGTACTGGTTCTGAAACGGAAACTAACAGAAATTGTGTTCAATGGATTGTGTACTGTTCTTCACTTTGTTTGATACTCACACATACGTGCGCACCCTTCACAACATAAACATTTTTGTCATTAAAAAATATGGGCTACTAAAATTATTTCTACATCATCCATTTATTTCTAACTGTAATTTCACGCAAAAAATACCGTTCCTCGTTAACTACTTAGTTTTTCCGCGTATTTAGTATGCATTCATACACACACACCCATATATATATATATATAACTCGGCCATTTTGGCCTCGCAAAGGGTTGTGCCCCTTAACCCCTCTTGCTTTCATTTCTGTCTCTTTCTCTTCTATACTTTGTATAAAATAATCAAAATTTACAACGTAATTCTTACTGCCATCAACACAAAAAAAATAACATAATCACAAAAATCCTATCCTAAAATTTAACTTTCATTATATAAAATTAATTCATTTTTTCGTTATATTTTTCGTTACATTTTCGTTACATATTTCGATACATAATATTGTGATATTTGTAAAATAACAATTACAAAAATTCTATAAAGTATAAAAAACGTTACATAAAATTGGGACATTTTTTCGAATGGTGGGTAGCCTAAGAATTACGTTGTAATTAATATATATAATACTTAAGACCTATTTTCGTTATTTAGGATTCTGTAAGAAACCTAATTAAGATGGTTCAGAAAACAAAAATGTCAAATAAAATTCAATGCCTCAGGGACAGCTTGGCACATAAGCTTTAAAACTGAAATATAAATCACAATTGAAATTCTCTTTGGGACAACCGATTATTCTGGATGGGAAAAAAAGCAAAAGAACGTCAGGAATACATAACTTAACACTAAATAACCTCCCAAAAATAAAATTAAAAATATAAAATAAAAATCAGAAATTTTCGTAAAATAAAAACTACCGGCGTAAAATTATTTAAATCTCCCTTTTGGGCAAAAATAGAAAAAAAAAAAAAACATGTTCATATAATAGCCCAAGTGAAAAAATTGAAGCTAAAATATATTTCAATCATGTACGGAAAAATGTAGTCAAACTTACAACATTACATTTAGACCCTCGCAGCGAGGAAGGCTTGAAATTGTGGCGAATTTTTTTTCAATCGTGTGATATATCGATGGCAAGATCGAAATTTGACAGAGACGAAACCATATTTCATTTTCTTTACTAAAACTTTTTAAAATTGTCGGAAAATCAAAAAAGTGCGGAAAATTGATATATGTTCCTCCTCTTTGCGGCGCGAATATCATAATTAAAAATTTTGAACAAGGATATAAATATGTGAATTCCCGAATACTTGTCTAGTTTAAAGCATCTGGATTTCCAATTTCAAAACCATATTCTCGAGGCGCCGAAAGATGAAAATTTTGGAAAAAATATTGATAGAAAGATAGCTATTTAAAAGAAACGAAATTATATTTCATTATGCATTCTTAAATTTTTGTCGTACCTAGCGAACATATATAAATCACGGGTTAATAAATATAGGGTTTGGCAGTCATTATTACGTTTCTTTTTTTGTAGAAGCAAAAATCAAAATAAAACCATAGTTTGCGGCTTAAATAATTGGAAATTAGATTATTATAAACAAAAAGAAGCTATTTACATAGATTACCGCGAAGATTTTTTATTTTTAACTGGAATAGGAGTGCTGTTTGATATCCTAATAAGAATTAAAGGGCTACATAAACACTAGAAGGGAAGCGCAAGTGCAAAGTAAATGTAGATGAATAGAGGTAGAAAGAGATTATGATAATCTGTTGTTGTAAATAAAGAAAGGACCTGTTTTACGCATCGTTCGAATTCCTTTGAAATAACGACTTCAGTGTGTAATATAAATAAACTTTTGCGGCGTGCGTATACTTAAGAGTTCTGTTAGCAGTAAAAAACAGATGATTAATATTAATAATCGGCCAAATGCTTTAACGTTTTTTTGTTCAAAAGCTTTTATTAATATTTTTGTCATTAAAATTCGCTGATCGATGAAATAGGGGATTATAAAAGTGTAATATATTGCAGGTCACAGATATATATATTGCTATTATAGACGTTGACAAAGATAAATTTGGGTAGGCTTAAAAGGTTTATAATTTTTTGTTTTGTATTTTAAACAACCTTCGCAATATATTTATGTATATTTAATTGTGTTTAACAATTTCTTTTCCTTGTTTACAATATTTCATCAGGGTTCTAGAACGAATCAATTTTATACGTTTTATTTCCCGTGCAAATAAACTTGATTCTCTTTGTTATTCCTTTTTCATTGTTTGCGTTATGTTGTTTAAATTTTTTCCATTTTAATCGATTTTTCTTTTCTTTATTTTTTGTATTTTTTTCATCTGTAATTGCTATATTAAATTATATTGCTTGTTATATTTTATTCGTAGTTTTTTATTGTGTACAAAAATTCAATCGAATTTAAAAAGTTAGCTTTCATTTTTAAATTAAGTTTTTTATTTTGTTTGGATATTTATCCTTTATTTAAAGTAAATTTCAAAAAATACATGTTCCATGTTTCATTGTTTTTTTATATGTGCATTTGTTTAAAATCTAAAAAGTTAAAATGGTTTTGTAATTGTGCAAGTTTTCTGTATTCATAATGCAATATGTTAAATTTTTATTTTTGCAGACGTTGGAAAATTTTGAATTTTTAAAAGTTCTGGGAAAAGGGACATTCGGTAAAGTAATATTATGTCGAGAAAAAGCAAGTGGTCATTTATATGCTATTAAAATTCTAAAAAAGGAAGTGATCATCCAAAAAGATGAAGTTGCTCATACGTTAACTGAAAACCGAGTTCTACGCAATACTAGTCATCCTTTTCTTATTGTAAGTTTTTACTTTAATGAACTTCCATATTAATATTTTTTCAATGTTTGTTATACTTATAATTAGTGCTAGAAGTAAAAATATGTTTTGCGCAATTGTTTTTAACTCACTATTAACGATATATTTATCTTTTCATTGATTTAAAGTACCATAAATTAAACATTACATTATTTAGATCAACTTGGCGAAATATTGAGCTTGAATGAAGGTGCGTGCCCTCCCACGAAAACAATTTCTGTTCACCGCTGTAACAGCTCAGCATCGTCATCCTCTTTTGACCGCTTTCTATTACAAGAAATGTTGCTTAATACCATTTTTATCTTAAATTAAAACTATTTCTTGAATATAACATTTCTAAAAAAACAAAATTCAAACTCATCAACTAATAGCTGAAAATATAGGAATTTCCTCTAACATTGCATGTTAAGCGTGAATTTATTAAACTAATTCGGTTGGCCAATTTTGGTGGAATTTAAAGTATGTAAACTGATTTTAACTGAAATACTTGAAGCTTTTAATCGTATTAGTCGGTTTAAAAGAACTCGTCATAGCAAATATATTCTTATGTTGAAAGCTCAATTAAAAATCTAATTCGAACACGATTCAACTTCTTTATAAGCAAAAAATCGTTACTAAATTATTGTTTAAAAAGGTTTAAAATTCAGGCAAATTGAATTATATGATTAACTGTTTACTGTAATAGATTAATCTTATAAAATATGTCTGTAAAAGTCTTCATTAGCGATAGGAATTTCCGATTCTTAAAATCCGTATACAATGAAGAACTCAAGTTTTACAGTGTAGAATTGTTAAATTAATGTTAAACAAGTAACAAAAAAAAAAGTTACGGCTGATCGAGTAAAATGCATAGTAGTAAATTTATAATGATGTGCCTTCAGCTTTTTTAAGTTTAGTTTTTATGTTAAGGAATAATAAAGGGTTGTTCGTAATAAATATCTGCTTAGTTCATCAGTTCAATAGATAAATTTTGTGCCAGTTAGTAATTCTAAACATACATGTTATATTTCTGTTTCTATTGTTTTATTATCTGCCTTGTTCTCAATTAAATTTTTTTTTAACCTAAGCGGAATGCACTTAACATGTCTCAATTTCAATTTAATCAGTTCCTTAACCGTATCAGTTTTAATAATACACTGTCAGTTGATTTTATTTCATTTTATTTATCTTTTTAGTGGCAAGGATTGTAATATTATACTGATTTGTCTTTTTTTTTTTTACTAATTTCTTATCAAGAACAGAAAACCAACGACTCTGTAAAATAGTTTTATCAAGTTTTTTTTTTTTTTTTTTTTTTTACATTAAAATTATAATATGTTAGTGGCGTAGAACTGAGAATATATAAAAATATGCGCATTAGTAAAACAAACATACCGTATTTGTAGTACACTTTTGTTGTAAAAATTTATTGTTGAGCTTTTAAAATTTTTTTGGGCTTGCATTAACCTATATCGAGCAGTGTGATTTAGCGTTTCGAAGTTGTAAAAATTTTTGTGAATTAATTTATTCGTTGGAGTCGATTTGAGAAAAAATGTCATATTTTACGAAAAATTAGAAATAATAAAATATTTCTCGTTAGTTTCTTTTGATTTAGTATAATTATTTAATTCCGTTTGAATGGTATATTTTACCTAAACGTTGATTTTCAATTAATTGTTATCATACATCCATGTAAAGGTCCTACAGTGGAATCAGTAAGATTTCGTAATTTGTTGGCTTTTGTAATGTTACGAATAATGCATTTACAAAAAGTGTTAATTTTTCTTTCTTTTTTTTTTTTTTGCCTTTTCGACTTCAATTATTTTCTTTTTACCTGTTAAAATCATATATGTGTATATATATATATGTGTGTGTGTGTGTGTGCGCGCATGTTGCAGGATGCCTAATTTTTATTTAAATTCAATTTCAGTCGTTGAAGTATTCATTCCAAACAGTAGATAGACTTTGTTTTGTAATGGAATATGTAAATGGCGGTGAACTGTTCTTCCATTTGTCTAGAGAGCGGGTGTTCACTGAAGATCGAACGCGGTTTTACGGGGCTGAAATTATTTCCGCTTTGGGATATTTGCACGAAGAAGGGATCATTTATCGTGATTTAAAAGTGAGTGCTGTTCTATCTTATCCCGATTTATACAGTGAATTCGTTTCTCGTCTTTTTAGTATACTTTTTTTTTCTCAATGGTAAAAATAATACAGAATTAGGAGAAAAGCGATGAATGTGACAAATGAAAAAAAAATATTGCAATAAGATATTTAGTGTAAGACGGAAAACAGAACCATATATATAGATATATATATAATGGTCGGTAACTATTAATTAATAAAAAACGGTTATGATAGCTTGACAGGTCGACTTAATATTTGTAGTGTAAATAAAAATGAGGAGAACTAAGTATAAAATATTGTTGTAATAAAATCTACTAGAATAAATAAATTGTGCTTTTTTTAGGCTAATTAAGCTAGAAAATTTATCTCGCATTGCCTGAAACAATTGACTTTCCAAAATCGAATCTTCAGATTTAGATGTACGGCGACGTATTGTTGCGGGAAAAAAAAATAAAATTTCTCTCATTCCGGTGATATTTTTTAAAACTTATGCGACTACCACACTTTAATCTGCGGATCACAAACATAGTTTTCAAAATGTAGGTCACCCAATGAAAAGTGTTAAAAAGTATATTAAGCGTAAAATAAATTGATAAAGTTAGTAATTTGGAAATTCTGACACAAAATTACAACTGTGATATGGATCGTAAAATTTTAAAAGATATTACGCAGCCCTAAAAATAAAGAAACTTGAGATGAATGTTTTAATATAGTAATTAAATGAAAACCGCTTTGATATAAAAAAATTAAATAAAGATCTTTAAGAAAATTTTAAGGTAAAACGAAAAAGGCAGTATGTTTTAAGCTAAACAAGCACCAAAAAGACCGAGTTGGAAACGAATAGTGGGCTATACTCAATGTTCGGTTGGAGACTGACACATTAGTTTTAAACCAAAGCTGTAATAATAATAATAATCTAATTATTTGACGACTCTTAAAAAACATATAGATTTTATAGCAATCTTTCAAATATATGTTTCATTGTTTTCTGATATATAAAATGTTTATGTCGAAATATGTTGAAAAAAAAAATACTAAATTGGTTTGCGTATTCATGAAATTCTTGTGCATGCGTCTTCTAAAAAATAACATGGAACATAGTAATTTCCGAATAACGTACCATTAAGTGTTTAATTTTAAATGTGCGCCATTGATGTAAATGGAAATTGCTATAGAAATTGTGATTAGAAGAAAGGGAAAGTAATTTTTATTTATTCATTTACAAAATAATGTTCTTTAATTGATTTTGTTTAGCTTGAAAATTTATTGCTTGATAAAGATGGACATATAAAAATTGCTGACTTCGGTCTCTGTAAAGAGCATATTACATATGGCCGAACAACTAAAACATTTTGTGGAACTCCGGAATATTTAGCACCTGAGGTATTGTGGATTTAATTCTTAATTTTTTCTGTTTCACTAATTAAAATTAAATATATTGGATTTAATTCATGATTTCATCGCTACAGAACAGCATTAAAATGTGATTTATTTTGTTTGTGACGTAAATTTTTTGTTTTATAGGCATTTCCAGATTATAAAATAATAATCAACCTTTGTCAATAAGTGATGTTTAGTCGCTTTATTATTTATTTCAGTTATGTTTGGATAATGAGGGGGAACAAAATAATTAATTTGAAATTACAGCCATTGTTTTACAAGTGCAGCGATTCTGTTCAACTTCCGTTTGTACAATAGTGCATAACTTTTTGTTATACTCGTGTATGTATGTATGTATGTATATATATATATATAAATATACAAGTATATATTGTTTTGAGACTGAGGGGCAAAAATAATACTGACTTAGCAGTGGGGGAAAAGAAGATTATAACATAATTTTTAAAATGAGACAAGATAGAGATTACAAAGAGTGGAAAAAATGAAAGGGCGTAAGAAACAGGATTTGTTAATTCTACAAAAAATTAATTTGAAAAATAATCAAAAATAAATGATTAGAATGGTTAAAAAGTGTGTGGACGGGGTGATAAAAAAGCGGGAATCAGTTGAATTTTAAACAGTATATGGGTGATATAATGAGTTTCTTAAAGAAGGAAAAGTAAAGCATAAGTAAGGATTTACGAATACTAGATGAAATAGGTACGGATTAATGGGGAAGCCGGATATCAGATCATATTTATGATTTTTTTCATATGAAAAAAACAAGGTAGGAAAAGAGAATTAGCTTAGAAGGCATCCATTAATTTCAGTTGATTATTCTAAAAAATCTGCTTCTTCATTATTTTAGAAGTAAACGTAATTGAGAATCTAGGAAAATCAGTTTTAATGAGCGAAATAAATCAGATAGCGTGCATTCAGTCCACCTTAATTATATAGGTGGATGTGTGAGTCAGTCGATAAATGGGAATCGATGAAATATTATGTAAATCACAGTTAAAGATGTTTGAAATCTTCGATCTTTATTTGAATTGCTTTTCAATTTTGATATTTAATGAATCCGGAAAATCTTCTTGAATTAGTTACTAGCTATAAAGTTTTGATAGTTT
This sequence comes from Icerya purchasi, assembly GCA_039619475.1. Taxonomy (NCBI): domain Eukaryota; kingdom Metazoa; phylum Arthropoda; class Insecta; order Hemiptera; family Monophlebidae; genus Icerya; species Icerya purchasi. The sequence continues at coordinate 17,694,682 of CM077116.1, read as the reverse complement.
CATTTTAAAATTGAAGATGGCGAATTGAAAACTAGATAAGAATTGAACAGGGTGGTCACCCAACTAGGAAACCGGGAAAACCAGGAATAAGTCGAGAATTTTATCGTAAAACTAGGGGGGAGGGGGAAATAGCCGAAAAAGATTTTTTTAATAAGAAAAAATCATTTGAAGCAAAAAATGAATGCACTTTTTAATGTACCTTACTCAAAATAAATTACGAAGTTCTGTTTTATTCATATAAAATATGCCGCGGCGGTCAAATATCAATAGTAACAAAAAAATTCCATTCTTTTTGTACAGTTCTGGTAATTAGGAAATCAGGAGGATTTGGACCAGGAAAATCGGGAATTTAAAAATTATATTTGAGTGACCACCATATTGAAATATGCAATAAGAAAAGAACTAGAATATTTTAGAAATGAAAAGTGATACGGGAAGCTAATCAGAATTAAGGGAAAAAACCATCGATATATACTTACAACTTATATAATAATATTAAAAATAAATGTAACAAAAAAAGAAGAAGAGGCAGAGAAGAAGAAACAAAGGTGATTCTGGGAGTCGCAAAAGTGATTAAAGAGGAAGTGGAAGGAGAAAGTAAATAAAAGGATGAGAAAGACAAAAAAAAAATTAGAATAAGTATGTGAATTACTAGAGAAGATAGAATGAATGAAAATAAAGAAAATTTATGTACAAAAGTGGATAATTATAATATGTACAAGAGAAAATAGGAAAACAAAAAATAATGAGATGGTAAATAAATAGAGAGTACGTAATAAACTAATTTAAGATATGAATTTGTTGGATTGTTTCGTTTTGATTACATTTATTTCGAGTTGTGAGATTCGGAAGAAAAACAGTAGAAGAATTAATTAACAAAAAGGAACTGAGGAATGCTATTTTTATGGACAAGAGTTATCCGGAGAGTTTGAGAAATGGGAAAATGAAGAAAATGAGTTTGGAAATCGAAATTAAAATCGTGTATTTTGTAAACACGCAGTTGTGTTCAAAAATCTGATAAATAAAAAATAAATTCTGCAATCAATTTACTCTGGTACTTCTAGTATTTGTGAATTTTTGTTTTTAAATTACATTTGATGGGAAATTGAAATATACAGAAGTTTTAAATGTTCTAATTAATATTCCTATTTATCTTCTTCTTTTTTTTTTTTTTTTTCAAGTCGAAAATTGAGTAAATAATTAAAGTGACAATTAACCGCAACATTGTTATTAAAGGTACTCGAAGATAATGACTATGGTCAAGCGGTTGATTGGTGGGGTGTTGGCGTGGTTATGTACGAAATGATGTGCGGGCGCCTTCCGTTTTATAATCGAGATCACGATGTTCTGTTTACTCTAATCATAATGCAAGATGTAAGTATTAGAAATATTTTCATATCCCAGAGTATTTTTAATATTCATTCGTAATAAAATAATGGTTCTAGAAGTAATTGCTGTTAATTCATTATTTGAGAATTAAATTTATTCTGTCTGATTAACAAAATATGTAACTAAATCTGTGCAGTATTATTTTTCATCGAGTGGATTAATTTTTGGTATTATTTATGTTTGAAATACTTTTTTTTGTTACTATGCCGCGATTATTTTCCAGAATGTTGTGTAGCGCTGATTTATATCTGCATGTTGAACGTACCCCGTCATGCTTTTTGGTTATTTTTTGTACTTATATTCATTTTTATGATTTTATTTTCCCATAAATTTCAGTAATAATACTAACAAACCTTTATTTTGTATTATTTCGAATTTTTTTTTTCTCTTAATAATTTACCGAAGAGTAGCAATGACCAGTTCGGATTCGATTAATTCCCTTCATGTAACATTGCTCATCTAATTATCGATTAATTACGATTATTTTACGATTTTAGTTTCATTCATTTACATACACGAACTTCGCTGTTGAAGAGAATTTGTCAAATATAATTTTTATTTTTACATTTTTTGTTACCTATTTTAAAAACTGTATTGCTTCTTTCATTTTTCATATTTACAATTATCTTTCTGATTAATAAAACAACGGATCAAAAAGTAATGTGTGTAATAAGTTTCTCAAAAGAAATTATTTTATTCAGCTTCTCTTTTTTTGTCTTCTTCTCTTTTTGTAACTGATTATACTCATTTCGCAGTTGTTATGAATAATTTTTTATATTTCCATAAAATACAGTTTTATTGTAATACTAATTCTCCCAAACGCTGCAATAAATGTGATTATAGTATAAATTTAAATGTAATTTATATTTATATTCATTTAACGGTTTTGTTGTAGGTCAAATTTCCTAGAACAATATCGGAGGAAGCAAAAAGTTTACTAAGTGGCTTATTAATTAAAGATCCAAGTAAACGTCTTGGTGGCGGACCGGGAGATGCCAGAGAAATTATGGCGCATCCGTTTTTCAGTTGTATTAACTGGTCTGATTTAGTACAGAAAAAGGTAATACTTTGTAATTTTCCGCATAGAGAATTATTACAGATTTTTATTTTTTTATTTAATAGTGCTTTTTTTTTTTTAGGTCTTCATTCAGTAAGGGAAATTATATATATATATATATATATATGTATATATGTGAAAAGGGGCCTTTGTGTGTGTGTGTGTGAATCTTTTTAAAAATAATAATCAGTTATTAAAATCTGACAAGTCCTAAACGTAGCTAACATTTTGTTGTAATTATTATAGTACATTCCATTTTTATATACGATCGAGATAATTTAATTACATACATTGATCGTCCATCTTTATTTTTAATTTTTTGTAAATCTTGCTGTATTTAATTATCTACGATGTTTTTATTAGTTCTATTTAGTGTAATTGTGTGCAAGTGTGCTAAAATCGTCGATAAACAATTTGCAAATATTTAGAACCTCTCACTTACTATATTTTCCCTATATTCAGTTAAACGTTATTGCGAGAATTCTTAAAAATTTCGTGTTTCATACGTAATTGGGTTAGTCACTCAAGTGGGAATTTTTTCCCATAAATCGGAGAAAAATGTAAAAATAGGCTAAAGATATTTTCAATAAAAGAAAATCTTTTTTTCTTTTTTAAGCAACCCCAAAAATGAACATAGAATTAATATAGTTTTAATCTATCGATTAAATAATTATTAATATTAACAAAAGTTGCTGAGAAGGTAATTGGAATGAAGAAAAAAAGCATGTGTAGAGCCAATTCATTATTTACCGTCTGATACATATATATATATATATATATATATGTATATATATATATTTGTATGTATTATTTCTTCTTCTTTATAGCGCCATACTTAATTCCTGAACGTCGGCGACTACCTATTCGTACATTTCAGCTGTACAGATATAGGTAGTGTACTAGGCAATTGTTATATGCAACGCAAGTGTGCACACGCAAGACTTCATTTATTTACGAAGTTAAATCCTCGGGTATAAGACGATTATCGAAAAATGGAATCGTATCCACGATCATGTGTTAGTACAAATATAATTTCTTCTTGTGCTTCTTGGTAAAGTTTTTAATAACTTCGCCGATCATCGACGTGTTAAGATCCCTCCTGAAGTAGCAATAGGTATCTACAATAGGTCGAAACTTTGGCGGCTTCAACTATGTGCCCACTAGTATCTTTAGCACACTCCTAGACTTGTATGCTATAGGTCCAAATAGGTTTAATGATTTGTTAGTATACAAGACGCTTGCAGTAGATATCTATATTTTCTTTTATTAAATGAATCCATGTTAAAAATGCATTTAATTATAAATATAAATTGAAAAATTTTTATACGTAACAGTAAGGACCTTTTTCCAAATTTTCAATACGAACAATTATGTCTCGTGTCTGTTATAGTAGTGTTCAGAGTAGAAAGCGTCCAACGACTACTCCACACTGTCAGATACAATTGGTAAATATTTAAATACAGCCATTTCAAATATAAGAGGTTTTACTTTCATGTGGTACTTCGTCTAAAGTTCTTGTTGTTACTTATTCAGTCTTGTACTACGGTGGAGCACGACTCTAACTTAGTTTCTAAAATGAAATTTATTGAACTAGGTAATGTGAATTACTGTAAATAACCTGCTAGATATTGAAGATATTCAAAACGTACTGAAAAGTGTCTCGAAGCCCCAAAAAATATCTCCTTGTAAAGCTCGGTGAAAGAAATCTCATTGCAATTTTTAGACACCTAACCCTCCGCAAGGACTGGTATACTCCACTTTGTGATTTTTCGTTATTTTAAGATACCTCGATCCTGTTTTTATTGATCTTGGTTTTCCTTCTTTTTTCCTTTTCTTTTTTTTTTTTTTTTTTTTTAATTAAAGAAATTCAAAAATGCAGGTGTAAATTTTTTCAAAATTTCTATGAATAGGTTGGTTCTGAATTCCCGGAATGCTAACCGCCTTATAAACAGGTTATAATATTTGATTTGCTTAGTAACGTAATGATTACTGCTGTTATAAATGGTAACGAGCGTATAATTTAATTAGAAAAAAAAGCATTAAAAAAAACCTTTCCACGTTGTTGTTACTATGTAGGAAATGGTAAAATCGCCAGAACATTTTATTCTTTTGTCTACATAAAATTATTAGAAAAACTGTAAAGCGGAATTTATGTCTTTCATTTTAGCTATAATAAACTTATCATTTTATGTTTAAAATAATGTTTTTATAATATCTGATATAATTAAATGTGTCGTCGCGATGGTGTAGTGGCAAGAGTGCTTGGTTTCCAAATCTCGGGTTCGATTCCGGGTGATGACAGAATATGTGCGTTAGTTAGTATACTATACAGCAGTATGGGCACATTTTGGATTTCATTTATAGCGCAATAACATGCGACTATAATCAGTTTTAAATGTGGTCGTGCGTATTAACGTCGCATAGAAATATTCAACTGGCGAACAATCGCATCAACGTGAGTAGGGCAGTCGTCTTGGTTCGCCTCTATCACGTTGATCGGCAGCACCGAAGCTAGGTTACGCTCCGGTTTTCGTGCTTCTCAATTGCGCTGCTATTTACGAGGTCTGTCCGAAAAGTATCTGGAATACCTTCATACCTTCACGCTGGTGTTATTCTTCGTCATCCGGCGAGTGACATCCTTCACAGTAGTCCCCATTTGATTGAACGACACGCTCCCAGCGGTGTTTCCAGTTCCTGAAGCAGTCCTGGAAGTCAGTTTTCGAAATAGCATTTGGTGCATTTGTCGAATTTGCTTTAATTGTCTCTATGTCATTAAACCGGTGTCCCTGGAGTGGAGTTTTCAATTTTTGAAATAGCCAGAAGTCACAGGGAGCTGTGTCGGGACTGTACGGAGGCTGGCGAAGCTGCACGACTTGGTGCTTTGTCAAATATTGCTGCACAAGGTCGAAGAATGCGCTGGTGCATTGCCATGCTGAAGAAGCCAGTCACCGCTTGACCAAAGCTGAGACCGTTTTCTTCTAATAGCGTCACGTAATCTTTTCAGAACTTTAAGATAAAATTCTTTATCGATTGTCTGACCTGTAGGAGTGTATTCGTGGTGCACAACACCTTCATAATCGAGCAAAACAATCAACATTGATTTGACATTGCTCCGGCTTTTACGTGCTTTTTTCGGTCCTGGCGATCCAGAATGCTTCCACAGTGAAGACTGTTGTTTTGTTTCGGGATCATATCCATAAACCCACGATTCATCACCAGTAATAATCTTTTTGAGTACATTTTCATCATCAGAAATCATTTGAAAGTTGTCCTGAACGACTTCAAAGCGAAGCTTTTTCTGCTCTTCTGTGAGCAATTTCGGAATGAATTTTGCACATACACGAGTCATTCCCAGTTTCACGGTTAAAATTTCCCAAACATTAGTTTTTGGAATTCCAAGATCATATTCTAGTTCGCGCATTCAACCGACGATCTCCCTCAATCGCGAGTCACACATGCTTGATATTTTCCGGTGTTTTTGTGCTTGAAGGATGGCCGTAGCGCGAATCACTGTCAACAGATTCGCGGCCATTTTTAAACCGTTTGTACCACTCATATATCTGACTTTTACCCATACAGTCATTTCCAATGGCTTTTTGCATCATATTAATCGTTTCCGCATAAGTTTTTCCAAGTTTAAAGCAAAACTTGATACAAATTCGCTGTTAAATTTTTTTGGTCATTTTGAGCAACAAACAAATCCGTCGAACGCAAAAAATACTCGGTACACAAATGCACGCTGTGTGCGAACTAAGGCATCTCGACAAAAACTGCGGCATCGAGGGAGTTCCTGAAGAGTTGCAGTCTAGAATTGTACCCAGTAGAGGGCGCTCGAACGTTCTGACGCAGAGATTCAAAGGTATTCCGGATACTTTTCGAACAGACCTCGTATCTTCCAGTTCTATAAATTGGAACAGTGGCCCAATGATTGAATGATGATAATTAAATGTAATTCTATATTTTATTATTTTGTAAAAATACCGATATATTTAATGATCAAATTCTAACACATCTTATTTATTTTAAATTTAATCGTAATATCTGTCATTACACATAAGAAGTTTTACTTCAACTGCGCGTAAAGTTACGTGCTGAATTTGTTACTTCTTTATTAATATTTTAATTAACTATTTGCCGGAAATGTTCCAATGTGTTTGATGAAGTTTAGGAAGTTCATTTTTTAAATATTTTGTTTTTGCACGATAACTAACTATTATTTAATTCTCTGTTTATACATTTCTATGTTTTTATGAAAATGCCACTATATTATTTTTTAAGCGGTAAATTTATTCATGATTTCTTCTATAGTATCGATGTTGATGGCGGTGTTTGTTTTGATAGCTTATTTTTATTGATCAGAAAATTAAAGACTTTTTAAGAAGAGAAAAACAGCGAACAAGAGCGATAAACAAAGTGGTAGATAAAGAAGTTTAATGATTTTAAGACTATTGGTAATTGCTATTGTTATAATTTATGCGATTTCTTTGTTTGTTTCCAGATAACTCCCCTATTTAAACCGCAGGTAACGACTGACACAGATACGCGCTACTTCGACCAAGAATTCACTGGCGAATCGGTGGAATTAACTCCTCCGGAACATTCGAATATGTTAAACAGTATCGCGGAAGAATTGGAACAAACAGAGGATGGCTACTTTCAGCAATTTAGTTATCAAGATTTAGGTTCGACGCTAGGCAGTAATGCAGCTATAAACATGAGCACCGGATCGTTAGTACAGAATCATTGATATACGTCGTATGTGCTTGAAAATGGAAATCACAAGTGTAAAGCATGATATTGTTCCTTGATTTAACTATATATACGTTGTGTATATTAAAATAGTGTATATAATAGTGTAAATAATGTATGACACAAGGGGTTTAGAGAGTAATACAGCTAGTAGTTGCGCACTGTGATTGGTTGTTACTTTGTCTCGCTGATATATAAATATATGTTCGCAAAATATTTTCACAAGTAAGGAGAGATATTTAGCAGTAGTGACGATTCCGGTTAGAGAAAATAGGCAAAATTTCAATAATTCCCTTTCGTTGTAGTGTGTACTGTTAACTGTGTAACTTTATAATTGTATATGTGTATGTATTATTTCTTTTTTGTTAATTTTGTTTCCTTTTTTTTTTTGTTTTTTTTTTTTGTTTTTTTTTGTTTATTTATTTTTCTCTTTTTTTTTAATTTTTACATTGACAGGAAAATGAATTACCGGACTTGGGTTAATTAACAAATTGTTATGTGTAAATGTAAAGATTTAAAATTTTCTATTATTAAAAATTAATAATTTTAAATAATCCATTATTTGCGGTTGGTACCGATTATTTAAATGTGCTTGTTTGTGAGTATGTCTGTATTGTATTTGCTCGTGAATTAATGTTTTTAAACGAATATTAGAACTTTAATATTAATACGAATCGGATTTTTGTCGAGTATGTCTGCTACCATATGTGACTAATATTTTCGTTTATTTTTAATACTTAATTTATAAATCGTGGTTTATTGCGATTATCGACTCTTTCTTTCTTTTCTTTATTATTATTTTTATTATTATTATTAATTATAATGTTCGTTGGAACATTTAACGAATAAGATCTACACTGTGTATGCTATAGTAATTGTAATCGTATATTATTGTTGCATCGAATTATCAGCTATTTAAAAATTCGGCATATTTCATGTATTTATGGGTGAAATATGATGAAATTTTAATCAAAACTGCGATTAAAAATAGTAAGTTTACAAAAGTAATTTAAGTATAACTTTCAATTTCGTTGCGAACATATTTATTCGTTCTCGATGACCATGTGTGCATACAACAAACACGTTCATAGAAAAGTGAACTTTACAACATTCTTATTATTTTTTAGTTTCTGTAAGGTTATGCGGGAGTTTATTTATATTCGCAGAAGTAGTTTTGAAATCTCATCGAAATCAGATTATGGAATAACGTAAGGAATTGTCTATTGCACGATTCATATTACTTTCAAAATTTTTTGCAGTTTTGCTATCACCTTTTCTTCATTAATGTCTATTTCAACATATTCTCACTTACATTCCTAGGTGATACGTAATTTTAAACGGAGAGGTAAAGCACGATATTTCTGTGTAGAGAGAATTTGGAATAAATACAGGTGTTGCGAAGTGCAGCCTATTTCTTATTTAGTGAAATTTCTGAGTATAATTTAGATCAAGTTAGCGGAATAATTTTTCTATTCCATATTATTTTCCATTCTATTTTGGAAAAACAACTTTACCGCTTCTTTGAATTTTTTCTGAATACACGAGTTAGAATTTGGAAGCTCTGTTTTAGTAAAAAAAAAAATCGAATTAAATGAAATTTAAATTTGTAGGAGATTTTTTGATGTTCTATTCTTATATTAAAATCTCTGTAGGTAAATTTTCCAAGTAAAAACCGATGAAAAATGTTCTTTTCGCATCCTGCATTCCTAATTTTCAGAAGGAATGTATTACGCCTTAACAACATTTTGTATTCTTTCGCGTTTTTAAAGTTTAAAAAAAGTGACAGAAAATCCGTTATATATTTTGAAAGCCGTAAATATTATTAGTTTTAAAGTTTTTGTCATAGAAGTTTATTGTTTCATTTGCAATACACAGCAGCAGGGTCTTGTGTGTAGGATATCAGAATTTTATGGTAACACCTTTTGAAAACTGCCAGTTATCATCATTTAAGATGCTGTTGAAATAATTTGTTTTTTATTCTTTGCTCTAGCTTCATTTTGCCAATTATTTTTTTTAAGTTAATTTCAAATTACATTTCTTTTAGCGAATATTTGCAATTTTTTCACCGAATGAAACTCAACATCAGTGATCTAGTGTTTCGTATATATGGAAATAAATAATGATCTCGAATAATTAGACCGAAGGACTCCAGGAATTGTAAAAGTTCTTTCTTTTAAAAATTAGAAAAAAAAAATACAATCCAATTTTAAATATTAATTTTTTTCTGTGCAAAACTTTCTGTGATATAAGAACAAAAATACAACTTTTTCAAAAGAAAAACATATATAGAATGATAGATCGGTGTGCGTATATATGTATGTATGTATGTATGTATATATATATATATATATATATATATATATATATATATATATATATATATATATATGTGGAGAGAGAAAGGGAGAGAGAGAGAGAGAGGGAGCGAGAAAGAGAAGAGAGATAAATGTAAAGCGTGCAGTTTATTCGCGTTCGATTTATATGTTTGCATGATATTTAGAATTACAGTGTTAATTGGGTATTGTTGTGTTAAAAAGTATTTTTTAAAAATTTGATCTCATTATTATTATTATTGTTACTGAAATGCGTGAATTCGAAGTGTTACGTGTTAGTAGTTCTAAGTTTTACATCACAAATTCAACTAAATTTAGTCTTCCAAAGTGTCACGATGCTTATATTACTACGTTTTTTAGTGTTTAGTACATTCAATTCTGAAGTAATATAATATATATTTTTATGTATTTCGTGTAGTTTTGAATTACGTGTATCAACAATGAAGTTGCGAATTAATTTAAAATAACCGTTTTATATTTGAAATACGTAGTATTAAATTGTTATACTGTTTTTAACAATATTTTAATCATTACACGTGTTGTTCAACAGTGATTATTATTATTATTATTTTTTTTTAAATTTACTCTCTTGTATTTTTTGCTTTATTATTAAAATTCTTTACTTTTTTCTTGTAATTTTTGCATGTCTTTTTAAAAAACCGTCGCTGTGGTTTTTGTTTATATAGTAAAATTTGATTCTTGTCGAAATTAGTTATTATGGAATATAAAAAATAATAATTATAAGAACGTTACTTTTTATTTAATCCGATCCCTCTTCTACAGCCGCTAAGTATACAACTGGTGTTTAAAAGCGTAATTGTAGATTTTTTATAATGTCGAAATTTTTTGTGCGTATATTTATAATGCTTCAGGTTTTATTAAAATCGAGCTTTTCGGAAATATTAAGGTAGTATGGTGCCAGGTGATGTATTCCCTATTTGAAAAAATAGAGAATCTAGAAGGAAACTTTTTATTCGGAAGTGGATATAGAAAGATTAAATGAAAATGGATCAAGAAGGATGATAGCGAATTCAAGGACATAATAGGAGTAATAAGTTACATTTAAACTCTTATCACCACACTGACTAAAATATCTGTTAGATTATAAAATAATTTATTACGTTCAGCTATTATTTAAAAAAAAAATATATTTATTTACGAGTCGCGCGTGAAGTCTAAATTCTTTACATTTGCATGAAGTGATATTTAACCATCACTGTTCTACAAGCTGCCGTTTCGTCAGTAGAAAATAAGGACTCTGAATAAAATATACCGTTTCTTTTAACGGTTTTTTCATCGATTACAGCAGTGATTTTTTGATTTTTTAAAAATCTATATCGTCGTATGTTTATCATCATAAAATAATTCAAAATTTTGTAAAATATTGCAATGAAAGAGCTCCACTTAAATGATCGTAATTAAATGAAGTTCAGTAACACTTTTAAATGGTCGGGTAATGCCCTCGACTGGCTATCCAAAAAAAAAAAAAAAAAAAAAAATGCTTTTAAATTATCACTAATAACATCAATCCGTAATCGTATAAAAGAAATGTTTACAAAACGATTTACTTGTATTTGCTAGTTTTTGTAATTGAGATTAAACGTTATGCCGTCCGGATGGCATGGAGCTTGACTAATAATTCTGGTTACGGGTTAGATTCTCAACGACGAGTAAAATTTGATTGAAATAAACGTCAATTGTGGACGTTAACCTAGTGCAAGTGAATTTTTCTATATTTTCAATGCCAGAATTCGAGAAAGAAATACCGCTGGGACATCCATTAATTGCGTGAGCTCAAAATGGTGGTGGGAGGGGTCCAGCAAAATTTTATCAAATCTAGGAGGGGATAATTGAAAATCTGACGTCAACTTTTAAAGAAGATACATTATTATGCAGATAATACAAAAACATTTTCTTTTACTTTTTTCGGGTGTCATGGCTATTAAAAACTTTTATTTCGAGAATTAAAAAAAAAGAAAAACGTTCAGAGTTTGAGTTTTTAAAAGAAAAAAAAAAACTAGTGAAAAATTAGGGAGGTGGTGTTTGTTTTTACTTTTAATTTTCCTAAATTTAAATAAATTCGTTATAGTATATCTGAACGTTGTATTATTTTTCTCTTTTATGAAAATAAATTTAGTCCTTTAACAACTATAGCGTAAATCTACATGGAAGTGGGTGGGGGTGGGTCCCATCAGATCTTACTAAATTTTACCGGGTGCGGGTCCAGATTAAAAAAAAAAAACAGGTCACGTAATTAATGGATACTCCCTAATCAACTAAACCACGATAGCCGATTAGTCGCCAAAGATTAAAAAAAAGTTAAACTGTGGCAAGTATTATACTATTGTTTAACGTCTTTTTTATCCTTTTATTTTCGATGAACATATGCAAAACATATTATAATCTACCGATTGTACATATAGGTTTTTATCAAGTAACCAAACTTTAATGCTACAGATATTAAAGTAAGTTTTTGGTAGATATTGAATGACTTGCGATTTAAAAGAATCTGTTCCATATTTCATTCAATATTTAAGATACATCTATAATTAAAAACGATATATGAAAATAAATACGCAAGTAAGTGAACAAAAATTTATTACTCAAGAAAGTTTTTCGTTCTTACAGTGTATCTTTAATTTTAATTTTCATGCGGAATATTCATCTTCAACTATTAACCAGCAATACCGCTGCCTCAATTAGATTTCTGAATTTTTTCCGCTGCTATTTGATGTATTACATTATTGAAGTATTTGATAAACTTCATAAATTATTTATATTTCCCGTTCTGCTGTTTGGTCGATTTTTTTTTTGATTATATTTTATTTTATTTGTTTTTTCGCTACTAACGAAGGTGCGATCATTACGTTAAAGTTATTAATCGTATTAATTCTGTAAATGATCTTGCCTGAAGTTGGTCACATCTTCAATAATTACAGCCAGAATGCCAAATTTGTTCCGTTTCGGTTACCTTAAGTTTTTCTCGTTATTTTATAGTTCTTATTATCTACGAATTATCCCGGTATGTATGCAGATTTTGTTTCGTTAGTGTTGTGAAATAAAAAATATATTTAGAACTAATTTATGGGTGCAACCCGTTTATACGTGTGAAGGCGTTTGAGTTAGTTAACCATAACCGCCTGACCAAATGCGCTTTCTTTAGCGAGATATATACAATTAACTTTTGCAAGTTCTTTCCAATATTATTAACGAGTCAGTAGCACAATTAGTAGTCGGCTGTGTAATAATACTTTAAGTAAAACAAATGCCGAGTTCATAAGCTTCGTTCCTGTGGCGTTCATTAAAAAAATATATATTTCGATAGTAACCCAATGATAAAAATATCAAAAACTTATGTTGTATATTTGAAATACATGGATGACAAATGACACTTTTTTTGACGCGAAACTACTGATAGTATTAAAGTGATGTTATAGACTAGTGTAGATGGAATTTTAAGAATTATTTATGTTGACGTTTAGTTGATAAAATTCGAATAATGCCGCAGATAATTTGTAAATGGATCCGGATAAAAATCTTTTCGGTGCGAACTCGCGTCTCAAAGAATAGTCCCACTAATTTGTTGCAAATAAAATTTGTATTTGAATTTTGCTAAATTTTCGGCTTGCCAAAAAAAAGGGGTAGAGTACCACTATTGATTGCACATATCGCGAATTGAGGGAACATTAATTTAATAAGAAGATTTGGATTATAAGGCGAGTAAACATTTTCTAAATGGACCTACTTTTTTTTCTCCATAATTCGTTTCTATAAACAATTTTTCTTACTGCCATTGGTGTAGAAAAAAAGTTTATTTCGCGATGCATTGAACTTTCTGTAAAGTAAAAGTTTATCGGAAAAGTATCAGTGTGATATAATGCCGTTTAAACAAAGTGTTGAATTCTTTTAGTATTTGCGCAATAAAGTTATCCTTTTGTTACTTTTAAATAAAAGTAGTAGTTATTTTCATACATTGGCGAATATATTTCATAAGCATCATGTTTCTTCTGCCACATGTTAACAGGCGCAGATCGAATTCTTTTAATTTTTGGATTGGTTATTTGGTTATTTTTTACGTTCAATCGTTCATATGTATGTAGGCACTTAGTTCTTTTCTCTTCTGTGCCAAATACCGTTTGCTTTTTTTTTTTTTTTTTATAATATATCTAGCATGCCATGCCATCTAAAGTGCTTTTTAAGATGTTCATTTTATTGCAGTAACTTTATACTATAGTCCTATTTTAGTTTCCTTTTTTACTACCGAAAATAATTTTGTACAAGTGTAAAAACTCCAATACTTTTGGTCTAAAAATATCTGCAATTAAGGTACAATTTTATTATCTTACAATTGCGGTAGTATTTAAAATATTGTATAACAGTTGTTTTTGAATTACCCGCGCTGACTTTTGAGCCGTGAAATGTTGCAGATCTCACTCTGATGCAGACAGTTTTTGTACGTGAAAAATTTTACGAATTGCATTTCAAATTTGAATGATTTTTGTACCGTATACACTTAACTGATAAGCTTGTTTTCGTTCTGCTCCTATTATTAGATTATTTTTTCTACTTTTGATTTTTTGTTTCTTAACGTGTGTTTATGTGTATAAACGGTATCTCGTTGGTCGATCAATCTGAAATTTTAACAGTGTATATTTTAAATGTGTGTGTACCGTAAATGTTGGAACGGCATGTATTTATATATCGCCGTTATATTTTTATCTTTAATGTTTTTGTCGTTCGTTTTAATTGGATGTTTAAAATTAATCTAACGGATCGAATTTTACGTCTAATGAAAATAACGCTACGGAATCTTAACCGTAACGTTTTATTCTGTAGAACGATGTTTTTTTGAAACTTGTTAAATTTGGAACAAAGTACAGCAGAGTGTCAATGACATTTTGAATACATCAGAAGTGAACTTATCATGGTTGCATTATCTCTGGGACAGAATGGCCATTTTTCATTCTATTAAGATCAGTATGCAGCGTGATTCTTGCATGAGTTAGTTAATGTAGTACTTTGGTGATACGAGCAATAGCTTAACGTACTACTTACTCTGCCCGGTAAGTTCGTAGAATGATTTTTTTTCTCCGAAAGTGGTTGCACTGCGGAATTATCAACTAATCAGCTGTGTAGATATACCCCTTGGCGATATTTAGTTTGAGTTTTACCTCGATACAGTTTGTAGTTTATGTGTAGTGACGTTTTGCGTCAAGTGCTTTTTTTACCTCGATCGAACTTTTTAAAAATGAATTTTGAAGAACAAGGTGTGTGATTAAGTTTTTCGTTAAAGCCGGTAAAAGTAGTACGGAGATCATGAAACTTTGCGTGAAACATTAGGCGAGTCAGCTGCGAAGCCTGCGGTGGTATACAAGTGGATAATGCGGTTCAAGGTAGGTCGAGAGAGCAAGGATGTCAAAGTCAAAGTGAAGTGTATGCTCATTGTTTTTTTCGATTACCGCGGCATTGTGGACAAGGAATTCGTACCCGAGGGCCAGACCTTTAATGGACAGTATTATTTAGGCGTGATGAAACGCCTGAACGCGCGTGTGAAGCGTGTGAGGCCGGATTTGGCGCGAATCAAAGTTGGCTTCTCCACCAGGACAATGCACCCTCACACAATTGTCACCTCGTCAAGTCGTTCCTTACGAAAAGCGGCATCACGGTTATGGACCCCCCCCCCGATCTGGCCTCCTCGGACTTCTAACTGTTCCCCAAGATCAAAAAAGACCTAAACGGGCATCACTGGGGGTCCCAAGAAGAGGTCATTCAAGTTACGACGCGAACTTTAAACGCCCTTACTTCAGATGACTGAGGGGTGTTTCGAGCAGTGGCAGCGGCGCTGGGTCAAATGCATTTCGTTGAATGGAAAGTATTTCGAAGGAAATCGCGTTGATTAACCGAAATAATGTATTTTTGTATTTTTAATAAATTGTTTCTACGAACTTACCGGGCAGAGTAGTATTTCCGGGTCTTCATTTAGTGAACTTTTTTTTATTTGTTTCATTTTATTTTCTATTCATATTTCATTGAAGTTTCAAAATGGAACACTTATTTGATCCCTAGGAATCAGTGCCGTTGAAATTTTTTGTAAAAAAAAAAACGAAGAATAAAAATGAATAATTTCAATAGAAGACGGTGGCTTTAATTTAAAAATTTAATCAAAAATGTACCGAAGAAAGAGATTTAATAAAAAAAACTTTACAAGAAATTATAGGTATAAAATAAATAGTTACTTCTAAAACAAACGAAAATAAGCATAAAATATAGTTTATTTTAATAAGTATTGAAATAAATATCTCAATTTAAGGAAACGTTTTCGGGCATAGTCCGTCATCAGCTATTAATGCAGAGTGAACTTAAATAAAATTAAAGAAACACTATAGAAAATAATGGGGAACTACCAGATGTATGTATAGGCATATAATAGGCGGATGACAGAGGACTACAATTGCAAGCGGAATATTGTTTACAACGTAACAACGAATTTTTTAACGGACAAAATATTCAAAACATGAATTAAGAATATATATGCAAAACAAAAATTGAAAAAGAGTTAAATTTTAACATTGAAAAGAGGATTATTATTATTTGGCTAAAGGGTTACAATACTTCCAACGAAATGGAGTGAATAAAATGAAGGCTACATTTGATTCGGCACTGGCCGCTAATTATTTTATCTTAAATGTCGCTAACAATTCGAACATTAAACATTTCAGCACATTTATTCCCAATTCGCTTCTTTTTCGATACGGTGTTATTCGAAGTGTGGACCTGGGGGTTTCAGAAGAAGAACTACAAAATACCATTAGCAGTTATTTACAGATACGTAGCGTACGTAGAATTAAGAGACGTATAGGCGAGGAATTAGTCCCAACAACAACAGTAGAGTACAATTTATCGGAGAGAATCTGCCAGCGTACGATATATAAATTGCGAATTGCCGTTTCGTCTAGTATTAGACCTCCAAGACAATGTAAAAATTGTTTCCGTTTTGGTCATTTGGCGGTACAGTGTAGGTCTAAAACGCGGGTCACCCTCTTTCGGGCGCGATCGATCGGGCGTGACTCTATCGGGCGCAGGCGAACTCAGACCTTTTTACAGACCACCTACGGTGATTTTCAGGTATCATCCGTTAAACGTTGTCATCTGTGTTAGTGAGAAATACGAGTTACCAAATACGGTGAATTCCCATTTCGCCTAAATTTAGGGTCGGGTTACTCAGGTAATAAAAAAAAGGTCAGACAAACATACGAATGATTTCGTGTTGGCAACAGCGCGTCATCATTATCAAATTTTAAGCAGACTAAACGTATCATTTTTTTTTTCTATTTGATTCCACTGTTAAGGTTTTTTTTCTTTCCGAAATACAACAAAAAGGTTTATATGAAAATCAGAAGTGAAAAAATACCGCTACAAATGTTTGATGTAAACATACGCGATTAATATTTTCGAGTTATTTTATTGGATGTCCAGTGCTGTATAAATCCCACCCGCCTTATCAGTCAGTATATAAACGCCTTATTGATATTTAGTGTGACAAGAACATTAAGGTTCGGAGTTGCAGAAAAAATAATAAAAAAGCTAAATTATAATTAGGTGTAGTTTCGAAGTGGTCGCGTTTATGTAAGAAGAAAGGAATAAAAACCGAATAGAATTAACAATAATGGCATGACATCGAATGATTATTACAGCGGTAATTTTGTTATTGATTATTAAAATTACAATTATAAGTACATACAAAAAGTAAATGTTAAAATTAGGAAAACATAAATAAAGCTCCATTTAGTTCACCCTGCCTTTTTGGCTTTTCTAGGCTTTTTATCAAAATAACTTCTTCCGGCTCAACGTAGCTCGGTATGCATTTCAAATGCCTATACTGTCAGGAAGTGCTCTATTTCCGCTTCTCGGCCCCGCACAACGAAACTAATTCGCTACCCCTGCGTAGCGGTCAGATCCTTCGATTTTTTATCCGAGAATGCGTCTTTGACAAACAATGCCGCGTTTGCCCGCTGCCGAGACTTTCCCGAGAAATTGAATGATTATTACCAAAATTTTAATATTTTCAAAGGTCGTAAGAAATGCCAAATCCATCTCAATATGCGGAAAATCTCCGCATACTGACTGTTTTACGCTATGAGGTCACAATTTGTCCTGGGTTGAGTGATATGTGTATCAACGTTCTGAAGGAAACTATTCTTCTATCTTGAATATTTAAATTTTCGCTTGTGAATAAACCAAAAATTTAGAGTCAGGCTAATATAGCAATGGATATATCATTTATAAAAACAAATCGAGCAGGTAAATAATATATGTATATATATATATCTAATATTTGTATATTGAAATATTTATTGCAAATTACATTTTAAATGAAATGGTATTCAATTAGATTTTGACAACAGAGAATAAAAAAAATTATCATCCATTAAAAAATTATTTTCGCTTAATTGCTATAAATTTTTATTTTGTACGTCAAAAGTGTATGATAAAATATTTGGTTAATTGAATAGCGTCTTTTTATATTCTCTTTCTTTTTCCTTTTTGTAATGTTAAATCGTAATCTTTTGGCAATTTATTGAATGAAGCATTTTAAATAGTAAGATAGAAGGTTTTTTTTCTTTGCCTTTTTTTGGATTTGCCGAAAAATCTGGCAGACTTAACAGATCATAAAAGAAAGAAGAAAAATATTATAATCTAATTCGATTGGACACTGGGGAAATAGAAGAAACAAGAGTAAGGAGGACAGTGTCCCTTTATTCCAATCTTCTGCGCTTTGGCCTCCCCACTCCTTACAGTGCCAAAGCCATTCTTGCTTTCTCCTCTCTCAATATAGTTAGTTTGTTAGCTTTCTTTATCTCCTCAATTTTTAATCTTTTCCTTATACAATGTACAGTTCTCTGCGTTGGGTAAGTTCTACTGTTGACGTGCCCAAAAAATTGAAAAAAAAAAAAATTTTTTTTACTTTGTCAGAAACTCTAATAACAATATTTTTTGCGTTTTATTTATTTTTTTCATTCCAATTATTGAAATTACTTAAAAAACATCGTCATTATAATAAACGTGACTAATTTGAAGAGGAATTTTTCAAAGTCCAACAGCAACCATTTAGGCTTCTGGAGAAGTTATTTATACCTTAAAATTCAATTTTAGAAGTATTTTTAACAACATACGCCAAGTTTTACCGTTTCATCTTGTAGAATGGGGGAAAAAATCATGACTGTATCTTCTAAAATATTTTTTATACCGTGCGACACATCTAAAAATGTAATAACCCCTTATTACTACCAATCTTTCGCCATTTTTTAATCGATTGTCCTTATTTTCACTGCTTTCTACAACTAAAAATCTATTGTTAAAGATTATCAAATATAACAAATATACTCGAGCGATAGATATAAGAATATTTAAAATATACATTTTTTTGATATGGTGCTTTTAAATCTATGCTCATTTATTAATCCCATAAAAGCCATGAACTGAGCCCATATAACAGGGTCTTCACCTTGTTTATTCCTTGCTTACTCCTCTTTTTCTGCTGTACACAGAGTTTAATAGTAAATCTAGTAATTTTTCTCGTCCTAATATCCAAATTTTGAAAAATCTCTTGTAATCGTATACGTTACTGTTGATTATTTATTCAAATCCGAAGCAATATTTAATTTTTAAATTCTTTCGATTTGCAAATTCACTTTTTTTTGAATTAAAGAAAAATGAAATTAGGTTCAGGAACTTTTGTTAAAAAAAAAGAAACAACTGTTTTCCTAATTTTAACATTTACTTTTTGTATGTACTTATAATTGTAATTTTAATAATCAATAATAAAATTACAGTTGTAATAATCATTCGATGTCATGTCATTATTGTTAATTCTATTCGATTTTTATTCCTTTTTTCTTACATAAACGCGACCACTTCGAAACTACACCTAATTATAATTTAACTTTTTTATTATTTTTTCTACAACTCCGAACCTTAATGTTCATGTCACACTAAATATCAATAAGGCTTTTATATACTGACTGATAAGGCGGGTGGGATTTATACAGCACTGGACTTCGAATGGAATAACTCGCAAATATTAATCGGAGTGGTCGTTTCGCGTATATTTACATCAAACATTTTTAGCGGTATTTTTTCACTTCTGATTTTCATTTAAACCTTTTTGTTGTATTTCGGAAAGAAAAAAAAAACCTTAACAGTGGAATCAAATAGAAAAAAAAAATGATACGTTTAGTCTGCTTAAAATTTGATAATGATGACGCGCTGTTGCCAACACGAAATCATTCGTATGTTTGTCTGACCTTTTTTTTTATACCTGAGTAACCCGACCCTAATTTTAGGCGAAATGGGAATTAGGCGAATTGGGAATTAGGCGAAATGGGAATGCACCCCAGATATATATATACAAGGTACAACCAGTGTTCATACAGCTAGTCGAATTAGAAATTATGTTTTTACTCTTTCACGTTTTCCCAACAAAATAAGAATTTGCAATTATAATATAATAATAATAACATTAATTATAAATACAGAAATAAACGATTTCGAAATCTTACATATAAGTAATAATAATAATACCTATAATACATGCAAACACTAAAGTTAACTAATTACATTGTTCTACACCACGAAGATAATCTTCGAGCTGAAGCTGATTATAATTTGTTGCGACTTTCAACAAACGTTTGTCGCAATCGACATATTTCTCTTTTTTACTCGGTTACTTTTATCAATAAGACTATGTTTTCTTTATTTTGTTGATATTATATCACGTTCATAGACGAATGACAAAAACCATTATGTGTCAACATCCTTTGCGGCATTCTTTTTTTTTCGGAACAGAAAAGTAAAAATAACAATAATGGCAAGTTTTACACGCATTCATTGTACATTTTGTTATGTTCTTCTGTTAGGAAAATTAACCATTTTCTTAGAAATTAAAAACCGATTAGCCAATCGTACAGGTTATGAACAGTGCAGGTAAATAAATTTCACCTCTTATGAAGCTATTCAGGATTTGGTCAAATAAACAAACTAAAGCGCTACACTTATTTACAGAAAACAGTTTCATTCGTTAATTCTCCGTACTACGGTCATTATTAAGAATAGTCTATTCGAAAAATATACTAGTAATTCTTCTTCCGCCGAAATAATAATAACTGCTTTACAATAGACCTATAGTCAATTCCAAGAAAAATGTACGATTTTTTCCATGACAATTTTATTACTTTTTCTTCTTCTTTTAGTCCTACAGATCCGCATATTGTAAAATATTCGAGGTCCTATTCATTACCTCTTTTCAATCACTCGCAGGAAATCCCCCATGGTGAGAACCGAACCGAAAAAAAAAACTGACGCCCGTTTGAGAAACATGAGTAGTTTACAATATATCCATAAAATTATTTTCGGCATATATGTTTTTAGTGCTGTTGTATTTTTTCGGAATACTCACTGGCGATCAATATTTTCTAAAATAATTACATATAACGGTTATAAAACAAATATATACTTTTAAGAATGTCAAATAGTTGTTTAAAAATCGGAAAATTTTTGTTACTTAATTATGTTAATTTTATTACTAAATGAGCTGCTTTATTGATGTTTTTGCATGTTTTAAAAATGAATTCTGGTTTATGTAGGTCATATTTCACAGTAATAAGAAAAACAGATTCCAAGTAATTAATCGGTGTTACATAACGTGCAGGATTAAATATCTAGCTCTAAAATATTTACTTTTCAGGTAACTAGATTTTAGAAAAAATAAATAAATAAATTAAAAAAAAATAAAATATAATTTTATTACAAATACAGCAAAGTAGTTGAGCATAATGTGTCAACCGCCAAGGATTTAATATGATAAGTATGAATTACCGTAATTTCAATTTACATAATATTAAATTGAAAACAGGGCCAGTCGATTTGGCTAAAAAACGAATGGGTTCCGTTAAAAATAAACATAAAAATAGAAGAATAATATCTTAAAAGTAATAAACAATTTTTTTTAGTAGTTTTCATAATCACTAAAGTTAATTTAATTTTAATTTTTTGTGAATGTAAACATTTATTGTAAAGCATTTAGATTTCCTTTGAAAGCAGAAAATCTGTCACAGAGGCAAATTATTCCTATGATCTACTAATTCTTTCTGAAATTTTTTATTGAAATAACCCGTTAAACAAATACATAATCAGCACTTCAAGTCTTTATAACCGAAAATGATTCTTTTTGAAAACAGCTGGTTTATTTTCTAAACAAATTAATTACTAATTTCACGGGTGTTCTTTTTTGATTCATTACGCCTTAAATATGATAATTATAGAAGAAAAAATAAATAAAAAACTCACTAAGCCTAAACTAGGTTTACTTGGAAAAAGAACGAAGTATAAATGTAACGAGGCGAATCGTGCTGCGGCCGAAATGATGCGACTCCCCGGTGGGTATAAAAAGATTATAAAAAAATGTGATTACTCCTCCACCCGGCATAAAAATGTAGGTTACTAATTAAGCCTTAGTAGCTAAAAAATCAAAAAAAATCGCGATATCGCATTTTTAATTTTGTGAAAACTATCCGCCAAGGTACGCCAGTTTATTAATTAATAAATATTCTAAAAACTTTCAATTATTATATGTATAAAAACTTTCACTGACTGTTTTTACTCGGACTTGGGACGTTAATGTTCACCACACTAAGGTTAATGAATCATTATATAATTACTAAGTCATTAATATTTTTAAGTTAATTCTAAAAACGGAGATTACGTCAATTTATATATTCTTGCTTGGACGCAATTTCAGGTAAATACGAAAAGATTATAAAAACCGTGATTTTAATTCGTCATTTAATTTGATGAGTCCATGCTATTCAGTAGGAGTGTTATTCTGGTTTGATTAAATCATTTTTCAATGTAGATGTATCTCATATATTTACAGTTTGCCACTTCAGTCACGTGTATATAAATATTAGCGTTCCCCCAATGGTCCAAATTTGACCTTAATTATCATTAAAAATTTTAGAAAAATATATATGAATTTGTATATTTCCAAAAAAAATTTCCCACTCTTATACATTCGTTCATTATATATCTGAGAACATATACTTTTATATGTACTTTCAATACAAAAATTAAATGACATCTTAAGATTTAGTAAACTTTAAAAAAGCCAATAATTATGATTATTAAGAAAAATTAAAACATTTCAATAAGAACAGATTTACTGGCTGCAGCGATTTCCTTTTTCACTTTTTGTATTACTTTTTTATTTAAATACAAAACAAAAAGTATAACTGTTTCCAAAATTTTATGTACCGATAGCTCTAAAGATCATCAATAGTTACTAAACAGAAAAAAAAAATGTAGTTGAATACATACTTGTTTGTTAAAACTGTATAATAAAACAAACTTTAATAACAAACAATAAGGGCAAAATAATTTATAAAAATAAATTAGATAAATACCTTAACTAGAAACGTTTTCGGTCATAACCCATCATCAGCTAAAACTAACTTAGTGAAAACTTAAAATACGTTAGCAAAAAAAAAAATGAAGAAAACCGACAATTCGTTTGACCGATTATTAATATTAATAATTTTCGTCCGTTTCGTATCACTATTGCTAACAGAACTCTTAAATTTATATCGCGAAAGTCTGTTTATGAATATTTCACGCTGAAGTCATAATTTCAAAAGAAAAAAAAACAGAAAATATTTTAAAAAAGCGAATAACCAAATAAAATCATATAAAATATGTGTTTTGTGATTATATATGCATATATAACATGCTATACGCGCGGAAAAACTAAATCGTTAACGAAGAACGGTATTCTTTGGACGGAATTTCTGATAGCAGTATTTGGTAACTCGTGTTTCTCACTAGCACAGATGATAACATTTAACGGATGATATCTGAAAATCACCGTAGGTAGTCTGTAAAAAGGTCTGAGTTCGCCTACGCCCGAAAGAGGCTGCGCCTGATAGAGTCTGCGCCCGATAGAGTCGCGCCCGCTTTTTCGCGCCCGATCGATCACGCCCGAAAGAGCGGTCCCCGTCAATAGGACCAGGAAAAAAGAGATTTATGCGTAAAGATTCCTCACCTTGAACTAGGAATGGTTGTAACAATCGAGCACAATTCCCGAATTACAGATCATTACTAGTTTTTCCTTCGGGGAAACTTACAACCAGACCATATGAACCGGCCTCAGAGTATGTTACTAGTGCTGCCTGCCCGGTACAGAAAATGACGGTCAGAGAAAATAAAGAAGTTAAAGCCGTAAAGCCCGCAGAGTCAAGACAAGAAAATAAAAGTTCCGCTAACTCGCATACAACGAATGAAGAAAGAAGAAAATCAGTAGCTTCTGTATCATCTTCTAGTTCGTCATCCTTTTTTATGCTTCCCACGAAGCAGTTTAAATCTTCCAACACGAGGAAAAAACAGTAATCTTAGTTAATTATAAAATTATTGTTAGGTATCTCCTATATATAGTTATTACATAGCACAAAAAAAAAAACTACATAAATATAAATTACGAAAAAGCAGGTTAATAAATAGGCAAATAAAAAAAAGAGTTAAAAAAAAAGGACAAATTAGTAAAGTTAATGAAAGAAATAATAGTACAAAATTAAAAATACATACGTAGAGGTAAATAAATAACTACAAAAGTTAACTTTAAAATAGATATAATTTATTATTATTCCGGAAAAAATGCTAATATGTTTTATGTCAGTGTTAATAATTTACGAATAAGTTACCATATATTCTCGAATTATGAGTTTAATAGGAAAAAGATTTTTCGAGTTGATTTTAAAACAAATATAACTAAAAATCATATCAGAGATTTGAAAAAAAAAATAAGGGAAGAGGAATGATTGAGTACTTACTTCATTGTTGTTTGTTTATCATTCTTTTTTTGATTCCTATGCTCCTTGTGATACTGAGTGACGAATATTTAAGCTTGTCATGAATAATTCTCTTAAAATTATACAATGGAGCTCATGTAGTATTCATTGTAATATGCCTAATTTGCAAACTTTTCTGGCTAATAGAGGGGTGGATATCATTCTTTAATCGGAAACTTGGTTGCCACCTACGGTGAATTTTTCTTTTGGTAACTTTACTGTTATTCACAATGATAGAGAGGATGGTTATGGAGGTTCGACGATTCTTATCAGTAATAGGTGGGCCCAATATTCCCAGATTATTGACTTACCCATTTCATTATATCAGTATAATAATAACACAGCCGGTTGTAAGATTCATTTTAAAAATCTGGATTTCTACATAATTTCTTATTATATTTCTCCTTCTGGGGCAATAAACGTGTAGATACCCTAATAAATTATATAAACAATCTTCGCGGGAAAGCAAGTATTATCCTAGCAGGTTTTATCCTAGTAGGGGTTTTTAATGGCCAGCACAGTATCTGGGGCTCAACGAGTAACAATAATTTGGGTCAATGCATACTTAAAGTGACTAGCAGTACGAGACTTATTCTCGCTAATAATACGGAACACACAACTATACAATCCTGGGCACGCTCTTCGAATGCGTTGGACCTAACTTTAGTTTCATCTAATATTTTCCTAAATATAAATTTGCAGGTTTGTCAAGTGCCACTGGGGAGTGATCATCTACCTATAAGTATAATACTTACAGTAGGACGGTGAGAAAGGAGATCTTACGTTACTTACTCGGACATTCCAAGATTAACGAACGCTGAATTGTGTGAATTTTATAATCAGTTGGAAACATTTTGCACACCTTTGAGTAGCCATGAGCCTTCAATTAATGTATATTATTCCCTTTTAGGTCTAATCAAAAATATTATTTTTACATAATCTAGGCGCAAAAAACAGTTTTGGGAAATAGACCGCCTTCCTCTTGGTGGACCCCTCAATGTTCAGTATACCTGAATAAACAAAGCGCCCTCTTTGAACGATTCCGTAGTTCTAGAACTATAATTGGTAAAAACCGAAGTATGTAAAAAAGTAACACAAAAAAGCAATAACAAAAACTAAAAAAAATTGACCATAACGAGATTATAAGATAGATAAAGACAGAAATAGATGATATATAGGAATTACCATACGGGCGAATTTTAAAGTAGTAATGTAATTTCATACCTGATTGCTAGAATACTAATTACTTGAAACAATGCATGTAAGAAAACCACCTGATAAATAGAAATATTTCTCTTTAGGAACGTTTTCGGGCAAAGCTTATCTTCAGCTGGAAAAAATAGAAATTGCAACATGAACACGAAGCGAATAAATGTAGCGAACAAATTATAAAATTTTAAAATATGAACATAAACATCTCGTAGCTACTAAGGTAATTACACAAAAATGCCAGTGATGTATTATGGTAAGCAACAAATTGACGCCGTTTTCCAAGTTCAGTCGCGTGGCATTAGGTAAAATTATATGCGAGAAAAAAAAGTCGGTGATGCAATCGAAGAAACATCAGAAGCAACACAGCATTAGAAGCTGCCCGCAAACAGAACGTCAAAGAATACAAAAACGATGAAACTAAGGACCTTGCAAATAGATCAGCCGTTCGCATTGCGTACAAAAAGTTTTGCCGAAATAACTTGGAAAAATAATGCTACTCGAAAATGTGACTGAAATCAGCGTAAAAACGGGCGCGTCCTTACACGGTCATGAGTTGTTAAAAGAACTTTGTATCGAAGATTTATGTTTGTGTTGCGATAAACCAAATCTTACAGTTGAACAGCGTAGAAGTCGCAGTTAACTTTTATTTGTTCAAGTTGTGGCAAACGCGAACGTATTGGAAAGTTCGGGTTCTGTCGATAAAATCGACTAACGTAGAAAAAAACTTTTTATAGACAGTCGTGACGATGAAAACCAAAATTTTCATATAAATTCGATAAAATATCAAGTTATCATTTCTGAAATGTCAACTAATAGAAAAAAAGTAGACAGCACGCAAAATTTTCGTTAACGTTAAATTAATCTTAAGCTATAATATATTCACAAAAATTAATAACAAACATATAAAAACATAAAATATATATTGTGATTAAACTACTGAAAAAACATATAAAAAAATATATGAACCTTCTTTTATAGTTAGGCTTTATTAAATACGCGCGGGATTTAGCCGGATACCGTGTGGTAGTTAATTGTGTTTCGTTCGTGTACAATCGGGTTCGAATTCCACTGCCGCACGTTGTAACTTCTAAAAAAAAAGAAAAAACCGCGCGAGTGAATGTTCTACATTGAATCATTGAATATTTTCTTTACTCTTTGAAAACATCAATATTTTATTATTATGCGGCTTGTACACTTACACAGATTATTTTTGTTTACGTTATTAATTCTAAAATACTGTGAGTTTTGGTTTCTATTTTTCTGCTCTCAGGGATGTCACTTCAGTATTAATCATCATTATTCCTTATGTCTTCAACCATTCGGTTGGTGGGCAACCTATTCGTACATTTCAGCTGTACTGATATAGGTTGGTGGGCAACCTATTCGTACATTTCAGCTGTACTGATATAGGTTGGTGGGCAACCTATTCGTACATTTCAGCTGTACTGATATAGGTTGGTGAACTAGGCAATTGTTTACATGTAGTACGAATGTGTACACACACAAGATTACATTCGGAACTGATTAGCAATCGTTTGATTTATCGCACAACAAGTGCAGTCCCGTGTGTGTTTGCTGTGTACTGACCTGGAGCGCGTATATGATGTTGTACGTGGTGATTTGCCATTGCCTTGCACGTGAAATGTAGCGAGTATTTTAATTTAATTCTTTGTAACAATTTCTGTCATCGCCCGGGACCAAACTCATGAGTTCTATAACGGAAGCCAAGTAGAAACTAGGCTATAGCGACGATTTATTATTATTATATTAAACGCAATATATAAGTTTTTTTAGGATATATTTTGTCACTTTACACCGATTTTTAACGGCCGACCGCTGAAAACACGCATATATATATATGAAAAAGACGCACATAAATGAAGAAATGAATAAAATTAAATTAGTGCGTAACGCTAAGGTCCTGTATTCTCGGAGATAATGTAGGCTCAAGCTTCAGGTTTGCAGATGATGATTAACGTAATTTGGTATTATTTAGATCAGGCTGTATTTATAGAAATTGGAGCGCCGCGGAGAACAGTATAAAATCACTTAATTTCGTACTTCGCGGTTATTTTATTCTGTTAATTAACGCGACAAGGAATAACTCGAAATTTCGGTGGGCGGGTCCTACTGATAATCCAAATTTGACTCGCTTTTTTCGACTATCTTAAAAGAACTAACTGCCACGCTCGATTGTTCTATTTGTTTTGTTTTGTTTTTTGTTTTTTTTTTTCTAATTCGATTTTCTCCAGATATTTAATCTGTACACCTCCTTTCGCGCCGTCACGTGCTGGTCTCTTGACCTTTTACCGGCAACGGTATCTCAGGAATACTTCCCATGTTCTCTTTCAGTATAATAATTGTTAATACTTTATTCTATTGAATTTTTATTAAGTTATGTGTAAAAATGTATTTATTTTAGTTTATTTCATTTTACTGTTTCCATGTAATAAACACATTACAATATACGAATAATATGCAAAAGTTTATTTCGAAGCGATTGTTGTCATTTTACGCTAACTAAATATATTGTATAAATCAACAAAAGAGAAAGAAGAAGCAAGTATGACATGTCTTTTTTTTTTCTTTTTTTTTTTTATGTGAGAGTGAACAGATTCTAGTGTGCAAATCAAAACTTTTATTATTTAATGCAAAAATAATTAATAAGAATTTTGATGAATTAATTTAATATTTTACCTCTTTTCACTTCAGTTGGGATAGTTTTGAAACAGGATTTCATCTCCAAGAATTTGATATATAAATTCCGCTTTGCCAAGAAAATCTTAAGTTCATTTCGAATAACTAAACCAAAATGTCACGTGATCCCAGTAGAAATTCTGTTTTTGACTATCATTCATATTCTACAACTTTTTAAAAGGCGTTGTTTATCATTGGCGACACTGTACACGAACCAGTTTTTCTTTACTTCTACAAATTTCTCTAAAATCGGATAAAATTTTATTGTCCAGGAAAACGTGAATATCTAAATGTATGTGCACAATTTTTTACGATGTTCTATAATATATGGTGCAGTGTAAAGAAACTTTCTACATTAATTAATATAAATAGGAAAAAACAAATATATTAATAAATATCGATTAAATTCACTTTAAATATTTAAAAAAAAAATCATATGCCCTTTTAAGTTATTATTTTCTTTTAGTATATCATTACAGTGATAAGATTAGATCAGAAGTGCATAAAATTTCATTATACCAGAAAATTGCTAGAAAAAATTATCTAAAAATAAACGTTTCTACATAGAACTATATCGATATACTATATTGTAACGATACCTGTTCCTTATTTTAATCCTCAGGAATGCCACTACAACCTTTTAATTACCACGCACGAAAAAGTTAATTATTTTATTAGTATTATAAAAAAATATTAATCAACATTATCTGCACTAATCTTTTAGTATCGGTTGACCGCTAAAAAATTTAACATTAAATACGAACAGAATAAATCAATAAAAATTTGGGTAATATAAATAACTAAATTGTACATATCACTGTTGTCGGCGGTGGTCCGGAGTTCGACAGGCTGGAGCTGAGATTGTTGCTGAGAAATGTTGGTGATGATTATTAATCGAGCTTTCGCTTTTATGCTTCCCGAGTTTTTTCTATCGACCCAATTTACACAATCCTATTACTGGGAAATGATTTTATATGCGATTTCCGTCACGATCAGAAAGAAGTCAAAAGCAATAATACTGAATAAATGAAAAATACAGCAACTGACGAACTTTAAAAATAATCCCCATGGAATATTTTTCAATTCTTCCTTCCTTTCTGCCACGTGACCGCCAGAATTGACCATATGAGGTGTGCGCTTCCTCTTACGATGGTTCTTGATTAGTTATTTACCCCCAACCGATAACAGGATCTCACACACATGTACATTTTCTTTCTCACAACGTTTTACGAAATTTTATATTTTTTGTTTTATTTGCCTTATTTATGTACAGTAGCTTATTTTAGGGGACTTTGACTCATAGTTCCATTTTTTCCACCAAAAATGTATGAGCGCTAGTGTCGCGCCTGAAAACACAATCTACTTGCAGAAACTAACATATGTATTTTATTTGGGAGGCAAAAGTAACCGAATTTTTTTTGCTCCGACGATGCAAATTCATCCGAGTTTCTTCGTGATTCACCAAATTCCCTTAAATTCTTCCGTACGGTTCCCTCGCATTTCCGATAATTTGGAGCGTTTAAAATTAGCATAAATATAATATTTAGAGCCGGAAACCAAGCTCCGATCGACCACCTTTTATCATTCATACGTATTTTTTTATTTTATTTATTCCATCCGTAAGTATTTATGTATGTTTTCCCCGGTTCTACAAATAAATCCATCGATGTCTCGCCCCTCAATGAATGCGCACCGTCAGATCCCACGCACATTCTGCTCTCATTAGTTTCCCTATCGTTCATAATATTTTTTCCAGAGCCTAAGTATTATAAAATTATTCAAAATATGTTTTTTCAATTTCTACGGTTCCAAAAATTTTTTCCTTATTCTCCGATCATTGCAAAAGCGTATTGACAGATCACATGCTTATATCTATCATAACGTTAGCCGTTGCGAAAGCATACCGTTCGATCCTGCACACACTCTGCTCTCGATAGTTTCCCTATCGTTCATAATAATTTTTCCAAGCCTAAGTATTACAGAATTAGTCTAAGTTTATTTATTATTTTTTCTCACTTACGATTACTTTTCCATCCGTAAGTATTTATGTATGTTTTCCCCGGTTCTAAAAATAAATTTATCGATGTCTCGCCCCTCAACGAAAGCACACAAACCATTCCCGCACAGATTCTACATTATACGTTACTCTATTACGAGTTCTTCAAAAATTGATTCGAATATGTTTTTCATTTTTTTTTTCAATCCTAAAAATTCATTCTTTCTACCCCCGCCCCTCCCAGCTAAAATTACCGATCTTTCGTAACCTTTATTTATTTTATCGATTCTAAAAATTAATCAATGGTTCACTCGAAAGCGTACCGTACATTCCCACACACATATCTTCTATCACGAATTTCCCTATTGATTATGAACATTTTTCAACGTTAGCCACAATAGCATATCACATTGGTCTCGCATACGCACCACATGCAGTTCTATATGTTTAATTTTTTATTAACGATCTTTATTTTTTTTTTTGTACAGGTATTACTTTTTCCTACGCAGTCATGTCATCATATACACTTAACATTGTCAAAAATAATTTTAACCTTTCGAGAAAGAAAAATCTCCGATCAATAAAAAATATTTATTAACATCACAATTATTTTTAATATTATTTGTTTCGCTATAAACATATTTTTTTTTATTTAATAAACTCATCCACATCATCAATCGTTTCAAGACATTATTGTTTCAAACATCAATCCCGCTTTTCCAAGAATTGATAACCTCTGCAGGTATATACCTCGTCGTCGCAACAACCTTTACCTGCATGACTCGCATACCTTCAAGACCACTTGTACATTGCTCGCACGCTATTTACCATTATTCGGTACAAGAATATTTTTCACACTCCCTCACATATGCGCATACACTCAA
Organism: Icerya purchasi; assembly: GCA_039619475.1. Lineage (NCBI taxonomy): Eukaryota > Metazoa > Arthropoda > Insecta > Hemiptera > Monophlebidae > Icerya > Icerya purchasi. The sequence goes on along the minus strand of CM077116.1, from coordinate 17,663,471 downwards.
AGTCCTCGATTACTTTGTTCGTATACAAATATATCAGCTTTCTCCGACGGAACAACATTTTTCTGACATAACATTTCCACTGCCACAACCGATTCAAAGGTAGCTAATGAGATAGACTATCGAACGGAATCATTCAAGCTGTCAGTATTAGTTTTATGTTAAACATGTGTATTTTCTCGAATGTTCACGCATTATTAAAAAATTTACGTAAACGTTAAAGAAAATAATTTCTTACGTTTTTTCTCTATCATTTTTTTTCTGTCTTTTATCTTTTCTTTTTCTCTTTCTTTTTCTCTGTCTTTTTTTTAGTGAAAAGTTTGAAATACATATTATTCAATCATGAACGCTAATATAGTTAACGTAAGCAGCAACTAAAAATCAATTAAGGACGCCGAATTTATTCAGAATTCATTTTCGAGTGATATTGTCTTGCATACAACTTCATCGCCTCCAACACCGCAATTAGGTGATGGTTATACAGCAGAAGAATCAAAATCTTTTGTACGTAATAACATTGATCCTGTATTATTATCAGAACAAGCAGATATATCGGAATATTTTGTAGATATCAGCATCCATATAGATTGTGATTATGATTTTCAAGTAACCAAACTAGCAATGATTGATACGTCTGGCGGGAAGTGTTTGCATACACTGTGTAAGCCAAGCAGAGCATGGCATGCATCAAAAATGCCGCATTTACGATGTTCTTCGATAAGTCATTACTTGAAAAACCATTCATTATTTCCCTGTCGGGAAGAAATATTCATGGCACGCAATATATTCACAATATTGTCCCAAAAAACCGAGAGCTCGCATATATATTTTAACGGTATATGCTAAACTTACACTAATGGAACTTAACGAAAAGTCTGAATTGTTTGCGTGACTTGGACTATGAAATCGTTAATGTGGATCAAGTCTTTCGACTATATAGTATTGAGAATCTACATGAAGAGAATTTTGGTATAAGCAATTTGATAACTTGTAAACATCTTAATGAGAATGTTAGTTTTCATTGTGCAGTGAAAAACGTTATGGTGATGAAGGCCTGGTACGATCATGTTATCCAACCGCTGAAGCTTATGATTAATCTCAATATAAATGATTTAAGACAGTTGTTCATTACAGCCAATAATATATGCGAGCTCTCGGTTTTTTGGGACAATATTGTGAATATATTGCGCGCCATGAATATTTCTTCCCGACAGGGAAATAATGAATGGTTTTTCAAGTAATGACTTATCGAAGAACATCGTTTTTTTTCTCGAAAGGTTAAAATTATTTTGACAATGTTAAGTGTATATGATGACATGACTGTGTAGGAAAAAGTAATACCTGTACAAAAAAAAAAATAAAGATCGTTAATAAAAAATTAAACATATAGAACTGCATGTGGTGCGTATGCGAGACCAATGTGATATGCTATTGTGGCTAACTTTGAAAAATGTTCATAATCAATAGGGAAATTCGTGATAGAAGATATGTGTGTGGGAATGTACGGTACGCTTTCGAGTGAACCATTGATTAATTTTTAGAATCGATAAAATAAATAAAGGTTACGAAAGATCGGTAATTTTAGCTGGGAGGGGCGGGGGTAGAAAGAATGAATTTTTAGGATTGAAAAAAAAAATGAAAAACATATTCGAATCAATTTTTGAAGAACTCGTAATAGAGTAACGTATAATGTAGAATCTGTGCGGGAATGGTTAGTGTGCTTTCACAACAGTCTGGATGTTTGTTCGGATTAATTTTTAAAACCTCGTAAAACGTACAGAAATACTTACGGACTGAAAATAATCGTAATGAGAAAAATAATAAAATATACTTGGACTAATTTTGAAAAAAAATGGTAACGCGAACGAATGACACGTGCGCGAGAATGATGCGTGTGCTTTCGTTGAGGGACGAGACATCGATAGATTTATTTTTAGAACCGGGGAAAACATACATAAATACTTACGGATGGAAAAGTAATCGTAAGTGAGAAAAAATAGTAAATATACTTAGACTAATTCTATAATACTTAGGCTTGGAAAAATTATTATGAACGATAGGGAAACTATCGAGAGCAGAGGGTGCACAGGATCGAATGGTTCGCTTTCGCGGCGGCTAACGCTATGGTAGATATAAGCGTGTGATCGGTCAGTGCGCTTTTGTAACGATCGGAGAATAAGGAAAAATTTTTGGAACCGTAGAAAATGAGAAATATACTCAGGCTAATTTTATAATACTTACGGATGGAAAAATAATCGTAAGTAAGAAGAAATAATAAATATACTTGCACTAATTCAATAATACTTAGGCTTGGAAAAATTATTATGAACGATAGGGAAACTATCGAGAGCAGAGTGTGTGCAGGATCGAACGGTATGCTTTCGCAACGGCTAACGTTGTGATAGATATAAGCATGTGATCTATCAATACGCTTTTGCAATGATCGGAGAATAAGGAAAAAATTTTTGGAACCGTAGAAATTGAAAAAACATATTTTGAATAATTTTATAATACTTAGGCTCCGGAAAAAATATTATGAACGATAGGGAAACTAATGAGAGCAGAATGTGCGTGGGATCTGGCGGTGCGCATTCATTGAGGGGCGAGACATCGATGGATTTATTTTTAGAACCGGGGAAAACATACATAAATACTTACGGATGGAATAAATAAAATAAAAAAATATGTATGAATGATAAAAGGTGGTCGATCGGAGCTTGGTTTCCGGCTTTAAATATTATATTTATGCTAATTTTAAACGCTCCAAATTATCGGAAATGCGAGGGAACCGTACAGAGGAATTTGAGGGAATTTGGTGAATCATGAAGAAACTCGGATGAATTTGCATCGTCGGAGCAAAAAAAATTCGGGTACTTTTGCCTCCCAAATAAAATACATATGTTAGTTTCTGCAAGTGGATTGTGTTTTCAGGTGCGACACTAGCGCTCATACATTTTTGGTGGAAAAAAATAGAACTATGAGTCAAAGTCCCCTAAAATAAGCTACTATATACAGTATGTAATCGTAATGTACACATTACGATATATATATATATATATATATATATATATATATATAAATACATACAGGGATGAGTAGAAGTCAGTGCATAAATTTGCAAATTACTGACTTGCCCACCCCGCGCCATTTACAACAGCATGCACTGACTTTTGCCCACGCCGGTATATTGCCTACTGAAATGAATAATTTTATATTGCTTTAGTTGTTTTTAATTGTTTACATAAAATTGAAAAAGTTTTGTGAAGAACGTAAATTTTAAAAAGTGTAAAATGTAAAAGACCTGTTATTTCAAGAAACATTTCACACTACCCTAAAATAAATTTGAATCTAAATATTAATGATTTTTTTATACTTCCAATGAATCCTTCTGTTTTTTTTGTCTGCGAAAATATATATGACAGAATCAAAAATTTTCAAATTTTTTCGCCGATCTAAACAATTCTTTGTCGACAGATATTGATGCTAAACTGCAAAAACGATCTTGCCAAGTTGTATTTCTATTGTATAGTTTAATCGCTTCGGACTGAAAATTATTATTTTCCTGCTCACACAACTGTTGTTACTGGAATGGTAAGGAATAAATTTGCAAGTTCCGATAGTTCTGGCACAAGGCCGTGTCCATGGGCCCATGAAAATTGAAATAGTTATTATAAATACACAAAAATCTGAAAAAAATCAATAATTTAAAATAAATATTGATGATTTTTTAGGGTTTTCTTACCACTAAAAGAAAAAAGAAAAAATATGCTCTATATTTTTAGGTACTTCATTAATATTTTATGCAAAATTTTTTGTTACGAGTATAATCAATAACATATGTAATTTTTATAGCTTTTTATTTAACTCGGTTTGTCATTTTGTCAGTCTGGGGGGAATCTTGCGAACAATTTTTCACCTACTTGCCAATGAATTAAAAAAGTGTTCTTTTTTAGAAATGCTTGTTATAGATGACAATACAATATTATGCAACATTTGGGTTTCCAGCTTTAAAATTAGGCCCTCGGGGCACTGAAAGCTCGAAATTTTGGAAAAAAATATATTTTGTTTCGGGCATGTGATATATCGTTGGAAAGATCGTTATTTGTCGAGAACAAAACCATATTTTATTTCTTCAATGAAACTTTCGGAGTTTACGAACAGTTCAGAATAGCTCGAGATCTAATATGTAGTTCTCTCTTTGCGACGCGAGTATTATAGTTTAAAATTTTGAACAAGGTTGAAAATATGCACATGCACGTACATTTCTTTGGTTTGGAACATTTAGGTTTCCAACTTTAAAATTAGCCCTTCGGGGCTTCGAAAACTCGAACTTTCGGGAAATTTTTTTTTTTTTTCTGGGCATATAATATACTGTTGGAAAGAACGCTATTTGTCTGGAGAAAATTCGTATTTCATTTTCTTAACTAAACATTCGGAGTTTACTAAAAGTGTAAAAAAGCACAAGAAACCACGTGTAGCATCCGCTCGTGGCTCAGTTATATAACTAAAAATTTTGAACAAGATTAAAAAAATGCGCATTCTTGTGTATTTCTTTACTTTGGAACATTTGGGTTTCCAACTTGAAAATCGGACCGTTGGGGCGCCAAAAGCTTTAAAGTTTCAAAGAAATATATTTTTTTTTCCGGTCATATGATATATCAAAGGAAAGATCGCTATTAGTCAAACATTGTGTTTCACGTGCTGAGGATTCCGTATATATTGTATGAAAAACAAAAGACAATATAATTGAAAGAATGCGATCCATTATTTAATAATAAAATGTAACACAAATTTCTGTAAATGTCCTATAATCAATATATTGTATAAAATAAAGCAAAATTAAATACAACTCTAAATTTATTGTTTTTTTATTGAAATACATAGTAAAAAGTCCAGATTAAAAACATAAAAAAAATATATATAACTTTATTAGTGTGCGACTACCAGATACGCACCTTAACATTAAAATCTGAAACTAGAAAATATTCTGAAAAATAAAAGCGGGGGCCGCAGATTAATAATTAAATATTAATATTATAATACATCCTAAGCGAACACTACAATCACTATTTAATGCTGTTCCATTGTTGTGCATCACAATACCAAACACACACCGAATATTTTTGTAACTGCGGCCGCCGCTTTTATTTTTCAGAATATTTTGTAGTTTCAGATTTTAATGTTAAGATGTGTATCTGGTAGTTGCACACTAATAAAGTTATTTTATACTTTTTAGTGCATAAATAAAAGGCTATTTTTAAAAAATGTTTAAAATTTTTTTTATTATTAATGTTTATACGGTAATTTATTTATGTAAATTATTAATACATAACTCAAAATGGTGGAAATTATTAATAGTATGAATATTAGTGAAAAATGTATTGTTATTTATAAAATAAATTTGTAAAAAAAAATCCCCCCCCTCCACCCTTTTCAAATTTCTGGGCACGGGCCTGTTCTGGCAGAATTTCATTTAAGTCACTTGTTACGAAAGAAAATGTTTAATTTGCAAGCAGATCCATTAAGCGACCGTAAATGTATGATAATTCATTCTTTATGTCGATTTCGTGAAAATACGAACCATAAGCACTCGTAAGACTTTTAAAATGGGGTTTCCCCGGAAATTATTACATTTCAGAAGGGAAAAAACTTTAATTTTCGCGCATCGATCTTCGCATGTACAATGAAACTGTTTAAAATTTAAAATTTCTTCTCTTTGTATAACGGTTATCGGGATTTTTCGCAATAAAATCTTCAACTTTTACCTATAAATCCTTAAAATCGTTATTCATATTATACAACACGTTTTTAAAACTTTGGTCTCTTTAATATGAAACATATCGTATGTTTTATTTTAGAAAGTTTAAATAATACATCTGCTCTGGGAAATATTAAATGTAGTAGTTCTGGAATAAAATTAAATTCAAAATCAGAAGAATTTTTACAGAAACCCTTTGCACAATAATGTGATTGCATATCGGATGCTGTATTATTTTTCATAATAATAAAATCAAATAACTCTACCAATTCTTTCTTTTTGATCATAAACCGTTTCAACAGGATTGCATATTGTCATTTTTAGTTAATACTACTGAAGAGAAGCGAATTTTCACAATTTCACCAAGAACATATATAATCTTTTTCACCAGTTAGAAAAGATACGAAACCGGACAAAACTGGATTCAAAAAAATTTACACTTTCATGTTTCTTAACGCATGTTCGGCAAAACCAAATTTAATCTATGCGCATAGTAAGCTATAAATTGATCTATTAATTTATTACTACGGTATTGTCAAAGATACATTTTGAAATTTAGTCAGCCTTTCGATCGTCATCGACATTTTTGAATATCACCAGTTGCATTTTTAATATAACGAAAAGTGATAAAAAGTTGCGATTTTTTAGAAATATCTGTTGATTCATCAGCAATAACAACAATAAATGTCGCTTTTCAAACTTCTTTTTTAATATTCGCATCAGGTGTTCACGGCAAGCTCCGATTAAATCGTTTTGAATTACTACAGATTCACCGCTAAAAGTAGTACAGATTTTTAAATAAACTTGTGGATTGTATATTTCACAAAGTAATAAATTCACAACACCATAAAAATTATATAAAAATTACACAAATCATATTAAAGATCTCAATAATGACTGTAATTTGTCGAACGTAGTCGATGTTTTTGTAATATTTCTAATATGATTTATATGGTTTTTATATAATTTTTGTGATACTTTTATTATTCATGTTCGGCATAATACAAGTATTATGAATTTATTACTTGGTGAAATATATATCTATAGTGTCGATAGTATTTTAACTTAACAAACTTGTAACTGTTCATCATTTTTTACAGATACATGGGAAAAATTATTTCCTTTCATCCTGAAATACTGCAACAAATGTTACTTCAGTGGTATTATTTTGCGCGTGCAACATATAAACAACATATAGAACTCAGGGGCGCGCATAACATATGATTTGCGCTTACATTCTCAGAGCGCGCATCGCTATGTAGTTTGTGGTTTAATTCAGACTAGCCAGAATGCAGTTCCAGATCCTACACACTGAACTCCTGCATCCACTTCAGAAACTTCATTTGCTCTGTGACTTTTATACATGCACATTTTATATGCTGCCCACGCAAATTTGATGTAACTAAAAACTATGTTGAATTAGTTACTTATCAAAATTCATACGGTTTCATTTGTCGAAATTAATAGTTCACTCTGTTTAGTTTCTTGTACATAGTAAAGGAAATATTGTAATCATGGAAAATGTGTTTAATGCCGTACTTCAACATATGCATCCATTTTGCCTGATTACTTCCTCTCGTAAGCATGATAAAACGGGAAGTACTGTGTATTAGCGGAGTATTTTGAATCTCACATTTCAACGGAAATATCCATTCTGACCACTTCTGCATCCATTTTAAATTGTTTTTTCGTGACATGTGTATGTAGGTATGTATGTATCACGCATAAATTAGAACCAAAAGGGCACTTCTCTGGGGGAGGGAGTCGTGGAATTTTTCTCATAATTCAAAAATAGGTAATCGTAGAAAGCCGTAAATTTGGTACTCTGGGTTGTGTTATAACATTCGGTATACAATGAAAAGTTTATCTGTAAAATGTTTACCTGAAAAAATTTTTTAATGCAATTTATTCGTAACTGCAGTAATTACCGAGTGATTGAAATTTGCTTGTAACATGATTTTAATGACGATATAAAATCTTTGGAAATATGTGTTTTACCTTAATAATTAATAGAGAAAAAAATATAAACAAAAATCAGTTGAAAATAAAATTATAGTTCTTTTCATTTATATTACAACAAACCGACTTTAGGAAAAATACATACATCCTTACTAATATTATAAATGCGAAAGTAACCTTGTCTGTCTGTCTGTTACCTTTTCACGCTTAAACCGCTGAACCGATTTAGATGAAATTTGGTATGGAGATAGTTTAAGGTCCAGGAAAGGACATGGGTTAGTTTTTATTCTGGAAATCACCCAATAAGGGGGTGGGGGTGAAATTTTGTATGAAAGTATAACATTATCGAACTTAGAAGCATGAAAATTGATATGTATGTAAGGTATTTTAGACACCTAAATAGCCATTTTCTTAATTTCAACCCCTAGGGGGGAATAATGGGGTGGCAGAGTTTGTATGAGATATGGTATATTTTTGGGCATTTTTATTATTTGAAATTTTAGTTTCAGCATTTTTGTTAAGTCGTCATAGGTGATATATAGTATTTCATTTTCGAGCGGATTTTTTTAAAAAGATAAAAAGATAAAAATTAAAAAGTAAAAAGATATATTATAAATGCGAAAGTTGAGACATTTGAGATATAGCAAAAAAAAATGCCTAGCACGAGGCCAGCCATGCACCATGCACGCTACTAAAATAGAAAATGATCTAATGGGGTCAGTTTTGACGTTGTGTCGTTGTTTAGAAGATACGATAAAAATTATTAAAAAATATAGTATTAAAAACGAATTAGCCAGTTTCATTGACGTAGGTACGAAAGCGAATATATAGTATTTTCATTTGATGGTAAATTGTACAAGCAAGAGGATGGCATGGCTATGGCTCCGGTGTTTGCGAACATTTTTATGGAAGAGATTGACAAGTATGTGTTAAACAGGTGGAAACCGAAATGTTGGTGTCGGTATGTTGACGACATGTTTGTTATGTGGCAGCTTGGGGAGGTTCGGCTACAAGAATTTTGGAACGACTTAAATAATTTTCACAGGAGTATTACGTTCACCATGGAAAGGGAAAACGATGGACAATTGGCATTTATGATCTTCCCCCATACCATGCAGCGAGTGTGTACAAGATTTCGTGTGAATGTGGTAGACGTTATGTTGGACAAACGGGTAGAACGATTAGTACACGTATAAACGTATAAACGAGCACCAGGCAGATTGTACTGGAAAAATCGGCGTTAGCTGAACAGGGAATAGTTAATGGACACATATTAAAGTTCGACGAAACAGAAATTTTGGCAAAGGTAGACAAATTCAAAAATAGAGTGATTAGAGAAGCCATCGAGATCGAAATTAATGAAACCTTCAATAGAGAGAAGGGCGTGCAGCTTAGTTCGGCGTGGGGACCACTTATGAGTGTATTGAAGAAAAGCATAATTCATAAAGATAAGAAAAATTCTGCAAAAAATACTGATACGTAGGAAAATACTGACGATTGTCCAAATTTAACGATTGTTAATGACACGCCAATTATGGAAAACCCAGACGTGATTGGGGTTGGGATTGACGCACAACAAAACATGAGTGACGGTGAAAATAGTGATAGCGGCTCCTTTGAAAAAGAAAATAGGGAATTTAGAAAATCCATGTTTTTCGCATGGTCAACTATATGTTGCTTGCTCTAGATTATGAATTCCAAAAAATCTGTACATCTATACACCAATAGTTTATCCACTTGCGTTATGTTAGTATTAATTTGAGATATTTAAAGTTAGTTCGCTTATATGGCGAATAGAATAGTAAAATATATTGTTCATTCGCGTGAATTATTAATAAAAAAAAGTTATATAATTTACCGTAAATCTATAAATTATTATAAATATGAGTAATCTTTCATTTTTACGCATTTTATGACAAAGCTTTATCGATTTTTCATTGTAATATAAAGGCCATCCATCCTCGTATATATATATTTAATAGTAAATGAATATACACTGGCTGGACAACGTCTGAAAAAAGTTATTTACAAAAATGTGTTGAATTAAAATTTTACTACTGTAATTGTAAATAAACAAAAATAATTACATAAAAGTAAATGATAAAAAAAAATATATAGAAGTAATATTAATAATAAAACCTCTTTCATTTATATTTGTTTCCATGTCGAAACAACCTACTTGAAATACTAATTTTCCGCGGACAACGTCGCGGGTAAAAGCTAGTATATATATATATTTAATCGGGAGATGGATAAGATAGAAAATACATACAGTAAGAAAGAAGAAACAATAAACTTGTCGAAAAAAATCGAACTACGGTCATCATAGAGGTGGCTTGGCAGAGCGATTTTATACCCTTATAGAAGACGTAATTGGAGATTATGAGCTATGAACAAAAAACGGATGAGGGTGTTAATACGATTCTGTGTAGAAAATTTGCCTTCTAAGATAAATACATTTTAAAATTTCATTTCCATTATGCGCATATGGAAGTTGTCGTCTAATTGTTAACCGAAACCTACCGATTGATTTTATTTTATTGAATACACAATTTAAGAACTCAAATATTGTAGCGCAGTGGGTCATAATTGACTGGTGAAGAAATTACATATTCGCCGCGTTTTGAAAACTAACGAAGAAACAGGAAGAACTCTGTTTTACAAACTATATTCTGTGAAGGATTTAAAGTGAAACCACATAGGGCTAACTTCCGCATCGTCGGTTGATGTCCTGGTAACAGATAATGGATAATATTTTCTGAACGAATCCAGTTATTGTTGTCCTCATTGGTCGAGTAATTGCATACTTAACTACCGACACACATGCAAGAAAGAAGGAATGTAGAAAGATATAATAGAAGACGAATGATGAAAATCGAAGAGACCGAAAAAAAAAAAGGAAAAGTTAACGGGCGCAAAGCAAATGATCGAGAGCGTATAAGGAGAGAAGAAATTGGACTGATGAAAAACTTTCTCAGTATAAGGAAAAGTTAAAGGCGTAGAAAGAACTGCAGCGCGTAAGAAAAGACCGGGGAAGAACCTCAGTGCGGGCAAATTGAAAACCTAGAAAAAGAATTTCAGTCGCACGTAGCAAGAGATTGAAAAGAAGCCTCGATTGCGAAGAGCTCAGTTGTTGTACTTTACGAACACAAAATGTGCAAAATGTTTTGTTACCTACAAATGAAATAGATAATTTTAGGTTCTTTGCTAGTAATGTGGAAACATTGATGCCGGACCGACAACGGAATCTCACACACACATACATTTCCGCTCTCACCACCTTTTTCCGAAATTTTATTTATTTTACCAGCCTGTACAGTGTAATGTGCCGATTACAATTTTTAAGCCATTTTTATCTTTAGTTTTAAACTTATCACCTTAAAAGATTGCCTCTACTTCTGGCTTGATAAAAACTAAAGATAGAGATTTAAATTTGCATAGGAAAAATATGCTTTGGAAGTTTCGACGAATAAGAAATTATTGTAGAATAGCTAATTTTGGTGGATTTAAGTCGGTTAAAGTTGATAAATATGTAAAATAAAAAATTAGGGACAGGTAAAAAATAAAATGTACAGAATATAAATGCATATACAACGAACAGTATTAGCACTAACAATATATTATTGTGGAAATTAAATTTCACAAATCTAGTGTTAAAGATCAATTTATAATTACGCGTATAAAGGTAGTTCAGGCGCAAGCAATGCAACTGCTTGCACAGATATAATCGCGTGAAAATGGTTGCATCTTTTGTTTTCAGATTTAATGAAAAACTGTTTGAAAAACCTTTTTATTTATTGTGAAAATTTTATTCAATTACTGGTACTAATTAAATAAATAGTAAGTGAGTATAATTATTACCCTGGAGGATTACCTTAATTAAAACTGAAATACTTTTTACTATATATATTGTCATGAGCCTACAGTGAGTAACGTAAATAAAATATTGATTTTGTGTTTGGAATTCTGGCTTTACTATAAATGAAAAACATAGATTAAATTTTATATTCCTTATTTTATTTATTATCGATCAACACAGCATAGTATTTCGTATATATTTCTCTCGTAATGTTCGAACCGAGTAAAGTAAAGTAGCTGATTAAATGGTTCGAACGGTTGGGAAGTTGGAATATAATTCCGATGCCGTACCAACACAATTATAATAACGTAGAATTAAGTAAGTCTAGACGCGGATACACTGCCCGACTAAAGCGACGTAATTTTGCCAAAAAATTACGCGTTTGATAAGCATGATGTGTCGTTGCGAGTGGTCGGGCAGTACCGACAGCTGATCGACTACCTGGGTTTTCGGAAGTCTTGCGCTCGTTCGTCAAGGGGGAGTATCCGTTTTGCTCTAAAAAGAGTTCTCGTAATTTGAAGCGTTGCGTGGTCAGCGGACCCGTATCAATTTTTAAATTAAATTATTTGTCCGTCGACATAATAATTAATACGTGTGAAGAATTTTTAATATTTTCATATTCGCGTTGTTTATCTGTTAAATGTGTCGATCACCTGCTTTGTTCCGAAATACTCTAGTCACCGACGCGTGGTCTAATTGTGTTTGAATATATCTTTTTATCAATAATTTGAATTTATTCGCGTCTATTACGTGACACATAACACGAGCCTCCAGGCTTGGTTGATAGTTAGGAGGACACGGCAACCCGAGCCGCGGTGCGATAGCTATTTGTTTAGCTTGGGTGGTCTCCGTCCTTTTATTGATCTAATCGTGAAACTGGAGGAGTTTGGAGAAGCCAGAGTGACGTGACATCAGAATTGAGCACACGACAATATATATATATATATATATATATAGCATTCCCGAGAGAAAAATAGATTTTCCCGAATTTTTGTCGCTTACGGTGCTCGAAAGACCTAATAATAAAATATAATTTCGGCTATTCCTTTTTTTTTTTTGAAATTCTCTTTTATGTACATGTTTAAAATATGTTTTTTGCTGCTATTTTAAAAGCGCATTAACTACAAAATCTTTTTACATTTTCAATGTGTAGCAGCGAGATTCGAAGCCGGTTCTAGTTGAACGAATCATTGCTGTCCAACCAGCAGTGGTATAGTAGCTGTCAATTTTTATTTTTTCGTTTTCGACCATATTCCAATTAGCCCACTTAGAAAAACATACTTCCTTGCTGTTTTTTGGGGGTTCTATTAAATGTTTCTTCATAATTTTTTTTTTTTTTTGATTTTTGTTATGCCCTTTAAATTTTACGTTATACTGGTTTATTTACCGGTAAGTTACGAATTTTTAAAATTCGAAATAACACGCCGGCAATTTTCGATTTTAAGCAAGCTGAGTATCAGACATACTTCCACGTCACACGATTAGCTTTTTGAACGTGCCTCTCCTGTAGTACGTCCTTTTCACTTGCAGCCCGTTCACCAGAAGTCAATCATATAATTGGGCATTGTTCACGCATGAACGTGGCTGCCTTATAAAATGACCCCATTGAAGCAATATTATCCAATGACCCGGTCCAACTACAACGAACACTAAATTCATTAAAATAAACAAACTAGGCAAGATGATGGTGTATGTGCCATCAAGGGTGTCGCCAGCCGATGAGCCTTATGGGCGGAGATGAGTTGCCAGCCGCCAGGGGGTGGCAAGATGATAGAAAGAGAATATGAGTTATAGGAAAAATAAAATTTATAATTTGTAAAGACTTAATATTTTATTAAACAAGAATAAAATCTTAATTTAAACATAATTTTCGTGGGTTTCTGGCAAATTTTTATAATAAAATTATAAAAGTCTTTCAAATTATCCATGATTACGCACCTATAAATACTCATCATGACCAGTTGATTAAAAAGTTTCAAGGCTCCAGGGGAAAAGGGCAGCTACCCCCTTGCCCCCCTCGGCGACACTTATGTGTGCCATGATAGCCTTACGGTTACAGACGGCACATGGACTGTAATGTATTATCAAAAAAAAAAGAAGTGACTTTTTAGGCCATTTTAAATTTCATATTTCACATATTGTTGAGGTTTTTTGTGATTTTTGGCGTCCAGTGTAATCAGCTGTGTTAATGAAGTTATACGTGACATTAAAAATTGTTTTAATTTTAACATTTATACGGGTAATTTTAAATTTACAAGTTAAATCATCCTAAAGTTATTGTGTATATTCTAATTTTTTTTTTTCGCGTTTCTAAACCATTTAATTCAAATTGCGCGTGGCATTTAAGCAAGGGGTCAAGTCTGCAACAATGGAACACATTAGTTTTAATTGCGATTATGTGAATATTCTCGTGAGCGATTAATAAGCGTTCCGAATGAAACTGACGACGAGGAAGTTGTAAACAGAGAACAAATGAGAAATTAGCTTAGATAAAGAAACGAATTACGAAATTATCGAAAGAACCACTGAGGATGCATACTTCAATATATCTGTAGCGGTTGGAAAAAAAATTGATTCTCTGTAAGACTAGTTACACTGTGTCTAAATTTGATTTAATATACCATTTTTACAATATCTCAAGTGCTGTTATTTCTTTACACTTACAATTAGTTAGACCACTGAGGGTTGTCCTCAGCCGCGCGAATTAACTATTACGAACATTTCACTCCCTGTTTGTGCTGAGAAAATAAGAAAAAAGAAGTCCCTATTTAATACTTGAAAATAGGTACGAATAAAAAATGTCCTAGTTCAATAATTAGTAAATTTTACGTACTTGGCGGTACCGGTAAAATATAAAAATCTATTCCCCTACTAGTAAGTACTTGAAGAAAAATATGAAACATTAAGTCTGAAATAGTACCCGTGAAAATTACGAAAAATTGAAGCCTCTGTTTAGCGCTTTAAAAAAAGATGAAAGTGAAATGTCTCTATTTAATACTTAATAAATACAAGATTTATGCCTCTAGTGGTACCTGCAAATAAATCTGAAAACTTAAGTCCCTTTTGATACTTAAAAATAGTCATGGAAAAGAGTTCCCTAAATTAATTACACCAAATATTTATCCCCTATTTGATGCTTAAAAATCAAATCCAAAAAAAAAAAAAAAAAGATCAAAACTAGCTATAGCGCATATGTAACGTTCCAAATCTGAAAACCAGTACTTGTTTAAAAATGAGAACTTATGATTCCGCGCGTACTGCAACGAGATAGATGTATCAACAAGAAAAAAAACAAAAAACAATACGAGTGGCAATGTAAAACAAATTAATTGCCGTGCTTTTTTAGAAATGATTTAGAAAATTATAATAAAATTTACGAGTAGCGGTGAAAAAATTAATTTCGACTGGAAACGAGAAAATTCCTAGAAGGCGAAAATCCATTGTAGCAAAAGTATAAAATACTATCAATATTGAGCACCATTCAAACTGAGCGTGGCGTACTACAATGATCGGCCCTTAGCGAAACCTTGTTTATTTTTTATATAAACAATATAAATGATAATGCCCGGTTCTACTTTGACGACTTGAACATTTACCTGTCTTCCAGTTTTCCAGCGAATGCTCAAAAAAGTCCTACAAAAAACTATTACGAAACTACAATTCTGGTGTAACAACAGCGGTCTTGTGTTTTCTTCATCTAAGTCTATTTCTGTTGATTTCTATAGGGGAGCGTCAAAACTTTCCTAGCATCCGTCTCAATCTAGATAACTCTCCACTTCATTTCCATCCTATTTCTACATTCCTTGGACTGCTGTTTGATCGTAAACTAACTTGGCGTCCTCGCATATCCAATCTTAAAGTTAAATGTCATAAATTTCTATCAGTCATTAAATATTTATCAAACGCAAAGTGCAACGTACCACCGAAAACTCCTCTTTCCATATACAAATCCTTAATCCTTTCCAGAGTTAACTGCGAGTCCCAGGCGTATTCTTCAGCCAACTCTTCCGTACTTAAATCTCTTGCTTCAGTGCATCACATGGCTCTTCGTACGATATTTGCACACGTAGAACCTCTACGTCTGTTACTTTATGTGCCTTGTTAGGTATCCCCCACTAGAGTATTTCAGAAACTTTTATTATCACCGTGAGACCATCGCTCTTTTTTCGTAATCGTTCCTTTCTTATCCACATAAATGACTTTCCCCATTATCTCAGAGTTCCCTAATGATCCGTTCCCGGAAATTCTAGCCCTTCTATCGCAGCACAATGTAAACTTCCCAGCTTTGGCACCTAATACCGCGATCCCACTGTGGGCACCTTTGAATATTGATGTTGATTTTTTTCCTGATAAAATATAATAAACCCCTGCAACCGAATATCGTTCAATCAACAGCAGCGACAATTCAAAAATACCCCGGCCATTTAATTTTCTTTACCGATGGCACCAAGGCCACTCCAGAGGCTACTTCATTCCCAACTGCCTGCTCCTTTGAAGCCTGCGACATGATTCGGAACATTCAACTGAATGACAATAGTTCGGTATTGGATGCTGAAAATATGGAGTATATTTCTGTTTGGAATATTTTCTGTCTGCAGAGCCTACATTACTGAAAGCTCTGTTAGTATCTGATTCATCCGCGGCTCTATCAACAATCTTTAAGCTTTTCATCAAATACCCTTTAGCAATTCGAACCCAGCAGGTATTATATGAATTTATTAAGGGAGAGTGCTCCATTTTCTTTTTATGGGCTCCCAGCATGCTGGGATTCCTGGAAATGAACGCGTCGATACATCCACCCGAGCAGCATTATACTGCCCCTTGCCTAATAACGGCCCTCCTTCGCCTTATCTATCAAACATCATTTTTAATAATCTCACGTCATCGTGGAAAACGCATTGGTCCTCATGTCAAATTTTCTCAAGGCTTATCAAAAAACACGGTGGCCAGAAAAAAACATTTCACGAAGAGATTTCTGTGCCCTTAGCCGCCTACGCACAGGTCACACAACCTTGTCGTATAATTTTATTTTGCAGAAATCTCCACCCTCTATGAATTGTAGTTTCTGTTGCCAAGGCGTTGCCCCTTCAACTCCCCATATACTGTGTGACTGTCCGACTCCATCGGCCTCCTTTTGTAAATAACAAAACAGTTATTAACATTCTCGAGAATTGCTCCAGTGCTATTTGATTTGCGGCACAGTTTATCAGAATTAGTGGAATAGGCAGTTATCTATAAGAACGAACCGCGCATCCTCGTACTTGTAATAGCCACAGTAGTTAAACACGGTACAGGACGTCTACAAAAAAAAAAAAAAAAAAAAAAATCGGTATGGGGAAAAATATGAGTAGAGGCATAAATAGTATATAGTATTGAATTACTATTTTTTTTTTTTTAATGAAAAAAGAAAGGGAACATTTACCTAAAGGCCTTTCGTAAACACAAATCTTATCGCTGTTGAGTTTTTTTCGATTTATTTCTCTGTAGGCATTTTCGATTTTTCGGTTCTCAAGCATATTTCTCATTGTTCGCGATCCTTTTATCAGGGGTTATATGCAGTGTACATTATTTAAATTCGCAACGCCTTTCATCGGATGTTGTACAATGTTTATAATTATATTATACTTCGCTGAAAAATCGGGTCATTTGTTTTATGTATTTTTCCACGTTTTCCTAACGGTCATTGCCCAGTTAACGTGAATTATTACGTATTTAAAGGAGTGCTCGGCTTCTTATCACTTTTGTCATTACAGTTTAAAGCACCCTGATGTTTTCCTCTTATCTCGATTTATGTTTACCTTAAAACGTTCGTAGATTTTACTTGGCTATTTTTTTTTTCTTTTTTTGTTCATGCAGATTTTATTGACGTGTCACCTGTCTGACGATGGATAACGTATTTTCTGTAGCTCAAGAGATTCGTTTATCACGTTAGACAGTCGAGCGACGTTGATCTACGTTGCGAAATATTTTTCTTAATGAATTAATACATAACTAACTATACTACAGGAGCTCCTTTCACACACATACGAGATTTTTTGTTTCGGTTGCGTAGCAAGCTCTCTGGTCGACTTTGCAATATTGCTAGTCCTCCTCGACCAAACTATAGGGAGGACTCTGAATTATTTTGTATTTTAATAGTTTTAAATTTATTTAAATAATTCGATATTTAGAGAAGAAATTTACAACGGGGATAAACAGCCATACAGAAGAAGTCAAAAGAAGAATACAACTCGGATGGATAGCGTTTGGTAAAATGAAAAAGGTTCTACAAAGCAAAATCAGTCCAGCGAACCGAGCTAAACTGTTTAATCAGTGCATTATACCATTGCTGAGCTATGGAGCTGAAACCTGGCCTTTAACAAAAGAACTGATGGATAAGATCGGAAAGGCGGAAAGGCAAATGGAACGTGTGCTGCTGGGAATAAAGCTAAAGGACAAAATCAGGAACACTGATACACGGAAAAACAGCGGGTTCGAGGACACTATAGCCAGGATAGCAATAAACAAATGGAACTGGACAGGGCACGCAGCACGAATAACAGACGGAAGATGGACACGAAGGAGATATTGAACTGGCGACCATACACTGGAAGACCCACGAGAAGATGGACAGATGACATAATAAGACAGGCAGGTCATACGTGGATACGCGGGGCTCAGGACAGGCAACGGTGGAAAAACTTGGGAGAGGCCTACGCCAAATATTGGTGTCAGAAGGCAGTAGTCGATAAACCAGGCGACTGGCCATTCCGCTAATCCGAACCCCAATTCCTGTCCCGGAGGCGAAAATTCACCCCAGACCGGTAATCCGAACACGAAATTCACCCCAATTCATGTCCAGGTGGTCAAAATTCACCCAAGTTTCCCCCGATTCCTCCGAGTTTCCCCCGGACGGTTCCCGTGCATATCCGATAAACCGAACGTCCAAACAGTGTCCCGAGGTCAATAAACTGTCCAAAGTGTTATTCGGGGGCGCAAGTAACCCCAATTAGTGTCCAGGTGCTGAAAGTTCCCCCAAGTTCCCCAAATTTCTCCAAAATTCCCCAGTACACGTCCCGCTCGTTTCCGATAAACCGAACCGATTATTAATTAACATAAGTATATTAATTAATGTCCGAAAGTAACCCAAGTCTCCGCTGACCCCGCCCGTCCTGCTATGGTACTGCAATTTTTTTTCAAAATTCCAAGGCCTAAGTAAGAAAATTCCAAAATTTAACCGCAATATATTATTTAAAGCGTAAATCTAACCTATAACTCCAGTTCACACCTCTCACACGTATATTTCGTTCCCGCGCACGCTTCGGTCGCCGTCGCGAAAGCGCACGCGCCGATCCCCCGCATATTCTGATCTCCACCGCGATATCACACCCACACACACACATGCTCCGTCTCCAAAATTCCCACGTACGCGTCATGCTCGTTTCTGATAAACAGAACCGATTATTAATTAACATAAGTATATTAATTAATGTCTGAAAGTAACCCAAGCCCCCGCTGGTCCCTCCCTCTGTTGCGTTACCGCAATTTTTTCAAAATTCCAAGCCCATGTAAGAAAATTCCAAAATGTAACCCAAGTATATTATTTAAAGCTAAAATCTAACCTATAACTCCAGTCCACACCTCTCACACGCATATTTCGTTCCCGCGCACGCTCTGGTCGCCGTCGCGAAAGCGCACGCGCCGATCCTACGCATATTCCGATTTCCACCGCGATATCCCCCGCGCACACATACGTTCCGTTCCCGATACCGCGATCATTTCTTTAATATTTCAAAGTCTAAGTATACATAATATAAAATTAGTCAAAGTATATTTTTTATTTTCCTGATTTCCCGATCTTACTGCCATATGCGAAAGCGCTCGTCCCGATCTCGCGCATATATCTAACACAGCGTTATTTTCCGCGAAAGCGCACGTCCCGATCCCGCGCATATATCTAACATAGCGTTCTCTGTCGCGAAAGCGCACACGCCGATCCCCCGCACGTGTCATCCGTTTATACTATCGCGATTACTTTTTTTAATAATTATTTTTTTCACATAATAACCCAATCCCTGCTCTGTTGTCTAAACCTAACCGGTTATCCAAAACATTTATAAATTAACAAATCAATTATTTCTATAGTCTAAAATAGCCTTAGTCTCCTTTACCCCTTCCACCCTCTTTTACGATCGATTATAATATACATTATTTACTTTTTCTTATCCTCCGATCATTTTACACACTATGGCAACTTAACGTACAATCTTGCACATACCGCTGACGTTGTTTTAATATCGAATATATCGCATTCTATTTACTTTTACTACGAACATTAAACCCTCGATCGACGCTCCCAACGCCCCCGTCATTTCATATTGAGAGGTAATTATTTTTTTATGTGACCGCTATGAATGCACACCGTGCATTCCAGCACACCCATCTGCTGACTTTAGTTCACATACCGTTCATAATAACTTTTATTCAACTCCAAGTATTATGGAATTATTCCAATTATATATTTTCTTCACTTCCGATCATTTCTTCTGACCGTTCATAATATTTTTATTTTTCTCCGGTTCTAAAAATAAATCCTACAATGCCTTAAACGCTATGAATGCGCACACATCTGCCGTCGTTAGTTCCCATGCCGTTCATAATAACTTTTTTCAACTCCAAGTATTATGAAATTATTCTAACTATATTTTTTTTCGCTTCCGATCGTTTCTCCCAAACGTTCATAATGTTTTTCCAGACATATGTATTCAAAAATGAAATCGAGTATAATTTTATTTAACACGGTTTCATAATTTCCCCCCCCCCCCCCCATTCATCCTACACAAATTACAATTCTTTCATAATATATGTTCTAGACCCAGTCAACCAATCAACTCTCGCAGAAGTGTAGACGTTGCCTCCAACACCCATTTCACTATCAATTATTGTATATTATTGTTAGATTATTTTTCCAAAAGTCTTTTGAAATTTTTTTCCGTTCGTACATATTTTTTTTATTTTATTTGCACGACATCCATTTCCATGCATACACGTTTCCCTAGCAATTATAATATGTTTTATTTATTTTTCAACTCCTCCCAGACTTACATACACGCCATATTGTCACACTCACAGATAGGATCCTTATTAATCGTGAACATTTTTTTTTTTTTTTGTATTATCCGCGGGAGCATATCACATCAGACCCACACATATACCACACGCAGTCATTATATTTAATTTTTAATTATCGATCTTTAATTATTTTTACTGGTATTATTTTTCCGACACATTCACCCAGTCATACGTACTTTACATCTTTTAACATTTTGATGGAGAAAATCTCAGGGTACTAAATAATTTTTATCAACATCGTAACTAATTTTAATATTATACACATCTCAGTATAATTATTAAACGAAGGAACTATTATTTTCATTGACGATATTGTTGCTACAAACATTAATCGTCCTTTTCCAGGTATAGTCAACCTCTTCATGTATTCGTCTCGTCGTTCTATCAACCTTTGACCGCTCAATACTCCCCCGCTATTTACAGTTATTCGCTAGAAGAATAATTTTTTAGACTCGTTCAAATACACACATGCACATAAAAAAATCGACATCAACGTCATCGAACACTGATCTCAACATTTCCAAGAAATTCAATCGCTGCTCCACAGTCTAAGATGTCTCCGCCCGCCTCACCAGTCGTTTGTAACATTATCGAAGCACCTGTCATGTACCGATATTTACGACCTTTTACAACATACAAATTCACGACATGTATACACCTTTTCTAGAAAGCATGGTGAAAATGAACAATCTCTCCCGATGTAAACCAGCTTGAATGATGTACCGTTATTTCATTCATTTTGCAGAAGGTTAATTTAAGGCGACCATGCACCTTTTCTACTAATAAATAAGCAAATGTAACCTTTAAACCTTTCTACCTTTTTGCAATCAATTTACTGATTGTACATACTTTTTATATTTTTTTCCACATACTCCTTGATCGTCACAACCACCACAAAAGCGCACCATCCATTCGCACACACTCATCTGCTATCGTTAGATCTCATATCATTCATAATAATTTTTTCGATTCTATTAGTTTAAGAATATTTCATTTTTTTTTTTGTTGTTTTTTTTTCTAACTCTAATATTTTTTTTTTTTTCGAAATCTTTCGTATTATATTTTTTCTCCCATATGGCTGTCACGTAGTCGTAGCGAAAAATGCTCCGTTCATAACCTTGCATGCATGTTACCATGCAGATGTATTAGATCGTGCGACAATGTTATTGAGTCTGCTGAAACAGGATCTTCCTCTTCATATCTTTTGTAGAAAACGGTTTACATGTACATACCAACACACAAACACACATATCTTCACCTCCCCTTGACAACGTCTTTCAAACACCTCTATAACCAAAGGAATGTGGTTTTTCTGGTACAACCCTCCCTTTTCAAAGGCGAGCATCGAGGTAGATTGTTGAACGGATCTGATCGTGCAGACAGTATTAGTTTTATGTTAAACGTGTGCATTTTGTAGAATCTGTGTTCTTCACGCATTATTAAAAATTTACTGTAACGGTAAAAATAATAATTTTCTACGGTTCTTTTTTAGTAAAAAGTTAAAAAAATTAATCAAACATGAATAACAATACCGATTCGATTGATATTAAAGCCGACAAATTTATTCAGAATTCCTTTTCGAGTGATAGCGACTCGCATACGTCTTCTTCACCGCCAACACCGCAAAATGATGATGGTTATACATCAGAACAATCAACATCCCTTGTACGTAAAATCGTTGGTCCTGTATTATTATCAGAACAAGTGGATATAGCGGAATATTTTGTAGATATCAGCGTCCATATAGATTGTGATTATGGGTTTCGAGTAACTGAACTAGCAATGATTGATATGTCTGGAGGGAAGTGTTTGCATACGCTGTATAAGCCAAGCAGAGCATGGCATGCATCAAAAATGCTACATTTACAATGTTCTTCAGTGAGTTATTACTTGAAGAACCCTTCATTATTTCCCTGTCGTGAAGAAATATTCATCGCGCGCGATATATTCACGATATTGTCCCAAAAACCGAGGGCTCGCGTATATGTTTTAACAGTATATGCTAAACTTACACTAATGGAACTTAACGAAAAGTCTGAATTGTTGCGTGATTTAGACCACGAAATCGTTAATATGGATCAAGTCTTTCGATTATCTAGTATTGAGAATCTACATGAAGAGTATTTTGGTATAAGCAATTTGATAACTTGTAAACACCATAATGAGAATGATAGTTTTCATTGTGCGGTGAAAAACGTTATAGTGATGAAGACATGGTACGATCATGTCATCCGTCCGCTGAAGCTTATGAATAATCTCAATATAAATGATTTAAGTCAGTTGTTCATTACAACCACCAAAGAAATGATAATTACGTTATTTCCAAGTTGTGTTGGAGACATTTATACATTTTTACCAGATGGACTAAAACAGGATGATACGATAAAATCACTTCTACCATGTTTTGAACATGAGAATGATGAAGAATATTATTTCGATGACGATATATTTCTGCATAGTACTCGAAATTGTATGAAAGTAAAAGATTGTATCGACTGCCAACGTACAATTCGCGCAGCTTAAAAATTCATTAATTCGATCGTTTTTAACAATTTTGTATATTTTTTCTGTATATTTTTGTGTGTATTTGTACATATATATTTTTTTTTTCAGACCGTTCGTTTTTATGTTTTCTTTAAAATTTTTTAAATATATTTTTATACACATGTAAATACTGTTTTGTATATATTTTGTATATATTTTTTCCCTCAATATCTATTCATTCTCATATTGTATATATTTTTGCTAATTATTTTTAATCTTTTTCCGATTTCTGTTTATTTAATTTATTTAGCGATCTATCCTTCTCTCCCCCTCTTAACTTAAAGTACTGGTAATGACGAAATTTTCAAAAATCTGAACCAGTCGAGTATAATGTATATATAATTATTTAATTTTCGAATATATTTCCACATAATTTGTTCATATCTGTTTAGATTAAAAAATTAGATACACCATTTTTTTATTTTTTTTGTGTGTAATAAGCGAATTTAACTGTTATGCTTTTTCACGTACATCACATATTTCCGCAGCTGTGAGAGTTTTCATCTGTTTGTAAGATACAACCTCTGACTCTAAATGTTCTCTAAATATTTTTTTTTTCGAGCCTAAATATTATAGAAATAGCCGAAGTATATTTTTTTCGTTTCTGTCCATTTCTTCCGACCGTTCATAATTTTGTATTTTTTCTACAATATGTATGCTCACTATCGTAGCGTAAATGTGCGTCGCTCATAACCTTACATGCATGTTGCCACACCGTTGTATTAGATCGTGCGACAATGTTATAGAGTCTGCTGAAACAGGTTCTTCCCTTTCATATCTTTTGTAGAAACAGACTCACATGTACACACCTACACACACATACACACACATATAACCCAAAGAACACCTGCAAACTTCGTTCAGACACACCTGCATCCAACTTTCACCAAAGGAATGTGGTTTTTTCTGGTGCAACCCTCCCTTTTCAAAGGCATGCTTCGAGCTCGAATGTCGAACGGATCTGATCGTGCAGGCAGTATTAGTGTTATGTTAAACGTGTGGAATTTGTTGAAGCTGTGTTCTTCACGCGTTATTAAAATATTCTCAAGAACGATAAAGTCTGTAATTTCCTACGTCTTTTCTCTTTTTCGTTCGCTCTTTATTTTCTGTCTTTTTTCTCTCTTATTGCACGTTATTCTTTTCGCTCTTATTTTCTCTCATTTTTTTAGTATAAATATTACAATAATAATCGAATATGAATAACAATACCGAATCGAATGTCGATAATGTCGCGGATTTCATTCAAAATTTTTTCGTAAATGATAATGATAATGCAATGTTTCCGGACGATTTTCC
Organism: Icerya purchasi; assembly: GCA_039619475.1. Lineage (NCBI taxonomy): Eukaryota > Metazoa > Arthropoda > Insecta > Hemiptera > Monophlebidae > Icerya > Icerya purchasi. The sequence continues at coordinate 17,638,947 of CM077116.1, read as the reverse complement.
AAATATACATATGCCGCCACCACCACCACCAGCAGAAGAAACATCATTACAAGGGCCTTCGCTACATTCATTCTCAGATTTCATTCCATTGGCTACATCAACACCTTTAGCATCACCGGTAATGTCACAAGATTTGCAAACTCCGTCGTTAACGCAAGTACCTTTGGTACATGATGAAAAAGAATATAGCACAACAATGTTGGAATTACCCAAAGAAATATTTAACCGAAAAGCAGTCGTCTATGTTAAAGACCCTAACGATCCAGAAAATAAAAATAGTTTCATGTATGCGGTTTTAGCAAAATTTACATCAAAACCGTCATCGATGTGGCAGTACAATATTCTACAGAAAGTATACGATTTCAGCTTTATTCACTTACCGATCCAATCGCTGGCTGATATTGAAACGTTTGAAAGAATAAACGCTGTATCAATCAACTTATACAAGCTGATAGAAACCGACTATACAGATCAAAGTACATTCAACTACAAAATAAAAGTCGTGTACGCCTTCCGAAAAAATCACAGTTTGTTAAATCATAAACATCACACAAACATATTATATTGGGGATCTAATGAAAATTATCAATTCGCATGGATAAAAAAATTCAGTCGATTGTTGCGGATCCAGTCGCCGAAAGCGAAATTTGTATGCTGGTCATGTCTCGATCCCATGAATACCGATTACGAACATAATAATACTCACAGATGTGACGCAGTCAGTTGGCGTAATATGCACTATATGTAATTAAATAAAGACGTATTTTTCGTATTCACAGATGTATTTTTATTTTTCAAAAAATCTTTTTACATTGTTTCATACAAATTAATGTAATCTATATAATATAATAAATATTTTCATATGTATACATTTTTGTTTTTATTTTCCATAAACTTAAAATTCCAATTTTACTATTGTTGTTAATATATTCCAAACTCCAGTTTGTATTAAATCCTCTCGCTCCTTATGTTGAACAGACGAATCAATATTATTTAACTGTTCAGTTAAGTATGCAGAGTCTTTTTATCTTGCTTAACTTTAAAGATATATGATAGATTCTTTTTTCACTTGACAGTGTAAACGTTTTCTTCTTTTACAATTTTCTTATGCTTTATCACTATTACAACATTTTTCATCATTTTCTAACTAATTGTAAACATTTTTCCACTATTTCGTAACATGTTCTTATGTTTTAGGACTTTTTGCCCTATTTTTTTCACCAATTTATACTATTCCGAAGCATTTCATATGACTGAACGCTACTTAAGAAGTTTTTCGATAATTATCACCATTCCTCGCAATATTCATATGTTTTAACGCTTTTTACACTATTTTTCACAAATTCATGATATTTCGCTTCATTTCTAATGTTTGAACGACTCATATGCAGTTTTTCGACAATTTTTCACTGTACATCACTATATTTTTTTATGTTGTATCACCTTTTATGAAGTCTTCATCAAATTTTACCTTCATTCAACAATATTTTCGTTATTGTACCCCTTTGAACTGTTGTTTTACCCTAAAAGCGAGTGTATATCTAATTTGTTATAATAAGGAAAGAATGTAATGTATATTACAAATTTCCTTTCCTGGGAGTATGATTGTGTGCGTGGAATAATAAACTCTGGTTAAATGGCAGACTGTATCCACCATCAAGCAGGGTGTGTAATGCGTGGTAATTAACTCTGGCATTTCACACATTGCAAGGAAGTTATGATATGTTTGAGCAAAAATTAGTTGTTGTATATCATTCATGTTAGCCATTAAATGTTCACACTGAGAGGTGTAAGGGTGTCGTCATCATCTGTAGGTGATAGTGTAGATGAGCAGACGAAAATCCGGACATAGTATGTAGTGTGTCCAGGCGTAGGATAGTGTAGTTTCTTGTTAGACGGGGACAGAAGAAAGTTGTAGATGCGGATGAACACGGTTAAAATGCTATGGCGAGGCATGTGGTCGATGGGTAAGACGTCACGCATTTTCTCCATTAACAGAACTTTACCTACTGTACCAGAACTGACAGTGGTCAATAAAATTTGATACACTATTGTTCTGGCCCAGCTGTCAAATTTTGTTTTGAAGCATCCACTCCATAGTAACAATCAGTCTCACAAAAAAAAACATTAAAAATATGAATATATGTAAATAATTAAAATTTAAGTAGTAACCAAAGTCCAAGCTATATTTTTATGAAAAGAACAAAGGAAAAAATTTGATATACTTGTATACCATGTAGCTTGAAAGAAATATAGTGAACCTGAAGGCTTCTCCATATACCAACTCGCCGTTCGCTGAGGTTTCTTTAATTTCCAAAATTTCAACTTGAAAGTTACAATTGATTACGTTTGACTAATAGAGATTAACGTGCATGTTTATTTTTGGTACTCTTTTGCGATTCTTACCGTTCATGAAAATTAGGGGTTCAAGAGTTACACATTTTATAGGAGAGAACATTTTGTCCGAGATTTATGTGCACAATCTCAAACTCAGATGTTAAATGATTCCACAGTTATTGAATTTTACTTGATCTTTTTTTATTTCCCAAATCATTATATTAGCATTCTGCATATTATTTTCGTATGACGTTATAAAAGTTACCTTGTGAGAAATGTCAGTTTTTTTTTCCCCTTTGGGCATGTCAACAAGGGATCTTCGCCCAGAAACGAAAGGAAGGAGAAGGATCAGTTAAATGTAGATTCGGTCAGCTATTGATAAGATAAAGGAACTGAGGATAGGAACAACTGAGATCGACGGAAACGATAAGATATACGAGGCACAATAAGGAGTAGGGAGTTTGAGTGACAGCAGATTGGAATACAAAGAGGTGCGTTCGTTCACGAGGGATGGACATTCAAAGAGGATATGGTCAGGATCACAGACGGCTTCGTCGTCAGGATGACGAGGGCAATAAGGGAAAAGAGCGAGATGAAAACAAAAACGTGAGCAAGGAAGAAGAGTATGATTCAGACGTAAACGGACAATAGAGACAATAACGGAGCGGTAAAGCAAAGGAAAATCGTAAAACCAAGGCCGCGTGGGAAGATTAGGTTGGATGGAAAAATAAAAGGAAGGATGATTAGAAAAGGAGGAAACGTAAAAATCTGACCAAAATCTAACATGAATCTTTTAGCACAATGGGAGTAAATTAGAAACGGGAATTTTCGAGAAAAAAAAGCGGGAGGATACAGCAATTTGAGCCAAGGAATCTGCCATTTCGTTACCCTCTATCCCCATATGACTGGGGACCCAGAGCATTTCAATGCGGATAGCGTGAAGTGAGAAGAGAGTGTGAATGAAAGAGCAAATACGGAGGATGGAAAGGTCAGAGGAGTGAGAGGGGAAATGGGAGGAAATAGCTTTAAGAGCACACATGGAGTCGGAGATAATTAAAAATTTAGAAGAAGAACAATGTGAGGAAATATGGATTATGGAGCGTAAAATGGCCATTAACTTGGCCGTAAAGATAGTACAAAAGGAAAGGAGATGAAAAGATTCAGAGAAATTAATGCTCGGAATGATGAAAGAAGCTCCAACTCCATTAGGCCCCTTCGAACCATCCGTAAAAATAGCAATATAGGAAGGAAAACGGGATTCGATATAACTATGGAATTCCTGTATAACTGTTGGATAGGAAAGGGATTTGGAGGAAAAAGGAGAGTAGAATACATTGGGAGGATTGGAGTTTTTAAAAGTTTTTAAAATTACATAATTTCATTTAGGAAAAACTACGATTAATCTGACACACACACACACATATATATATATATATATTCACACATATACATACATGTACATCTATACATGCATACACATACATACGAGTACATACACACAGACATACACATATGCACATATATAGTTACACAGTAGAGCGGTGTGTAATCTATGTAAACATGCAAGTAAAACCGATTAGTACCGAACGAAATACATCAAAGTGAAAAAACGCAAATACAACCTTGTCATGTGTAAATTGAATTTTTTACATAATGAAAAATGAACTTCTATTTAATAATATAATAAACCGGACGAAGAAATCTGGTTAAAGTAATTGATAATAAATAAACATTTAATTAATAAAATGTATAATTTGTAAATTAACGACAATTAGTTTTCGTTAGGTACATGCACATACATTGCAGTTCATTGTTTATGTACTGAATTTAAACTAATAAAAATATTATATACATGTATATTCATTTGTAGTCTATATTCTATATAACTTAAAACGATTATTCTTATTTTTAAATTTTTGTAATTTATGGCTTTTTTTTTTAGTTACCGGAAAGTTTGATAGTAAAATTATTGTTGTATTTTAATTGGAATGCTGTATCAGTTTATAAGATTTATTGTAGTGCTGTTTTATTTTATTCATGCGCTCGAACATTAAATTTTCCTATTATAATTATCCTGTACATATACATGAATCGGACATTGAATATTGTTTTGTTTCTTAACGTGGATGAAGATCCCTACTCTTTGTTATATGCTCAGTAATATATTTGCGCCTCATTTTATAATTAGTCATGTGATTCTTAACTGTTTCAGGTAGTGAATTATAAAGAACTGAACCTTCATAAAACGCTTGATTTCGAATATGCTGTTTATTTACTTTGGGTAGCAACGCTCTTTCTACCCTCGACAGTCTTGTAATTCCTAACCTAGTTGGGATATCAAATTTCTCTTTATTTTTACATAGGAAGTTTAACAACTGTACTTGACATAATTGCTGGAGGTTTAGTAAATTATTATTTTTGTTATTTTTGTTTGCTGTGGCGCTAAAAAATGTTAATGGTTTAATGTGGCTCGAAGCCGCTGTACCCCAGTGCATAATTCCATAAGATATAAGCGGCTAATATAATGAAAGGTATAATCTTTGTAGTTGTGAGTCCGAGAAAAATTGTTTGAAACATACGAAATGTGTCTGTACCAAGTTAATTTCTGATCCAAATAGATTCCCAGATACTTAACGTCATTTACTCTTTCTATCGGCTCATTTTGAAATAAAACTCTGAAGTTGTCCCATTTACTTTGTTGTTGATAAGTATATAGAACATAGTTCGTTTTATCTGTATTTAGATTTAGGCGGTTTTTACAGATCCATTCAGCTACTGTAGTCACTAAAATGTTTTGTAAGATTTCGGGAAAACGGGAATGCGCAACTAGTACTGTGTCATCTGCGTAGCAAGATTCCCTACATAATCGATTTAAATAATAGAACGTCTATTATTAAGATTTTTTGTTCTTTCCCTTTAAATTGTATGAGCTGTGTTATGGCCATTTCAGCACACACAGGAAGAGATCGTTTAAATATGCTAAATTAAGCCGCACTTTTGACAAATAAGCAGTATGTGAGAAACTGTCGGTACGCTTGACTAGCCGCACAAGGGGCCGGAGACAGCGTTTTGTCGATTATGTGTTTATGGGAAATAGCGATGTGGCCGATTCGCAGCCGGCTGAGGATCACTAAATCATATCGGGATGTTCCTTCCGGTGGTCACCATGATTTAACTGTAGGCTTAATGATTCTTAAGAATGTTATAGCAGCTGCCCATTCATTTTTTTCACTAGTTTTCGTACGCCTTTAAGAATATATATGCAATTGATGACGGTAGCTCCGCGTCCTTTGGTATTGGCGAAAGCTAGGCAGAACGTGCTGCTCCGGCGACCCTCTCATTACCAGGCACTCCAATGTGCCCTGGAACCCACGACAGCGACACTTGACTGTCCATTAGATACAATTGGTACAAGAAGTGGTATATTTTTAGTATTAGCGGGTTGTTGTATTTTTGACTCTTAATCATGTTTACAGACTGGTGGGAAATAGTAACCAGAAAGAAATCACAGACTCTGGTGTGAGTTGTAACGATATGGTGGGAGTAGTGTGCAATTGCACATAGTTCTGCATCCAATGCGGAACAGACATCATTGGGTCGGGTTTCGTATGAGATGTAGTGACCTTCGAATGCGCAGGTTGCGGGCAGTGGACCTCCACTGTATAGAGGGGACTTGTTGTGTTTGGATTTTAATTCAGCGTTAGGTCAATATTTATCTGGAAAGTGATCTAAGGAGGAATACGGATATTGGGGCTGAGTGTTGACCTTTGTGCATAAGTGGTACCACATCTTTGCAGATCGGCCAGTAATTCTGGCAGTGGCTCGCTGGGAAAGTTTAGTTCAAGGGGATAATGCTCTAACCTTAGGGGGAGGTTTTGTGTGAAATGATGGTACATATTTCGCAGTATGAAATATTTTCGGAAGTAGGAAAGCGGAGGGCAACTGGATAGAACGCACATGCTGACAGCTGGAGAGATTCGATGTACTCCCAAAATAGTTCTCAATGCGGAGTGATGTATAGGATCAAGGGATTTCAATAGAGATTTGCTGGTTGAGGAGTACACCTGGCACCGTTGTGGATTTTCGATAAGATCAACGATCTGTAGATATTAAAGAGGAATTTAGGATTAATATTGCATCTGGAGCTAGAAAGATATTTCAATATGGAGATAGAATTGGTGCAACTTTGTTTTAAGTTGGCAATATGAGACTTCCAAGTAAGCCTAGAATCAAAGATTAACAAGGGGAATTTGACAGCGGCTTTCTGGGGAAGAGGAAGGTTGTTTAGATTTAGAGACACACTGGGAGAGGAAAGGCGCCCCCTACAAAAATCACCATATACGGATTTATTCACCAAGATGGCTAGGCTGTTGTTTTCAGACAAACTCTGTATTTTATCGATAGTTTTCTGGAGTATTTTTTGAGCGATAGGAGGAAAATTTGATGATAAAGATATGTTAAGATCATCGATAAACAGCCGGCTGGTTATGGGCGACGAGATACAATTGGCTACGTTATTGGCGTTCATTATGAATAAGGTTGCACTCAGAGCAGAATCTTGTGGCACACCATTCTCAGTTCGAATAAGTGCTCATAATGATGTACCGATCTTAACCCGGATCGTTCGGTTGCTTAAAAAGCTAGCGATATATTTGCCCATCTGGCCATTTATTCCGACAGCTTTGAGCTTTAGCAATAATCTATGCCGCCATATGCGATCGAATGCTTTTTCTAAATCGAAAAAGACAGCATATGTATGTTGATGGCGGTGGAAGCTTGTTAATATTTGCCATTGCAGAGTTATTAAGTGATAGCCTGTCGATCTCGCTTTACGCTCTTCGGCTTGGATAGGAGAAAGGATCTTGTTTTGCTCAAGGACACAGAGGAAACGCCTATTTACCATTTTTTCCATTACTTTGGATAATACGTTTAAAAGGGAAATTGAACGATAGCTTTCAGGACGGAATGAATCTTTATTGGGTTTTAATATAGGGATAATGTATGCCATTTTCCAGAATTGAGGAATATCGCCAGATACTCATATTTGGTTATAAATATTAAGGAGAAACTCGTTAGCCTGTGCTGGCAAATATTTAACCATATATGGATGAACAGAGTGGGAACCAGGCGCATTGTTGCGGGTGTGCAATTTGAGTTAAAATTTTAACTCAGCCATATAAAATTTGCTTTTGAAAGCATCCGTGGACTGTTGGGGGAAGGGTAATTCTTGTTGTTCATAAAAAGCTTTTCTAGATGTAAACTCGGTGGAATAGGCCAGGGAGGAGAACTTATTCTGCTGGTGCCGTGCAAAGATATCCGCAACATTGTTTGGATCTGATACAACTGAGTTGTTATGGGTTAAGGAGGTAACGGGTTTGGATCGATTAAGGCCATTCATCGATTTAATTTTTGCCCACGTCATTTGATTAGATGTGAATTGGGCTATAGAATCGATGAAAGAGATCCAGGATTCTTGCTTCTTCCTCTTAATTATGTAACGTGCGTTAGTATGTAGCTATTTGAATTCAATCAGGTCATTGAGTAATTTTGAAGATTTGTATTTCCTAATGGCTCGTTTATGGTTTCATATTGCTGCCACAACTTTATTGCACCACTAGGGAACATAGCGTGGGTGGGACGAGGGGGTAAATTTGGGGATCGCGTTTCAGCTGCAGTAAACATAGCCTCAGGAAGAATCCTGATATTTTCTACCACAGAGGTCTTGAGTTGATGTGGGATAGAGACCTTATCACGGAACGTTTCTTAGTTTGCTTTGTGAAATAAGAAGTGAGGAGTTGTTGATGTGGAGAGTTTTGATATAGAACTTGTGGTATGAATTATAATAGGGAAGTGGTCGCTGAAACACAAGTCGGGCAGTACTACCGACTCTAATTTATTATATAAGACCGGGGAGGAGAACGTTAAGTCGATAGTGGACAACACATGGTACAAGAGGTTAAAATGCGTGTGTGTAGGTTGAGGAATAAAGCATAAATCATTATTTAAAAGTAGTTTAGTAATGATTGCTCCATATTTGTTAGTATGTCTTGATCTTCAGATCGGGGAATGAACGTTGAAGTCCCCTAATAATATTATTGGTTTAGGAAGTTGTGTTATAACGGACTCGAGTTCCTGGCAACTATTCATACTGTTTCGGGGGAATATAATAGTTACATAGTGTAACTAGAGAGTTAGATAAAAGAGGGACATGTATAGTGACGGCAATAACTTGTAGAGAGCAGTTGAGACGGACTGGGTACATAGGGATGGAAGTGTGGATAAGAAATAGAACGCCTCCTTTCGCTCTCGCACCTTGAGTATTGTCACATCTAAACAATTTATAATTTTTTACTCTCGGTTGATGTTTTGATTTGATGTGTGATTCTTCTAAGCATATAGCATAGGGGTGATGTAGTGTAATTAACTGCATCAGTTCAGCACGGTTGTTATTAAAGCCGCGACAGTTCCGCTGCATTGAACAAGATTTTACAGCCATCTTGGTTCTAATTAATGTTTTTTTTTTTTTTTTTCCTACCCTGGGCGCGCCAGCGGCCTTGACCCAACAACATGAAAAATTATGAGTTATAACTAAATAGCCAAGCGGTCAGAAATGGAAAAGACAAAGGACAGCAGCAATGGAATAACTGAAGGCAATGGGAAGGAAAGAATATAGGTAGCGTTAAAGGGAGTAGGAAGACTCAAAACTAGAAGTTGGGCGTAAAGAAAGGAGCGTTCGTTAGAGAGTGTAGAACATTCGAATAGGATGTGATTTGAGTCACAAACACAAGAAGGCTCAGAAGCGTGAAGAGTGCAGAAAGGAGAAGGGGACAAAGCGAATCGAAAGCGAGAAGAGGGGAGTAGAGAATGATTGATTCTAACCCTAATTAAGGAAACAACAGTGGAACGACGACAGGTAGAAATAGATTGAAACCAAGGCAGGAAACTAGGAACCGGTTGAATAAGACGGTACTGTGAAAAGCGATTTGAGAATAAAGATGGATACATGTCAGTCCAAAGTCTAGAATGATTAGAGCGTGACAGAGAAAGAATATCTGAGGAAGGGAAAGAGTCGAGGAAAGGACCAATGCGGGCGGCTGAGCGAGCTAAAGAGTCAGCTGCGTCATTGCCCTCAATATTGGAATGACTAGGGACCCATAGAAAATCTATGAGAATGGATCGGAACGAGAACAAAGACGAGACAAGAGATCGAATAGAGAGGATGATACCGTCAGAAGTATGAGAAGGAGGAGAGGAGATGGTTTGAAGAACGCCTTTGGAATCAGAAACAATCAGGAATTTGTGAACCCCACTCGTAGAGGATATGAATTGGATTGCACGAAGAATTGAGATCGACTCGGCTGAGAAGATAGAGCAGAAAGAAGGAAGTCTGAAAGACTCAGAGTGCAGGAATGTAGGAGACGTATACGCGCCACCCACGCCCCCATCACTCTTGGAGCCTAAGGCATGGGAAGGAAAAGCAGAGTTCAGCAGCTGAAGGAATTCGAAGTTGACTACATTGTGAGAGGAAGAATTAGCTCGGAATTAATGTTGTTACACTGTATAAACTTTGCAAGACCATGTGGACACGGGAAATTTATTAATTTGTGTTGGACACGTTGCTGTCAATATGAGGTCGCTCGTTTTCAGACGTCGCGATCAGTTGTTCCGATAATTTTCTTATAATTCGGGAGCAACGATTTTAAATGCGTCTGCCGGTAAGATATGGTTTAACTGCTGCAAGCATATATACTAACTCGTCATAGCTCCTCGTATAATCAGTTGCACAGGAAATGTACTTTGGGTGTGTCACTACTGTCTGGATAAATGTTTCGAATTCTTCAAGTCCCATCATAAACGTTGGTTGTTCGGCGGATTGATAATAATGTACAGTACCAAAATAGAGCAATAAGCAGGAGTTTCACTTGGTAGCATACTAGGCCCAATCGTGTTTTTGATTTATATTAACCATCTCTACAACTTAAACGCTCAAGAAAAAATTCCCATTTATGCTGATTACACTGTGCTGTTGGTAAGTTTTTGTTTCCCAAAGGTCCTACAGAAATTAGCACAAGACGTTACAAATAGAATTTCTAAATCGCTGATTTCCAATAGATTAACCTTAAATACAGAAAAGACTAAATACATGCTGTATAATTTTCAACCGGTAGTTTCATGTAACAACTTCAGCTCAATATTTCTAGATAATCGTAAAATTGATACAGTTTTTGATTTTAAATGTCTGTGATTAGTTTTTGATCATAAACTTAGTTGGAACAAGTATTTCTGTTGTGTATCAAAAAAAAATAAGAAAGTTAAATTATTCTATTCCTTTCGGCAATTCTTTTCATCTAGTCATCTTCGTAAAATATATTTTGCCCCATACTAACCTACCATTTCGTATGGATTAATCTTCTTTGGAGCATCAGTGGATCTCCATATGAAGCCAATTATTACTTTGCAGAATGAAATTTTAAAACATATAAATGTGAATTCGGGCTTCTTTACTTACCTCAGTCAAATCCCATACTAGATCTCAAATATTAGATGCCTGGTAAAAAAAAAAAGAAATCTCTCCCATCACAGAATTAACTATAAACGACGTAGATGAACTACTTTTTAGCGAAATATTAAGACTTTTCATTTATACTCGATAAATTTTAATTTTATTGTACTTTTTTCATTCTTCCATGATCCCAGGTGTTCACCTTCTCATGTGTATGTATGCGCATATTTAGGTGCTATTCTACTGTTAAGTATTATTATTATATTTTAGTTTCTATAAACGTATAACGGATATTCGTACGTTTATGTTTGAGTATATATGCATATGTATATTCTAACAAAATTTATATATTTTTTTTTCTTTTTTTTTTGGCTTAGCACCTAAACCATGTGGTCACTTTCAACACAGAATATACTTAAATTGCATAATTATAATTATATATATATCGTCGTCGTCTATTCTCACTTGATTTCGAGTATGAGATCATCTCCTAATTCGAAGGAGAATTAGAGGATAGATAGCTGCGCAACTATGAACACACGTAAGCAGGAGCGCAAGCTAGCTTTCGTGCTGCCGACAACGTGAGAAAGGTACCAATGGCGAGGCGAGCCAAGACGACTGGCCTTTACTCACGTTGATGCGATTGTTGGCCTATATATATAAACATATGTATGTATTATAGAAATGTAAATTAAGAAATTATGCATATGCATCAGGAGATATCACCGTTAACTGGCATAAATTGCGGCTATTTAAATTTCATATAATCAGAATTGCGTTATACTCCATTATTATTTAGGTTATATGTTTTTATAATAATAATAATCTCTACTAACAGTTGGCGCGGGTCTGCACATTAGGGAGTTCAAACTAAACAATACTGTAAATTTGTAAATAAATTTAATTTAATTTAATTTAATTATTATCATTATTAGTGGTTTGGATGGTTGCAACAGTTTGTATCTATGATGTTAAATATTCATAGTTTTTTAAATTAATTATTTATATATAAATTTCATAAATTTGTGCTGTATGTGAGCATATATATATATATATATATATATATATATGTATATATATATATATGTATATATATATATATATATGTATATATATATATATGTATATTTGAGTTATAGTAAGCTTTCTCAGTGGTATACGTAAATGATTACAATTTGGTATGTAAATGGCTTATTACAAATGTGTAGGGTGGTGATTCTAGTGATTCTGTGTAACTAAGGTTATGGTTGTCTAAACGCATGTATAAAAGAATGTTTGGAGGATGTGTTGAAAATCGCTTGTAGTAACATATGTTACTTTTCCACACTGATATCTGTGATGTAAGATACATAAAGTGTGACCTGTTATATTATTTAAAAATTTTTAGTTTTCTAAACAGCGGCCAAATAAGACTAATGATACACATTTACGACTGCAATATTTCTAAATCATTAATATCAATAATTGTTTGCCCATTGAATTATTCCCTCAGTTATGTAAAATTCTATAACGGACTTGCGTAGCTTATTTAACTAAATAATAACCTAACTGCTTGCGCAGTGGTGCACATTTATGGTGTATATACGTTTGCTGTTATTTATATATCAATTTGTATTATTAAATAGAATGTCTTGGCTTAATTTGATTTGATTATTACTGTGCCGTGTACTGCAATTATGTCTAAAAGAATCGATATTACGCGGAATTGTAGGAAGTTAACTAGTTGACTGTGATTCAAGTGATTTATTTAATATCTAGACATAATTAGGAAGAATACGGTTGCACAAATGGATGAATCGGATTTAGACGCGGGGTAAGACTGCAGTGGCCGGTTCGTACAAAGTGCAACTTCCTCTCGGCATGTATGATTTGTCTGTTTGGTATGCTACGGAAGAGTAAAAAATCTGAAAGATGCTTTGTCGACAATGATGCACTTCATATTGCGCTGATACAAGCTAGCAAAAGTACGCAAATGGTGATGGTTTAGCGGCTGGATCCGGTTCTTTTTTAATTCCAATTTTGTTATCACCTGGAATTCGTATCACATTAATTTGCATTCCAGCATCGTTGGAAACGACTGTATTTTTCTGTTTCGCTTTTTAGGGTTTTCAATTAAGGTCATTGAATTGATGGTTTTCTTTTTCTCTGCTAGGGGCCAGAGAAACTGCTTGTAATCTGCCGAAAAGTTCACACGATGGTACGTTGCAGTATGTTGGTAGCGGACAGTAGCGCTGTAACCACAATTATTATTATATTTTGAGCCGTTTGTATAGAAATGTTCATAAACTGCACATTCCGATTGCGATATTGCTTACAGGGTGACGTTTCTGAGTTAATATAAAGTATCAAGAAAAATTTAATGGGGGATTATAGAAATTAAATGGCGTAATTTCAGGAAAATTTGATGATTACGTAGTATAGAGTTAACTCTTAGCAAAAGAGAGGTTTGTATTAATTATTCGGATACTTGTTGACAATTGATGGTTGCGTTGTATTATGGAAGTGAATAAAAAATTTAGTAGTCTTTTGTAAGCGGTAGTTAGGCAGCTTAGTGAATATCGAGATCTTTATTTATGATAGAAAGTTCGCTTTTTCAAAACTCGCGAAATCGAAATCGTCGCTATAATTCTGTTTTTATTTTAAAAATTTATCCTCGGAAATATTTTTTGATATAAAATGTGCATTTGAAATATTTTCAAATTTAAACACTCCCTTAATTCTGTCGGAAATATTTGCTTTTCGGCGTGAATAATTTCTAAAAAGAAAAAACAAAAAGTCCTTTTATCCTCCGGAATCGGGTCGGACCTCAATTTTTTTCTTGAGTGTTTTCATTGGTGAACAGTGTTCCTTATTAATAATATTAGTTGATACAAAATGCGGTTAAAGTTAGTGGTATGTTCTGCGTAAGTGCTGAGTCAGGTTCTAAAAATTTCGATATCGCTGTTATAGTTGTGCCGAATAAAAGAAAACATTTACTAATTAATTACACGCATAACGGTAGTTCCAGCGCAGAATATACTCTACATTCTCGTCAGTAGTAAAATACGTGTTGCCTCCGTACTACTGTCTCACTTTGACATTAAAGGCAACTGGTGTCGACAAGTTAGCGCACGCCTAATAGTACACAATTTTGACCACTACAAATCAGTCTCTACGGTACTATGCAGTACGACGGCTAAACAGGTGCATCCAGCCTAGCTAAATGTGTTGAATATAGATTGCACCTAATATTTCACCGACTGAAAGCGAAATGATTAGTGTTCGTAAATTATACAGCATCATATTTTTCTTGACGTGCCAGCAGAGTGGCGAACGAAATATTGAAATCTACGAAAAAGTCACTGGTACGATGTTAGAAAGTGCGAGGCCAAAGTTGGTGCAATGGGCGTACAAAAACAAATAAGCAATTACCGGATGTTGCATTTATTCACTACGCACCGACGAGTAACTTTTATGCCGTTAAATGGTAAAACTTTTTTTATTTTATTTTTTATTTTATTTTATTTTTTATTTTATTTTATTTTTTATTTTATTTTATTTTTTATTTTATTTTTTATTTTATTTTATTTTTTATTTTATTTTATTTAAAATAATTCAGGCATGTTTTGAGAACAGGCATTAGCCATATTATTTTAAACACATATTATCTGCAATACAATTACATTAACTAGCAATAAAATGTGATATGAAAAAACAAAAAGAAAAAAAAAACAACTGTAACTATGAATATAAGGAAAAAACAAAAACAAAAAAAGAAAACAAATATAGTATAATGCTGCACGTTAAAATGTAAAATTTATTGCATGAATAAACATGATTATTTAAAATTTTGAAATAACAAACCGCACGGTATTTTCTGCCGTAATACTCGCATAGTTGTGCATAAGTGTTCGCTATTATTGAAAATGTGGGTTTTTTACGGATCAAACATTACGATTTACCCCTGCTTATGAGTAACAATTTCTAAAATAGTCATGAAATACTTTTTTAAGTTAAAATTATTTACATCGCCCGTTTCTGTACGCAAATATTACGCGGAAACAGAAATTTAAAAATATATTAACAAAATAAAAAACCAACCAACGTGTTTCATAGTAACGACTTAGATATTAATGGTATAATATTACAATTCAAACGTAAATAGTGAATAAGACTAATAATGTAGGAAAAAATCGATATCCGAAAAAAACGATAATAAAGTCGATAACCGTAATAAAATATAAATTAAAATTATGAAATAAAATATTGAAACTGACAATAAATAAATAATTAAACGATATAATGCGAAATGTTATAATTTTAAGTAACGGATTATTTGTTTTTGTATATTATTATTAATAATGTTACGTTTGCACTTATTGGTGTAGTATATTTTTCAGCGTGATTTATTAAATTCGGAATATTAACGTATAATATTTTTCTAATGGCGCATCTTGATAAATATCGAAAATTATTTTACGTTTAAGTCGAATGAACAGCCATCGATGATTTATTTATACAGCTATGTTTTATCGCAGCAACATGCACATTATAATAACGACTGCGAAAATGCAACGCGCAAAAAAGAAACAATTCACGAACGAACGTAAAGAAAAAAGATAGATAACGAAAAAGCGTACGATAACTGCATCGGAGCTATAAAAGCGAAATAAACGCGGGACTTTATTTTTAAAAAATACATAATATATGTCTATTGAAACCGATTCGAACTGTTTGCTGCATCGTGAACTTTTATTATTTCCTTTGTAATTTTCCTTGAACAATAATATGGATGCGATCCGTTTCAGAATTCGCATATTCTGCAACTCAAGACTGTAGAAACTTGAATTTCATAGCACATATGCCTTAGTGTATATATGTGTGCCGCCAACGGTTCAATATTTCTGGGGATAGCGTTTGTATTTGCCGGGGCACGCGTGTCTATAGATGTTCCCAGGCTTGCGCGCTGCGTTCATACAGTGCATACAGTAGTTACTTAGTGCAGATTCGCCGGGTCGTTTTAATTGGACATTTTAGTAAGCTTCTCACGGTTCCAATTTAGAGGCAGGGGGGCACCTCTGAAAATGTCCCTCGCATATTATTATTGTTATTTGGATAATGCTTATGTTCGCGGACTGGTTAAAAAAATAAAAAGCTTAAGAATTTTTATATTGAAGTAAATAACAAAAAGAAATCAAACATCAAAATTTACATAAGACTTGTATATCTGAACTGTATTAATTCTATATTCTGGTTTAGTATCTTATATTAGCTGGACTGAAAGCGACAACCTCCGGCATGATTTGTGTGCAAAATAATCACATGGTTTTTTGTGTTTTTTTTTTTGTTTTGTTTTGCTTTATTTTTTATATAAAATAATATAAACATATTAAATGTCATAGGAAATTTGTACAGTCTTTGTAGTGGATGTCATAGGAATTTAGTATATTTTATTTTTACTGTCTGATGCGTATAAGTATAGGTAATTTGAGGTAATAAGTGAAACTTTAATTGAATGTCTTACGGCAGTTTCGACCTTACAAAATTATGAAAAAACCCTGCAGTACATCTTAGATTTACAATGGAGATTTCTCGTCGATAAACAGGATTGTCGTTTATTATTTTTCAACGATTTTCGTAACGTCTATTACCTTTAACATCACGAATGATGATATCAACTGAAATTTTAAAAGCTAACCGAGATATCTGTATGCAAACCTGAATAAGAAATAGTCGTGACCACTAATTATACAAAAAGCGCTCACACGATAATAGCCAAAGAAAAAAAAACAACAAAAATAGCGGTACGATCGCGTCCCATCGTTAAGTAGGTTGCAACTTCCGCTCTAGACAATAGTATTTTTACCAAATATTTCGAAATTTTCGAGCAAGTCCCTCATATTGGCTATCTAGCTGCAAGGTACATACGGAACTATAGTACAAATTAATTTTTAATAAAGCAATCGGTTTATACTATACGAGTATATAAAGTAATACTCGCTCAGCTGAATTACACGCAGACCCTTCGGGCACCGGTAAATAAACTATGCTTGCAGCTGGCACCTTTTATTGTGGCAGCGTGTCGAAATGTTTTTGTGAAAAATTTCCTTAAAAACTGATTCGTACTGCTTCATTATCGCGGCCAAAGGAAACGTGGTCTGGAGTCTCGAATGCGGGTAAATTCGTTTAATTTTCAACTACGTTATCAGTGTGCGATGTGTAATTTGAAATGGCCTTTGTCTTTATGTAATTGTTCCCGCTCCGAGTGAATTTTTCGCCGTCGCAAATACGGTTCCTTCATCCGGTGCAGAGATATGTTTATGATAGAAGCAGCTTGTACGTAGCATCATTCTTTTGCCGAACACGAGCAGGGCCAACAAAAGATATGTTGATGGCCATCCGAAAACACGCTGGTTGGCTTGTGCTCGGCCGAAAGTAAAAATAGATACGTAAAAAAACGTTGCTGTACATTGAACTTCAGACCGCAGGCAACAATGTATGTGCAATAATTGAGACGTGTGCGCGTGAGTATATGAATATAGACGTGAAATGTGCGCTCGCATTCGGGTCAACGACTGGCGCGAACGGTTCGGTCGGTTCGTAGGCAGATGGCGCAGTTGGCGCGGCAGTGCGCGATCATTTAAAAGATATATCGTTGTCGGCGTGTTGGTAAATGCATCTGCGAAACGTTCGCAAGGCGTTGGATATGAAGTCGACTGGTTAGTTGCAAATGTGCATCGACGCCACTGCAAAGTGGCTCGTCCGACGATGCACTCGAAATGCACCGATCTGTTACAAGCTGAACGGGCACTCGCCAAACGCGCGCGACA
Source organism: Icerya purchasi (assembly GCA_039619475.1). Lineage (NCBI taxonomy): Eukaryota > Metazoa > Arthropoda > Insecta > Hemiptera > Monophlebidae > Icerya > Icerya purchasi. The sequence continues at coordinate 17,621,298 of CM077116.1, read as the reverse complement.
AGGATGATGACTATTAGGAATAAGTCTCTTATTGTTGTGGTAGGTAATGGCTCTTGAGCAGCGGCTGCCGAACGAAGCCGCGAAGCCGGCCGAATCGGGGGCGGTCTCGAAATTCAAATCGTAAACCGATCTTTGGCACATTTAGGACGCCCCTCGGATTTTACGGTCGAAGCCACGAAGCCTAAATGCAGTTTTCTGCATTGCAAATAATGTAGATCAGCTGACGTCACAGATGCATGTGATATCGTTGCACCATGCACACGCCAGTGTCGACAATTTGCAGTGCAAAAAAATCAGTTCTGTAAGTTGTGCACAATAATAATTGCATCATTATTAATATTGTTCATTTGCAATGTGCACGTTTGTTACAGTTTATCAATTGCCATTCGCCGCTGCAGTGGGCAGCTTTTAAATGCAACCAACTTTTTTTCCCCTTTTTAGTTTAAAAAATTGCATCAACGGACAAACCGATGCATATTTAAAAATTAATGATATTTCGGCTTTTGCTTTTATTTCTTCGTCTTTTCTTTTACATTATTGTCCTATATTACTCTTGCGAAATAAATTGCAATATGTAATAACGTGTCGACATTGAATTATTAGCCACGCGTTATTTTTAAAAGTAATTTCGGAATGTGTTGTTTTTCCTTTTTCCTATATTTCGGTTTTATGCGTACTACGAAATTATTTTTGTAAATTTTACTGACCAGCTAAGTAAGGTGAACTGGATTTTTTATTATTTTTAATTACATTATATTAATTTATATATTGTATAATGAATAACGAACTATAATTATATTTTTATATGTTAAGTGTAACATTTTTTCCATATATTTCTATATTAATAAATAATATGTTTCTGCTTTTTCCTGTTTTTTTTTTTTTTTTTTTTTTTTGATGTTTCTGTTTAATTAAAAGAATTATAATTAAAAAAACGAAATAAATTTTAGAAATATTCTTTATTATCGCAGTAAGCTTTTTTATATAAAAATTGGTAGGCTGAACTGAACATTAATAATCTGGAATTTATTTTATACTCGTATATAACTGAAATGCAAGTTTATCCCATTACATATAAGTGAAATTATTTACCTTAATCATTATACATATATATATATAATGTATATGTTTAATGGAAAACAACTTAATAATCGGTTAATTGGATAAGTTAACTTCAAATGTATTTGTTACCAGTAAGGTGTATTAAGATAATTCGTCTACAAGCTTTTAGCTTGAAAGAATAGTAGTTAATAAAAAAACTAAAAAAAAAGTAATCATATTAATGTTATTATTTAATGAGCTATTTCATTTGCTTTTTAATTATAATATAAAAGGACTGAAAAATTCATCACTCAAGTTTTGCATTTATTTGATTTTAGTTTTACTCGTCCTGGAACTAATGTATCTGAAGTTCATCTAAATAAAATAGAACGAACCTATATTTTTTCATTAGAATGAATATATCACTTAAAGGAAAGTGCTCTCCTAATATCAGTTAATTTATTCCTTAAATAATTATTTAATAATGTCCAGCGCATTGTTAAAGTTTCGGTGTAGAATTTCAAAAATGTTAAATAATATTTAATGATTATATTCTATTATCAAGTGCAATAAATCAATTGTAAAAGAATTAACCTGTTTTTGATCACTGAAAAAATTTTATTTCAATTTTTCTGTTTTTATAACCCACAGACGTGAATATATAATAGTTATGTAGGTCACGTTGTAAATTTTATTATTTTCAATTTTTAGCTAACTGGTAAAATTGTCTATATATATATATAAAAGTGTATATATATATATATATATATATATATATATATACCTATATATAAATCTTTTATAGTAAAACATAGGTTCTCAGTATTTTAACATTTAAGTAAAGATATCTTAATTAAAATTAGCTAACGACTGTAAAGGGCAACTATTTCAAAGCATTAAGTGTTAAATTATGATAAAATTTTAATATACCTTCTAAAAGATTTTCGCTTTAGCATTTCATAAATAATTAAAAATATTTATCAGCGCTTAATGTAATTTCTTTCTTTTTCTCATTAGTGAAAGTACTATTACATGTATTATATTTTTATATTAACAGAACATTTTCTTGCACTTACATTATAGTTACTGAGCCTGTTGTGAAATTTTTAAAATTACTTTAGAACCACTGTCATGTCCTAAATGTTCTCACCTTTTTGTTGTACAATTCACTGAATTCCAAAAATGTACATAGAGACATTTGATTTAATTTTTCTTTCGCATTTCATTATATTGTACACCTTACGGTAAAATATCTGCGAAAAGCAAATTGATAACTAAATTTTGATAGGATTAAAAATAAATGGTAAAAACGTCCGTTTTTTTCTATTTAAAGTACATAATATAATACATTTGTTTTATTTAACGAAATGCGTTATATTTCTAACCATTATATATATATATATATATATATATATATATATATATATATATATATAAGCTATATAAATTTGTAGTTCTCAGGTTTTCCGTTTAATATTATTTTCTTTTTAAGGCGACTTTTATGCATATTTTAATAACAAATAAATACATTCGGTAATATTGACATTTGTTACTTTCATTTCCGCAAACTATGTAATTAAGTAATAATGAAACATTGCTTTACTAAAACTATAATTAATATTTATATGTATAACTTGACATGTTTGGGTGTCTTAATTTCATGAATATACTATGAGATCGAAACATGTCGAGTTATATAAATACACAAAATTAATTGCAATTCTATTAACAGTGTTTTATTATTATTTAAGCTTAATTAAATCAATACTAGTAAGATGGTATAAAAATAGTATAAAGAAACGTCAACTACTTCTAAGTAAATTCACCTATTTAACATTACTAATGGATCTATTAAAATGAGTTTTTTAGGCATAATTTTGAAAAAAAGGAAAAAAGTGTACTTACCTAATTTCCGATTTAAACTAACTTAATTTCAGTGAAGAAATGTCTAACTTATATATTCATTGTTGCACGTGTGCAACAAATTAGTAAACACCTTTAGACGGTGATTTTTCATAGCGGGTGGTCTATATTCAATAAAATGTAGACTTTTTTAAACGGCTCTGGAACTTGAACATCTCTTAAGTATGTTTGAACGTACAAATTCGTTTGTTACGCTGTTAATAAAAGAAATAATATAAACAAAACAGCACTTTAAAAAATTATGAGCGTAACTAATATCGCTGCTTTAATGATTTTTTTTTTTTTATGTTTATATTGTTCGTAATCTTTACGCGAATTATAATTATTTGTATAGTATTAGAATGAATTATTTCAACTTCATTTAGATTCCATCATACGATGTATGGAAGCATTTTGAAAGTATACGTAAATGAAGCTTATTGAATGTCTTTAATATATCTGTAATATTTCTCGCAGCCTACAAATATGTTATACGCTGCGGTAAACTTTTGCTGGGAAAATAAACTGGTTTTCCATTGGTGAAATGCTACAAATTATTATGCCGTTTTTGAATCATTAACAAAAGGAAGCATTTATGGTAAATTGAAAATAAGATTATTAATATAAATTTTAATTTCACGTTTCTTACGTAGCACTGTAAAGGAGCCTGTGAGGGGTATGATCGAAATATACATATATTTATTATTTTTTTATTGAATGTAGTTTTTTTATTGAATTTAATTTTTTGCGATAATTCAGTGTTGATCCAAATTCCATCGCGTTCCTATTTCGGAATATTCGGAACAGGGCGGAAGCATCACGCATTAAGTAATGCTTAATATTTTTTTCCGTCGTCGTTGCGGCCGGGAAAAGTGCCATCTTACGAGGTAATATTGAAGCGACTTTTGGAAGTAATTTCTTTTTAAAATTCCGGTTATGTTGTAATAACGTTTACTTGATCGCCAAAAGTCGGAAACTAACTGAAATATTAGAAACCGACGAAAGTTCGTTTTGATACGTTTGACCATTTTGTGTTGTCGGTACTCTACGGATGCGAAAGTTCTCACGTACGTATGCCGGTTAGATCAAAGGCTCTTGAGGCTGTAGCTAATATCGGGAAATTGAACTTCAGAGTTCAGTCCTAGTCTTTTATTTGATTGTGTCCAGGATTGCGTTTTCTATATCGCGGTTATTAACATTTTCCGAATTAACACTATCAGGGGTGCACTTTGTTCGGATTACCGTTATCCGAATTGAATCTCGCAGCAATTATCTGCTTTTTCATTGAGTTGAGTGAATAATCATGATCTCTGTAACAGTCGCGCTTCATATTAAATATCAATAAATCGCAAAAGATGATCGGAAGTACGTTTGCTCGTATTTTTAAATTGAACTACTCAACCGCAGTTGGTTTTTATTTTAAATATAATAAAATTCATCGGTTATTCAGTTTTATGTATAGTTAAGCATTAGGTATTTTAATGCGTAATTGATTAAAATTTAATCGTTTACCTAAGTACTACTTTTTGTGTTTTCATCGATATATTTCAGATTTTACACGTTCATGTTACGCATTTACGCGTCACAAATTTAAACATATATTATTTCCTAAAAAAAAAAAGATGAAAGTTATATTTCATTAAATCCGTACATTATTTCTAAAGGATTCGAATTAAGATGAAAAGAGAAAATACATTCGCGCGTAGACTGGTTTTTGATAATTTTCAACATAAATCGGGCGCACAAGTAATGTTGAGTACGCTACAGAAACACATTAATATCTGAAGAATAGATGATTGAAAATTACTTTGTAATTCACGTTAAGTAATGTTTTGTACAATTTATTTATTTGAAAGTTTAATAATCGTAATTCTAAAATTACCTTTCATTTAAACTTATATAGGGCGAACTCATCCGTTTGAGAATTTCAGTTTTGTTCGGCGAGCCGATATTTAAACCGCTCTTGAAGAGGCTACAATTTTATAATTACTGTCCGATTGCCGATATTGTATCGTACGCGTACGGCCGCAAGTTTTAAAACAATCCGACGGACGGCAAAGCGATGAATGTCTCTGTCGTTGTAAACGGTACGTTTTTTTAATATTATCAATGATGATTATTCAAAATTTCGATAGCGTTTATATTTTTAAATTTCTCTGCGGAGCTACGTAAAAAAAAAAAAAAGAAAGATAATAAACGTCGTATAATGTAGAAATGCGACAGTTTAACAAAATTTCAGAATATCGTCGAAGTTGTGAAGTTGGTTGCGTCGGTATCATTTTTCTTTGTTCGGTAGAAATACGTTTCTTATGAAGCGGACATAACCGCGGTTATAAGGCGATTCCGAATTTCGGAAGATTCGATTTAGCCGCCATTATAAGTAGTATTACTACTATTACTGTTATTACTACTTCGCTATTCCTGTCCAGCAGCTGACATTAATGTTTCCACGGCGCTCTAGTGTAGAAAAATTCTCTCCTTTCAGTTTAATATCGAAACTATTAAAAATTCACGTCTTTTCGTATCTCTTTAAAGCGACCTTTGGAAATGTTTCTAGGAGTTTATCCAGCTACCTCTGTTAATAAGAACTTTTGTACATTGTATTTCTGTGAACCATATAAAATCTGCTTTTGGCTCGTTAGCTACTCCTTCATTTTTTTCAATTTTATTTCTGGCTTATAATTAGGGTTTATCGATTTTCAAGAGCGTCGCCAGCCGATGAGCCAGGGGCAAAATGATAGAAAGAGGATACGAGTTATAAATGAAATTTATAAGTTGTAAAGGCTTAATATTTTATTAAACAAGAATGAAATCTTAATTAAAACATAATTTTCTTGGCAAATTGTTCTACTACTATATTATTATAAAAGTCTTCCAAATTGTCCATGATTACGCGCCTATGAATACTCATCATGGCCAGTTGATTAAAAAGTTTCAAGGCTCCAAGGGGGGCTGTCCCATGCCCCCCGCTGGCGACGCCCAAATTCGTTTTAAAGAGAATGCGAGAAAAGAAAGAAACCATACTTCGTCGTAAAGAATAAAAGAATTCGCTGCAGAAACGTTCTAAAAAAAGTACTCGTACACTTCTGGCCGTTAATGTATTTTTCCTAACTAGAAATTCGCCTTAAATACAACTTCACACGGAGCTAAGGAAATCTTTATAGATTCAAAATGAAGTCTGGGTACAGAAATACAATTAATTTCCGCAAAACACGGGGAGAGTATAAGACGAAGATGTTAAAATGTCTTAATGGTTACATTTCATTATTTTTACAGAAATACTCGAATCGATTTATACTGATGCTCGCAATTTTTACAGTCGCGCAAATTGATGCCTCTTGAACTTTTCTGCTTGACGGCACCAGCGAGTCGATTTTCCCCGATTTAATCGCTCTTTGCTCGAAGACTTGAAGAAACAGCGCAATGCTTTTCCAGGTAGTACAGAGTAGGCGAAACTTTCATTTCATTTGCAAAATTGATCAAAGTTTACACGTCCTGCTGGTTAATTAATTTTAAAAAATAATGAAAAATTATAAACATAATTAAACAGTTAAACGTATTTCTTTTTTTTTTTTTTTTTGTAATCCGCATTTTTTGTATTCACTAATGTACCGTTTTTATTTTTATTTTTTCGTTGAAGATGAGTATATTTCGGAAAACGTTTCTATGTTAATTCGTTTTATTTCATACTCGTTATTTATGTTTATTCGTTAGTTGAAATTTGCCGAATTTTTCCTGTGAACAGAGAAATAATGGTCTATGAACTGTGAAATTTCAAAAGAAATAGTAAACTATCGGCTGCTACTCTCCGGTACGGAAGAATATTTATAAATGCCGCTACGTTTGCTAAGAAATGAACACACAATTCCCCTGTCGCTCTGTTGTTTAAAATACAAAAAATAACTTTTTTCCACAACTTCGTATGCTATAGGAAAGGATACTCGCTGTCGGTTGTTTTTAATGTAGTTATCATAATTTCGGAGTAATTTAAAAATTCCCCATTCAGTCACGATCATTCAGCGTTGTTAAGTCTCTATCGGAACATTTATGTTTTTAAGGCTTAACTCACACGGACCACTTTTCGACCACAATTTTTTGTGGTTAAGCCGTGGACGAAGTGATCCGTGTGAGTTAGCGGAGGACTACTTTCTGACCACAATTTTGTGGCTGTGTTGTGGTTAGCCTTACTTATATGCTACATGCTCTTGCTTAGGTTGAGTCGCCTTCTTCCGAATCTGTAATTTAGAATGATTTCGAATTCTGGATTTCGACTTTATAGAATGCTTCTCCGAAGCTTCCTGTTGTTGATTTTACAATCGCTCATTGTGAAATAATCTGAGAGTTATTAGCTGTATTCTGGCGCGCTCAATTTGGCTTTATGCATCAGCGGGAAAGGAGCACTAGTGTCGCAACAAAATACTTTGCCGAGAGGAAGCGCCTAACGCTACTTGATCACGTATTGTTTTTGTTGTTTTTCGGTCGATAGGTCATCTCGCAAGTATACATGCTACAAAATTTTTCCCGATCAATTCAAACATTTCACATAATTTAAAATTTTGCGCCCGGCGAAGTTGTTTAGTATACAACATTTTACCGGTGATATTTTGAGGAAATTGTTCGACGAAAAAGATTTTACTTGGATTATTATTTCTATTCGTTCAGCCATCTAAGCTAATACATCGAAAAGAGATTGATCGCTGAATTGTTTGAGTGTTTACTAAAACCTGGAATCGTACGTTTCAACACATTTTAATATTTATTTGCATTGATTATTGAAATATACATTTACAGAGGTCTCTATGGTAATGTCCAACTGCTGACGTGCCACAGAGTATTCATGATTCTATTTCGGTACCATTGGATATTACGGTATTGCTTCCTCAGTATAGGTAAAGCTGGCATCGGTAGCCTCCCCGTATCGATTTAAGTATTTGTAAGGGAGAATTGTTCCAGATTGCAAGAAATCGAGACGCATTTCGTCATATGGTTGAATCCATGAAAAATGGTTAAGCTATACCCGAATTGGGTTGCACGAAGAAGAAGAAGAAGAAGAAGAAGAAGAAAGTCGACAGGTAATAACTCGAATTTATTACAGGTTAAAGAATTTCTTTGAATGCTTAATTTATTACGCTTATGGTTTTTATGCGTTTCTTCGAGCTTTTATCTGAATATAATAGTCCCAGATATTTAATACTTTTTTTACGGAATTATAGAAACAATGTTAAATACGGCTTAAAGTAAAAGTGATCGCTTTATTTTCGTTTCCAGAACTGTTCGCCATGTTTATTCGGTGCAGTGAAATTTCATGAATTGTCATTTGCGCATATTTCACATTTATTTTATTCCAATTAGTACGTAAACTAAGGAGAACAGGCGTATCAGAGAGTGTCCCCAGGTCTTTGTAGAATAATTTGTTATTTGTCAGTTTTATTTCGATATTTCACCAAAAAAAATATGTCTTTCGGTAAGATACGATCTTAATATGTGAAAAGATGTTGCGTACGACTGGAGGTTACAAATTGGATTTTATTGAACGTTTTGCTTTTATCCGGAAATACATATGGTGGCGTGTATACTTTTTTCTTTCGAAAAACATTTCAACCATTTTATTATCCAAAAAGTGTAGCTTTTCCGTGATTTCGTGACCAGTTCTGAAATCAAACTGATAGTACGGTATTAATTTCTTTCATTTTTTTTTTTTTTTTCTTTTTCTAGTGGGCTCGTCAACCAAGGACCTTTATCTGAAAACAATTAGAAATGAAAAGGGAAAGTTACATAATTAGACGATCGGATATCGTTAATAGGTAGGCAACAACAATAAGTGTAGAAAGAAAAGACAGGATATAACGGGCACAATAAGGAGCAGGAAGCCCAAGCTTAAGCAAATGGGGGTACAGAGCCGAACGTTCCATCGAAAGATACGAAATAAACACGTTAGCAGTGTCACTAACAATCGCATCATTTGAATAGAAATGACAACATGGGGAAGAGGCTAATGAGAAGCGAAAGCGGAAAAAAAGTAGCCAGAAATGATTAAAACGCAAAAACGCATAATGGAGACAACAACAAAGCGAGGAAGTGAAGGAAACAGAAAGAACCATGGATTGGAAGGAAGACTAGGTTGAACAGATAAGTGACTATTAGAAAAGGAAGAAGTTTATACATCACACCAAAATCTAAGATGGAAATTTTGTATACAACGGAAACGAGATTAGAAGATGGGATTTTTTTGAAGGAGAAGGAAGAAGAAGCAGCAAGCCGAACCAGAGAATCAGCGGCTAATGATCTCTGCGACATGCACGATTCAATAAGACTAAAAACAAAAAAAAACAAGACTATTTTTCGTGCACTTTGGATATTAACAGTAAATCGATACGATATTGAGTTTTTAAGAGAGTTTTAAGTTTTCTCGGTTAATTGTGTGATAACTTTAGTTAAAAATATCAATAGATCTTTGCCTTGCTAGTTTTTTTATCGACGTTTTTAGGTTGGTAAATTTTAGTTTTGCCAGGCATTGCTAGTTTTATCGGATTAGTTATATGATTATTATGCAACGGCGTATTAGGCTGCTTATTTCACGGATTCAGTAATAGCTGGGCATTTACAAAATTCTAATTTCTTCTTTTCGATAGTGAATCCGACGAGACTAGTTGAATAGGAACTCTGTAAATGTCTTATTTTTGCTATATTGAAGTAAGTTTCTCATCTGTTCGGTGCGTTTATTAAGGAGTGCTTTATGTACTTTTCTCATATCTTACGCATTATTCAAGTCTTTATGTAAGTTTACATACAATCATAATTATCTGCACGTAGCTTGCCAAGTTAATCAAACAAAAAGTATTCGCAGCTATTTCTAGTTTCAAGTATAGCATTCTTAAATTTTGTGTCGGCGTTAAACATTCCTCCAATTAGTGTATTCAATTCCGGACCTTTCATTGCCCACATCCTCAAACAACATATACACGTATGCCAAAAGGCTTGCAGCTAAAAGAAGGAGCCACCATGCATCGCAACCTAAGAACCGAAAAGCCTTCTTTTTTTCTTTTAATAACGTGATTTATATTTACTCCCTTTCCCCCTCAGTCATCAGTCTTATCCCTGTTCCTTTCCATCGTCTACTCTTTCTCATGCATTGCACCATCTATCAACCAAATGCTTATTTTGTTCTTTCATCTGTTCAAATTGCACTCGTTTCTAATTTCCTTCGGTATGTTACCCTTTCCAGCAAAAAAAATCTTCTTTCTCTTTCCTTTCGTTGCCACCACGACTGTTGGTCTGCTCTCTATCCTTCTTCATTTTCTAATCCTGCTTCCTTTTATTTAGCCACACAACCCATTCCTCCTTTTTTTCCATAGTTTCTTAATTTCCCCAACATGAGGCGGTCAACTATCTCATCTATAATTAGACTTCGGTTTAATCACAGCTTGCTTCCTGCTTCGCTCTTTCGGTTCTCCATTACTCAGTCTCCTAAACTTCACTTGTGATGCAAATCACAATTCACTTGAATGTCTTTTCATTTTTTTAGAACGCGCGATACTACTGTATTTCGGTCTTTTACGTCTTGGCCTCCCGACGCCTTACAGCGCTCACAGCATCCTTTCTTTTCCTTCTCCCTTGATTATTCCTTTGTTAGCTTCATTCATACGTTCTATTTCTAATATTTTTCCTATATAATCATTAGTGCTGTAATACCTTGCATTGGATAACGTCCTTAGATGCTCAAAAAAAAAAAAAAAAAGGCATGTTACCCAATATTTGACTTAAAAATTCCTCTTCAACATTGTCAATTTTATTATTAATCCCTTTAGGTCTTATAAAATATAATTGGTCATAGTTGCTAGTCCCACTAATCCTTTCCCTTGTCGGTAATCTTCTTTTTTCTGTTTTATACCCCTTAATAGCTTGTTGTAATAAAAATACATTTTTGGAGACACTTCTTTATTATTATCTCACCAAGTAGTATGTGTTAACAGATTCATACTTCTCCAGTTCGGTAAAACATCTTTTTTGTAGCTAACTAATTTTCCTTAATTCCGTTTTTTTCTTTTTTTTTTTGCCTCACCCCAAATTTCGATTCCGTATTTAATTCTAGACATTATTAAAGAGACAAAATAAAATTTCGTAGTTTTGTAATTCATAAGTAAGTAAGTAAAGTAAAGTAAGATCCATGTATCCTTGACAAGGTATCATGGATTGTGAAATTAAGCTTTCCATAATGGTACTAAGCCCAATGGCACTAATAAAAGTAAGGGGGCCAGTTCGTTTCTCTTGGCCGTCTTTACTTTCCCAGATTTCTCTGGTACCCAATTATTTCAGTCTGAGTAAACTTGGAAGCGACTTGGATCCGGAATGAGACAAGTTGTAATTCATAAGCTGTTTTAATTTGTACAAAGCCGGTATGGTTTGCTTAATTTTCCTGGCAATATCAATGTGAATTCTCCACGTTAACGCCTTATCTCAAATCTTATTTCAAGGTACTTAAAATCATCAACCGTTTCTATGGGATTACAACAGCATACTTCAATTTTCTACACCTATTTGGTGTTCTTACATATATAACTTTTGATTTTTTAGCATTTATTAATAATTTTTTGTCACGTACCGTCTCCAGCCCTTATTCTGGTCCTCTAGAAGCGGCCGTTCCGCAATTTATATTCTTAAATATAATCCCACTACCACTATTTGCAGTGATTTGCGTAATATGAATCGCACTTCATCAATTTATTTATGTTTTACTTTCGTAAAATATAATAGTTAATTTAGATTTCTGGCCGTATTATTTTAAAAAAGATATGCAGTTCAGGTAGTTTAATAAAATGTTTACATTTCACATGGTACTACTTTCAGATGTGTCATGAGGTTGTTGCGGGCGGATGATTACGCATTTAAAATGGAATTTTCATTTAATTTAAAATGTTTCGTATAAGTATCGTGAAATAATGGAATATCACCTGAAATCATACAAATTGCTTGAATTTTATCGATGCTGTTTTGATACAAGCGAATATTGTGATTGTTGTGCTACAATAAATGGATGGGAAATCGGTTTTTGAGCTTCTAGAAAGCACCAAGCTGGTATGATATTATTATTATTATTATTATTTGTAATATTTGTCCGTTTTAGTAATTCTCTTTATGACGTATTTGTTACATTTCTATATTCTTCACACTCACTCTATAGCTGGAGGGATGATTTCCTTCGCATATTTTAGTAAATTTTTTTTTTTTTTTTTCGCATTTTTCAATTTAAATAACAATGAATTTCTATATATATATATATATATTTTTTTTTTTTGGCTGGCTTTCACCTTTTGACCAGTTTTATTCAATCTACTTTTTTAAATTTATATTTCTATAAACCTTTTTTATTATTTAATAAATTTATAAAAATAATGGCAGGGTGAATAATTTGCGCACATAAAAACCTTTCTGATTCCACCACAATTCTTTACACCCACCGCCACACTATCGTAGTGCACTCTTGTTAAAATTAATAATTTTTTTCTTAGATATGATGATGTTTCAATTTTATTCTGAAAATTTCTACTATATAATCTATTATTTTTTCCAACACAACGCACATAGTGAGCTTTGCTAAGTCGACAGGTGGGATACGGAAATTTAACTTTTGAACATTGAATTTCTCGAATATTGTAAGGGATTATCATTTTGTGCTTTGTAAAAGCACACAGAATAGGGAGACATATATCGGTTGCTTGCTTATTCTATCTTTTCCTATTCATTAAATTTCTCACTTTATGGTGTCTGGTTCATTCGCCTAACTTCGATTTCATTTTTATCAGTTGAAAATGTCTAATCGCGACTTTAAAATTCTATTCCAATTTCATATATGTATATATTAAATTCATAATTATCAGTGGCCAGAATTTGACGGACTAGAACGTCGATGTTTTAGTTTGCAGAAAATGATTATCGAGGTTTCTAAAGGACATGTCTGTTTTAAAGCGGCAGAAAAAAGTTCACATTGTCGACTAGAAAGGTGATTATTTAGTCGCGCAAACACGGTAAAAACAATTTGCATACCTTAAAAACGTGGTCGGTAATTTAGAATAAATTAAAAATTTTTGTCACATAACTAGAAGGAATAAATGTCGAGAATTGATTTGCTTTATTTCGAATTTAATCGAACTTAATCGAACTTAATCGAATTAAAAGTTTTATCATTTCCTCTTTTCTCTCTGTATCAATCGTTTAATAATTATCCCTGTACGTTTGATTTTATTTAGTTTTCTCAGTTTTTTTCTTTTTAGGGATTATTTATTAATGAAATGATAATCTTCTAAGATGTAAAAATGAATAAAAAGATAAACCTCAAACGAATACTTAACGGTAAAGTGTTCTTTCATATTCTTTCTCGGCATTTGTATTTTCAAGATGTGGAATGTGTTAACATGTTCGACTGCTGTTTGCATCTTTTAACGGAAATCGGTTAATGAATAACTATGATTGGCCGAAGGAAAGTTATTAAAAAGCAGCATTAATAGATTTTTCAAATCCATCATAGCTTTTTTGAGTTTTTATCGAAAAAGATCCCGAGATATGTGAAATTCACATTTTAGGACAGAAACCTAACTTAATTTTATATATTTTTCTGTCGATCAGTCATATTTTTCTACTATTAAAGTGAGCCTTTTGAACAGAAATTTACACTCATCAATTTACGCTGTTTACCGATTTATTCCCGCATTGAGTAATGGCGATCGAAAAAAAAAAAAAAGAAAAAATCATGTTTGAATGTAGGGATTTTTAGCCGTGTCACTGATGAAATCAATCAGCACTCCTGGAAAAAATTACTGCCCTCCTATTGGTGGACCAGTGCGCGGTGTGGAAAGAAAAAGAAATAGCGGTCTACGATTGGAGCCTTGCCTCTTTTGAATAATTTCCGGCTATACCGCTATGGAGTAGTAAAGATATTTTATATAGCGAATCAATTCGCGCTGTTTACACTAGCGTTAATGTAAATCGTACGAGCTTCTAGAGAAAATCAATAATTGCCAGTTTTTTTTTTGTAGGTTGTCATACAAATGCAGAAACAGCAAAATCTTAAGCTGTTGTCCTATTTCGTATACGTTCGATTTATTTCTTGTTGTTACTGCTTCCTTTTATTTATTTCATTTTTTCGAAGTGTACCGGCAAAGAAGTATCAACAACTTAATTATTTATCAACCGATCAAAAAATTAAATAGTTTAGAAATCGAAATGGTACACAAGAAAAGCAGACATGTAGCCGGACTTTTGTTCAGAAAGAGGGCTCGAATTAAATTTTGTTCCTGGAACATTTGCAGGACTCGACAATTTAGAAAAATATCGAGATATTTAAAAATTTATAATAAAACAAAAATAAACATTTTATAGACGACGGAAGTAATACCGATAATTAATCTTATTTGAAATTTTACAAGTTTTATAATAAAATATTTTCTTGCGCGTATGCGAAAAGAAGCCTCGGTGGAAGGTGAAAATTTCAACATAGGCACTTTGTAAAAACGAAGGGCGTCCTTTTGCGTTTCTTTAACACATATTACGGCGGATGATGCCAACTTTTTGTGTGCATTCTTGAGTAATATTGCATTAATATTTTACAACTCGATAGCCTACTTAGACAAGCGAGTTGGTCGGGTTGATTTCTACGTCAAGTTACAAAAAAGCCAAATTTTAAATTGGCTAAGGGGTTAAGTACAAAAAATCACAAGGATATCGCGTTTATTTTTGCTATTTCAAACTAATATTATGTATAATTTATTTATATCTAAAAAAATCGATTCTAAAGATCTCGCCACGCGTACACACGAGGGTTATCTCCGATAGATGATTTTTCCTCCATAGTTCTTATAGACGAGTCTATTTCAATTAATTACGTATAATCGACACAAAAACATAAAAAATCACGATTTTTCATATTACTCTCAGAGTAAAATCTGCATAGAGTCATTTCTGTATGTTTTAAAAAGATTTAGTTTTATTTTTGTTCCAGGGCCGTGTTTACCCCTTCCATGAAAACTGAAATAGTTATTATAAATACACAAAAATCTGAAAAAAATCAAAAATTTAAAATAAGTATCGGTGATTTTTTAGGATGTTTTTACCTTTAATAGAAAAAAGAGAAAAAATGTGCTACATATTTTTAGTTGCTTCATCAATATTTTAAGGAAAAACTTTTTATTACGACTATAATCAATAACATATGTAATTTTTATTAATGTTCATATACGGGGTAATTAATTAATGTAAATTATTAATATATATAAAACAAAATGATGGAAATTATTAATAGTATGAATACCAGTGAAAAATGTATTGTTATTTATAAAATAAATATGTGAAAAAAATAATTCACCCCCCTTTTTATTTCTCAAAATTCTGGGCACGGGCCTGTCTTGTTTGTTAAAAACGTTTAAAGTGAATAATATAGTAGTGTAATCGGGAAAATTAAGAAAATTACCATTTTTAATTGTTTCTATAGTTATTTAATTTTAGACCGATTACGATTGGATATTTAAATAAACACAGGGAGAACGTAAACATTTAGAATTATCCGGCGAAGAACTTTTGAACATCGTGGTGGTTGTGAAGAAAGCCACGATAAAACAAACGAGAAAATCGGAAATGTAGCGGAAGAAGAGAAAAGATAAACTACCTACCAAACAGTTATTATCTTGACCCTAATGATTTCGGGTTTAATTGACGAATTCATAAAAAAAACAAAACAAAAAACACCGGAGATCGAATATGAACAGTGTCATGCACTGAAATTGATCGATCTTTCAACAGCTTTGTCATAAAGATAAAATCGTCTTAACTGGAAGCTTGTATCGAGCACGGACCAGTGGACAAAGACCCCTAGTTCCTATGTATATGCGTGCGTATATTACTTTTTACTTTGAGTCTTTTTGGAATCATCTAAAACTAACTGTCCATTCAATGCACCTTATAATCCTTTCGCATTGAACAAAATTCGTAACGTTTAATTAGAAAAACGACTTTTTTTCATTTCATTTTTTGAAAAGGCTTATTGGCATTTTAGCTATCCCATTCTCGTTACAAACTTTTTAGCAGTTTTTTATTCTTCACATAAACTTCGATGGGATTCATTTGCGTATTTTACTAGACTGTTTTTTTTTTTTGTTTTTTTTTGCGCGGAAGGAATTCATCGAACACGTTGAACGCTCAATAAATATGACGCGACTATAATAGAGAAAGCATTTTTTGCATTTACGCACATCATAGAGTCTGATAAAAAAGTTATTCAGCTCAGGTATGCTTTTTCGTTGAACCTTTTTAAAAATGTTGTCACTTTTGCTATGAAATTTTTTCGGGTAATTTTTCGATTAGATCATGGCATACGTAACATCTATGTGAGCAATCATAGAATGGTATTATATTTATATTAGAAATATTTCTACACTTCTTCACGACTGGGGGGCTTCGCGCACAATACCCGGATTGTAATAATTTAAATGAAAAACACACTGCAAACCTTCTTTAAACAGAATATTATGAATTAGACTTTCTAGTTTACAATTTTAATACCTAATAATCGACTTGTACATATATCGGCTGTCTAGGTAAAATTATCTACAACTATGAAAGAATGTACTTTATTGTAAAAAAATATTTGATATACTTTATTGTAAAAAATTTTTTTTACATATTTTATATATTAGAGTGAAACGGTTTTCCGTTTTGTCAGTTTTAAAAATTAGCGAGTTTTTTAAAGTTATTTTAACCGCTGCGTGCTAAATAAAATGCATTTTTTGTTGCGCGAACACACCTATTCGAGCCAAGCCTCTACCGAGAGCTCGTACGATGAAAGCGATAGGAACGCAAGCACCGCAACGGTGGTTTCGTTTCTCTATTTTTTGGCTTTTATTTTCTCGCTTTGGAGCAGAACTTGTTTTTGGGCATCCGATGCGCATCGTTGTATCGCTTGTCGTCGTCTGGTACCTTTACTCGTTTTATGTTGAGGTATCGATTTTTATCCCGTCTCGCCCAGTGCCGGCCAAGGACGTTACCGCGCAACTGCTAAAAAATGGGTTATGCACAAAGAGAACACGGAGCGTTGACCCTTATCTTCTCTCTCTCTCTCTGCGTTCACTTCACTTAGCTCCTCGCCAGCACATTCTGCTTCTTTGCTTATCTCTGTCGGCTTTATTCTCGCTTGTTGTTGGTGCTTTTTTTCATCGTGTACTACCGCTAATGCACTAGGCGAGTTCTATTGACCTTCGGAGAGGCTAGGTCGTTGAACTTTCTCGAGGACTTTTTCCGTTATCGTAACGCAATGTTATCTCGCGAAACATTGTCGTCGAACAGCTAATTACGTTTAATTTTCGCTACAATGTTGCTTTTAACGAGACGGTTTATACAACGGAAATAAATAATGCATAAATGAAAGCATGCATGACGCCAGATAAGAGAAAAACAAAAAAGTAGAATAGTCGCGCGCGGTGTAAGCACTCATAAATCGCTGAAAAACGGAAAGAAACATTAGAAAAAGAACAGCTTACTTAACGGACTCGTGGCGGCCGCTAATGAAACACTCAGACATAGTTGAAGTTAAAATTAAATTGTAATAATTCCGAGTATAACAAATATCAATGTATCAACGATTATACCATCTTGGAAACGTTTTCGATCATAGATGATCAGCTAAAATTTATTGAATAACACGAAATATGTGATTAGAACAAATTCTAAATCATGGCAAATTTGCTTCTATTGACTAAATGAAAATCAGGTAAACGAAATAAAAATGCAATTTGTGAAAAAAAATCGAACGACTAAGTATAATTTATCGCATCTGTTACCGTTATGTTTTTCGGAAAGGGGAACCGTACACTGCGTTGTTGTGGGATTTGCAATATGTAATTTGCAGAGTACTACTGAAGTTAGGAACGCGTGTCAATATGCCGGCATGGTGTCTTATCCTGCAAAATTATTTTTTCAATCGGCATTTTAAGAGAAATCTCGAAATTCAAATTTTAGTATTATATTTTAACTATAAGTTTTGTGGCATACTGAACGCCCATAGCCATGCTTTTGCATATGAAACACATGAAATATAACTAATATCTGATCAGTTTTGAGATGGCACGGTTTCGAGTCAGAATCGCAGAATGAAGTAAAGTTACTTCTGTTTTATTTATCGAATAATAAAATAATAATAATAATAATAATAATAATGATATTTTCGACGAAGAGACAGTCATGGAGAATTCAAGCTGCCAATCGAACTTCCAGGCTTTTTTGATAATCTTTTAGATTAAGTAGCAAGTAATTTAACAAAGCCCGTGAGTTAATTAAGATTACCGGCAAAGAATGCAATACACAAATATCTATTGGAAGTGAAGAAAAATTAGCTGTATATCTAAGGCAAACATTTTTATCGTTTAAATGAATGTATTAATATTATTCATACAGCTTTGAAATGTAAATTTGTTCAATTTGAAGAGTTAGTACTAGACGGAGTTGCAGTTGAATATATAAATGAAGTGCGATTATACACACTAGACATGAGATACGTAACTCTAGCGGAGCCGGAGTTGAGAAGTGGATATACGAGTAAATTTTCAGTCGGATAGGATACATAAACTGCTCTAGCGGAGTTAATTTGCGCATATCTAATTTAAATGCCTCTTTTGCGGAACGAAATCTGGCGGGAACAATGCTTGGACTGGGTACAAAATGCAGTGGGCTAATATCACAATACATCAACCATATCCTACTAAAGCCCTGCACATATTGAAACTAACCAACATGGATTAGCAAAAATTTGTTGACAAACTTCACATAGCCTTAAACATCCATTGCCGACATGCCTAAATAAAAGAGTAATAATAAAAAAAGTGTGAATGCTTAAGAACACATTTGAAGACATTAATGCGTCAGACTTTTTTTTTGTGTGTTCTAAGGCGATTCGTCGCCCTAATTTCACAATAGTATTTTTTCTTTCGATTTAAATTAAACTTTTATTTTCTTTTGCGTTTTTTAAGTCTATTAAAATAGGAAATTTAATTGAAAATGTTAAATTATATTCCAAATTATATAATACATGGCACGCAGATTACATCAGTTCAAAATTAAAAGGTTAGATACGAGATAATATATAGCTAGAGAGTTAAATTATAGTAATACCGAGTAATATTTTATTTGTATTATATTTAACTAAGGCTCCATTACATATACACTTGCTATTGCATAAAATCTTAAAGGTTTTTTTTTTTTTTTTAATTGTCTTTTCCCGATCACCCAATCGACAATTAATGCAATCAATAAAAGTTTGCCTAATTGAAAATGCTTCGGTAAAAGATGGTTTTTTATTTTGTGTCAGCGAAATTAAGTAATTTTCTCTGAAGCTAGCAACTGGATCACCATCTTGTGTACTTGTGAAGTTGAGTGCCAGTTCTTAAATAGTGGCGTAGTACAACTGTTGCTAACACTGCTTTATCGATAATATCCAATTTGCATTCAAAAAATGTTTTATAAACAGGAAATCTGGTTGTATTCCAAAAGCACGTTTTACCACTTATCGAGCTCGGGATAATTTGTAATTGAAAACTTCCTTCTGATAATTAGCAGCAATTTTATTTTTAGGATATGCACGCATTAAAACTGATTATTCAGCGAAATGCCTCATATCCGACAGATACATACCCAGTTACTGTGTATTGGCCGAGTAATGGTTTCAGTTTAGGAAAATCCGGTAATCCATCATAGAGCAGCTTTCCTAAGGGTGTGTTGTTGGCACGAATGTTTTCGTCATTAAACCCGCTCATCGAACCTACACGTTTACAGTAGTGTAAATCGGTAATTAGCATCTACATTAGAACGATAGAAAAATATTGCTTATAATTTTAAAAAGAAGAATCATTTAAAAGTGGTTTTCCTACGGTGATTTGGTTTTCATTGTTGCACCCTAGACAATTGTAAAACTATCATTTTCTTTCAAAGTCTACTGCAATATTTTTTTTTTCATATTTCCGTGGTTGGTTGCGAAAAAATAAATTGGCTATAAACACATGTAGCTTCACATACTTCATAAACTATTTTCGATGCAGTCCTTTCAGCCATTCGGTAATTTGGTGCTATAGTTTTAAACATGTCACTAGCAACTATGAAAAATATTCACATGTGCATTTCAAATTGGTTTAAAGATAAATAAGTTACATATTTCATTACAAACTTGACTGTATTTGTATGGCGATACAATTGCCTACAACATTATCTGTACAGCTGCAATATACGAATAGATAGTTGCTGACGTCCATAAGCTGAATATGACATTATAATAAAGGCTGCCAAAGACGGTGGCATATACTTAGAGAGAACGTCACCGTGAGACACTACAGCAACAAGAAAAAAAAAAAAAGAGTGGTCAACGTGAATCAAGCAATGAGCCAAGGACTTATTAAAAACAAGTGGAGTTCTTGCAGTCGTTCTTGAAGAATAGAGGAACAGTAGGTTGTCCACATATATTTTAATTGTAAATGAATAGGAATTGAAAAACAGATCTAGTAGTGGTGAAGAAAACATGAGCATGTGCTCTGCGTGAGCTGGGTTCAATATACAATGGACCTAAATCAGAAATTCTACTGCGCCACATGTTCCAATCACATTAGACTCTCTTCTATTCCGAGCTTTTTAATATGTTTGTTGCCCTATAAAGTGACCTGGTCTTTCAAGAAAACATTACGAAATTCCGCGGTGGTCGTCGATTTATTTTCCATTTATTGCCAGATGTCCGTTAACGTATTATTTCACTTTTACACCTTCGTGATAATTATAATTTAATGCTGCATCACACACAGACTCTGCCATTTACTACCAATTTTCCGATGATATGCTTTTATCTCTGAAATCGATTTGATTACGCCTGCTCCAAGAATTGCCTATACCAGGCCTAGCCAAGCCAAATGTTTCATGGGCCACTTTAATGCCGCATAACATTACAGCGGGCCACCTTTTAAGTAAACATACTTTTAGAACATGTAATACAAATACAAAATGAATAAAACTTTATTTTCACACTACGATTATACGTAATTAATTCTCGAGTCTTAATTAATGAGATATTTTTTTTGAGTATCCTTTGTTTCACTTGATTTTTGTAAATTTATATTTATGTTCGAAGTGTGCACATCTTAACTGATTTTCTAAATTGGTATCATTTAGAAAGTAGTACGTGAAGAACTCTGTAAATTTCATTTTCGAATAAAATGTTTCACAAACATACGTGGATACAAAAGTGCTTATAATTCGATGTGCGAAATATCGCCAGGTGAACTATCTCTTCCTCGTATGTTGTAATATACTCGTAAGTATTGTAAAAATTAATTTTCCATGTGAACGGCCACAAAAATTTGTTTAATTTCATTGTTGCACCGTAACTCGATTAATTCCGTTTGCAGATTTTCAAGAACATCACTGTTCATGTCGACATGGAACTATTTCGAACGTTTTATTGTACTTTTTGAATTCTGAGAAATGACCATCAAATGCAGTTATAAGTATCTTCATTTCATCGGTATATTTCGAAAAATTCGTAGCTCTTTTTGTGAAGTTATTTAACAGCGGAAAATATTGAGCATTATTATTTACAAGTTGGTACTTTTTCCGATGATGTGTTTTTATCTTTGAAATAGATTTAATTGCGTCTATTCAACGAATTACCTACATCAGGCCTAGCCAATCCAAATGGTTTCATGGGCCACTCTAATGACGCGAGCTACATTTCAGGTAAACATGCTTTTAAAACATGTAATACATATACAAAATGAATAAAACTCTATTGCCACCCTATGATTCTACATAATTAATTCTCGATATTAATTAATGATTTAAGAATTTTTTATTAAAAACTTCGATTAAATTATAAGTATTGATTATTAAATTATCCTGGCCCTATAAGTTCTTGTTTAGCTGATTAAGTTTTATGCGACGAATGTAATTTACTGTCTTTATAAATTTCATAATCTGAGCACATAAACTTTTTTGATGAATCAAACAGTGAATAATAAAGATATCACTGATGCTAATGCCTCTGCGATCTAGCTTATCCACATAAGAAAATTTTCCCTCATTTTTACTTATCGAAGCAGGTGCTCAATCTGTTGTTAACCGCGGAAAGAGCCTCGAGAAATTTAAGTTATTTTCGACTAAAGATTCTGCAATCGCCTGGAAAACACCTTTTTCTCCGGTTATGTTTTTTAAATTTAAAATATTTAACATTTCTTCGGTCGCTTGGAATGAACCATTCACACCGTGAATAATTATCACAAGTTGAGATGTATCTAACATATTCGTAATTTCATCAAATGCCAAAGAATATACGTTGAATTGGTTTATCTCATAAACTTACTACTATTTCTGCTGACCAACAATGTGACGGACATATAGTTCGGCGTCAATGATGCTTTGAAATAATTTGCTTTTCTCGGGAAAAACACCCTTTATGATTCTAAATAGTCCTGGTTCCTTATCCGAAATTGGTTTAATTTTCTTCGCAATTAACGTGGTAATAATTTTACAATGGTAGATAGTCGTAATAATGAAGCAAATGTCATTTGCTGCGCACTGGGTATCATATATAGAACAAAGGTGCGTAGTCGCATTTGATAATTATAACAATGATACATGTGCAACGTTTCATTTCATATTTTTTGTATACGTATAATTAGAAAGAGAAGTTTCAACAGAAATATAAAATCGCCCGGCGGGCCATACAATTTAACGTGGCGTGTCGCGTGTTGCCCAGGGGGCTGGCCTATACTCTCTGTTGTTTCACTTTTAGCTCTGTGTTTCTGTTGCATTTATACGAATTACATGATCAATATTTTTCTTCAGTTTACATGTGTTAAACTGGTTCTGTATACCAAACTGCGCTTCGTTGAAGCTATTTGTTTCTTTCCTCATTCGCTGCATTGGCATCTGTTATTGCATTTCCTTTTTGAGAGCATTAATCTTCTTATTTATATTGTATCTTTTTATAGGACAATGTAAAAGTGATGTAAACGCACATGAATTCATATTGTGTCAGTAGAATTGTTCAAATAATAAAACAAATTTGACTAATTTATATACTTTTATGAAAACTTTAAGGTCCATTATTAACATGAAGTTTGGAGTGACCGATTGGAATTAGTAATATGTGGAAGTAATCAGTCTTGAATTCCTGGTTCGTTGCTGTTGCAGTGGGGTCATTGGACGCAGATTCTATTTGCTTCTTCTTAGCAGGATGCTGGGCGCTGCTTTTACAGTCGTTACGATAATTATTCTTCATAATTACGGAATTATAAACTCTGCTTTCGAATCACTTTTATGTATTCTGCATAGCTTTGGCGCTTAATGGCTCCAACTGCTTTTTAAAGACCCTGTGATTCTTCATCCTTAATCGTAGTTTGTTTCCTTTGTCCGTCGGTACTGCGGGCTCTGCAATCGCAGATGTGGCCACGGTATTGGATACCCCGCCTGTTCTTTCCTTTGGCACTCTCATTCCTTTTCTTTTCAGTATGCATATGTTTGGAATTTAACGACTCTGATTGTCATTCTCTCTCCGTGCTTGGTATAGTATTCTTAGTCAGGTTTCATTTCTTGTGACTCCTAGTTGCTACTATTTGTACGCGTTGATGGGTAATTGTCCGCTGTTGACAAGCCCGAGGAAAAAAAGAAAGAAAAAAACGTTGTTCTATTTCAGTTTGATATTATTTGCGGTATTTGTCTTACTTTATTCCACTAAATTATGGTTTTGACGGCTATAAGCATTTATCAGATCCATAATATATACATATATATGTATATATATTTATTATTTTAAATTTGTTTGTTACCTAAATTTGTTAATTTTTCTAAAATTTCTTATCGAAAAAAATTAAAGGGTAATGCTCATTTTGGAACAAACAACCGTTGCAATCTTTTTGAAATAATGTATGAAAAAAAAAAAAAAAAATTAAAAAACCTGTATATTCATAAATATTTTTTTAAAGATTAGTGACTAATTGTTCAGATATTTTTTACTTTATTTTAAACAAATATATATAACTAGCTGACCCGGCGAACTTCGTACCGCCCCAGAACCAATAAATATTGTGTTAACTTATCAGCAATCAATACTCAAAAAAAATTAAGTTCAATAAATGTACAAAAATCAAAATGAAAAGTATTTTAATTACATTGAAATAAATGTAATTCACGTGGCAGCAAGGCATTATCCCCCTTAATGACAAAAATCAGTATAAATTTACTTTGAAAAATTAAAGTAAACTACTTTTTAGAAACATGCTTTTTCGGGCTATATCGTCAGCTAACAAAACATAGTACACACTCAATTGATATACTTTTTAATAAAGTGTGTACTCTGTGCAGTTACCTAATGATGAGCTATACACGAAAAAAACGTGTTTCTAAAGTAATTTAATTTCTTAAAGTAAATTTATACCCTCTTTTAGGATTTCGTACACATATAATGTACGGAATCCCAATAAGATGGTTCAGAAACGAAAAAAATATTCAATTATATAATAGATCGGAAACGGTTTGACTTATCGGAATCGGATCATAAATTACAATTAAACTTCTCTATCTATGACAATTTACAACTTTAAGCTGCTGACCGATTACCCTGGTCGGCAAGAAACCGTCTAGAATATATAATATAGAATTTAGAACAACCTCAAAAATCGCCCTTAAAAAATTCATAACTCATCATCAGATAACTGTTTAAAATCGAAATTCAAAATATAAAACAAAATACAACAGCCCTTTCATAAAATTTAAAAATTACGGTTAAAAAATTATTCGAACTCCCCTTTTGGACCAAAAATAGCAAAAAAAAATGAATTTTCTTCATAATTTTTTTTCTTCAAATTTTGTATTCTGCTATTCGGGACGGACACAAATCCAACAAATCAAAGATCATAAAAATCGGTCCAGCTGTTGATTTAACTAACCCGACTTTGTTTTATATACAATGCCTGTTCCACAGGAAGTGAGAGTAACTTTGGTGTGAGTAGGCGCCTACTCACAGCGCGTTCACATTTAATTATCTGTCGAATGCAACAAATCGGGAGTTTCTACCTCCCGGGAGTTCGCCCTGTAGCATCGATTTGAAAAAAAGTATTTCGTCGACCGCCACCGTTTTTTTAGACAAAAAAATTACAACATTTTGGAAGAAACTGTATTTCAAAATTTTTACATAAATTATTACCCATCATCATCGTTCATATAAATCTTCTCGAAATCCTCTGGCTTGTAAAGGTTGCTTTAAGCTCACCGACAGGTGTTCTGTTTAAAATGGTCTGTACCGTATTCACGACTTCTTGATCGGTGTTGAATATTTTTCGAAATCGCGCTATGCTATCGAAATATTGTTGAATTACCGAGTCGAATATCATCAGGGTACGCATCTTCTTTTAATAAATCTAACGTCTCTTTTGCCGTTTTTTGCAACCAACAATAATAATGAATCACATACCGCTGTTCTTGCTCAATACCTTTCTTATCCATGTTGACAACACAAAACTGCACGTGGTTTTCACAATTTGCGTCTTACTCTTTCGACTATAAAACACGTAATAATGCTCGTAGAAACGTCCGGTTTGTTGCATTTGACAGCTGATGGAATGACCTTTAGGATTATCTGATTGCGAGGCCCGTTACGATCCGTTCCGCTTGAAAAAAATTGTAGGGGTTGACAAAACACTTTTTTTTCAAATCGATGCTGTGGGTGTAGGGGTGAGGTATGAACTTCCGGTTTGTTGCATTCGATAGCTAATTAAATGGGCTTTAAACGCGCTGTGAATGGTTGCCTACTTAGTAGACCCAACCACGCGTTGCTATGGCTCAGTTCTAATACGTTGAATTAATATTATAAAAACTAATGTTTACTGATAAAGATAAAAACGTTTTAGCCAATCTAAAAACACACACGATTGAGCCTTCGAATTCACTTTCCGAATGGTTGGAAAATGTTTTCAATGACTGCACATGTTGATTTTTATAAATATATTTCTATGTGGTTTTTACGGGCATTTAGCAGTCAAAGTGATAGACGTCTTTTTATATATAGCCTTTTTACAACATTTTAACATTTTTTTTCTTGCTAAGATAAATAATAAATCGCAATATTTATACGACTGAAATATAAAATTGGCACTCACCGCACGAATGT
The DNA here is from genome assembly GCA_039619475.1 of Icerya purchasi. Lineage (NCBI taxonomy): Eukaryota > Metazoa > Arthropoda > Insecta > Hemiptera > Monophlebidae > Icerya > Icerya purchasi. Next base: position 17,595,173 of record CM077116.1, on the reverse strand, counting down.
GAATATATTCATATAATATTACTGAAAGTTGCGAAAATACCGCACACATTTTAAAAACGAATACACATGGATAATATGCGAGTAACGGACGGGCAGATGAAGCACATTTACCGAAACGAAAACACAAATAGGTCTGAATAACTCGGAACACGAAATACATGCAAAAAATGGTTGATGCGCTTATTGTAATGTTTCCGGTCAATCTTTCGATTTCCTGTCGGTAATTAATTTTTCGGATCAAAGACCTTTCAGTTGTATAAATGTCTCATTGTTGGGACAATCTCTTTTTGCTTCTAAAATTTCTTTCTTTACCTGATTGCCGGACACGTGTTTCATTTTTTTTGTAGTTCTCGCGATACTTGTGAAGTCGGGTTGTTTATTATTATTTTTTCTTTTTCCCGATTTAGGGTGTACCACGTTTAAGAGAAATGCAGACCGGTTTGCACAATACTCGCTAAGCGACCATTCGCCTATATTGTTCTGCTACATCTTTTAATTATATCTTTAGTTTATCGTTGCGATCATTTAATGACGAAAAATTTAGTCCGCTACAACTCACAAATGTTAGATGTAAGCACGTCTGTGATCCAACCAATTTCAAAAAATTTCCGACTAAATCACTGCAAAATGTAATAAGAATATACTGCACATAAGGGGAGTTTTTAAAATAATGTGCACAACATATTCTCAGTAATTCACTTTCACAAACAAATATATAAATACGCAAAACATTTAATATCTGCATATAAATAGGCAAAGTATTTTTTCGTTTATTAACCGATTTTCTTTTTCATTTTTTGTTTGGTAGCTATTAAAAAGCAGTTTTTTTTCTTATTTTAATATAAAATTTATACCAAAAAAAAAAATAAAAAAAGAACTGTTTGTTACGATATTTTCGATTCGTTTATGTTTTGTTTTTTTTTACTGCGTGCGTAGCGCATGATTTCCGTACCGTCATTAAGCGACTGCCCGCTGATCGGCTGAGAGTCAAGACCGACGCCTTTTTTTGCCTATTCGTTCCTCGCCGTTTCCAGGTATCTGAAATTACCCGCTCGCCTGTTTGGCCTACCGTATGTTTTATTGCTTAGCGTATTCTAGGCAAATTTTGTAATTTCCGTGCAACTTTTTCAATTTTTTTTTTGTAGGAACCTAATTTAAATCTTAGCCAATATTTTAGAAAAAAAAATCAGCAAAATCGGTCGAGCCGTTCTTGAGTTACACTTTTTTGCGAATTGTGCAATTTCGGTGCATTTTTTTTTTTTGCAAACCTCCTAAGAACTACGAATACAACAAAAAAAAAAAAATTATTCAAATCGGTTCAGCCGTTTCGGAGGAGAAGCGAGACCCACATAAGGCAACTCATTTTTATATATATGATAACTCGGCCATTTTGGCCTTGCAAGGGACTGTGCCCCTTGACCCTTCTTGATTACATTTCTGCCTCTTTCTACACTAAACTTTGTATAAAATGATCAAAATTTACAACGTAATTCTAAAAACGCGACGAACGTGTAACCTCCTTCGGAAGTCGGTAGCAAAGCTACATTTCTATGGTAATTTTGCAAATTGATAGTATTTTAAGTCAAACGCCTCTGTTATACTAATAAAAAATAATAGGAAAAAAAAAGTTATCCAAAGGGACCACATTTTTTCACTTTTTTTGACTAATACTCAATTTATATTAACCGATTTTCATCATTACTCACATGGTACTTAAGTTGAATGGTACTCTTTCTAATGGACAACGAATCAGTAAAATCGGTCTATATAAATATGAGTTATGCGCGAACAAACGTAAAAAAAAAACAACATACGCGGCGAACGTATAACCCCTCCTTCTTTTTCGAAGTCGGTAAAAATTAAAATATTACAAACGTTACATAAAATTGGGACATTTTTTCTAATGGGGGCCGGCCTAAGAATTACTTTGTAATTAATATATATATATATATATATATTATATACTTATATATATATTATAATACGCGCCAATATTAACTAAACCATTTAAATAATGCTGACAATTGGTAAGCTAAAACTTTTAATTGCCGTAGAATAATTGTACCGAACTTGTTAAAACAAAATGTGTATTAATGCCGAATATGGTAGATATTTATTCTAAGACGACTCCAAAATGCAATACTAGTCTTCTTCCTCAACATTGGCCGCTATAATTCATGAATTTTAATTTTACATTTTGTTAAACTATTATAAATCTTAAAAATTTCTTTTCTTTAAACTATTTTATAATTTTTATTCATCTGTAATTTACCCTGTTCTTTTTTTCTGGAGGTCACTTGTGGGTTCGCATGCCGTTTATAACACAGCATGGAAGAGTTTCTAAGGACGGCAAAGCATAAAAACGTCATCCAACATTTTTAACAGAAGGTATTATTGTCTATGTTTGGTATTATTTATGAAAATAACGTAGTTTTTAATATCGGTTTCATTTACAGGCATCTTCATCGATTTCGAAGTTACAAATAACTTTTTAATGCGATTTATCACTCAAAAATCTCAAATCTCCGAGTTATTTTGAACGAGTTTCGGAAAAATTTGTTAGACTTCAGCGCTAAATTTAAACTAATTCTTCACTGTTAAGCATAAACTTATTACAAATATTTAATATTCGCTTTTGATTGATGCAGTTAATTTTTTTCTTTTTCTCTTCGTGTTAATACCCCCTCTCGTAATGGAACCAAATCTGAATTTCCCCATCCTTATTTCCCTCTCATATTATATTTTTTACTGCTGGTCCTAAAATTAAAGACGATGTCGGTGGTGCGCTCCCCCTCACTCCATTATTCTAAATCTTTCAGTCTTCCTCCCTTCAGCTACATATTCACAGCAGAGTCAATATCCATTTTACCTGCAATTTCCTTCATTTCTATACGCATTGTTTCCAGTTTCAAAGGCTTTCTTTAAACTATTTATTTTCTTCCGTCCCCTTCTTCTAATAATATAATTCTTCCAATTCGACCCTTTATTTCCGACTTGCTTTCATCATATTCTATTCTTATAGGCTTTTTATGGGTTCCCAGTCACTCCGACCGTGAGGAAAATAACACGGAAAATTTTCTAGCTGGGTCGGATGCCTTCAATGGTTCTAGTTCCAACGATTTTCCAGTCTCAAACTTAGTTTTCCTATCCTCAACAGTCATTCAAGACTTTGGTCAGACTCCTTATTAATTACGCTTCTCGTTATCTCCTCATACAGCCTGCTGCCAATCCTCAGCCTGTAAAATATTTAGGAATGACATTTGACAGCAAACTCACATGGAAAGCACACATTAACGCATTGAAAACTAGCTGCGGTAAAAAACTAAACCTACTGCGGAAGTTATCGCATACAACCTACGGCGCAAGCAGACATAATCTATTAATGCTGTATCGTACCCTTGTAAGGTCCAAAATGGATTATGGTGCACCAGCCTATGCTTCCGCTAACATATCGACCTTAAAATGTTTGGATACTATCCATCATACCGCTTTGAGGTTGGCAACTGGAGCTTTCCATATCTCCCCCATACCGAGTCTACTATGTGATTCAGCGGAGTGGCCATTAGATTTGCGACGAACTTATCTAACCGTGCTGGCTTTCAGCATCAAAAGGAGCACAAAGCCAAACTCTCCAGATGATACCACTGAGAACCAGAATGGAACAACAATTGATCACGTTATGTCCATTCTACATCAGCTAAACATCCAAATTCCAGTACTGGTCCGGGACCCGATATCTCCTATACCACCATGGTGCAACCGAGCCCAGTGCGGCATACAGAGCTTTGAAAATGCGGAAAGCTCCGTGAAAACGATTAACACACGTGCGTCAACTTCAAACGTAACGGTACCGTTTACCGTTTTTAAACGTCAGCTTAAATGCCATCTTAACAGCATCTGGAACAGCGATTGGCAAAAGTTACCAACAGGAAATAAATTACGCTCCATAAAATTGTCCACGAAACCATGGCTTTCCTCACGCCGAGGAAGCAGAAAACAAGAGGTAACGTTATGCAGACTACGACTTGGGCACACTCGCCTTACACGTTCATACCTGTTAAATAAAGAACCTGCGCCCCGGTGCCAGATATGTGATTGTCAGCTGACCGTCGAACACCTACTGATTAAATGTCCAGTTTATGAATATTATCGGAAACAACATAGAATACCATCGAATTTAAAGGATTTGCTGTGCGACGAAGAAACCGTGCTTAACCAATTATTTCAGCTTCTAAATTCTTCTAATTTGTTAAAGTTGTTATAATTTTGCTAACCCTTGTTAATTTTTCTTTATTTTCCTTTTTTTCCTTCCTTTCAATTTTCATAATTTTGTAATTCCTTGCCGTGTCTCTAGCCTAAGTTGCTGTATACGACACGTAAGATAAATAAATAAAATAAATAATTAAAATAAATAAATAAAAAAGAATTAATTGCGCTCTTCTTCCTACTGTCCCATCTAAAATACAGATCCCCCTTTTATATGTGACGCAAACCCTGTTTTCTTTTAATGTTTGGCCCTTGTCAGCGAATGTTTTCTTTTATGTTTGAAAATTTTGGTTCTACGCCTTCCTACTCTTTACATTGCTTTTTCTATTTTTTCTTTTCAGTCTCCCTTACTTCAGTCCTTTATACTTTTCATTTTCAATAGCATCAGAATCTAAATTTGTAAGATAATCCTTGAAGTTGTTAGATCAAAGCTAATAGTGTGTTTAAAAAAAAATATATATATATATATATATATATTTGACAAACAAGAATTTACTATACTACAGTTATTACCATCTGCCAATTTCATCATTTTTTGTTTACAGATAAGGAAATGAATATGCGTGTATGTCTGAAAACGTTTATTATAATTGGACTGTTATTTTTCCATAATTTTCATAAAATTTAACTTATTTTAAGTTAATTATCAATAGGCAGATGAGTGTTCGGATAATCGCAAGGAGAAAAATTTAATTGTAGATTGAACTAATTATAAAAATCGCACTTTAAAGTTTAAATCACTTAGAATTATATATAGCCCTAATGGAAAGAATCGAATGAACTTGCATTTAAAAGTGTTTCGAGTATAGCCGTTATTTTTCCATCATTTAATTGTTTGAATTGTATTGTACCGAACGGTATATAACTCGGAGATAAACCCCCTAAACAATGTCAAGTCAAATAGAAAGATGAGTCCGTTACTTTTACTTTTCTACTAATACTACTAAACCGCAATTACAATCGTTCAAATTTAACTATTACAGAAAGCTGACACTTAATGCTGCCCGCTTCCGCAACTATTAATACCTCTAATACTAGTCGCAATACGATTAAACAAAACTTCCGCCATTGTATCTTACCCTATATAAAATAGTAAAAAAGTTAACTCCACTTCTAGACTTCAAACACCGAATCGAAGAACAGAGCATGAAATTATCTACCGGAATTCAAATTATTAGACTATCTACAAGCAATCAAACTGATCGCCCAAGAGAAAAAATTATTATCACTACCTCATGTGTCAATAATAATAAAATAATAGTTTTTTTTTTGGCTAACAAAGACATTGTTAACGATTTAGTCCACAGTCACGAAGTAATTGAACAACACTTCATAAACGCTGAAAACTAAATTTATCTTTTCTCTGTAAGTCCAATCATCCCAAACACAGTTCTAAAACTAATCTTAAAAAATATCATTCAGCTCCAATTAGCCTCTTACATTTCCCTGTTGCGTGTTCAACCACAAGATTCCGAATTCAGCTACATTATAAGCTAGGCAAGTCTACATTAACATGCCAAATAATGTTAAAATTCCGGACTCTCATTTCTATTAAACTACAACGATAGAAGTTACAGAATGTTCTTCGACGACAGGTGTCGCGGTACTGGATACAAGGGTGACGATTGTTCTTTAAACAGCGAAATAGAACAATATAACTACGTCGGAAATAGCTCCTATCAAGTTGACCAAACCGGCCTTCTCACAGCCGACTTTTGGCATACCACAACCTGCGGAAATTGCAAATAACCACGAAACCAAACATTTAAAAAAGGTCAAAATTCTCCCGCTCTTCCAGACATCTCTACTTAACCAGATAATTAATTCCAGCTCAAGCACTGCATCTATAGCCTTAAAGATCGGAAAATCCAGGAACAGAAAAAAAGGAATATACTGATGATTCGGAGAACAGTGTGGAAGAAGAAACAACAGAAGAGTCAACTGAAATATCGTTAAACAACATTTTCAAGGATTACGTTTAAAAAATAGCAAAGAGGAACCTGAAACTGAAACCAATAAATCTACTCTGCTAAATGTAGGTATGAGTAAAAATTCACAAAATGTATACCTCATAGAGATCGAATTTTCTAATGATATTCGAGGTCTAATCCAGCATCTAAAATTCTGTTATGCCCACATTAGCTACCGACAAACAAAAATTATAATTACAAACATTATAAAAACATTAAAACTAAGAATTTCAACCCCAGCAAACAACCAATAAAAGTTTAAACTGTTATCATGAAGCATGTTATAATTTCATGGAATTCTAACGACATTTATATCCACTACGGGGACCTGTAGATGTTAACCTATACGTACAGTCCTCTCCATTTTATGCATCCAGGAGATCAAACCAACCTTTGGAATTAAAAAATACCAATGTTTTCCAGTTTAATTAATTTCCAGAAAGATGTGTTGATGAAGGCGTACTGCTGCTTGTTTGAAACGATATGAAGTACAATCACATTAATCTTTTATCACACAAATTGGCTCGTTACTATTTTCGCTCCGACTCCACTTTCAATTTGCACTGTTTACATTCCCGCCGATCAAAAAATACAAGCCGACGACCTGTTCAATACTCTTCTATGTATTCTCCCACTGTTAATACGCACCGGCGACATCACAAGCTGAGGTAGAGGAAATACAACGTAAAAAGTCGAATCCTAGAGGAAATAATCGAGAACGCTAACTGAGTACAATTACTCACCGGGGAACTTATATACTACAATTTTTTGCATTAAAAATGGTTTGCAATACAGTTCATCTTGCCTCAACTGTTGCATATCTTCCACCATCTGATTTGGCAAGAAGTGATTATGATCGGTCATCATATACAAGCAAATCTTACGTTCAACACACTTTAAAAGTACAACTGAACTTAAATAGGACCTGCCAGAAAATAACTAGTCAAAATTACACAGAAAAACAAAAAGGTGCTCACACCCACAAGTAACATCTTTCCTGATATACAAAACTTATCCTAGACACTAGTCACAATAGCTCATTCTTGTCCATTTCCACGTCTTCCAACTGTACGACACAAGGTGGTTCCATGATGGTTTACAAAAAGTGCAGAAGCTGTTCGGAATAGAAGAGCACTACGTATGGTCAAAAAAACTCATTTACAAGAGAATTTACTGAACTGAAGACGATTAAGAGTTACATCGAGAAGACCCTTAAAACAAGCTAAAAGAATCTCTTGGTTTAACACTCATGATAAACAAAATCCTGGTAATCGACCACATTAAAAGTTTTACAAAACTTACAAATTTATTCACATTTCTAGTGATAAAAATCGGCCCCCTTAATTTTTGTAAAAAATCCGCATTCAGCAGAGAGCTACAGACTGATTTCATTAACATCAGTTCTTGGTAAAGTATTAGAGAGAACAGCGAACAATAGACCAACGTGGGAACTGAAATCACAAAACTTGCTATCCAAATATCAACGTGGCTTCTGCAAAAATCGAGCAAGAATAGATCAAGTCTTTATCTGCAAGAATCAATATTACAAGCATTTTCTAATAAACGTCATCTGTTGGCTTTCTTTTTTCGACACAATTTACACTTGCGGCTTTCGGGGTCGACTACCCGTTTTTATGGCCAACTTCCTGTCCAATGGTTTTAAAGTAAAAGTGGAAGGTAGATTATCAGAAGCAGAACTTGTACAAAATGGGGTCGCTCAAGGCTCAGTTCTCAGCCGGACTCTGTTCGATATAGTTATTAACAATTTCATCGGGGACATTCAATCGTTGGTAAAAATAGATCTCTTCTTTGATGATGAAGCAATGTTCCTCATGAGTGTAAATGTAGAACACGGTGATCTCATTATACAAGAAACGATCAACGAAATCATAACTAGAGCCCTCAAAACAACAAAAGTTACCCGTTTTTGCAGAATAAATTCTTACAAAAAAAACGTACCTATCCTACTTAATATTTAACCTATTCAAGCCTAATGTTGTATTGGCTATTTCAATTTTCTTTGTTCAGCAAATAAAATCGCGCACAGCAAAATTAATATTGAAAAATCTATCACACTCGCCATATGGAGCCTGCCGTTCTTCATTCATGTTGATATACCGCTGTCAGATCCACTCGAAATGTGATTATGGGTCTTCCTGCTTTCTAAAAAATCCAATACGGATCGCTTCAAACTGGATTCCATCCACAATGCTTCTTTTCGATTAGTTACTGCCGCGAACGTCTATTGTGAAGTTTCATGTGGCCTCCACCGCTACCACATGACTACCTTACAGTAAACCTCCTATTACGCACAACTGTAAACCCCGGCCTTCCAGCAGCAAAGAGTGTTTTACAATCAGCCCGGAGCCAACGAAGACTAGACTGTTAGCATTTCGAATAGAACGCATCTTATCTGGCGTATCAGAATCTCTTTACAGCGATTTATCAACGATTCAAGAAAATATAAACGATAAATCTACAAAAATCTTTCCTTCACAAAATTGACTTCATTTCACTATTCACTATTGCCAAAAATAAGCATTCTTATTTTCCCGCGGTCCACAACCTACTTTCAATCCAACAAAATAGAATATATTCCATTCCGATGATACAAAGCCAGCAAAATTTGCTGATTATGCAGTCGCGGTTGATCATACCGTTATCCTCAGATTTTCGCTTCCGCCCCTATTCTCCATTCTGCCTGCAGAAATATATGACATTCCGCTAGCTTTGAAATACACGATTAAATCCAACCAAAAAATAATTAACAATAGCTATTGATGTTTTTTACAGTCTTGTATAACATCCAACAGGAATCAACCATAAATTCATTAACAACGGTAGCCTTCTTATAGATTCTTCCTAATGCATGAATATCAAGAAACCTCATGGCCGACCATGCTGTAAAAAGGAGCCATCCAGAATGCTACCGGTTTCAAGATTCAGATGCCACTCAGTAACACTAAGAAAGCAATGAAAACTATTTTTCGGGAACTGTGGCAACAAATAAATGGGCGTAAGGACAAAATCCATCTTACCTCCATACAGTAAAATTAATAGGTTCGTGAATGGGAAAGTTTCAATCTGAAAGTTAAAACGGATCGGCAGTGTTCTGTCACCTTTGTATCAGCCATTCACTTCTTACAAGTGGGTATACATTTCAGAATCATACTCCCCACTGCGACAGATGTGGAATTCCTATCATCGTCCGCCACCTTTTATCTGTCCAAAGATTCGGCATCCTCCACATTTTTTCTTTGCAATACTCAAAAGGTCTGAGACTTTTTTTTTTTTTTAATACGTTTATTTATTGTCGCTCAGCAACTCTGGCTATTTGCGACGAATACATAAAGTTTACATCTTATAAATAGATTACGTAGCGATTGATTTTAAATATTTCATAGGATTTTACGACAGATTTAAATTTAAGTTAGTTTATATCTTATATTATACAGTACAAAGAGGTTGACTTTAAATATTTTATGAGATCTTTAGAAACCAATTAATCATCGCTCAAAATGTCGTAGAGCGATTTCCCCTCGAGGTTGCAGTTTTTTCTATGTTCCACATATTTTTTACATTTGCACAGTAGATGTTGTACTGTAATGATTTCGTTGCAAGTATGGCATTGAGGAGTTTGTGTTTTTTCTAAGATGTATTTATGCGTTATCGAACAATGACCAATTCGGAGACGTGCTAGAACGATTTCTTCTTGTCGATTGGTTCGATACGATGTTTCCCAATGTTGAAGTTCCTTTTTGACGAGAAATAATTTATTTGAACTTTGGGTTTGTTGCCATTCGGTTTGCCATTTTTTCTGAATAATTTTCCTAATTGATTTGGTTAACAACTTGCCCTCTTTTTTCGCCTTATTGATGCAAGAATTAGCGAGTTGAAAGGTAGAATACCATGGAGGTCGATCTGGCGAGTGGATGGTATAAATAGGTTGAGTGTAATTCAATTCTGCAATTAATTTCATATACTGTATCGGAAATGGCTTTTGGATTCTGGATTTTTTATCATACTGTTGTACAAAGTTTGGAAACATGTTCTTTTGGTTGGAAGGGTTTGCGGTGTTAGCTGTTAATTTGACGAAGTGTTTTAGCGACAAGAGACGTCTTCTGAGTTTTAAGGGTAAAATATTACTCTCAGCGTGTAGACTAGCGATAGGACTGGTATGAAATGCACCTGTAATGAGGCGTAGAGCGGTGTTTTGTACTGGATTTAATTTTTCGAGATGATTTGTCTTCGCGCTATTATATATGACTGATCCATAATCCAGCTTGGATAAAGTCAATGCGTATATAGGTTTTTCAATGTTTTCCTGTCTCCGCCCCATTTTGTGTGTGCAACCATTTTTAGTACATTTAGGGATTTATAAGTTTTTATTTTCAAGTTTTGTAAATGATGTTTCCAAGACAACTTGCGGTCAAATGTCATTCCAAGGATTTTTATGGACTCGCAGCTTGATATGGGAATATTGTTTAGCTTGATGTTACATTCGGGAGGAGCAGAACGTTTGTTGCTGAATGTAATCGCTTTGGTTTTGCTTGTTGAGAAGGATAGCCCATTAGCTAGAGCCCATTCTTGCAGTTTATTGGTGGTGTTTTGTAAAGCGGTGTTCAAACTACATAAATTCGAAGATGTCATATAGATGACTAGGTCGTCGGCAAATACTTGATATTTAATTGGTGGTGCAACAAGCTTAGCTATGTCTGTTATACCTATGATGAATAAGGTAGGGCTGATTACCGATCCTTGTGGTGTACTACTTTCTTGAATTCTCGGGGAAGATAAGATGTCTTGGATCCGTACTTGGAATGTTCTAATTGATAAGAAATTTTTTATGAAGTACAGCATATTTCCTTTTATATTCCATTCTTCCAGCATTTTTAGAATTTTATATTGCCATATTCGATCAAAGGCTTTTTCAAGATCGAAGCTTACCAGCATAGTAAATTGATTAGTCACAAAACCATCACAGATTTGCTGATGGAGCCTGATAAGATGGTCAATCGTATTCCGACCTGAGCGGAAACCGTACTGCAGAGGGTCTAGAAGATTTTTTTGTTCGAGTGTCCATTTTAGCCGGTTGTTTATTATTTTCTCCATAACCTTGCATAGCGTATTTGTTAATGAAATAGGTCGATAGCTGGCTGGTAAGAGTGGGTCTTTTTCTGGTTTTAATAGGGGGATAATGTGAGCAACTTTCCAGCTATCTGGTATCTGGTTCGAACTCCATAAAAAGTTGAAATATTTGATTATAGTTTGAAGAGAACCAACATTCAATTTTTTGATCATTTCTATGTGGATATTGTCCGGTCCAGCTGCCGACGATTTCATATGTTTTAAAGTGAAGAAGAGTTCATTATAGGTGAGGGGCAAATTGTATTCCTGAGGACTAGTCTCGATGCAATCGACTTCTCGTTGTTCGGCGGCCTGTTTTTTGTTTTGAAACGATATTGAATAATTTTCCTTGGATGATGATTGATAGAAATGATTCGCAAAGCATTCGGCTATGTCTTGCTTTTGCTGGATAAATTGTGAGGTTGGTTTAAGTACCGTGATCGAAGTAAAATGTTGCTTGTTTGAAATCATTTTTACTTTATTCCAGACTTCTTTTACCGGTGTATGGACGTTAAACGAGGATGTAAATTTGATCCAGGACTGTTTTTTTGCTTCTCGAATAGTATGTTTACAATTTGCTCGAGCGATTTTAAATTTACTTAAATTTTTCTCCGTAGGATGACGTTTAAAACGGGTGAGAAGGCGGTTTTTTTGTTTTATTGCAAATTTGCAATCGTTATTCCACCAGATTGTTTGTTTCCTTATTGTGTTTGAACTATTTTTGGGAATATTTTTGTCTGCAGCACTGATGATTTGATTTACGATTACATTGTTCATCTCGTTGGCATCTGTGCAATTTCCCGGAAGCTGTAGGTTTATGGAGTTGGTAAAGTTAGGCCAGTCAGCATCCTTGATTCTCCATGTTGGGTATTTTTTATTTTGATTGATGTCGACGACCGTTTGTATAGAAATTAAGATGGGAAAATGGTCGCTTCCGAAAAGAGTGGGGAGAGTTTGCCACTCAAGCATCGGAGCTAGAGCACTGCTGCATATTGAGACATCTATAGCTGACAAGCTTCCGTTGAAAGAGTTGAAGTGAGTTTTGGCTCCATTGTTGAGCAGGGTTAGATTGTGACGGTCTATAATTTTTTCGATGATTCTTCCTCGATCATTTGTGTACTCCGAGCCCCATATAAAGTTATGAGCATTAAAATCCCCACTGATTATAAATGGAGTCGGTAATTGGTTTATTAGGTGGTCTAGGCTGAATTCTGTAATTTCGTCGGAATGATGAAGGTACAAAGAGCACAAAGTAATTTTGAGTGGACTTCTTATAGTGATCGCCGCTGCTTGTAAACTTGTTCGAAGAGTTAATATGTGGTGGTATAGGTTATTTCTAATACCAATAAGCACGCCACCGTTAGCAATTGTATCAGTAGCTACGTCAGTACGACATAAAGTGAAGTTTTTTAATTTGTAAATTTCATTTTTTTTCAGTCTAGTCTCTTGCAGGAAGATGAAATCTGGGTTATTTTGAGCGATTATAATTTGTAGTTCCGGAAGTTTACTCCGAAGACTATTTAAGTTCCAATTTAAAATCTTCATAATAAATCTATCTGGGTGTGCCATTCTGCAAGTGGTCATGCTCCAGTTTTTTGATAATTTTTGTGAATTTAATTTTGGTACTTTTATGGGTAAGAGGAACGCGTATTTCTTTCAACATCTGAATCAGTGGGCGGACGTCGCTAATCTGCATGTCGTCTATTACTTGTGCCACATTTTGTGCATTTGGTCCTTTGCACATGTCAATGAAAATCATTAGATTTTGAAAGTTGAGAGGGTATTTATTTTTATTTTGGGTGATGTGCTGTTCAAGCGGAGCAAAAATTTCTTTTAAAGTTGGTTTCGGTTTACCAGGCTCGGGTTCTGATTCAGTTTCTTCATCAGATTGCGAGTCAGATTCGTTTAGGTTTGGAGCTGATTTGGGTGGCTTTCGTTTCTTTTTGGCCGATTTATCCGGTTTTTGGTGTGCAACGTCATTGCTTTTCGTCGAGTGAGAAGTAGATGACTCAGGACGAGGTCGTTTGAATTTTTCCGTTTGCAATGGAGGAAATTGTGTGGCCTCTAAATTGTTATCACGTATGACTAAGTTCACTACGAGTTCTTTTGATTTTAAATGAATGATTATGCGATTTTTACTGACTTTTGACGCCGCGATGATGTTCTTAGGATTTTCGATTATACTGGTTTTAGTTAACGCAATCAGGTAATCACGTATTTTATAGTCGTTTATACAATTAAAAACCATACCTTGTTCTTCAGTTGGATGCTGAATTTCCGTGATCGGAGAAATTTTGGTTTTAGCTATCTGAGCGTAAGATGAGTTGGTTTGAACGTTCATGCTCGGTGACGTAGATAACGTTGCCGTAGTGTTAGATAATTGCTGGTCGGCCATGCCGACCGGCGTAATTGATAACGCCGATGATTAAATCCGATATCACGACGAAACTTGAATAGCGAGAGTCGAAAATTAAGAGATAAGATTATTATTATACAGCTATTATTGTTTTATTACTTTGAGAGAGAAACACGAACGCGAAACACGTGAACTTCACTTTAAAGCATAAAATCAAAAGAATCGGTCTGAGACTTTATATTACTCTGTGTGAAAAAGTTGTGAAAATTTTTACATCGACATCATGGAGAAATATGATAGCTTATTATGTTATTGATTTGGAATCTTAAAAAATAGCTTTTCGAATCCTACATTAGAACTATCACTATTTCTATTACCTTCAGTCGGATAAAATTCATTTTTTTCCAATTTCTCTCTTTTTTTTTTTTTTAAATTTTTATCATGAATATTGTTTCATAACTTTGTTGTAATGTTTTTATTTTTAGTTTTATATAAAAATGTATTTGTCTTTTAATCAAAAACTAGTAATAATAAGAGATTGTGAAAAATCTTTAAATTTTTCAAAAATTCCTAACTTCCTTAAATTTTTTCTCCCTAAGCCGCTACTAGCATCACTAGCACAACTTGACTATAAAGATGAGACTACAGTCGAAATCTGGTTTATCGAACGATGATTCTAATCGCAATAAGGTATAATATAAATAAACATTACAGCAAATTAAAAGTCCCCATAATACTTTTTTGCCGAGTAAATAATTTCAAAAACAATTTATTCCAAAACAAACATTTGGAAGATGCTGTGTAATGAAAAATTAGCCGGGGAAATTAAAACCCAGTCTTCAATGAAACAAACGTATCGCACGTTAATAGATAAAATAAATGAAATTAAATCAATTAAGATACAAAAATTGGTACCTGCAACATTCGCTCTCATTCATGTATCAGTTGAAATCTTCAAAAGACACTTACGTCGTACAAAATAATTTTAAGAAAGAACTTACCAATTTAGGTTCATCATATCTTTAATATTAAAATTGCTTTTGAAATAAAAAATAAAAAAAAATACAATTGCCATTTAGCTCAGTTAAATTTGGTATCATACACTTGTTCATTGTAAAGGTAGAACCATCTAAACGGGAAAAAACAAAAAAAAACAGATTAGCAATATATGTTGCAACATAAATATTATTAACAATTCGGCAATTCCAAATGCTTTCGTAGAAAAGAACCTAAATGTGTGAAATATGCTGACGATATGAAAAAAAAAGAAGCAAACCTTTGTACGTTAATTGCCGTAGGGAATACACCGCCAGCTCGAGAAATTGTCCTTCTTTCAAAAATAATATTGAATTACGAACAAATCAACCGTTGATAGGGACTATCAAAACCAGATGAAAAAACATCAGCGTTAAAAAAAATTTTTCGGAGAATAGTATCTTTTGCGCAAATTTCTAAAACAGATCCATTTCCGATTTCAATCGCTCTGAGTCAACTGAAGAATATGATTGCACACTTATCAATCGAGATCTAATATCCGATTAGTTAATACATCAGCAATGATTACGATTATTATTTATGAATTACAGCCCACAAATAATGGATTATTAAAACTGAAACCAACTCACCGGAAAATTCGAAGGAGTAATTTTATAAATTTAATCACTTAAAATGTTAACAGATTAATTGGTAAAAAAGACATAATAGAGTTATGTCTCTATGATAAGAGAACATTGACATAGCCCTTATTTTGGAGATACATCTTACTGATAAATTCTATGTAACATTTAAGGGATTCAAAGTGTGGCCATCCTGATGGCAAGACTCACAGTGGCTCTGCAGTTTTAATTAAGTCGAACTTTAAACACCGATAGCGTAAAAAGTATTATACACGACAAATTCAAGTTGCAACAGTAACGGCTACGGTTAATAATAATTTAACATACATTTCAACAATCTATTGTTCCCCTAGACATAATATTAAGTTAGATCAATTTGTTCAACTTTTTAAAGATTTCGGATGAAGATTTGTCAGAGGTAGTGATTTTAATATTAAACAATAATGTTTGACAATTTCCAAAAAATGAAAGGCCTATAATACTTTCACTGTGAATATATATCATTAAGAGAATCAATACATTGGTCTTCTACCAACTTTCTTTTTCATATACAGTGGAAGCTCTTTAATCCGGCACGTCCGGGACCTTTGTCGTGCTGAATTAGCGATTGTGTGGGATTATCGAACGTCAATAATTTTAACAGGATACCAAAGATAAATCATTCTAGATAAAAATGCAGATATTAAAACATGTATTTTACGTACCTGTGAAGGTAATAAGTATCCAACAAAGTAAATACATTCAGTATGTATTTCATCATTCTAGCAACTGCAGGGTTTACATAAAAACAGTGTACAAAAATTAAATCCAAACATTTAATATTTATTTTTCATCTAAAAAAATAAAACAATACACGACACAAAAGAAAAATTAATATATTTACATGAGCGTTATTGTTTAAAAAAGTCTCTGATATCACGTTGCTTCCGAGATTTTGATCTCTTCTTCAAAAAGTCGTTACGGATTATAAATAAATTTAAGAGTTCTGTAGAGTTGTAGCTTTTGTTGGATTCAGCAAATTTTATAAATGTATGCAATAAATCAGAAGCGTGTTTCCATGAGACTTTAGCTTCATCTGCCACGGCCTACATCTTCGTCCAATTCCACCTCCTGAACCTGAGTTTCTTGTGGGTTATCAAAACTTTGTATAATCTGTTCGTCACTCAGTTCTTCGACCACTGGCACACATTTGTCGATTTCAATCCAGTCTATAACTTCTCACAAGGTACATCTCTTAAAAGTTCTACCAAATCTAGCACCATATTTTGACCATCATCGGTAACATTTTGATTTTGATCTGCATGTTCATCATTAGGCCAAAGTTCGCGCCAGGGCCGTTGTAGAGTCACTTCTTTCACTAGATTTCAAGGTAAGGCAGTTGCGAAAATTGCATCTTTAACGTTAAACTGTTTTTGAAAGTCTGTTACATCAGAGTCAGCGTCCAAAAGGCCTTGCACACAAATGATCTTCTATAGAAACACTTGAAATTTTGAATCACACCTTGATCCGTCGGCTGAATCAAGGACGTGACATTTCGTGGTAGGTAAACTGCAAAAATATTTCCAGAAACCAAATCAGAAGCAGGGGGATGAGCGGTACAGTTGTCTAACAGCAAAAGTGCTCTACTGTCTTCTGGCATTGCACGTTTCTTAAAGTTTTCCTTCACATCAGGGGCAAAATGATGGAAAAACCAGTCCTCGAACAAATTTGCCGTCATCCATGCATTGCTCTGCGCATTATAATGTACAGGTAAGTTTACAATTCCTTTTAATGCTCTAGGTTTTTTATACTTACCAACCAGAACAGGTGTCAGCTGATGGCCGCCAGAAGCATTTGCACACAACTAAACAGTCAACCAGTCTTTATTTTTCTTAAATCCCTTAGCAGATTTTTCATCCGCACCTGCCAGAGTAGATGTTGGTAAACAACGCCATAAAAGCATTATAAATTTGACAACGGGTTAATCCCTACTGAGAAACAAGGCTGCTGAACGTGTTCTTATACCCTTCAGCGGCATTTTCATCGGCTGATCTGCTTTCTCCAGCCACACCTAGCTTCCGTATACCGTGTCGAATCTTAAATTTTTGAAACCAACCATCGAAAAACACACACGCACTTTCAATATTCAGATCACGGTGAAACTGTTTTGCTTTTTTGAGCCCAGTCACCGGTTCTCCTTCTGATCGTTTAGCACTAAACCAAGTATATATGGCACAATCGAGAATTTCATCTTTAGATTTCTTCAATGTGTGTCTTGATTCTACATTCTTTGCTGTAACAGCTTGAGCAGAAAATTTCTTGAGTCCATCTTTTTGGTTTTTTATATCGTAAACTGTTGATGAACCAATATTGAAATCATGCATTATGATGTTTCTGTCTTCACCTTTTTCGATCTCTAGCTTTTGCTGTATCATGAGAGTCGGGCGTTTATTCTTATTAGCTTTATTAACACTCGAAAAACTCGTACTGGGTTCCGAGAACATTGCACTAACGTGATTTGTACCTTAGAACACAGGAAACACTATACTGAAATGAATACTGATAACTGATTACTTATAGTTAGTTACGATAAACACTGAACGAGTTAAAACCGCGGGAATAAGAGTTCTTGATATTACCGTATAAACAAAGACAAACTGATAAGCCAACTGTCCGGTACAGCCGGTGTAGTGGGGGACGTCGAATCCACCCGAAAATACCCGAACACGGGTGGCTCAATCAATGACTGCCGAACCGTAGAATGCCGGACTAAAGAGCTTCTACTGTATCTAGAAATTATTTATAAATAAAAAATGGCATAGATTTAACGTTAAATCATGTACCTCAATTGGTAGCAAATTGGTAGCACGATGACAAAATGAAAACCTCTTCTTGGTTTAATAAAGAAGAAAGTAAATTGGCGTGTCTTTCAAAAGGCATTAGACTGTAACTTAAGTTTTGCACGCACTCTGTTGAAAACCACATTGGCTATAAAGTCAGCAGTAAACAGTTTAAAGTTCGAAACGGTTAATTGTATAATCCCTAGTTAGGAATTTGGTTAAGCAAAGAATTGTCAAAAAGCGATGACATAATTCTCCTAGCGCTATCGATAAAAATATGATTTACCCGTATTAATCGTCAATTATAAAAATTAACAAAAAATCGGAATAACTTGAGAACTTTTCACTTCACGATGATTCTATTAATTTTGAAAACCTACTCGCGATTTTAATGAACCGCAAGTCTATAAAGCACCAATTATGGGTTGGATAGAAGAAATGAAATCCGTAGAATTCGCCAATAATTTGAAAAATGTATTCACAGTGTGACAAACATAAAGTTAGATATCGCTGCGCTTGATTTAAACTTTAACGTTCATCGAATTATTAGTTACTTTACCCAAATTTTGTTGTTCAACCGCAGTTGTTTTGGGAAAAAATTCTTCCAGCCTACATTTAGAATGATTAAGGGGTTTCCGCGTAAAAGTATTCTATTGATGACGCACTTAATGTGATTTCATGTCCGAAATATGTAACACTTAAATGGAAATTGGCCAAAAATTCTGATAAACCTCTTGACTTGTGCTCGTTGTATCGATCAATTTCGTTACTTTCGGTGTGTCAAAAATTTAGAAAAAACCACTACTAAACTCGTCAAAAGATCTATCGAAAAAAATAGTGTTATTACCGAAACTTTCAATTCGGATTTCAGAACAATCATTCTACAACGGACCAAGATTGTTCGACTATATTTCTTGATGTTGTATCGACCCTTGAGACATGACCTGTGACGTGAAAGTTTACTCCATAAATTGAATGCTTTCAGGAAATCACTGTCAGCTGTAACGATCATCCCTTGAAAATAATGTTACGTTGTGTCTTACAGAGACGCAATATGCCATGAATATTTAACACAAGCTGGAAGGCCGCGGAGGTGTTCTTGGTCTGGTGTCTTATTTCTTCTATATACATCGGATATACCAGCAACTAACACCGCAATAGCACTATTTGTTGATGATACGGCAATACTTGTAATAAGAATATAGAAATGAGAACGCTTCTAGCCTGTTGCAAAAAGCAGTTGATAAATTAGTAAAATGGAAGATTGAGCTTGAAGCTAAATCACAACGTATATGTGTTTTTTCGTTGAGAAAAACGAGGCAAATACCTATTAAATTAATAATCCTACCATTCTTAAATTTCTTGGCTGCACATATTTGGGCGAAAGTTTAAAACCGCATGTTAAAATGAAATGGAAAATTGCATCGGTTTTACTGGAAATGTAAATTTCAACGTCTAATATACACCGCTGTAATCCGACCCATACGTATGTACAGAGCGAACCTATGAGAATGCGTTAAATCATCGAACGGAAAATTCAGGTCACCCAGAACAAGTACGAAAAATTTATTTCTTGTAGCGAACAGAATTTTGATTTATTCTATTATTATTTTACTAAGAAAAATTTCTGAAAAAAGTCTATTTTTTATTGCACCCCTAACAATCCGAATAATCAGTTTTTCAGCGGATGGATAAAGACGCAAATTTACGATGAAAAATCTAATAGAAATCCCCCTAAAACACTTTTTTAAGAAGGCGTTTTTCTTAAAGTTTTTCAATTTTTGACGGGTATTTTAGGGAAATTTTACCGGTAATTATTACTGCAGAGGCGAGGAGTAAAAATACTGTAACGGTGAGACGGTCAAAAAATTAGTTTAATGGTTAGGCAGCGGTATTTCGTGTTTGGGTAGAGCTTGATATCCCACTGCCGCATATTGAAACTTCCGAAAAATTTCACTCGCGCTGTCCTAATGTCCACAGTTGACGCGCCCTCAAAAACAAAAATCAGTGCTTTAAACTACATTAATTGAAATATAAATTAAAATATTACTGTATAAAAAAATATTTCCCATTTAAAAGAACTCATTTAGCAACAACAAAGTCCCTCAATCGTTAGGAAACGTTTTTTTTTTCTTTCTTTTATTTTCATAGAATCCTGTTCTAAAAGTAGCACAGCCCAAAGACTTTGATGTATCCTGACATCTGTTTAACGGAATTTTCATCCTTAGTCTTTCGATTTTCCTACTTTGTAGCATTCACATCTCACTGCAGTCGCCTACGTTTTAGTCATAGTTTGTTTCTTTCATCGTTTTATTCCCACTTATTTCTTCTCCATTTTATATGCTCCGCCTTTTTATACGCGCTGATCGTATGATTTTTGGATGCCCTTTCATCGCGCTCTTCATTCTGTCCTTTCCTTCCCTTCCTGCTATACCGGCTCTTTTATTGTTTCTATCTTTTGAAAAAATCGAATTACACGTTCCTTTCCTTCCCTAGTTCTTAGGCCAACGGTTACGTCAACGAACCCACAGAAGAGAGAAATAAATAAATAATTATTGCTTCGAGTGGAGCGATTTGTTTTATTTTCGATCGAGCGAACGCGTGACAATTAAAACGATAAAAATAAAAGTATAAGAAATGTCAGTTGATAAAAAAAACATCGGTCTGTGATTCGGCATTATTCTGCGGCTTTCTGCTATCAACTGCCTTTCGAAAACAGCTTATAAAAGTTCAGTTTAAATTTTGGAGAACAACTTTTTCTTATACCAACAACAGTAATGTAAATCAGGTGACATTCGCAAAGCGGTGTGCTTGTTCTGAGGAAATTTTCAGTTCTAAAAATCACCATGGATTGGTGCATATTTGACTGGAACGGGCGAACTCTTAACGTAAACATGAAGGCATTTTGAATCAGAGAATGTTATGTTTTTTCGACAGCTATATCGTTTAAAAAACGATCTAATCGTTTAAGGACGATCTCTTCTTTTCGATAAGCCTAGATCTCTGGATTATATTTGGTTAAAACAGATAATTTCCTAATGTAAAAATAAAAGCGTATGGGTGAATAAGAACATGTTTAAGCGTTTTCGACTATTGCCGTAATGGTGATTTACGTGATTTTGAGGAGCTCCGAAATTGTAGTTTGTTATTCAGTGAAGCAGTTGCATAAGTAAAAACAAGATATGACAATTAAATCGAGAGAAACACCGTTACGTCACTTGTTGTCTCATTTTTCTACCAACACCATTTGGCCCAGTTAGTGCGGCAACATTACAGGAACTACGGTTAGTTTTCTATCTTTTATAACAGTGACACTGTGTGGCGAATGCTTTAAAAAAAGAACCTATTATTTCTCCAAATGATTAAAATTCACTAAAATATATAACGATTTTTTTTCTTCTTTAATTATTACTTTTGTCCGTCCATATCAAGTACGCATTTTCTATTACGTTTATTGATTTTTCGATGGAAAACTCTAAAGCCCGATATAGGGCGTAATTGGAAATAACATTCCGTGGTTAATTAAATGCACCAATTAACGGAGTCGCAACTGTGTTCTACCATCGTTCGTTAAATATAAAAAACTGGCATAATTATAATCATCGAGATTTCTTCCTAATTTAAAATAAGAATAATCTTTAATTTTTACCCAGTTAAGTCTTTATAGACACTGTTTAATTTAAAAAATTTCAAATAAATTTTTCAGGAATATATTTTTGTATTTGGGCAATCCGTGTTTTAAATATTTACCTTAAGGGGATCTGGTATATATGTACATACATAAAGAAGGTATAAATACTAGGCACATATAAGTGCGTACGTGTTTTGCAAGGTGCATGTATCTCAATTCTTACGGCTACTGCAACGAATTTCGGAAATATAATGTCAGATCTAATTTTTAATTCTCAAACTAAAATATCGCTCGTTGAGGATCTCGGAAGAACGCTGAGTTTTAAAGCAAGTGATATTTTAGTGCTCGGTCCCAACTGATTTGCGGTATAAGCGTTTGCTACTAATACTATTCGCTAGACGAACTTTACCGGGGTTAGCAGCAACTTTTGTTCTCCGAAACATTCGTGAGCTTTCATATTGTGTGATGAGTGTGAGCTATTTTCATTCAGTTTTATTTTAAAAGGTTAATTTTTTAAAATAACGAAATTTCACAGCGTTTCGACGACATGACCAGGAAATTTCTCCGTGTGTCATTTTTGAAATTAAATAAGACGAATATTGAGTATGAAGTAAAAAAGTGCTTGGTCGAAAATGATTTTTCTGTAGTGCTGCTCTCTAGTGGTTGCAAGATAAATTATAACTTATAAGAAATTCCGTCCTAGTGCACGCAGAATATAGGTAAACAAGCAGACCACGAAACTAATTTTTACTTATTGCTGGTAGTTATTGCAATTTCTTTTAATTATGCGGCGAAACTAGTTTAAAAATGTTTTACAGAAACGGAAAATTGAACGAGAAAAACGACGAAACTAAGCATTTTGATCTAGAAATTATTTTCCGTCTTCATATCGTGTTATACTTTTTACGGTTTCTTTTTAGTTTCCTCCCCCTCCCACAGATCGGTAATGATTAGGTTGAGTATTGTATCTACTGTATGTTTTGAATGGCTACAAAGGTTTTTAGAATTTCTGACTTTAAATGTCGTCAGAGCGACATGTTCTATTGAACTTTGCGATGACTTATATTTATATTGCTGTTTTTTTTTTTTTTTTTGCAAGGAGGCATTAAATAAATATACATAAAACACACGAGTATTGTAGAAAATAATAATTGTTGTAAAAAATATAAAATACAGCCGACATGTTTCGGAGTTACATACTCCATTGATATAAATCGGTACGAAAAAATTGTTTCAAGTTTTATTTGGTACGTCTCTAGCCTGATCACATTATTCACGATGTGAACATGTGAGTTCCATGATATTGCTTATTTATGAAAATAAACCTTTGGCGCCGCAGGATATATAGATTTCATTTCAATTAAAAGCCTCATGATTGCGATAAAAAAGTATTCTTATCGTATCTGCAACTCATTTGAATTTCACAATTAAAAGTGTAGTAGGTTTACTTCCGGCAACAGTCAGTGCACCACATTTGACACGTTTTCTTTTTCGTATCTATGACAAGAGTATTTTTGTAGCGGGAGTTTTATCAAACTTCAAGGTAGTTCGTCGTTGACCGCTATACGTATCTTAAACATACTTACGGATTATTGACATTATGTAGTTCGTTTTTTGTTTTTTTTTTGACGTGGATATGTCTTACCGCTGGGGGTTAGCCAAATTGTTCGTCACGCTTTTTTTAAGAGCAAAAACTGTAACGCTATTTAATTAAAACATATGAGTTATGTCAACTGAACCGTGTGATATTAATTATATAGGTGATCAAAATAAGCTCAAGAGGGAACAAGACGAACCTGCTGTGTCGATAGAAGACCAAAAGAAGAAAGCAGCCGCAGATCGTAGTAGGCAATATCGTTTACGTAAGAAACTCGAGCAGAAAGGAAAAGGAACGCGGGAAGTTGAGGGAGAGCCAGGAGATGAATCTCAACGTGAACCAGTACCAAAGAGATTCATTTCCGAGAGTATCGTTGCCGATGTGGAATTCACACTAAACGTTTTCGTGAAAATCCTTTCGATGTTGCCTGTACAGTTTGTGATCGTTTGTGGTTTGAAAGAGATGCACGTTCTGCTACATTATTCTGCACAAGAAAGGATCAGCCGAATGCTGTGAAAACTATCGAACTATCTCACTGATACCGCATATAAGCAAAGTGATGATCAAAATGATATACGATCGTTTGTATTCTCTGATGCACACTCAGATTCCGCCAGAGCAGGCTGGTTTTACAAAAGGAAGGGGAACAAGGGAACAGATCCCCTCATTCGTAGATTACTTATTGAAAAAGCGTGTGTATATAATATTCCAGCTGTACTCTGTTTCGCTGATTATAAGAAAGCTTTCGACTGTGTGCATTGGTCGAAAATGTGGTCGATATTAATGGATACGGGCGCGCTAGCACATTTAATATGGCTGATCAGGCAACTATATGAAAAAACTTCAGCAAAAGTTCGGATAAATAATACTAGGGCTGTACCCTTTCACCGCTACTTTTTAACTTATATGGTGAATTCATAATGCGCAGAATACTGCAAATCGGTACAGCAAATGGTACAGTCAACTGGGATGGAGCTATCTCAGTTGATGGGATGTACATCTCTAATCTCCGATATGCGGATGACACTACGTTAGTAGCAAAAAATGGAGAGGAAATGTTATATATTCTGGATCGACCGGTAAAAATCAGTGCAGAATATGGCCTCCGAGTTAACAAAGCCAAAACCAAAATAATGATCGTCGACCGTTTAAGGAATAACTGC
The DNA here is from genome assembly GCA_039619475.1 of Icerya purchasi. NCBI lineage: Eukaryota > Metazoa > Arthropoda > Insecta > Hemiptera > Monophlebidae > Icerya > Icerya purchasi. The sequence continues at coordinate 17,570,628 of CM077116.1, read as the reverse complement.
CCAACAATACGTGAAATTGAGGATATTGAAGTAGTACGCCGCTTTACATACTTAGACTCTATAGTGGAAAACAGCGGCGGATGTAAAAGTGAGATACGCCGCAGAACACAGATTACACGCAACGCAATGAGCCGTTTAAAAAGAATTTGGGCTGACTCCGCTGTTAGTAAAGGTGTAAAGATTCGACTAGTGAACTCCCTCGTCTTCTCAGTGTTTTTACATGGTGCGAAGACCTGGTCGATGACCAGCGCAGACAAAAAACGTATAGACGCACTCGAAATGTGGTGCTGGAGGCGTATACTGCGTGTCCCATGGACAGCTAGGAGAACCAATGCCTCCGTACTAAACGAGATTGGTAACCCGAAGAGGCTATCATCTGTGGTGCTCTGCAGGATACTGCGGTATTTTGATAATGTGATCAGAGCGGACAATTTGGAAACGCTGCTCATCCAAGGAAAGGTCAACGGAAGAAGAAGTCGAGGTCGTGCGCCGACTAGATAGTCAGACGCAGTGTGCAAAGCTGCTGGTCGTACCTTTCAGGATTGTGTACACATCGCAAGGGATCGGAATTGATGTACAGTCTGATCAACCGGATGACAGATCGTAGACACGATACCCCTACATGAGGTGAAACGATTCAATAATAATAATGGTGCCAAATTTTATCGAATTTATGGGCGAAGAACTTGGATTAGAAATGATCTTGCCATTTTTACAACCCGGAATTCAGCTTGTATCGATGCCATCTTCTCTCAACATATTGACAATCTCGAAACACGTTACTATATTTCCTACTTCAGTACACACCGCCCCCTATTGTCTACAACTAACAACAATTCTAGTTCAAAAAATGTAGCAAATACTGTACGATAAATACATAAATTGACCTGTTTAATTGTTGAACGTTTTTTTTTTTTACAGTACTTAAATGGATAAATAAAGTTCGAACTTTGGTGTCTGAAAAATGTCTGCTCAACACATGTTTAATTAGAAGTTTCACGAACACACGGTCCCTATTTAAACGTACCAAAAAAGTTGAAAATTTTTGTCAGAAACAAGTGTATCTGCGAATAAATGACGATTACAGTCGTTCAAATTGCGGCAAGAAGTTAGCGACCTCCTTCTGGGCGGCAAATTTGCTGAAGGCATGCGGCCTTGCGGTTCGCTGTCTAATTGTTTAAACAATTAGGTTATTCGATGTTGATGAAAAACCATCCCTGCGGAAGTCATTTCCACCTCTCGTTGCAAATGCCAAATCATACTTCCACAGAGATCGGTGGGAACTATCTGTGGACACACACAGCACAACTTACAAAAGTTGTCAAATTGAAATAAAAATTGAAACTGACAAGTGATTGATACTTTTTCAATGATGGAGGATAATAATTACCTTTTTGTTCTCCCAGTTTATGGGGAATTCCGCTGCAACGAAGTCTTCTTCATCACCATCCATCAGTGCTGCTGCTTCAGGAGGATTTGGCTCAGAAATCGTAGAGGGAGAAATATCTTCCATCGTATGTGCACACAGTGAAACGTTGACCAACAGTTATTAATCAGAATGTAAACTCTAAGATAATAGAACTTTTTTCGAGACTTTTCAAACGCAAAACTGCCTCTTTATTGTTTATACGTTGTTGCTCACGAGAAGAAACATCTGTCTCTTTAACTCGTAGTAATGTAATAACCACGGAGTGTCGGTTCGTAACCAGGAGAGTAAAGATCTCCTGGAATTTTACATTAGACATTTTTTAGCTGAGGAAAAATAAGACATATCCATGTACCGATGTATCTGCATGCAGCAGCACTGATGGATGGTGATGAAGAAGACTTCGTTGCAGCGGCACTCCCTACGAACTGGGAGAACAAAAAGGTAACTATTATCCTTCCATCATTGAAAAAGTAGCAATCACTTGTCAGTTTTTTTTTTGTTCTTTGCGCTTTTGCTAATTTCGATTAAAAGAAACACGTTCATCCCTCACTGACGGATGTTTTTCATTTAAAGTTTGTAGTCGCAAAATCTTATATTGAGCGTTAGGAGAGAAATTGAAGTATAGAGATAAACGCTTTTGCTGTTGAAAAATGATGATTCAGGTGGTCGTAGTGTTCTATTGTTTCGGCTACCCAACCCGTAATTCATATAATTTTGTCGTTTATTTATGATTCAGGTTGAAGTAATTTTGTGAGTCAAAATATTTGAGCTTATTTCGTCTATATATACTGCAGAAAGCACTTATTTCCCTGTCATCAGCATTCGCCGTGAGAATATATCGGTTTGAAATGTATTTTAATAGATTTCAAATTTACCTGACTTATATTCAAGCAAAAGATGGATCAATTTGTCTTTTTTTCGGATCTTCACGAGACGATATTGCACACTTGAATAATGTAAATTTACTTATTTGATTAATAACATAGTACCATAGAAATATTTAAATTCGAACTAATCGATATAATTAATACTTGTAATCATTAACATTGTAAATGTCACATTAATTACATTAATCGTTTGTATTCACACTCCTCCAAACATCGATATTTATCGTCCTACGATCGATATTTGTTTGCTCTAATTATTATTACGTACCGTTTATTTCGATATATAGCTCAGAGAATACAAGAACGAAATACGCATATATCGACAATGTATTCCCTTTCTGTAATTAAAATTTTTTATCTGTGCCATGCTCTCTATTTGTTGTACGTCACTTTCTATTACCCGTTCTGCTACTAATAAACCTTTCTTTTTGTACCATTTGTCTTTACGTTCAGCTTCACATATCTGATTCCAATCAATGATATAATTGAATAGTGTTTCGTTATATGTTCTGTCTCTGTTGGTTTGGCTCAATAAGATATAAAGAAAAGAAAATACATATGTGATACATATATATATATATATATATAAACTCGTCCATTTTGGCCTCGCAAGGGGCTGCGCCCCTTGACCCCTTTTGCTTACATTTCTATCTCTTTCTCTTCTATACTTTGTATAAAATGATCAAAATTTACAATATAACTCTAAATCGGTCCATACGAATATAACATAATCACAGAAATCCTATAAAATATAACAAACGTTACATAAAATTGGGACATTTTTTATAATGGGGGCTAGTCCAAGAATTACGTTGTAAAATTAATTAATTAATTACAACGTAATTCTTAGGCTACCCCCCATTCGAAAAAATGTCCCAATTTCATGTAACGCTAAATGTCCCAAAAAATGTCCCAAAAAAATGTCCCAATTTTATGTAACGCTAAATGTCCCAATTTTATGTAACGTTTGTTATATTTTGTAGGATTTTTGTTATTGTTATTTAAAAAATTCCACAATTTTATGTAATGAAATATGTAACGAAAAATGTAACGCAGAAATGTCTTAATTTTATATAATGAAAGTTAAATGTTAGAATAGGATTTTTGTGGTTATGTTATTTTTTTTGTGTGTGTTGATGCCAGTAAGAATTACGTTGTAAATTTTGATCATTTTATACAAAGTATAGAAGAGAAAGAGACAGAAATGAAAGCAAGAGGGGTCAAGGGGCACAGCCCCTTGCGAGGCCAAAATGGCCGAGTTTTAATATATATATATATATATATATATATATATATATATATATATATATATATATATATATATAGGTGTATATATATAATTGTATATTTCTTAAGCTGCAGAATCTGTCTGTACTTTAACAAATTTTTATTTTTGCATGAATACACATAATGGAAATCAACACATCTTAAATACGGCGCACTCACCACTATGCGCTCAAAGCTCATTAGAATATTGTTCTTTGAAAATAACATATGGCCATTAAATAAGAACTCACAAAAGTTTTCAAATTTTTATTAAAACTCTGGGGCATAATATCAGAAAAAGAAAATAATTTTAATTAAACTAAACAATAAAACTATTTCTCTATTTTAATCAATTTGACAACATGCTTCCGTGTTTTCCATATGTTGATTAATTTGTCTGTACTTGTAAAATTTAAGATACTTCTGTAAAAGCGCTTTCGTTATACTTTGTTAGCGCCGCAATTACTCCTTAACCCGTAGCGTATATTCCGCATTCTAACAAGTAAAAATACAAAATAATTCTCGTACGTGTATATTTTTATTATTTTTTTTCTTTCGATTTTGAGTTAAAACTGAAGTATGTTTAACAAGTGACCAGTATTGTTAGCCAAGGATTTAAGAGTATATGTCAGCTTGTTAAACTTCATTAGAATTCGACTGGACTATCTGCAGGGTATTTTAAGCAGTTTGTAACGACCGCACTTCAACAGAACACATACGAGGGGAAAATCTGAAAGTCACGAAAGAAAAAAGAAGTAGCGTACTGTTTGATTTATGGCTGTGGGGGACACCGAAACTAGTTGCACATGTCTGAACGAATAGTAATAATTCGATTGTCTCCGGTTACCACAGAAAAGATCATTGTGCCTCGACAACTGTTTAATTTTTTGAAGCACACAGAAAGAACTGTACAAAGGGGAAATCCTGGCGCAGTTTCCGTTGTATTAGAAAATTTCCAAGTCTGGGTTCAAACATATAAAATGACGGAGTAAGCCGCTAAACGACCGTTTAATGCCGGAATAGCCAAGAGTGTATTCCAGGAGTGGAAATGTTATGGGAATTGTGTCCATTGCAGGCATGCACAAAATGCAACAAAGAATACGACTGTTTAATGGGATAGTGCTATTTAAGTTATCTGTTTCATTCGTAATTGTCGGTCTCTAATTAAACTTGAATACGTTTCTAAAGGAAAACTGTGTGTGCGTGTAGTTTCAAAGTAGAGAATAATAATGCAAATTTAAACAAGAACCATCGATGGATGTCAAATTTATCTCTTTACAATTAACATATGTGGAAAAGGTTCGGTGCGTTTTTAATGAATAACCAACTACTACACTTGATAGAGAACATGAACTAATTTGAAATATACTTTCACTACCACACATATCAGAACGACAGCATGGTGACTAGTGGTTAGGAATTAATCACTTTACATATTAAAAATTACGCCTGTCTGCGATTTTCGAATTTATCGGTAAAAATTGTTTTTTCTTTTTTTCTTAACCTAATATACCGACGTATAAGCTGCCCCGTTTTTAACTTTCTTCTTCCCTCCCTCCCTCCGTCCGTCCGTCCGTCCGTTCGCATTCCACTGAAAAGCTGCAAATCAATCAGTACCACAACTTTGGCTAAATTCCGATGTTAGAAACAAAACTTGAAAGTTCATTTTTATTATGTCGGCGCTTGTATCGCGATAAATGTTACTGTTAATATATTTTTTTTCTTTTCTTTTTTTTTCCTACCCTGGGCGCGCCAGCGGCCTTGACCCAACAACATGAAAAATTAACAGTTATAACTAAATAACCAGGCGGTCAGAAATGGAGAGGACAAAGGACAGTAGCAGTGGGATAACTGAAGGCAATGGGGAGGAAAGAATATAGGTAGCGTTAAAGGGAGTAGGAAGACTCAAAACTAGAAGTTGGGTGTAAAGAATGTTAATATATGGAAACTATTGTTTAAGATTTTTTCCGAAATCGAATAGGGTCGTACGTATCGCCGAAATGTTAAAAATAGAGGCAAACATTGCTCAGTGAACTTTTCTTGATTTTCTTTTAAAATATCAATATTTACTGCTACACAAAAACACGATCGTTATTTTTTCAATTCTCCGTTCATTTTTTTTTTAAATGTTGTACAGAAGAAACAAAATTTAAAAAAGAAAAAAGAAAAAAAAAAGAGACTTTTTTTTACACGAACGACGAAATTATAACTGTCCAAAATAATTTCTACATTAATCTAAATGACCAATGGGGATAGTTACCGGGAAATAGTTTCGTTCTACTTTCAACTGAATAACGCAATTGTAATCTGGAATGCATAAGGAAGAAAACATTAAAGAATAGAAGAACACGCTTTCGTGTGTTTATTCTTATCTGTTAATTTAAAGTACCTCGGGCACCGAGCAGTTGTTCGGCTCACAAAATAATGCCGTCCTCAGAAATAAGTATACATGTAAAATATTAAATATAAACTATTTATATGCAAAATCTTAACTTTATTTTAACCTTATACATATTCACAAAAAACCAAAAAAAAATTTACAACTAATTTATGAAATAAGGTATTTTTCCACACAACATGGGCGAGACTGCATTTTGCCAGTCGCGCCCAAAGATTTTTCTAATTAAACTATGAAGGGTAAGAGTACAAGTGAAAAGTTTGGTAGCACAAACGAATAAGTCTACTTTGGATTTTTAACTCAAAATGGGGGGGGGTGACACGCAGCCTTTTGGAGGTTCAGTTTCGGAAATTAGGCTATGCATAATTAGAAAAATTTCCTCGAATGTACACGTTTATAAGCTAGTTGGACATTTTAAATTATATAATACATGCATCACAAAATATTTATACAGCTTTACTGAACCTTTTATAAGCTTCGAAAGTCTGGTTAATTAATTAAAACAAGGTTTCTTTAAATGGCAAACTCATAGGACAATTCGATGTCCACTTCCATCAACGTTCTCCGCGCTGTCGACAGAGCTATATGCAATATCTTGCGCAACTGATACTGCAGAATCGTAGTTAAAGCATGATATACTAATTTTTTTACAGATTCCCTTAGTTCCGTCAGATGTATACAGAACAGATACGAACATTAACATCCCTTCCTCGAAAACTATATCGGAAAAAGCGTTTACTTATTCGGGCCAAATTGTACTCGTATGGATACCAGGGCACAACAATCTTGGAGCTAATAACGAGGCTGACATAGCGGCAGTAGAATCATGTAATATAATATCAATTCCATTCATATCAACGCCGAGTAAAGATCCATATTCGTCGGAGTAAGCTAAAGACAAAAGCAACGGAACGATTTGCTATTCTTCCTCACTACAACCTCAGCGTCACAAATCCGGTAATGTCGACGTCCAGGCGGAATAATGTAGTCCTCTGCCGCGTTCGGTCCGGACATACACGTCTTACGCATCAGTCCCTGTTTGCAAAAGAAGAACGGCCGACCTGTCCTGCATGTAATATTCCCCTTACCATCGTCCACATCCTAACTTACTGCACAACTTATACTTTCCAACGCCAGCTCGCTAGCCTTCCTAATAATCTTCCTAGCATACTGCGGCGCACCTTCTCCGCCGAAACTAAACTCTTTCTCTTCCTCAATAATACAAACATCCTACCTTTAATCTAATATAATACCTTTCCTTCCGTGCCTCCGGCCCAAGTAGCAGGATACGGCACGGTTACGAATCAAAGAAGAAGAAAAAGCAAACTTTCCACTGATATATATATATAATATGTTTGAAGAAGAAAAATTATTTCCAGACTACGAAGATGTTGATGGCAAAAGTTGAAAGTTGTAATATTGCAGATATTATATTTTTTATCCAAAGTTTCTTGTTTATTATGAATTATAGATATTTCAATTTACACGATTAGACACACGAGAACTTACCTTCATTTCCCTTTTCAAGGACATTTAATTGACTATCAAAAAATTTTTGCTTTTTATGAAAAGGTGTTTTGATTTTTGTATATATTTATAAAAACTCATTTTTAATATGTTGTCGTTTCTGATAACATGTTTAAAAGCTGTAAACCTATTCCAGAAGATATGATTTTTAGTTTATGTATTGAAGAATTATTTGTAATTAATTTTTTTTTTCCTTTCTTAAGTGTGTAAATTTGTAAAAGATAAACTTTCACATTCAAATTCAAATTATATATTTATTTATAGACGTTCGACTTCTAGGTCATTTGCCTCTCCTATACATTACAATTCAGATATTTACAGATAATTTTATAGTATTTAAACGGAAAGTTATTATATCTTTTACAAATTTACACACTTTAGAAAGCAAAAAAAAAAAAATAATTACAAATAATTCTTCAATATGTAAACTAAAAATCATATCTTCTGTAATAGGTTTACAGCTTTTAAACATGTTATCAGAAACAACAACATATTAAAAATGAGTTTTTATAAATATATACAAAAATCAAAACACCTTTTCATAAAAAGTAAAAAATTTTTTGTTAGTCAATTCTCTCATAAAAGAGCCAATGTTAGGGCCAGATTTATCCTTAAATCGGCAAAGAAAAATGCATGGAAAAGCTTCTGTTCCTTCTGTCTCTCGCTCTACTCTTATTTCTCAGGTTTCGAGAATGGCCAAGGCTTTCACGTCTTCTCTTTCTCACCAAACTTGAGTTGTAATTTCCCTGATGAGAAGTTAATCTCATTTTTTGACTCTATTGCTCCTTGTTATGTTCCTAACATGTCGCTTTCCGTCCTCTTCCACCTCCTCACATTCTCTGCTCATCCCTTTTACCTTCACGGAATTAGAAACATCCTTACGCAATTCTCCAGACTCTGCTCCCGGAGTGGATAGATCACTATGCTTAAAAATCTTTCTGATATTTCTCTTCGGTTCCTCTTAAACTTGTTTAACTCCTTTCTTCACTTTGGTTGTACTCCCTTATCTTGGAATACCATCACCGTTATCCATATTCCTAAACCCAATTCTTCCTCATTTCGTCGAATTTCTCTTGCGTCTGGTGTCAGGAAGCTTTTCGAAAACCTAGTCAACAAACGTCTTGTTTGGTGGATTGAACATTAGAACTTGTTGCTTAGTATAATATATTTGGTTTCCGCCCTGGTCGTGACCCTCCCGACTGTATTAATGTATTTCTGGCAGATGTCTACAAGTCATTCATCGACAAAAAATTTCTTATTGCTTCCTTGATACGAGGGCAGCCTTCGACAATGTCCACCTTCATACTCTTTTTGATTTATTGCTTTCATTTAACTTTCTGGCTTATTTTTCTTCCCTTATTATTAATCTTTTCCTTTGCCGAACAGTCATTCTTTCCGTTCCCCTTCATGAAACTACTCGACAAATCTTTCGTACATTACCGCAGGGTTCCTGCCTCAGTCCAACTTTGTTCAATATCTATTTCATCAAAATTGCTTCTTTGTCTCTGAGTTCCTCTTCTATCTTCTCTGCTGACGACATCCTTATTTATTCCTCTTATCGCAACATCGCGCAGGCTAACTCCCAATTTCAAAACTTCTTAATTTCATTACAAGACACTTTATCCAACATCCATCTTTTCATCTCCTCTATTAAATCTTCTGTTGTTGTCTTTACTCTGCGCCCTTTTATTCCTTCCTTAATCAACCGCATTTTAAATAAAGGCCCAATCCGTCTTTGTTCCTCCTTTCGTTATTTGGGTGTTTTTCTGGATAGTTGACTTTCATTCCATGACCATATTAACCATCGATTTGTGTCCACCGGCAAAGGGCTCAACCTCATTAAATCCTTTTCTTATACTGATTGGGGTGGTCATGTATTTTCGATCCGACCGAGCTTAGACAGGACTGATCTAGAAGAATTTCCGTAAATGTACGAACAGTAATCGAGAATAGAGCGGACAAAAGATTTGTAAAACATAAGCAGGATCACAGGACCACCGGGAATCAGTATAGGAAAAGGATTTAATGAGGTTGAGCCCCTTGCAGGCGGACACAAATAGATGGTTAATATGGTCATGGAATGAAAGTCAACTATCCGGAAAAACACCCAAACAACGAAAGGAGGAACAAAGACGGATTGGGCCTTTATTTAAAATGCGGTTTATTAAGGAAGGAATAAAAGGGCGCAGAGTAAAGACAACAATAGAAGATTTAATAGAGGAGATGAAAATATGGATGTTGGATAAAGCGTCTTGCAATGAAATTAAGGAGTTTTGAAATTGGGAGTTAGCCTGCGCGATGTTGCGATAAGAGGAATAAATAAGGATGTCGTCAGCAAAGAAGATAGAAGAGGAACTCAGAGACAAAGAAACAATTTTGATGAAATAGATATTGAACAAAGTTGGGCTGAAGCAGGAGCTCTGCAGTTATGCACGAAAGATTTGTCGAGTAGTCTCATGAAGGGGAATGGGAGTGAAAACTGTTCTTAAATTTTTCCATATTTTAATTCGATATTTTTGGTGTTCCTGACCCATCTTATTCATACTTCGTGAATTTTATATGTATGCCGAATACTAAAAATTAGTTGTCGGTTTGATTATATTGTAACAAATGTTTCTATATTAGAATTTTAAAATTAACTAGAAAAAATCTTTTCTCTTACATAGTTTTAACTTTTCACATTGTTTTATGACCGTTTGAATTTTTAAAATTTCTTATTTGTCAATAGTGTATTATTTGTAAAAAATTATTTTCTTACTTAAAACAATAATGAAATAATTGAAATAAAACTCACCTACATGTTTCCTTTCCTCGTTGTTTGTCACTGTAAACCAATATAAAAAAATAAAAGTAGTTTAAATGATGAATAATAGTATATTAAATGCAAGTAAGAAATAATGTGCAATGCCTTCTCAGATAATTCACTAAAATTTAATATATAATTATTTTTTAAATTAAAATAATTACAATTAATATGATTCATAAACACTGAAGTAACTAGTAATATAATATTTAAAGAGATTGAAAAGCAGAAAAGTAAATAGTTACACACTGTTCCATGTGGCACGCGTAGTAGCAATAATTGAGATCTAATATACACGCGTAGACAATACTCAAAATTGTCTTCATTGTTCAGTGTTACAGAAACGAATATAACCCATATACAAAAGGTTATTTTCCATCCTGTATATTGTAATATACTTTTACTATGCTAAGTACATACATAATTTTGGTTCTAATAGTGAAGTTACACTGATATAAGGAAGATGTTTTTGTTTAATTTCATTTATAGAGAAAACATTATGCGACATTGGTTATAATTATGTTGTGTGTATTATATAATATTAAACAGTGAATGAAACAAGAAGTTATTTTATTATTTATGAAACATTACATGTGTAAATTCGTTTTAAGACAATGCCTACTGATATTGAAATGAATTACGCAGATTTAACTCTAATAGATGTTTTTCTAAATGAGTTTAATTTGTTTTTTTATAAATCTTTTTATTTTGATTATGTTTTGATTGCTTAATTTATTTTTATTCAATAAATTAAAAATCGATATGCTTTTTAAAAATCAATCTAAAATCGGGTGTATTACAAAAATGTTTAGATTTAGAAAAGAACAGTGTTTATTAATGTTCGAACAATGTTTTAATTTTAAAAATGTCGATCATCTGAAAAATTTCAATAGATAAAAAATAACGTTAAAAGATATTTTCGAAAATCTAGAATAATTTAGCTGAATTTACGGAATTGTGTGAAATATCTAATGCATTTTATTACTTTTTTGTATTTTATTTAGTATAAAAACGTTTTTTTTTATTTTTTATCTTTTAGGCGCGCCAACAACTACAGAAATTATGGAAAGGGTTAAATAGAGAGACGATTAGAAATCGATCTTAGGAAAGATTGAATTACAGGGATTATATCTGGAGATGAAAAAGAAAGGACAAAGGAAGAATTGTAAGGAGCAGGAAGACCCAGTGTTAAGATTTTGGAGTACAAATCGGAGCGCTCAGAATCAAGGGTAGGGCATTCAAAGAAGATGTGGTTTGCATCACATATTGGAGGAGAGATGGAGCTATTAAGGGGGACAATCGGGAGAGGAGGACAGGGAAAAACGAAAACGTAAAGAGGCTAGAAAGGAGCGATAAAAACTCAGTCTGATTAAGGAAACGATCGCGGAGCGAAATTACAGAGTAAAGGACCATCGCGGGTGGCCGAACGGGCTAAAAAATCCACTACTTCGCTGCCCACGATGCCAGAATGGCTAGGAACCGACAAAAGGTCAATAGTAATAGAGCGGGATGAGAGTAAATTGAATATGAGAGAACGAATTGAGAGAATAATAGTTGGAGGAATGAGAAGGAGGAGAAGAAATAGCTTAAAGAACACTTTTGGAATCGGAGACAATGAGACATTTACTGATCCCTCTTAAGGATTGAATGAAGGAGACTGCACGTAAAATAGAGATAGACTCCGCTGTAAAGATAGAACAGAAGAAAGAGAGCTTGAAGGATTCAGAGAGATGCAGTGAGAGGAGAACCGTCAGTGAAGAATGTTAGATGAGAAGGAAAAGATGTATTAAGCAAGTGGAGGAATTCGGTTTGGATTGTAGAATGGGCGATGGAGCTGGTTTGGAGAGGAAGAGAGAAGGGATTAATAGTTGGCGAAATGCTGGTGAAGTCATGGGAAAAGTAAAAAGGCTTGGAATAAGAAAAGACATAAGACGAAAAATTGCATACTCGAGCTGCTACAAGAGAAAGGATCGGAATTTTATGAGGAACAAGACGCCATTGGTTTTTAATATCAAAATAGGAGGAGATAAGATTAGATAAGAACACAGAAAGACGTTTAATTAGAAAGTTAAAACCAAGCTGCGATCTGCAGATAAAAAATGGTTGCATCGCAGATTCAGAAAGAATAGCAGGAATAGGAGAGGATTTTAGCACTTCAATGCACAACCAAAGGCAGCAGTTTTAAACTTTGTCCAGTTTGGCGAAGAAAGATTTAGAGGAATTTCCATAGATGAAGGAGCAGTAGTTAATCCTGAAACGAATTGTAGCTTTGTAAAGGATTAGGAGAATAGAAGGGTCACCACCCCATTTGGATGAAGATAGTTCTTTCAGGAGATTAGAGTCTTTTGAGGGAGGAATTGTAGAGTTAGTTAATGTGTTCATGGAAAGTGAGTCGGCTGTTGAGAATAACACCAAGGTAACAGAAGGAGCTGACGAGTGGAATCGGAATGTTAGAAGAAATAATACTTACCGAAGGTTGATTGTAGGGGCAAAGGGAAAACACTATAGAGGAAGACTTTAAAGAAGAGAGAGAGAGAAGTGAATTGAGGAGAGGGAGATACTAAGGATAGATAAAGAGTTATTGATCTCTTCGTTGGCGGCGGCCACATCACTACAACTGGAGTAGATAAGGATATCATCTGCAAAAAGGAAAGAGGAGAAAATCATAGGGAAAGAAGCAATATTAAGAAGATAGATATTGTAAAATGTGGGGCTAAGACAAGATCCCTGAGGAAGTCCCCGGAAGATGCATCTGGAAATATCATGGAAGGGAGTGGAGAGGAAAAGGGATCTATTTTGGAACAGGTTTAGAATAAGAATGATGAAAGTAGATGGAATACTAATCCCAAGGTGGACCATATCAAACGCAGATGAAACATCAACAAACGCAGCAACAGTGAATTTCATTTCTAGGAAAGCTTTATAGACGTCTAATAGGAAAAAACAGGCAGTCGACCGGACCCAACCCCGAGCGAAAACCAAAAAAATGTTGTAAGTTAAAGTAAGTTTTTAAGGACTTCAAAAGATTTAAAAATTATAGTTCAAAAACATTCATTGTCTTTTTCTCATATAAAAAGTTCATGTAATTTAGCAACAACCGATACAGTGGATATTAGAATAACAATTAGACAATGCTTGAAGAGAAAAATTGAAAACTCATGATGAAAAAGTTTTTAAAAATAGATATTTACCAAATAAAATTATCGGTTGTGTACTATTTTGTGGAACTTTTTGTAATAATCATCTTTGTAATATGTAAATGCGTATTTTAAACGTAACTTTATTCATTTAAAATACATTAATTGCGAACACAGCACATTGTCAACAAGTATATCATCCGGTATTACAATCGAAACAAGTGAAGTAGGAGAAAACTGAAATGATTCAATTTAAATAAATCATTCAAACACAATCACTAAATGAATCAGCGGATATTACAATCCCTTTTTTTCTTTAAGTAAAATAGCAGGTTCCTTGGTACTTTCCAGAAGAGAAGCAGTACAGAACAAATCATCTTCTCAATGTATATAATGTTCTATTTGGTTTTTGTGACGCCCTACTGACTGGTAGGCGTTTGGACAGTTAACTGCTGGTCCATCGATTGCTGTGACAACACCAGTATCCTGTTCAAATTTGGAATCAGCCTTTTGCTTGCAGAATGGGCGTTTGAGCATGACTTCATCACTCACATGAATCTCTTTGAATTCAACTGTGTGCGGCTTTGCGGACTTAGCTTTACTTAACGCATCTTTGGCTTAAATTTCCAATTGCTTCTCCCTTTCTTTTAAGGTAGGTAGTTTATCCCGATTTTCCTATTAAAAAGAAGTTCTGTTGAGCTTTTACCAGTAAGTGAATGAGTTGTAGAGTGGTACATTAATAAGTACTGTAAAAGCTCTTTTCTCCAATTACCATTTATTTTATTGCTCAACTTCTTCATTTGCTTGTGGCCGGTAGGCAATAGTTGCATAGTGCTGAATACCATTTTTTGCACAGTACCCTGCAAATTCTTTAGATGTGAATTGTGGTCCTTGGCCTGATGTAATTGAATAGGGGAAACCATGTTGTGTACACATTTCATCCAGGAATTCACAAGCAGCTTATTAGTAATACTTTTTATAACTGAAACCTCAATATAACGGCTAAAATAATCGGCTACAGTGCATAAATAGGAACCATCTGTTAGGTCATTAAAATCTATGGCCAGATCTTGCCATGGTCCATCAGGTAGTTTACGACGATAAATCTTCCTAAATAATAGATTTACCTATTTTCTGATATGCACTGCATGATTTCACAAACTTTTCAGCTTGAGTGTCAATGTTAGGCCACCAAACTTTTGACATAAGTCTATCCTTCATTTTTGTAATTCCAGGATGGTCTTCATGAGCATTTTGCAGTATATGATCTCAAAGTAAAACGGGAATAATTAACCGTGACCCACAAAGAAGTATGTCATCAGCCACTCCAAGTTCATTTTTAACAAAGAAAAAAGGTTTGCTCGATGGTACCTGGCCTAATGAAAGCTGATCACATAATTGTGCTAGTTCAAGATCTACTGTCCCACATTCATGGAATTTATGTGCACAGAATTCGGACTTGAACTGAAGAATGAACTAACCATTTTCACATCACGCAATTTCACATGCATTGACGCCTGAAATGCGCCACTGTATCTTCTATTTTAGTATGTATTGTCCTCTCCTTTCGATAACCATACCTTCAATGTCAATGTTGTAAATGGTGTAAACAGCGTAATTGTCAATGATACAAATAATGTAAACGATGTTAAGGGGGGGGGGTAAAGTTTTTAAACTTTTTTTTTGCTTTTTTTTTTTTATTTGCTTATATGGATGTACAACATTTCAAGATTATTGTGTCAAAATTTGAAGTCGATCGCAACAAAACTAATGGACCTATAGAGTTTTGAATGAGCGGTACTCCGTTCCGGTTTTGCACACCTACTGGGCAGCTACGTAGCGCGGCTACCTGGCAGCTGTTTCGTGCTCTTTTGAACTTCGTATGTTCTAGTTTCGCTGTGATTGTGTATTTATCATTAGTAAAATGCCGAAGAAAATTAGCAGAGAAGATCGCAAGATTACCAGTTCCAGATTAGATCGATCAAAAAAAGTAATACCTCCACAGAAACGCAAGACAGACAATGTCGAAGCAAAAGGTACATCGTCCAAAAAAAAAAAAAAAAAAAAAACTAAATACTTTTGTGCCATTTGGGCTACTTACTACCATCACTGTTCGATGGACGAGAAACCGCAACACGACAAATGCTCGAGCGGCCAAGACTCGTGGTGTGAATGGCAGAAAGCTGCAGCTGCAAATGCCCTGAAGTAATTCAAACACAGTTACACTGCACTTCCAAGTGACGTTTCTGAAGGAATTAAACCGACATATGAAGACTTGAGTAAGGGGGCACTTCTGCAGTGATATCTTGAAGGATTCACTCAAACCAACAGTGATAGTTTGAATCCACTCATTTGGAAAATTACCCCAAAATCACTGAGTGCTACCTCAACTATTGTTGAAATCACAGCTCATGTGGCTTCATGTATGTTGAATGAGGGCTGTTTTGCTTTGCTCTCATTTATGCAAGAGATAAACATCAGTACAGGGTCAAGTTCTCATGAATGGACGCGCGCAGTAGATTGAACGCGCATAAACAGAGTGGAGCAACAAGCTGCACTTGAAAGTAAAGAAGGCAGAATTCTACGTTGACAAGAGCAAAAAGCTGCCTTAGATTTTACAGCTGAAAGCTGTGAGCTTTATGGGCTTAGCATCGATGACTCTGAATAAGTATATTAGAAGAAACACTCGTGTACTGATGTTTAAGTCAAATTTTTCTGTACACAAAACTTTAAAGCCTTTTTCTCGCACTTGACATTTTTAAAGTCCGTGGACACTGTAACTCGAAAACTAATGCACCGATTCTTTTGAAATTTTGTACAGTATTTCTACACATCAATTATGAGGTAACGCTGGGAGGGTTTTTTTTTTTAATTATTACTTATTTTACAATAAAAAATTTGTCGATTTTGATGGCGAAAATCGCGTTTTTGACTTCCAAAGTTAACAAAAATTAAAAAATTAAATAAAAAAAAAATCCTCCCAGCGTTACCTCAAGAAAATGATTAAGTAGCAGTAGCATTTTGATTTTTTTAATTTCAGATGACCAGTGGTGAGATATAGTGTCCACCGCAAAACAACTTTTTTTTGAGACTTCTTTGAAGATTTGCTGCTAATGGCTTATTTTTTAATATTTCTTATTTAAAATTTCAGAAAATATTGTTCAAATGTTACTTTATTGTATTACACTTAATAAAATATATTTGCATTCACTGGAGCATAAAGAAAAATGATTGAAAATGAGCATTTTTTTACCGAAATTAACTTTACCCCCCCCCCTAATAATGTTGTAAATACTGTCACCGATGTAAATGTAAATGCTGTATCCGTTTCTAAAGAACCACTTGCTGTATAGTAAAAATCATAAACACGCCAGCTTTCACACTCGTTGCTGTCCATAAGATATAAAGCTAACCTAATGACGGTTCGAAAAAAAACACGTAGATTTTTTTTTTTTTTATTATTTTATTTTATGAGCATGCCAGCACAGGACATTCACCCAACACAAAAAATTAGAAGAATAGAAAGACATATGGAGCGACAGGTATATCAAAAAACGATTAGAGACAGAAGAATGAAGGCGGCTAACAAAGGAACAACAGAAGGAGATCGAAAAGCGAGAACGTACAGGGCACTGTAAGGAGTAGGGAGGCCAAGGCTAAGCAAATTGGAATAAAAGGTCACACGTTCTGAGGAAATGAAGGGACATTCGAATAGTACGTGGTTTGCGTCACAGGTGACATTTAAGGTAGGAGGATGAAAAGGACACAAAGGAGATTGAACAAAAGTAAAGCGGAAACAATACTTCCTATGTCGAGTAAAAGAATAAAGGAAAGGAGGAGCTACCTATAAGATATATTCATGTATTAATGTATCTGTGGGAAGTGTAGACATTCGTTAAATTTTTTATTAACTAATTTAATCTAGTACAATTTAATTGTTGTTTCTATTCCATCTGAAATACACTTTATTTATCTATTACAATAAAACAATGAACTAAGGTCATATGAACCAATTAAAACGATATATTGTAATAAAAACTTACTTTTACTACTTCTTTAGCTTTTTAAGCAACTGAAGTTTGTGTTTATTTTTAAAATTTGCTTTTCTAGATTCATCTACTACACAAAGTAACATATTACAAGGTTTTTTAATTAATATCAGCAATGCCGCTATTTCGTTTATTCTGTTGCGAAAAACTTATAATCGGTATTTCTTAAGTCTACATGATTTGAAAGTTAAATAATTATTCAATAAATAACTGACGCTCCGTACTACGTGTCCAATCTGACCCTATACACCGATCTTCACATCCAGTATATTCAGGAATATTATAAGCAGCGTTATATCTGTTTTTTCAACCGCATGAAAGAGAATGACAACATCAGCGTGGCTGAAATGCACAGACCGAGTCTTCCGGGAAATCCCATGATAAGGCTAAAGAGAAAGCAGCCAAGAGACGTTTTGGGTCTTACCTAGCCGAGATACAGATACTTCACCATGCTCCAGCTTATGTCGTAATAACTTGAAAACTCTATATAATAAGCAACCATCGTATGATTTATTCAAAGAAATTTAACAGTAGTAAATAAGGAATAGAATGTATTGTTATAACTAACTATCGATGTCGTCTGTCTTGCTGAAGATGGTCAGCATAGAAAGTCATGTACTTTATGTCAGCCGTGCCAATAGTGGTCGTTAGACCGAGGTGGCAAGGAGAAAAAAAAATAAAAAATAATTATTCAATAAAACTTAACATTTTTTTAAATTTTCAAGTTTCGTTTGTTTTTTGTTTTTTTTTTTAATATCAGTACATCGATTATATTAGTCCAAAAACGGATTTATAAAAGCGGAATTATTTTTAGCAATTTTATCGATAGAATGGGCAAAATCGATAAATTTTCATGTTTTAATTTAATTTTTGCAAGTATTACAGCTATAATGATAATGACTTTTTTTAGTTTATTTTATACTTATTACGGATGAATATGCAAAAACCATTTAGAAATATTACAGCCTCCGGCAGAATATGTGCTGATTTTATACGGTCGTAAAAATTAACACAAAACTACCGCCAATAATGTCTTAAAATTATTATATATTCATTAGACACAGACGAAATTGACCTTTACCAATAATTAAATCGAGCGTGTTGTTTTGTTTTTTACACATTTCGAACACCTCGGCTCAATTTAATCCTTTTTTTTCTTGAGAAATTCTACAAATTTCTAGCTTATATAAAAATTTGCGAATTTTTAAAATTTTCGAAAGAACCGCTTAACGTTATAATTCCTCTCGCTGTTTATTTTTGTAAAAATTTTTAGCCAGAAATCGAATTCCATTGTAATTAGCGGCTAACGTTATCTGAAGAACCAAAAAAAACTCGGTCATAACATTTATACCCCGTCTGGCAATACGGCTGCCAGTTATGGGGCTGTGCCAAAAACGGCAACACTTCAATTATGCAAAGGGTACAACGATCATCTTTGCTCTACGGTACATAACCAACATCACGATCCATGAAGATCTTGGAGTTCAATTTGTAAAAAATGTGAAATAGAAACTGCTGCCCGACGATATGCTGCCAGATTGAAAGAACATCCTAATAGTACAGCAAAAGAACTGCTGAGCAACCCAAGCGAGGGACGTAGGCTGAATAGGAAACGACCTCAAGATCTCTTATAAATTAAAAATCTATAAATAATATGTGTGTGTGCTGATGTGTTAGGGTGTATGTGCGTGTGCGTGTGTGATGGTATGTATGTGTCAGTGAGAATGCAAAAATATGTGTGTATGCATTTTGTATACACATATATAAGTTAATTTTAGCACCCTTCACTGGTTGGGTTGCTTATTCATGTTATTTTAACTTATTCCATAGATTACCAAATAGTTTATAAGACTAGGTGTAAAATAGCAAGATATATATAAAAAAAAAAAAATAAAAAAAAATAACATTCAATATTACCGAGAACAGTCGATCAGAATGTGAACAGTGTGTTAATTTAATATATTTATTTTATTTTTAATCGAATTTATTACTTTTTCTTAAGTAGGCAATATTTTTTATATGCTGTTATCGAATAAATGATAATACTACATTATAATAAAATACATACCAAATTAAAAAATGGTACAGCTATTTCTGCTTCAGGGAATTTCCAAATATCTGTAAAATTTCATACTTTCATTACTTATGCCAAATGGTATACTTTTTATTAATATAATAGATTTAACGTAGGCTGGATTTTGAACTAAAAATGCAAACATTTTTTTTTCAAATTTTTCACAAATTGTTAAAATTTTAATGAATGGTTTAATTGAAGAAATAAAAATATTGTTTTAAGAAAGTACCAGCCTATATCTGTATTGACAATTAAAGTAAACATAAAAAAAAAAACAATATACTAATTTACAAAAAAAACGTGGTTATTAATAATAATAATACGTTTTCGTCTTTTTTATATCTGTACTTCAACTTTTCATTATTAAATTTTGTACTTTGTATATAGTTACTTGTACCTAGTGTAAAGTAATTGGGTGTCATAGAAATCTAGGAAGCAAAGATCATTGTCACGGAGAAGCGAACTCGCCCCCCATATTTTATTTAGATTCATTAGGCTTAATACGTTACGAAAATCTTATACACAACAGTAGGAGTCTTACTTTACTTTTACTTTTATTTTAACTCTGACATTATTGTTGAATTTTTTACTTTTGTATATCAACATTATTGTTAATAAAATTACTCCAGAATTTACCGTTTTAATTTTATTTTGTGAATCAATAAATTTCCGTTTTCGAACTTATTTTATTTATGTGTAAAATAAAAATAAATAAAAATCTGAGTTTCTATTTTTCTCTCTTCTGTAATAATGTAAGAAAATATTTGTGTAATCTAGTGGTAGATTTAGTTTCTTTTCATATTTTAACTATTTGTATAGCCATGCATGCGATAACAGTGCACACTTTCATAGGGCACTTATTTCCCAGATTGTAATAGATAAAAAACTGTATCCTGTAATGTTAAACGCAACACGAAAGTAACATGCTATGCGGAAATCCCAACCTTTTTCTTTTTAATGTAAATATTTAACAAACTACTTATAATTTACATAAAATAGTTTAGCTATTCGTGTATTGAAATATCTGAAGTCGATCTAAAATATTTCTATAGTTGTAATTTAGTTTAATTTCTATGACAATTTTTTATTGTGAGTAGACCGTGAAATCGCGGGAATTCCCTCACTGTGTAACCACAGTCCCAGGTAAAATTTAGTTCGCAACGTTGCCAAATATGTAGAAAAATAATAAGAATAATAAGTATTTTTTAATACCTATTTGTTAATTAATTAATAATTTAAAAATTGATAATATAAAATCTCGTTAAATAAAGAAATTTTAATTTAATATCATAACTGATTTTTGATTTATTATGTTGCTATCCAACTATCTTTTAAAAAATTATAATTGTTTCAAAATTCCGCGCGTAAATTTTAAACTTGACGTGGCAACGTCGCAGTAAATTTTAATTTCCTCACCCAGCGCCCAACAACGTTTTACCAATCAATGATCAACATTTTACATTTATTATTATAAATATCCATTTAACATATTAACGTAATAGAATAACCTATAAATCCGATTACAAACACGCCTCAGTTGACTAGCATTTATTTTATATATCAGTGTACAAGGGCGTCGCCAGCCAATGGGCCAGGGGGGAGGGCAAGATGATAGAAAAAGGATATGAGTTATAGAAAAAATAAAATTTATAGGTTGTAAAGGCTTAATATTTTATTAAACAAGAATAAAATCTTAATTACAACATAATTTTCGTGGGTTTCTGGCAAATTATTCATGATTGCGCGCCTATGAATACTCGTTATGGCCAGTTTATTAAAAAGTTTCAAGGCTCCAGGGAGGGGGGCTGCCCCCTGCCTCCCGCTGGCGACGCCCATGTCAGTGTATATTATATCTGTATCAGAAACCCATTATACATTTAAACATAAATAACAGTCACGTCACAACTATTGATTGGTAGAAGTGATACTTCTTATTATTACATCCCCCCTTTTTTATAATGGATTACACAAATTAATATTTACATATTTTTATTATAAATTTAGCCTCACAATTAATTTTAACACATAGCCAGAGCGGCTGCATACTTCCTTATTTGGCTCCAGCTGCTCCTTTATTTGAGATTCATTATGCTTAGCCTGATCTGGAGTGCTCCGTTCAAAGCGGGCTGGTTCTGTTGTTTTTTGAATATCTGTATTGACTGGATGGTTGCATTTGTGCAAGTGGTGTGTGTTTCGTCTAAATATTCCTTCATCGGCTGTTTTGATTGTACACGATCTAGGTTTCCCTGTCTCTTTTAGCACGGTAGCTGATTCACTTGTGCTCTTACCTGATCACCAACTGCTATTTAGTTTATAAGTTTCCTCTTTGGGTCTGCATATTTTTTTTGTACGTTGCGAAGTCGAGCTAATTCTTCTGACATTTTATCTGCTCATATTACCTTGGGTGTTAACATACTTTTAGTGATTGGTACAGTTGAACGTGTGACTCGGTTAAATAAACGCTGATTCGGTGGACCTAGTACATCATTTCTTGATACACTACGTAAATTTAATATCGTGCGGTATAGACTTGTCTGCTGCACATTTCTTTATTAGATTTTTTACTATTTGTACGCTACGTTCTGCTAATCCATATGCTCACGGGAATCTTGGCGAAAACGTCTGGTGGTTGATTGTCCACTCTTTTGTGAATTCTTTAAATGCCCGTAAGTTGAACTGTGGACCATTATCTGATTCTAGAATCACTGGACTTCCATGTAATACAAATCATTCCTTAAATGTTTGAACACATTCTTCTGAAATTATATGTTGCAGTTTCTGGAAATCAACAAACCCTAAGTAGCTATTTATTATGTGTAAGTATTCTGATTTACCTATTTCAAAAGCATCTATTGCAACTCTTTCCCATTCAAAGAAGGAATTGGGTTGTTTATTATTTCTTAGCAATCATTTGACCGTTGCATTTTTTGACATTCGCTGCAATTTTGTACAAATCTTTCTATGTCTCTCATCATATTTCCCCAATATACTATTTGTCTTCCCCTTTTTTTGGGTGCTTTGTATTCCTAAATGTCCTTCGTGTCAGCTTTTCATCACCCTGATTTGTTGGTTTCTTAGAATTATTACACGGCCACTGTTAAAAATAATCCCATCATATACTTCGCATTGATCTCTAAAATTATAATAATTTTTTAATTCATCTGGTATTTCCTTCTTGTCAGACCATTCTTGCGAAATATATGTTCTCAATTGGCTGAGGTGAATATCTTCCGGGATATCTTTACCTTTTTTGGATTGTACTTTTGGATTATACTGCGTGATGTCAAGTACCAGACGTTGTAATTTAGCTGATGCTGCATTTAACGCTTTCATTGATATTATCTCTAGGGGTCTATGACCAGTTTCTATTGTTAAACTTTTGCCATGCATGTATATTCATGAAATTTTTTACAACCAAAATTGACAACCAGTGTTTCTTTTTTCTATTTGTGGGTAATTCTGCTGCACTGATGTCAGTGCTCTTGCAGCATAAGCGACTGGTTTCTCTTTTTGTAGTAACATTGCTTCCAATGCTTTTAAATTGCAATTAACTGACAGTTTTATTTCGTCATTTGGATTGTAAAAGCCTAATGGTACTGCAGACAAAGCATTTTTAATTTTGTCAAATGCCTACTGTTGTTCATCACCTCAAATCCATTTATGTTCTTTCTGCAGTAGGATTCTTAGTAGTTCGGTTATTTTTGATAAATTTTTTATAAATTTGGATACGTATGTCCCATCTCTAAATCCTCTGCAATTCGTTTTCATTTGTTGGGGTCTTCCGGTTATTGATTACTTTTATTTTCTCTGGATCTGGCTTTAGTCCGTGTTTGTTAGCGATATGTACTGGAAATTTAATTTCTTCCTTATTGAATATACATTTTTCTTTTTTTAATTTTAGACCAGCTTTTACAAGGTTATTACATATTATTTCAGTCACCTTGTTTAAATGTTCTTGTGTTTCTGTGTATATTAAAATATCATTCATGGAGTATGCAATATTCTCTATATTATTTAGTAATTTAGACATTATTCGCTGGAAGACTTCAGGACAGAATGCCAGACAAAATTGAAGTCGTGTGCATGTATAGCGACCCCAAGGAGTGGCAAAGATTAAGTATTTTTGCGTAAGCTCTGTGACTGGTATTTTCCAGAATCCATTTTTACAATCTAGTTTTATAAAATGTTTTGATCCATGTAACTTTGCAATCCTCTATAGTAGTTTGTCGTATTTGTTAGGTCAATGCGTATACGTATTTTTCCATTTTGTCTAACAATAACCATGTTACTAACTGCTGATCATGTTCCTGTATTGATTTAATTTCTCCTATTGCTACTATGTTGTATAATTATTTTTTTACCAAAAAGTTTCAAAACATGCGACATTTTCCTTAGTGGTCTAGTCTCAAATTGTAGATTGTCAACTAAATCAATATCGTATTTGAAATTTTTTAAGCAATCGAATCCTTTAAAAATATTATAGTCCAATTCTATTTCATTTACTTTTAATATTAGACCTAATTTTTCACACATTTTAACGCTTAATATTGTTTTAACATTTTCTTTTACATGTTTTTGAAGTTTATTGATGTATCTGTGTATTTTTAATCTTATCAGACGCTACCGCTTTGCCTATTATTTTAATTGTATTATCTCCAAATGCTACAATTCGAACCCATTATTATACTGTATCCAGTACCATTTGGATTTTATGTTTCAGGTGATTTCATCCAAAGAAATCGGCAAGATAGGTTATCTGTCTAGTTTTTCGAGAGTTATTTTGTTTACCATTTTTGAATATAAATATTGGATAAAATAAATAAAAAAAAATGTTTTCATATATTTTAAGAGTGCAGGCTACAATCAGTTCCGAATGTAGTCTTGCGTATACACTAACGCTGCGTATAACAATTGCCTATAATACTACGCCTATGTCTGCACATCTAAAATGTACAAATAGGTAGCCGCCGACGCTCAGGAATTAAGTATGGCACTACATGATGATGATTTTTAGCTTTTTTTTCCAGCGTCTAAAGAAGAAGAATTTCTTAAAAGAAGCAACAAGAATAATATCGAACATTACTTTTTGTATTCAACAATAATTTCTGAGATACTCTTAATTCTAATGTGAATAAAAGCATTTCCAGCAGCAGTACTCTGGCTCATCAAAGGTAATCTTTTAGATTGTGTCAGTAATGTTTGAAGCCTCATAACCTTTCTCGAAACTAGTAGCCCGGTACGGGAGTTCAGCAGGCTGCAGTAGACTATGCAAGTGATGTATGACATGTAAAACGACAGGTAAGTTAAGAAGTATACTAAAATAAATTTTTACGAGAAATTGAATAATTAACCAACTCGCAATGAAATTGCGAAATAATTCATTTAATAGAATAAGTCAAATAGATAAAAATAAATAATAATTGTATACTTACGTAAATTTTTATAAGTAGGCCCTTTTTCAATATGATACAACGCACTACGAGCAATACGTTTAATTTTCGCCAGAACTAAAAAACAAAAAAAGTAGACACCAATATAATGTTAGTGTTTATGAAAATTCAATTCTGAAATACTGGCACGCATCCTATCGACCACAACAGTCTGCGCGATTCGCAGACGAATTCTGAAGCTTGTAGAAATCGGCTTGTAGCTAAGTTCTTCACGATTTGTAATTTTTAGTATCAGTTCGCACGTAATCGTAAGCGCTGTGTAAGTGTGAATTTCACGCTAATCTTATTGTATTACCGTTTCTAGTATTATTTTTTGGACTCACTACTTACATATTACAAAAAAACTGTTCCATATAATAAAGTTTTACTTGCAACTTTAATATTTAACATCAAATAATGAGCGTTAGTGTTGAATTAAGCTGTAAAATCGTATCCAGTCTAAAACTTGAACATTAAAATGCCTCATTATAATTTAATAGAAATACTAAATTTTTACGTTCTTATATTCGCTTATTATGCATGTAAAATAGAATTACGGAAGTCTTCACTCTTATTCACCATGACACATTTATGCTTGATTAAATATATAAATATTCCGTTCGTGTGTATGTACTATCGTGTAAAATTGTTTTTCATCGTGTTCGTGTTAAGATCTCAGTTTAAAAGGAAATCAGTTACTAAGATCGAAAAGGAGGCGATCTTGCAATACACAGCTCAAATTGGCACATTGATAACCCAGTCTAGTAGCTTGGTAATGAGCCTTAAGTAAAGACTATAGGAAAAACAATCGAATATTGAAGTGTGGTACGTCAAGTGCTACATACCCCTAGCAAAACCAGCAAACTTGGCGCCTCATTTCACGACGTCATCACTTATAAAAAAACAATATGTAAGAACAAGATGATTGTCACAATTGAAAATTTAAATGAATTTGACAAAGAAATTAAGCATAAGATTTCCGCATCAAAGGAGAAACTGAACATTACATTTTAGAAAAAAAAAAATAAGAACACTGTCATCGTTAACACTAATAGTAAGGATGACCCGAAGAAGTTGAAAACCCTAATTTCTGATAGAATTAAGCACGCAAAAGTCCATGATGAGAAATTGTTGGATCCAACGGTAGCGATCTTTCGCACCAATAACATCTCTGAGGATGATGTTACGGATTATTTCATTAAAACTTTCGATGAGGCGTCCGTTACTATTACTAAGGTATCGAATCAACGGGTAAGCAGGATTTACGTAAGCCTTACCTCTCAAATTTATAAACATCTACCCGAAGATCGACATATCCGAATTAAGTGAAAATCGCTAGCCTTCGCGGCTCACCCCGCTATTGCAGAAAGTGCTGCAGGTACGGGCACACGGAGAAATTCTGCAGGGCAGAAGAAGCGTACCTAAGTTTCGTCCGTAAACACAAGGCGGACACATGCGTAAACTGTTTATAACACAACATTTGTAAACATTGTAATTTTACGGACATATAAAATAATCTAGCTGATTCCTCTGTAGTAAACAAGTGCATAGGTAGCATTGACCATGCTACCTCTAATGAAAATTTCCCTCACTTCATAAAGGCAGTTGAAAATCTGAGGTCCAGGACGGACCTTTATTAAACTAAATTATTTAAACGTAGATACTCTTTTTTATTAAGAGATCTAACAGTGACCTCGGGGTAATTTCTGAACCACATTTATACAAAGGTGATCCCTCTATCTCTAATCAATTAATAGAATACTATAATAATAGAATAGCACTTATCATAAAAAGCAATATCCAACATAGATTACTGTTAAATCACAATAATATCATAGTTCTAACAATTAAAAATTATATATTCATTGACTGTTACTTATTCCCAAACAAATTCAGGTTTCCATATCTAGATCAAATGAATCGTATAATAAAATCAAATTACCAGTTTCATCTGTCTTCGTTGGAGATTTTACTGTAAGGTTACCATGTACGGAAAATAGGGTGTCAATAGCAATAATATAGAATTTTCTGAATTTCTGCTGTCCAATGACCTGGCCATCAAAAACGGCTAACAACTCACGTTTATTAATTGTAATGGAAAAAGCATCATCGATTATCCCATCGTATACAACAGAATTCAGCAATTGGTTACCTTCTCCATAAATCACTTTGACCTAACTCCGCACCGTAATATAATCTCCATTATGTCTTTCAATATTCCTAAACCCAAAACTAATATGTTTAGCAGACTAGATCTTAATCTATTCTCAAAAAACATCAATTACACTTATATTAATACTCTTGCATCAGTAGCATTGATTTGAACCAAAATATTTCTAAAATCAACAGCTATTTATCCAAGATAGACATAATGTCGCAAGCCGAGGTCTCTGTTCCAGTAGTGGATTGGACTTGAAGACAAAATTGATAATGCGCGCAAAAAGAAAAACAAATGCAAAAATAAGGTCAAATCATTCTTTTTAGATGCCACGCTGAGGGCTTTAAAAAAGGAATATAAACTTTCAATTGTAAAGTCAAAACTACACCCCTGCCGCCTACTTATCCAAAATAATACGGCTTGGGGCTGTCCATCTATTAAACAAAGCTGCAAGAAAAAAAATCGTACAGATCGTTCTATAGTAGCTAGAGAGTTAAGTTTTTTTTTAATCGAAGTATTTTCTTCGTTACATCATAAGAAAATAATGAGACCCTCACAATTTAAAAATTAAAGGGCCCAAATTTCGAAAAATGTGAAAATCAAGTTTTAAGAAACTAAATTTTAAAAAATTCCGCAGCCGGTTGTATATGAGTTATGGTAATAATTTTCTTTTTAATCTGGACACTAAGGTCTCCAAAATACAGGAAAAATAAAAGATTCGAAAAATTTTGATATTTAGGGAACAAAATTTGTGAAAATACACTATTAAAACGGTAACTCTGGAAAGTAAAATAAAGTCCACAGCTCTTTCCATGGTAGCCGGAGGATTAGTATTTTTTTAAAATGATGTATTTCAATTGCTAGAATATAGGAAAAATACGAAACCTCAAACATTTTAAAATTAAAGGGCTCAAATTTTGAAAAACATGAAAATCAAGTTTCAAAAAAAAAATTAAAAAAAAATTCTATAACCGATTCTATACAAGTTGCGGTATTGACTTTCTTTTGAACCTGTACACTAAGGTCTCCAGAATGTTTCCAATGGGAATTTTATTAGTAGGGTTCCAGCACACAATATTCGTCTTCCAACTAAATCCTGCCATCTTAGACTTTGGCATTCTGTTTATGTATCTCTTTTCGCTAATCCTAATTCCTTTTATCTCTTGATTAATCCTGTTCCTCCTCCTCATCCTTTGTTCTATGAGTTTCCTAGTTTGCGTTGGTCCATAATTACTAAATTATCTCGCCTCCGTTTCTCGCATAGTCTCCTTCCTTCTTCACTAAATCGTTTTTCTTTGGCTGCATCTCCTTTTTGTCCATTGGATCCTGAAGGTTCCCAGTATGTTTGCGATGCAAATCACGTGCTCTTCGAGTGCTCCGGTTTATCTCGCGAGCGTGAGTTACTTTATTATCATCTTTTAAAGCTTGGTCTTCCTGCTCCTTTCAACGCCTCTTATGTTCTTTCTCTACCTATTATCTCTGTTGTTCCTGTCCTAGGGGTGTTCCTTGATTCCATTGTCGACAGAATAAAAATATAATTTATATTCCATTTTATGTCTCTATTCCTTTTTGCTGGGCTAATGCTCTTTGGTAGCAAACCCGAGGGGGGGGGGGGGGGGGGTAAAAAAAAGGAAGAAAATATAAAATTCGAAAAATTTTGATATTGAGGAACCATAATTTTATAATTTTGGAAAATACACGTTTAAAGCAGTAATCCCGGAAACTAAAAAAAAAGTCTACAGCCCTTTCCATAGTAGCTGGTAGCTCACTTTTTTTTTTTAAATAATGTATTTCAATCGCTAAAATATAGGAAAAATATGAGACCTCCGAAATTTTAAAATTAAAGTGCCTAAATTTTGAAAAATTTGTAAATCAAGGTTTAAGAAAAAATTTTCAAACAATTCCATAGCCGGATCTATATGTGTTACGGTATTGATTTTCTTCTTAACCTATATACTAAGTTTCCCAAAATACACGAAAAATAAGAAATTCGAAATATTTTGATATTTAGGGACCAAAATTTGGGAAGATATACGCTGAAAGCGGTAAGATTGGAAACTAATCCACGGCCCTTTCCATGGTAGCTGGAGAGTCATTCCCTTTTTTAAATAATGTAATGGAATTCCTGGAATATACGGAAAATACGGGAGCTCTAAAATTTAAAAGTTAAATGCACATGAACGATTTGATGGAATTTCTAAATAAAAAATTCGAAGAACCAACGGAAGAAAAAATAAATAATAATATAAATCTAAACCAATAGATATGGTAGATAACAAAAATAAAAAGAATATCTCTGACAAAATATTACAAATATTTGTTATTATCAGAATCACAATATACGCGTCTAGATAGATCAGGGCAAGAATACTTTGTTGATATATGGTGTAAGGTGGAAGAAGAAAAATTACGCTTTTTATTAGATTTAATCAAATAAAAATCCTAAGAATGGCTACTCAAATTGAAATAGTCGAATGTATCGCAGCTGAAGGAGGTCCAAAACCAGGAAAAATTTACCTTCCAAGCTCATATACACATGGTCCGCGTTGCATGCTGAAGTTCCCTCGACTGATTCCAGTGATATTATAACAATAGTCCAAAAATGAATCGATAAAAAAGCGCCTTCACATTATAAAATAAGTAATAAAATCGTCAAATTCTTAAACTTAAACTTTTTTCATTTATTATGTTTAATAATAAATAATTGCTTACTCTTTTAAGCCTTGGAAAGTGGTTACAATTAAGCAACTTCAGAAAATACCTCAACACTCTCTCAGGCTATCGTCCTATATTATTATTAAATTAAGGCTAGAGTATTGGATTCCCCAGGGCTCTATTCTCGGACCCACACTTTCGAATACTCCATATTCTAGAATACACTACCTTATGGATGAATTCATGTCCCTTTCAAACAAAAAATATGAATTAGTCTCTTACGCTGACCACTTATGTATTTCGTTCAGTATTGATACGCTCGATGATTTCGAACTAATTGAGGTTGTTTGTTAATATTTAAAACAAGTCATTAACAATTTTTAAGCTTAACATTCTCTGTTGCTAAATGCGAATTTATAGTATTTGGTGATCAGAGAATTGTTCAAGAAATCGGATCTCTCAATCTCATCTCTAGTCCAACCATTTCCCAAACCAGGCAATTAAAGTATCTCAGTATAGTCATCGATTAGCGGCTTGGATTTCTGCCACATATTGAATACTTGTACAAGAAATTCGATAACGTTTATAATAAGCTCAGAAGACTCCAGCCAAACACCTTTGGACTTAAATATGGGCTAAAGGGTCATCCTGTGTAAGGGTCCGATTCAGTCCCTTTACAGGTACAACCCTAATTTTTATATAATTAACAAAACCTTAAATGCTGTTTGCAAACACCACGCTCCTGCTGCTAATGTCATATCAAACATTCTTGCACTGGATCTTCTTGTCGCGGGTGCCTCCGTTATTTCTGAATACAGGGTTGTTGAAGATGTATCACACACATTTTTTTGTTTTAAATACATCATTTATATTAAAAAAAAAAAAAAAAAAAAAATTTAATATAATTTTTTTTAAAATTATTCCTATTTCACCCATAACATTATTTATGAATTGAGGTATTAAATCTATCTGTAACTGGACTATTTTACAGCATAGAGAGTTTGGATTATTCGTAGGTTTTGGGAGAGCAAGTTGTTCGCTTCAAGGAAAAACAACCGTGTATTTGCAGTGGAAGTTGCTGGCCAAATAGGCGAATGGGGAGAAAGGCGAATTAGTAAAAATGTAATCATGGGTGAGAGTCATTCCATTCGCAGACGATTTATGAGGCGGCAATTTCTACCGGAACTTTCTTTGGCGACCTCCGTGGTTTAGGGCAGTAGGCTGAATTTGAAAAGGTAGGTTAGGATGTCCATTTTTATTTCAGTTAAAAGAAGAAAAAAAGTGAATAAGGAAAAAAGAACGAGTAATTGCCAGTTTGAGGTATCAAGGAATTAACTGCTGAGCAGGCTGCGAGTTTCACGCTTCGTTACTCTGGAATTCATACGAACGATATCTCTGCCCTGGCTGGTTGATGAAGGAGATTCTCGATAGTTATAACTAGAGAATGCTTAGAGTCACCGATAAAAGTTTTAATGATGTTAGGGAATTGATAGTCAGTAATATTCTTAGACGTCGCATAAAGATATTAATCTTCTTCTAATGTTAAACGAGGTGTTCGAAAATGTATTCTACCGGGAAAAACTCATACTACACTGCAAAATAGTAACATGAACTTTTGTTATCAGTTCAGGTTTGTAAAACTACATTCATCCGTATACTACAGAGTAATCGCATTAATGATAACATAACAGTAGTTTTTGATATTATACTGCTAAGAATTACGTAGTTAATCAGTAGGCTTAGTTCGAGTAGAGATGAATTCGAATCTAGACACTGAACTTATATTAAAATTTAACAGTTGCGCACTGGATTAACGTCGAAGCAGATGAGTTTGCAAAAATAAAACGGGATCTGTCAGAACCGTTACCAGGTTTGTTTGATAGAGATCAGTACCGTAGAATTGTGTATAAGTGATAACTTGTTCCAACTGCTTCGCACTATTTAAAATTGAACACCTGACTTTAGATATTCCAGAATTTTTACATTCATATAATACATATATTAAACAAATTATAACTCAAAATTTAGCGATTAAATTTACAAAAATGTAATAAAACATCAATTATTATAAAGCGATCATAAATAAATCAATTAATTTCAGTCTCGTTCATGATCATAGTATGTAAGATTTTCTCAGTGATCGTGAGAAATAGCCAGATTGTTCCCACTATGGGAACTAAAAGACGAGGGCATAAAAGTTTATTTAATAAATTAATTGAAATTGAAATCGAAATTACAGGGAACTGGTTGCTGGTTTATGTAACGGGAGCGTTTCGAATATGTTCTCGTCATCTGAGTACTCTTGACTAATCTATTATTAACAAAGATTACTTACCGACCAATAAAGTAGCTGATTCGTTTTATTTCATTGAAATTTTTACTTATTACTTAAATGAGAAGATTGTAATTCATACGTGTATATTAATACAAATCTCTTCTTTTTCACTCCGGTTTCCGCTTCACTTTCTGTTTCTGTACCTAGGATGCTGTTCTCTGATGAGAAAGGCTCGCACCCTTAAATTTCTTTTTAAAGTTATAGTAATTTTTACTGTTTTATCATCGTCATTGTCGAATATTATTTCTGATATTCGTATGCGCATATTTATGCGATTTTGACGCCAGAGGTCTTTTCTGTAAGAATTGTAGAAAACTATTCATCGCGAAGTTCAGACATGGCGAGACCGGAAAGATCGAGTTATATGTATACAAGAGTGTTTTAGTGCTGTTATGAATTAGCGGTGCAGCGAAATATTACGTGATATTCGAACAAACATTAATAAAATCGATTAAAAAGAGAATGAATCATAAATGTGTATACATAATGTACTTACTGAAAACGTAGCGCAATAAATTTTCACTGCGATCATATACAAGGAAGTTGATATCATTCAATTTCGCTGCAACATTGCCGTTATTAAAATTAGTAACAAATTGATTATATCAGCGGAATATAAACGATGTAAAATTAGAACTGACAGACGCAACTATGATTACGACCATTATTAAACGGTTCAATTGTGATCAACGCAAAGAATAAAGCAGACAGAGAGAATCGTACGTATTACAGTCAGAAATGATTTAGGATTTCAGGTGAAATAGCTATTTCTTTTAGTCAGATTGAAATAATGAATGTTAGAATTTACGAATGGTCATTATTTTATGGGTGCATACTTTCCTTAATAGCTGTATATTGATACGGATTCGGTACTTTTGGCGCTATCTGTCATTCGACGTTCGAGCTAGAAATTATTCTTCGGTGTATTCATTAATTCTCGGTTTCTCGAACGTCGATATATTTCACATCGCCGTTTTGTCTTGTCTTGGTAGCTATTTGGCCGATACCAAAAATCCCCGAGATAAGTGGCGTGATCGTCGAGTACACGGTCGCGCTGGGGTAGAGACGCAATAGTGTCTGAGTGATAGTGGTCAACAGCTAAGACAATGATATATGCGGCAAGAAGCGCAGAATAAGATGTGCCGAGTAATGTCGAGCCGAGAGAACATTATAAAAGGCAGGGTAATTTACGCGGTAGTAATTTAAGAAATGTTCTAGAAAATTCGGCGGTTACTATATTAATTGATAAGGTACCGGGTAATTTCAGCGATTCGACTATATCGTTTGGAATAGCCCATCGTGTACCGAAAAATCTTCGTTCGTGCTAGGCACTATAAAATCGATAGTCAGATTAATTGTTGACGCGAGCGAGTCGTGTTTTCTCGTGGCTCGAAAAAGAACTGTCGTTGTAATTTTGTCGTCGCCGTCACGTGTAACCGTTTAGCCCAGTCATTGTGAAAATTCAGCGTGCATTCAACGTATTTGACCGAAATTTCGTTTTTTGTATAAATTTCTTTGTGTTTACGAGTCTAAACCGCATTTCTTTTCTCGTACGCATTTATGACGCGGTTGCGCCGCTTGTCTGTGATTTTTCTGAATACATACGTTCTTTTTTAATAAAAGGTTTTCATTTTGGACACGTGGTGAAAGAAAGGGCCTCGTGAATTCTCCTGCTGGAGAAACTGCCGCTATTCCGATGATTTTTTTTTGTTTCGTTGTTTCTTTTTACTTCGAATATTAGAACAATAATCATAAAAAAATAAAAGCCTAATGCTCGTAAAGGGGTTTTCCGATAAACCTTAAGGTCCAAATTCACATCAAACAAACAACGTTGTTGTATCAATATATAGGATATATATATATGCGTGGTGAATTAAATGAGAGTATGTATGCTTCTAGTCGTCGCGATAGCCTAGTTGCTAGAGCGTTTGACTTCCGATATGAAGGTCACGGGTTCGATCCCGAGCGACGACGAACTCATTACAAACCGGACTTCTCCTTCGTTGGGCGTTTATGCTTTGGTGAGCCTTTCTTCTTTATCTATTATTCGCGATTATCTCCCCTTTCGAGATTCTTTTCGTTATTCCTTACCATATTAATTTTCCATCAGTAACTCCCAAATCCTATTTCCATCCTTTCCTGGCGATCCATTGGTCAAGGCTTTATTAATTTTTCTTTCTAAGGTAGGCATAAATTGGAGAGACCTTCATGTTAATCCGACCACTATAGGGCCCTGGAATTATGTCTCTACATCTATAAACATATCCTTAGCAGATCTCTTAAGAACATCTAACCTTACTATATCCATGTCTCTAGTAGTATTAAATAAACTCGCTTCCTTTCCTAACTACATTCGCATGTAGACAGACGCAGCTAAAGCGAGTCCTACTAATTCTCCTTCACCAACTACATGCGCTTATGAAATTGGAGGCGTAATGTGTACACCGAGCGCCTAAACGACTACTGCTCTATTTTAGAGGCAGAAATGTTTGAGATCCTTCTTTGTCTTAAGACACATTCTTCAAACCCAACGTCTCAAATTTTCGTTTTTATTACCGACTCACTTCAATCTGTCAAAGCCATCCAAAGCCCAGACAGTTGCAGCTCTCTACTAATTAAAATAAAAAACCTCCTATTCCAACTTTTACAGTCTGAGGTATATGTCACATCCTTACGGGTCACTGGCCATGTTGGGGTCCCCGGCAATGAGCGGGTTGACTTGGCTGCTAAGTCAACTCTATCTAGCCCGATGCCGTTTAATGCTACACTGCCTCGATTAGGGTCATCGAGTGGAGCAAACTATGGTCAGAACAAACAACCTGCGTCAGGTCCCTAAAGTCGAACACCGACCTATGGTGGCCGCCGTTCCCCGTCTCACGTAGGAATTTTTCGATCTTGTCAAGACTGCGCCTGGGGCACACTGCACTGTCACACAATTACGTCTTTGCAGGAGATCCCCCTCCGTCCACCGGTCCTCTTTACGGGTTCATGGCCTCGCCACTGTAGAGCATCTGCTGAAATGGTGCCGGCATACTTCCCGTACTTCTAGTCATACCTCACCCCACCGTCTGTTGTCGAACCACCCGGATTGTGTTTTAGTAGTGTTGAATTTTGCAGCATCGAACAGATTGCACCGCCTTCTGTAGTGTCCAGCGGGTCTAGATGCCGTAATAGTCCAGATAGTTACACACGGCGCCTAGATTTATATTTGTAAATTTATAAAAAAAAAAAATCATTTTAAA
Organism: Icerya purchasi; assembly: GCA_039619475.1. Classification (NCBI taxonomy): domain Eukaryota; kingdom Metazoa; phylum Arthropoda; class Insecta; order Hemiptera; family Monophlebidae; genus Icerya; species Icerya purchasi. The sequence goes on along the minus strand of CM077116.1, from coordinate 17,535,239 downwards.
ATCCAATATATATTGTATAATTATTTTTATACAAATAAAATGATTACCAGGTTCTTCCTTATGCGTTTACCGTGCAGAACCTATTACATAACTGTTGGATAATAAAATTTTACATATGAATTCTTTAGAAGTTCAACATTTATCACACATTAGAATTATCACGATATTCCTTATGAGAGTTAAGCTATTAAAACTTACAATAACAAAAGGCACCTGACCAGGTAAATGTTAGGCCGGAACGATCCTTTCTACAGTTCAAAGTTCAAATGCTGCTGCCAACAGTCAACATGAAAGTACGATTTGGTAGTCACTTACTGGCTCAAAAATGTTGCTGAAACTTCGCGAAGGAACTCTACCAGAAGAGAATATTGGCTAAAATTATCAAAGACGCACGATGGATAGCAGAAGACTCGAGGAAAACTCCGACTCATTTAGTAGACCAATTTCGCATGGACGCCGCCGCCTTGGCTAGTTAACGTGCTTGCTTAATTTCTTTAAATTAAACTTCTGGTGCCATCGTAGCAAAATTTAATGATGGAACCTTTTTGCTGTTATCATGAATATAAAGCCACACGATCTTATTGTTGTTCAAAAACGTAACTTGTGGGATTTGCTATTTTTAATCCTGCTTGGCGTTCTCAAAACGGTCACAAATGTAATTTTTCCTTTAAAGTTCTTCTCCATATACACATGTTTGAGATGTACTTTGGTTCTTTTTAACTTCTACGGTGAAATATTAAACGGGACCTCTGTTATTTTTTACTCCAAATGGAAGTTGAATCAGTCGATTATCGGAAATGTTAATTTTTCATGCATAATGATGCCCGTTACATATTGTTCATGTTTCTCGTTTAATACGAGTAGGATTATAACTTATAATTATAACAATTAACATTAGTTTGATGTTTTTTATCGTATGATTAATATCGATCGCTTAAATTATTATCGTTAATATTTAGTAATTATTGAACCAGATTTTTTTTTTTTTTTTTTTTTTTTTAAGTGTCGTGTACAGCTGCCGGGGCTATTACGACACTATGGCAATCGGAGAGTTAAATGGTTGGAAATAGGTTAGTTGTATGAAGAAACCGAATAGTGTCTGCAATGTTCAAAGGCGAGTTGGCCAAAGACGACTGCAAAGACGCTATCCGGTGCTGGGCGCGCTGGAGCGCGAAAGATGGGCACTCCAGGAGCAGGTGTTTTACTGTAGGAGAGGGAGGAAGGGAGCAAAAGGGGCATTCGAAAGGGGGCTCGCAATTAAGTAGGAGATGATCATGAGTCAGCGAAATATGACCAATGCGGAGTCTTGCCATAGCCACAAAGATTTGATCATTTATATCCACCGTGCTGGTTGTGTAACTGTCACAACACGTTAAACACGGCCGCTGTTATATTTTCGTTCGTTTGCTGCCAGTTGTCCGTTAATTTAATCTGTTTGTTTTAAAGTTGTTGGTGAACTCTTAATTTTCATTAATTAATCCATTGAAAGTTTTTTTTTCTTAATTTCTTTTTTGTGTTTTTTTCTTTTTCTGTCTCCTTAATCGGATTTCTGAAATAACGCTATTCATAGTACGTTCACTTTTATTAATACGATAATTATTATATTTACTTTTTAGTTTAGTTTTGTATTTGAAAATATATCAAAATCACGATCAAATAATCGGTTAATAAATGTTTAAATTATTTTTTAGAAATGTTCCAAATGCCACATTCTATACGTTTTTGATGTTTTTTTTCGTAATTACTGACATTGAGGGACAGGGTATTCGGTTATTCGAACGTTATGGATTATCCGAAAGATCGTTTTAATACGATTTATATCCACGATTTCAGGTTTGTATGTTAATTCGTTGTTCCAGAGTTACTGAATTATATTTAACTTTTTTGTGATTTCCAAGCCACCCTATTAGATTATACTTGTATTTTATTTTTTCGGGCTCGCCACCTATAAGCATTGATCCCCCCTCTCCAAATAATCTAATAACTTATTTTAATTTAACTCAACTTTAATATGATTAGATGCGGAGGAGATAAACGGCGTACGGAGTAGAACAGTAGTAGAATAAGGGGATATAAGTAGAAAAGAAACACTAGCCGTAATGTTATGTCCAAGGAAGTTATAGTTCGGAAGAGATTGTTCGCGAAACAATGAAGCACGTTAAAAAAAAGAAAATGTATTCATTAATTATCAAATACTTGCATTAAAATTAAAAAACATACCAATATTTTCTAAAAAATCTTCGTCCTTCTTTCTTCTCCGTTTAGAAGCGTACTTATTCAAAAATTGTGTTAGTTTTTCCACCAGTTCCGCGCTATTCAACCCAACTAATACAAAAGTACAATTTATGACTGTATTACATTAGTCTTTTTATCTCAATCATCCGCAACCACATTTTTGGGCAGCTAACCGATTTAAATATGTATATCAAAAAAAGTCTATCGATAAATGAAAATTTTGCCGCTTTTTCATAAAAAAAAAAAAACAACAAAAAATTTCAAATTATACTGCCCGTGTGGAATAAAATATGATTGACTTATTACCCTGAGACCAGCCGATTACGATAACCAGTGAGGTAGCTAGATCGAAATTAATACGATCGATAAGCAAATGACTTTGGCGATAAATTAGGTGAGATATTACAACTGGCGTCGATACAGTGTAATACACATCGTGCTACATCAATTATAGGAAGAAATATAAATATACAAAATGTCCCGAACTTATAGAATCTCTGAATATAAAAAAAGTACAAAAAAAAAAAAAAAAAACTAATAAAAAAAATAAAATTTATGTGTAACTAAAATGAGTTTATTACAATATTATCGGTATATCCCACCTTGGTTAAATCTGTATTGTCATTAATATAAATAATGAAAAATGATAAACAAAAAGTAATATGCTAAAAACATTATTGGGAATATGGTATATTCGGTTAGAAAAGATAGAAAAAAAACATATTAGTAATAATATAAATAAATAATAAATAAAAGCTAAAAATCACACAGTATTCTTATTTGTTAACAAATAAATGTACATAAAAGTATTTTCTATAAAAAATATTTTAATTATTACAGACTCCAACGCACTTCAAAACTAATGTCTTTATGATTACGGAATGTTTTTCTTAAGAAATCAAACGTTTATTTTGAAATATACAAAGGGGACTATTTATATAAAGTATGAAGAAGAATGTAAAAGACATGAGAAAAATTGACCCCAAGGTGTTTCCAATGCAAACGAATACAGAAAGGATAAAAACTCTCCACCAAATTATACTAATCGTGAGGAACTACACGCCCCTTCCTACAGAAGCTGTATGCCTAACCTCCCCCACCTCATAAAATCACTACCCCCTTTTATTTCTCACTGATTCGTTCTTACACAGAACCCACTGAAACAGTTCCCTCTTCTAACTCAGACGTTTTCTAAAACTCATTGTCTATATTTAAGCTATCCGGAGCTTCTGATCTTTTCTTAATTCGTCTTTCCAACATTGTAGACTCCAAGTCCTCAAGCCCCATGCATATTGCATACTCAAACGCTAATGCCAAGGAAAAATTCAGGGATTGAAACTGTTTGTGCAGGGTAACACCATTGATATAATGCTCGTTGAAGAGACTCACCTATGAACTGGTCCCTATAATTCCGAATTGCATCATTCTTCGCACCACCTAACCTAACTAATCCTGAAGCACAGACATCTTTCTACAAACCTTCGCCACTACCGTACTAATACTTGCCAGACGTAAGTCGCCATCATTACCCTGCAATCAGCTCCAAATCTATTACCATACTGCTTATTCCCAAACAAGCTACTCGCCCTTTGCTACCCTTGTATCACATTTTCCCAACCCAACTCTGCTACTGGCAAACCTAAACATTTAATGATAAAATAATACCAACCCCTCTGCCTGAGCCTTATAAAAATTTACAAATTTCTCTACTGCTATACTTCACCATCCCTCTGCCCCGAAGGTCGCCCAAATGTATTACCTATTCTTGCTTATTAGCCGCAAAAGAAGCCAAATCTCTTTGCAATCTGGAGAATCGGCTCCAGCCTCATCCTCGTTTTTCCCCTGTAACCTTATCTTAGTCGACTAAGCTCAACTAACGCTCCATAAAATCCAAACTCAAGTCCAAAATCCCTCATCAAACTGGATCAATTCAAACCCAAAACTGCTCCAGAGCTGGCAGTCTCACCAAAACCCACATTGCTATCCTAGCGGTCAAATACACACGCTCATTCCCTCTGGGACACACAGTGTGAACCAGCTCGGAAAACCAGATAAATAATGCGCTTTCTCTTTCGTGATAACGGGATTTAAGGTTTTTAGTGCCTGGAGAGACTACAGATATTTCTTGCAGCATAAAACACCGTACACAATTTTCCGCCTAAAACCGGACAAAAGTTATGGACCCAAACGTACAAACCTTTTTCTCCACCTTGTTCATGCCCGCCGATGAAGACCACATGAGGAGGTTTGCTTTGGTACAATTCTTATATAGATTACTAGCTGGGAAAAAGTTGTATCCTTTCTACCATGTATTGAGGCATCTGTATAATATTCTAGCCAGAGCGAGAATTCGCCAGAATTAGGTCCCAATGGAATTTCATTATAGTGGTATGTAAAATCAGAGTTCCAGGTAATTTGTTTTTCCTTAAGGAAGGATATTTCACTAGAGAAGGGGTCATTAGGAAATAACGGTGGGAACTATTAAATTATCGCTGCAATGTAGATATCAGTACGAAATAGATCTCTAAATTATAGAAATCTCAAATAAATGTTAAAGAAGTAATACCCACTAGTGACGTTCTATGAGCCCCCAAAATAATGCGCATGACAATGAATTGTATCAAGTGATTTAAGAAGCTTTTTGTTTGCTGAAAAACTTGGCACCGGTAAATGGTAAAAGGTTGGGATCTAAATTGTGTTTCGAATTTAAAGACATTTTAGTATATTTAAGGATTTCACGCACTTATTCTCAAGATCGCGAATGCGATATGACCAGAACTGTTTTTTATTAAATATAAGACTGAAGAATTTTACTGAATGATGTAACGAACCAAATCGATCGGTTTTAATTCAAATAATATATTACAAGAATTAAATAAATACTCACTAATAATCACGTGGTAGGCAATGGTAAACATGCATACCATCATATGCGCGCTAGTTCAGTACACACAGCAGACACACGCGGGACTGCACTTGTAGCGCGATAACAAGCGACTGCAATCAGTTCCGGGGGTGTGGTCTTGCGTGCGTACACTCTTGCCGTGTGCACTGCCTATTCTGTACTGCTAGTGTGTACAAATAGGCAGTCACGATGCTCGGAATCGAGCGATACGACTCAGATGAGATGAGATATAAGTAAGGAGAAAAATAATAGTAACAGTAGGAATAGTAGTAATAAAAATTGACGAATTAATTCAGAGAGCTAAAATAAATAACTGCGAATAGTTTGTATGTGTATATTTTAAGTTGGTTTGCGATACATATCATATGTGTACCGAGTTCAGAAATGTGGAATTTTTGTAGCATCGTAATCGGGTTAGATTAGAAAATTCGGAATAATCTGGCGAACTTGCTAAGACGTATAATCCGGCGTGTGTATACTTGTGTTAGTAATAAAAGCGAGTGTGAATGACGTCAAGGTATGTGTCGAGACTTGCGATTTAATATTACGTAGTAATGGTAAAAAGGCACATCGCGGCGATTTCCGATTGATGGGAACTTTCGCATTAGAAGCGATGCCTAGACAATTGCTCGGCTGCTCGAATTATTGCATATTAATACGCGCGTCGTTCGAAGCCGGCAGCTTCTTTTTTAGCCGCCGTCCGATCGATGTCGTGATCGATCGGTTATCGTTTATCGCAAATCATATGTAGAAGAGTATCATTAACTAGTCGAGTAGAATAACCGCCTACTGAGTTTCGGTAGATACAGCAAATATATCATTTTTTATTATTTTATTTAATTTCGTTTTTTTGTTCTTCCGGATTTTTTTTAGTCCAATCTTCGTGATTGACGTTCATGTGGTAGGCGTTTTGAGTGAGAATTTTTACAAACTTTAAACCCTCGCTTTTCTAACCACGTTATAATCTACACGGACGGTTCCAAGAGCCCAAGTGGAGTTGGTGCAGCCTTTCTTTGTCCTTCATTAAATCACTCTGAGTCCTTTAAACTTCCCTTCTTCTGTTCAACTTTCTGTGCCGAGTCTATTGCTATCCTCCATGCACTTTTCTTCATCAGATCTTTGAAGGTCTCTCGTAATATCCTTATTCTATCAGACTCTCAAAGCGTGCTGCAGGCTGTTGTATCTCTTCTGCCTTCCCACTCTACCGATTACGTAATCCTTTTTATATGTTACTTGATCCATGACCTCTTCCTTTTTTGTGAAATCCAGATTGATTTCCTTTGGATCCCTGGTCACTCTGGAATAGAAGGAAATGAGTTAGTTGATTCATTAGCCCGGCAAGCTTCTTCTTCCGGTAGGTTCCTTACTACATTTCCATCTATAAATATTAAGTTTTCGTCCTCTGCGTCCTCATTCTCTAACCCGGATTCTGTTTACTTATTCATTCCGCCTTCTCCTGGTTTCTTGACACCCTTTTTATCCGTCCTCCGGCATCTTGGCGATATGCCGCCTCCGCTTTGGGCACAGCTTGCTTCCTTCGTCCCTTTTCCGATTCTCTCTCGCTCCATCTCCACATTGTACTTTACATTCTCCTAACAGCCACTTTGTATGTGATCCCGATCACATAATGTTGGAATGCTTATCACTTTCATCTGAACTATCTTCCTTGTACTCCTCTCTCTTATCAAGCAATGTTCGTACTCCCTATTGCGCTGAATTTATTCTTTCCCTTCCTTATCCTTCTGTCTTCCAGGAGCTTGACACATTCTTGTTGAATGTTTTACGCCGCATAAAAATCTGATTTTTTCTTTACTCCCATATCTTGGACTAATGTCCTTGCTGACAAACCCAAATAATATTTAAAAAAAAAAAAAAAAAAAAAAAACGGTGGACCCCTCTGCGGTCAGTAGTTAAGGTTTCCCTTTCCTCTTTTGTTATCCTGTTTCTTTTTTTTTATTATTTGAAGAATTTCTCTTCAATGGCGCCTGAATTAGTTTAAACTTTGAGAGAGCGGAAGCGTAACAATGAAGAAACAGATGTGATGAATTCTTTAGGAAGTTATGTAGGTAATTTGAGCAACTCATTAAAAATTGTTCACATTCGATTTTATAAAGAGTTTTCTCTGTTTTCATCTGCTTTTACTCCATTTTGTCCTTTTTATTCCTCTTCTACATACATTCCTTGTAATTTTGATCGTAGGTATGTTTTTTTGTGGGTGGGAAATGGCCAGAGCCTTCAAATTCCTATTCTCTCCTCGCCCTTCCAACTTCAGATTTCCGACGATAGTCCTATTCCTTTTGTTGATTCGTTCTAGCTTATGTTCCTTCTTTTGATGAATTGTACCGTTCTCCATTTCCACAAAATTCTCCTCCCAACTTCCTAGCTTCAGTTTTCAATTTTAATGAATTAAAGTTTGTTCTGTTCAAATTGTCCGTTCCTACTCCAGGACTTGACGGTATACTCTATCTCGCCCTTAAAAACCTTTCTGAACAATCTCTTAGTTTTAGTCTTAATCTTTTCAATTCCTCCCTTTTGAGTGGTATAACTCCTTCCTCCTGAAATTCTTTTATCGTCTTCCCCATTCCTAAAAAAATTCTTCCCTTTGTCCTATTTCCCTAGCATCCTGTATTAGAAAACTATTTGGGGATCTTAACGAGCGCCTTGTTTGGTGATTGGAGCATTATAATATATTTCCTAACAATATGTTCGGTTTTCGGCCCGGTGTTGGCCCGTTTAATTGCGTTAGACTTTTCGCTTCTTTCTTATGTAAGTATTTTATCCAAAAACATTTCACCTTGGCTTTTTTTATCGACGTCTCTCCTGCCTTTGATAATGTTCATCTTCCACTTTAAGAGATGAAATGACGGCAATTAACATCCCAATCAAATTATCTTCTCTTATTATGAATCTCATGTCGAATCGTTCTATACATTTCACTTCTCCATCTCTCGATGATCCAAGAAAGGTTTTCCGAGGTTTTCGTCAAGGTTCCTCCCTCAGTCCTACTCTTTTTAAAAGCTCTATTATCAGTGTAGCTTCTCTTCGTTTACATTCCTTTTCTTTGTTCTTTGCGAACGACATCCACCTTTTAATTTCGTCTAAAGATATTTTATCAGCCAATGAAGCACCTAATTCGTCGCTCATTGTGCTGGAACATTCATTTTAAAATTCAATTCTGGCGACATGCTGAGCGACGGATTTAGAACAGGACGGTAACGAAAGATGTTTAATAGGATGAAGGAAACCGGAAAAACTGAAAGAAAAATAAGGAAATTTATTGTGACTATAAATAAAAGGCGAAAATTGACAAAGACGAACAGAAATATAAGGGGATAAAGTTAAGAGTTTTATTAGAGGCAAATCACCATTTGAGAAGAATCAAGAAACGATATCCCAAGAAAGATCTACGAATGAAGAGAGGAGGAATATGGGATTCAGCAAGGAGAGCCGCCACTAGGGTTGATCTCAGGCCGCCACCAAGGCAAAGACGAAGACAGGTATTTCGAATACCATCTAATTTGGAAAGAAGAGACCTGGAAGAATTGCCATAAATAAAGCAACCGTAATCCAGGCAAGAGCGGATAAAGGATTTGTAAAACATGAGTAGAATACAGGGATCGCCTCTCCAATTACTATGAGAAAGAACCTTTAATAGGTTGAGTTTTTTAAGAAAGGATAAATATAGATGATTAAAATGTGATCATGAAAGGAAAAACGACCATTAAGAAAGATTCCGAAATAGCGATAGGAATTTACAAGGGGAATTGGACCGGCCATTTAAGGTAAGACTAATCAAAGAAGTATCAAAAGGATGAAGAGTAACATATGAAGATTTAAGGGGAGAGATAAAGAGATGAATATTAGAAAGAACTTCTTCTAGTAACATTAAAGAACTTTAAAGACGGGAGTTAATTAAAGATATATCGCGATCGGGGAAATGGGTGAGGTGTCAGCAAACAAAAGCGAAATAGAATTAAGAGGCATAGAAGTGATTTTGATAAATATTAAAGAGCGTGCAACTAAGACAGGAGCCCTAAGGTACCTTTCGAAAGATTACCCCCCGGTGAAAGAATCGAGAGAAGAGGAAAGAATTACACAGTTCTCCATTCAAAGAGAGTGATAATAAGAAAAGCAAAGTGGACGACAGGAATGTTAAATGAAACCATTATGTCAAAGAGTGTGGGGAAGAGGCGGGATTCCTGGAAGCTAGGAATGTAACTAGGGGCTATAGAATCAATAAACGGTTCTAGGTTTTCAGGAGGAAAATCACGATTGGAAGGACGCTGGGAAAGAACGGATTTAACGGTCTTAGCTATTTTCTATACACGAGAAATAGGAGTGAATGGAAAAAAAGAGATGCAGAAGCTTTTCCTTGAGTTTTTCTTAGCTTTTTGAAAACAAATTTGGCTTTAGCATTGGCATTCTTATGAGCCAAAACTTGGAAAAAGGAGGACAGGAACCAAATAAACTAGACATTTTTTTCAACAGGGGTCACGAATAATGTCCATAACCTGCGAATATGCCTAAAGTTTTTACAATTTTCAACTTCCATCGCTGGGAAGATTTAATATTATTTTTCACTTTCTGCTTGTTCTTTTGCTGTTTTTATTGCTGACAGTTATGTTTTCCGTTCATTTCGTTTAATTCATGTGGTTTTTATATTGATTCGTTTCTGTATTATTTCTATGTTTTTAAACAATTTGAAATCGATTTTATATTTTTAATGCTTACGAATTTTTATATGTTCGTGAGAACATTTTCACGGTGTGCATTTATCGGTGTATGCGCTTTTGCCTTATGCACGTTTGTCCGGGAACCCGACAAGTGTATATGTCCTGTTTTTTATATAAGTATCGTAAAAACCTGGATTGCTGCAATACAACCAGAAATCACTAATTCAAATTATTTTTTCAAAAAAAGAGAATGAATAATGATATATGTTAGTTAAAAAGAAAAAAATATCGCCTTTAGTCTAAAAATTTATATAATAATTATTTCATAGGAAATAATGTATTTTACAGTAAAATATACCTTAAGGGAATATTCTTGAACAAGCTTAATGTCTTTAGAGTTTGCGCCAAAAATTCAAATTGCAATAATAATTAGAAACAATTTAACTAGCACAATGACAGCGTCACTGGTACTCCGTGGGCCGAGTATTGACAAAAATCAGGAACATTTAACTCGGTTTTTAATTATTGCTGCAATTTGAATTTGCTTTACGGCGACTCCGATAAGAATTTTGTTTAAGAATAATTATAATATTCTTTCGTATATTTCACTATAAATTATCTTTTATCGAGTAATTGTTTTTTAAATTTTTTTTGTTAAACTTTTAGAGCAAACCGCAAAGTTAGTTACTTTTTTTTAAAAAACTATTTTGTTTCGCAATTTTTAGTCTAAATATTTTTTAAGTGATAATGAGCATAGACGAACATGAAATACTGCTACTTTTTCTATTGCATGAATATCTTGAGTATTAGTTAAAGAATAATGTTCAAATTTTATCAGTAATGAGCTTGTAAATCACACTTGCAACTTCTAAATTTCCTATCCTTATTTCGAATCTACATTTCCGTGAAAAACTAACGTTGATAATATTTTAAGTCACTCGCGTTTATCACTCTTTAAATTTAGAATTAACAGTGTTCATATTTTCCGCATATTCTAATAAACCTTTTCCGACTAATTTTTGCTCGGTAATATTAGGCTCCCATTTACCTGATGACCGTTTAGTACTCACCGATATTCGTACTAGTATAAAAAAAAACCAAAATTATACGCGGTGAACAAATAACCTCCGTTTTTTAAGGTCGGTAAAAATAGATTAAAATATAACGAAAATAAAAAGAAGAAAAAAGGAGCTCGTTCCAAATTAATAATACATAAAATTTATTAAAATATATATCTAACATTGCCCGGTAATTTATTAAATTTTTACCTACCCGTGTTACACAACATATTTAGGAACTTCGACCAATAATCTGTAAAGCAACATATAAAGCAAAATTGTAATCGTTTCAGATATTTATTTATTTATTTATTTTTACATTTTAATTAAAATAAGCTATAAGTCGCATGAGGCAAACTTTTCCGTATACCGATGCTGGACACTGTGTCCCATTATTTTTACTGTATACTGAGAATAAAATTTTTCTCACAATTTATACGTATACATACATCACTGTAATATACGAATGAACAGATACGCGTATATAAATTAATTTAATCTTACGCTAAATTTCTGTCAGCCAGTAGGAGAATTAAAACATTCTGAAAAATATTGTAAATTGTTTTCGATTTTATCTCCACAAAAAAATCTTTAAAAAAGTAGGCTGTTCTACGATATTTGAAGTAAGTGTAAATATGAACGATTATTATTATTTAAAAATTTATTAAATATACATAAAACACGTATTACAGAAAATACTTGTTATAAAATATAAAATACAGCTGACATGTTTCGGAGTTACATACTCCCATAATCATGGCAATAATAAAATAAAGTTAATAGAGTAAATTAACGATAACATATAAATATTTACGATCGTTTGTTTAACTTTTTAACTTTTAGTTATAAAATTTATATACGTACTTCTTTAAATTTGAAATATAAAATTTAGCCACGCAGGGATTCCTGGAAATAAACGCGTCAATACATCCACCCGAGCAGCATTATACTGCTCTTTGCCCAATTATTCCTTTTCTCCACCTTATCTATCAAACATCAGTTTCAATAATCTCACATCCTAGTGAAAAGCGCGTTGGTCTTCATGCTAAAGGCTAATCAAACCCTCAATTGAACCATGGTGGTCGGAAACAGGCATTTCCCGCAGAGATTTTTGTGCCCTTAGCTACCTGTGCACATGTCACAAAGAGCCCTTCTTCCTATAAATTATTCTTTCTGTTGCCAAGGGGTTTTCCTTTCAATTCTCCACATACTGAGTGACTTTCCAGCACTCTCTCTCTCCATCGGCCTCATTTTATAAATAATAAAACAGTCACTAACAGTCTTGAGAATTCCCTCAGTGCAATTTCATCTGTGACACAGTTTATCAGAATTGGTGGAATAGGCAGTTATCTATCAGAACAAACCGCCCATCCTCGTACTATGATAGCCACAGCAGTTAGACACGCTACAGGGTGTTACGTTTATAAAAAAACAAACAAACAAAAAAAAAAAAAACAACGTAAAGCGTACCGAAACTACTTTGCTTAAAAAGTTCGCACGGTGAGCTGTTCCTAATCGTCTAAATATTTATTTATCAGAAAGAAAGACGTACATTTTTACAAAAATTGAATTATGCGACTCATAAAATACGAGTATAACTTATTAACATGTTAACGAATAAATGCTATTTTGCAACAATAATTATCGATAGTCGAAGTTTTACAGTTAAAAGAACGCGAATTTACAATATTTGAAAAAATTAAAAAATCCTGTTTACTAATGTTTTATATAGTCCAGACGAACTAATATAAACAGCTCATTTCGAGCGTATTTTAATAAGTCGTATTTGATACCTGTACAAACTGATTTTTTTTTTCTTTTTTGTACTCCAAACAGATTTAACTTATAACATTTGATTACATATTTCATTTAAAAACTTATTAAAAACATTCATTTTGTTGTTTTTTTTTCAATTAATATTTTATTACGAAGTAATAAAAACTGAGCCAACTAAATAATATTTACATTTGGTTATTTCCGAAAGCACCTTTTTGAATGTGATTTATTTAAAACTAGAATATGAAAAAAAAAAAACGAATTCTCGATTTTATGTACCGATATAAAAATTATTAAAATCGAATAGATTATTAAATACCAGTTTAAAAAAGTATTTATGTATTTAAATATTTAAGTAAATTGTTTTTATACGAAAAATATCTGACACACGTGTTACATGATTTCCAGCAGTTTAGTAACATTTGACTTATCGCTTTTCTCAAAACGTTTACCGTCGTCTTTTCTAAACTCTTTTTGTCTTTCTATTTTTCGGTACTTTACTTCAAAATAAAGAAATCCACGGTTTTTTCGAATGTTTCTTTCTGCATCTGAACTATTTTACTTTATGTGATTATATATAATTTCTTTTATTTATAATAATCCTTTACTTAAACTTTATCGCAGTTTTTCTCACCATCATTCTAAATCACTTCCTCTCCCGTTTCCTTTCGAAACATTTACAATTTCACAGCATGGCCGAAATTTTATTTTTACCTTCTTATCAAGTATCATTTTTACTGTCGGCTCGAACGAATTTGTCAGAGCATCTTTCGCGCTCTCTAACGACAATTACTAAAAATTCTCAATCGCACAAAATATTAATTTTACCTATGCGGATTATCGTTGATCGTCTCCGAATTACGTTTTAATAGTACTCTCTTTGCACATTTTCGATTATTTTTTAGCTTATTTTTTTTTGATGATAAATAATTTCCGGAAATAACTGTGTTTTTAAAAAGATATTTATTCGCTTAACGTTTCGACCAGCTTACACACTGGCCATCATCAGAAGCAAACTGGAGAACGGAGCGAAAATTGCGATCGACAATAACATTAAAATAAGAATCAGAAATCCTGCTCGTGTTTCCAATTTTTCTCCCTACGTTTCCTCTTGTAACAGTCTTCCTTACTTTTCTTTCGACTTTAATAGCATATGGCACCCCATCAATTTCTCCTCTCTTCCAGTCCGAGCTAATTGTTCCTCTCACAATGTAGTCAACTTCGAATTTTTTCAGCTGCTGAACTCTTCTTTTCCTTCCCATGCCTTAATCTTCTCGGATGGCTCCAAGAGTGATGGGGGCGCGGGTGGTGCGTATACGTCTCCTACGTTCCTACACTCTGAGTCCTTCAGACTTCCTTCCTTCTGCTCTATCTTCTCGGCCGAGTCGATCTCAATTCTTCGTGCAATTCATTTCATATCCTCTACGAGTGGAGTTCACAAATTCCTGATTGTCTCTGATTCCAAAGGCGTTCTTCAAGCCATCTGCTCTCCTCCTTCTTATACTTCTGACGGTATCATCCTCTCTATCCGATCTCTTGTCTCCTCTTTATTCTCGTTCCGCTCCATTTCCATAGACTTTCTATGGGTCCCTAGTCATTCCAATATTGAGGGCAATGACTCAGCTGACTCTTTAGCTCGCTCAGCCGCCCGCACTGGTCCTTTCCTCGACTCTTTCCCTTCCTCAGACATTCTTTCTCTATCACGCTCTAATCATTCCAGACTTTGGTCTGACATGTATCCATCTATATTCTCAAATCGCTTTTCTCAGTACCGTCTTATTCAACCGGTTCCTAGATTCCTGCCTTGGTTTCAATCTATTCCTATCTGTCGTCGTTCCACTGTTGTTTCCTTAATTAGGCTTAGAATCAATCATTCTCTTCTCCCCTCTTCTCGCTTTCGATTCGCTTTGTCCCCTTCTCCTTTCTGCTCTCTTCACGCTTCTGAGCTTTCTTGTATTTGTGATTCAAATCACATCCTATTCGAATGTTCAGCACTCTCTAACGAACGCTCTATTCTCTACACCCAACTTCTAGTTTTGGGTCTTCCTACTCTCTTTAACGCTACCTATATTCTTTCCTTCCCATTGCCTTCAGTTATCCCATTGCTACTGTCCTTTGTCCTCTCCATTTCTGACCGCCTGGTTATTTAGTTATAACTCTTAATTTTTCATGTTGTTGGGTCAAGGCCGCTGGCGCGCCCAGGGTAGGGAAAAAAAAAAAAAAAAAAAAAAAGAATCAGAAATCATGAAAAACCCAAATCAAAACAGGATAACCTGCCTCTAAACAGGAAAACCGACGTAACGCAATAACAACAGATAGAAAAAATATAAAAACATAGGAAAAAAAATAATAATAAAAGGAACACAAAATCTAAACGGGAAAAACCGACACAACGCATAACAATCGAAGATAATAAAATGTAAAAACATATGAGAAAAAAGGTATTAGAAAAAATATACAAAAGGAACAAAAAACATCGGGTCACAGTTGGGGCAGGGGGGAAAAACGAATAACAACTTATAAAAAATAAAACTAAAAACGTTGGAAACGCACGGAACAACCAAGTGAACAGAACAAAAATATAAAATATTACAACAGAAACAGTTGAATTACCTGAACCAGGACTGGGAACTACCTGAAAATTGCTTGGAATCCTCACCTGAGGACCCACTCGAAACCTATCCGGAAGAAGCACCAGAGGGCAAGGCCCTGGGCATGGGACCAACGGAAGCTTAACCAAACGAAGTAAAACAAAGCAAATCCAAGCGAAAGAAGAAACCCCACTTGTACCGGCGGGATGTGGGAACAAAAGACCAAGAAGAAGTGAAAGGCGGTGGCGGACGTCCAGGTACCTAAAGAGACATAGTCAAAATTAAAACCAAATAACCCAGAGTTGGAAAAGAAAAATGAAACCTACCTGGTCGCTGTTATAGATGCAAGTTCGTCAACCGTATGACTGGTTTCCATGCCGTGGGAACACGTAGACCTTCTTCTCTGTTAAAATTTGGCCATTTCTCAATTTCGATGGCTTCTCTAACCAACCTCCCGCCGGTGTGAATTTCCTTAGCTAAAGGAACACTATCCTCAAATTTGATAGTATGATTCGTTTTCAACTGATGTTCCGCTAAGGCGGATTTGTGCACCCGCCTATGCGCGCAATCAGCCCTGTGCTCCTTCACCCTGGTTTCAATAAGCCTACTAGTCTGACCGATGTAGCTTAATCCACACGAACAGGGTATTTTGTATACACCGGCACAGTGTAACCGAGGTAAACTATCTTTTGGACCTCTTAACATGTTCCTTATTTTCATACACGTACCGAAGACTGGTCTTACATTGTTTTTACGTAAAATCCTTCCAATTCTTTCCGTGACTCCTTTGATGAACGGTAGCACAACACTAGTATCAAACTGTTCAGATTCATTAATATTAACATGACTATTGCAACTAAACTTACTGATATACCTACTTGCTTCATCCGTGCTATACCCATTTTTGACCATAACACCTTTAAGATGTCTTAACTCCTCTTGGAGACTATCGTGGCAGGACACCTTCTGTGCTCTATGTACAAGGGTCTTAAACACACCGACCTTCTGGCTCGGCAAGTGATGAGAGGTCTTATGCAAATATTTATCCGTGTGCGTCTCTTTTCGATGTACAGATGTGAAAACATCACCCAAATTATTGCGTTTGATGCGGACATCGAGAAACGCTAACTCTCCATTACATTCTTCCTCCCTAGTGAACAGTATATTTTTTTTTTTTTTTCCCTACCCTGGGCGCGCCAGCGGCCTTGACCCAACAACATGAAAAATTAATAGTTATAACTAAATAACCAGGCGGTCAGAAAATTTCTATGAAAAGTATTTAAGAACGCAAAAAACTTATCTAACTTCTCTCTACCATGCTGCCAGATGACAAATGTGCCATCCACATATCTATACCAACACTTCGGTTGCCAATCGTTAAGTACGATACTATCTAGTTGCTCCATGAAAAAATTAGCAAAAATGAGAGCCAACCTAGACCCCATAGCCATGCCGTCATGTTGCACGAAAAACCTCTCGTTGAAAGTGAAGTAATTGGATCCTGTAACTGCTTCTATGAAACCAACTAGTTCGCCCGAGATACCTTCTTTTTTCAACAACCGGATAGTGTCTTCTACTGGAACACTAGTGAACAAAGAAACAACATCAAAACTCAGCATAATATCATTAGGGTCCAATTTCAAACAACTTAAATTACTAATGAACTGCTCCGTGTTCTGTATGTGCGCGGAGGTATTACCAATCAACCCTTTTAATTGTTTGGCTATGTACCCTTCCAAGAAGTAGGTAGGACTATTAATAGCTTTTATTATTATTTTTTTTCCTATGTTTTTATATTTTATCTATCTGTTGTTATTGCGTTTCGTCGGTTTTCCTGTTTAGAGGTAGGTTATCCTGTTTTGATTTGGGTTTTTCATGATTTCTGATTCTTATTTTAATGTTATTGTCGATCGCAATTTCCGCTCCGTTCTTCAGTTTGCTTCTGATGATGGCCAGTGTAAGCTGGTCGAAACGTTAAGCGAATAAATATTTTTTTAAAAACACAGTTGTTTCCGGAAATTATTTATCACGAGTAATCACTGTGAAAGCTTTAAATTCTTTTTTTTTTTTTTTTTTTTTTTATTATGGCCTGGCCGCTAGCTTCTTTTCTGTATTAGAAATGATTTTCGATGCGCTCATATTTTTTTTGAGCAACCTTCTCTGTCTGTTGAATCTTCCGTTTTTTTTTTATTTCTATTTACTAAATCTAAAACTTCTAATGATCCATTGAATTATATACTACCTTTTCCTTTTCTTTCACCCTATCACATTTTAATTGGTTTCCTTTTTTTTTTTAATGTTTCTGGATAAAGCTTCCTTGGTGATAAGCCTACCAAAAGTAAAATAAAAAAGTATTAATTAAGAGACAGTTTACATGCATGAGTATAAAACAGCTCTCAATAACAAATCAGAAAACTTCAGTCGCCGCTACAGAAATTTGAAAACGAATCATTCAGAGAATACAGAACCAATTCATCATCAACAAATGTTAGTAATTATTCACTATGATCAGCTTTTAGTTATACAGAAAAAAAAAAAAAACAACTATCAACTAAACCAAATTGTTTTCACCACGGAGGGGAAATTAACACAATAATAAAAAAGTTGAACATGATCTCTTAACTGGACAAATCTTGAAGAAACTATCGAGAAATTATGGAAATTTGAAAATATAATGAATATTTTGAAATCAGTTAAATCTCCCTAGTAAGTACAACTCTTATCAGTCGAGTTCACTTCTCCCGGTTCCGATTAAAATGTTTAAAAAGATCCCATAGCGCGCAGTCCTATATTCTAATTTGCTTGGCCTTGGCCTCCCGACCCCTTACTGTGCCCACTACATTCTTGCTTTTCCTTCTCTTTCTGTTGTTCCTATATTGACTACCTTCATTTCTTCTGTTTCTAGGCTGCGTTTCGCCAGCCCCGCCCATTTTGAGTTGCGAAACCAAAATAGGCTTATTCGTTTGTGCTTCGTTTGTGCTTCTTTGTGCCACTAAGTTTTTTGTTTGTGCTCTCCCCCTTCATAGTTTAATTAGAAAAGTCTTTGGGCGGGGCTGGCGAAACGCAGCCCCGCCCATGTAAAATTAAGGGATGAAAATTATGTCATTCGTTTGTGCTTCATTTGTGCTTCTTTGTGCACGACTTTTTTTTGTTTGTGCTCACCCCCTTCCTGATTTGGTAAGGGTGGGATCAGCCCCGCCCATGTAAAATTAAGGGATGAAAATTATGTCATTCGTTTGTGCTTCATTTGTGCTTCTTTGTGCACGACTTTTTTTTTGTTTGTGCTCACCCCCTTCCTGATTTGGTAAGGGTGGGATCAGCCCCGCCCATGTAAAATTAAGGGATGAAAATTATGTCATTCGTTTGTGCTTCATTTGTGCTTCTTTGTGCACGACTTTTTTTTGTTTGTGCTCACCCCCTTCCTGATTTGGTAAGGGTGGGATCAGCCCCGCCCATGTAAAATTAAGGGATGAAAATTATGTCATTCGTTTGTGCTTCATTTGTGCTTCTTTGTGCACGACTTTTTTTTTGTTTGTGCTCATTCCCTTTCTGATTTGGTAAGGGTGGGACTAGAACCTCCCATGTTGAGATAAAGGTTAAAAACAGTGTTACTCATTTGTGCTTTGTTTTGTGCTTCATTGGGCACGGATTGTTTTTATTTGTAGTGAATTTGAATGGGCGAGGCTGGAGAAACAGTACCTTCAGGGTATGAAATGGGATGTTGTAAATACAAATATATACGCTTTCTGACAGTACGGTGCGTTCTCTAATGAAATTTAACCATAAATCTTCTGTGTAATAGACAATTCGAAATTAGCTCGGATTTTACAAAAAATTGGCTGTATACTGAAAAAGTTGTAGAAATATTTATGTATATATTATTTCGCTACCGTGTGAATTCTACATTTATAAAAGTTTAAGTTAGATAGGTTAGTGTTATGCACAATATGTTCCAAAACGTAATGGTGGCCGACAAATTATTAACCACTAAATATAAATTAACTGACCTCTAAATTTCTCAATTTATTTCAATCACGCAAGCACTGGTAACCAATTTAAAGTGTAACCTTAATGGTGTTCGATATTGCATGCTGTTTAATGAAATCAATCGGATGTCTATTTGATGTGTTTAGATTAAATGTTATTCAAAATTCAAATTTATATTATTAGTTAATCGAAGTGTAAAATTAAGTAGGAGGATTATGAAGAATCATCTATTTACAAATACACAACCGAAATAACATTACATGTCCTATATTGATAAAAATTAAATAATGCAAGGACAGAGGTTTGTTAAGTGACGAAATGTCATTTTTTAAGTATAGGACGCGTAAAAATGTAGAAATCCATCGAACACTCAAATGTTATATGATAAAGCGGCCGTCAGTTTTGGAACCACCGAGTCCAGCAAATATCATGGTCCCGGTGCCTTTTTCGTTTGTTTTTTTATATTTCATATCGGCAAACTTCCGGTGCGCAATTCGAGTGTTTAGATTACTAAAACTTTTTTAACCGTCGGCCAGGTAAACGACGGTGCGCAATTCGAGTCTCGCCACAGCATCATATTTATAATTTTCATCCAGTCAGCATATTGGTTTGCTGATTTTTGAGGAATTCACACGTATTACTATAAGTAACCATCTTGTCAACAATTCCTCGTAATAGCAAATGTACATCACGTCGATTTACACCAATGTAAATGCATCAAAATGTTAAATTCCTTTTTGTTTGTAATCCTTTTCTTCTGTTATTGTTTTCTCTCTCTAATAATAGTAACGAGTCTTTTCCAGATAATTAGTTCTGTTTTGGCTTTATTTCTGCCAGTTTATGTGTTTCTTCTGTGAGTAAATTTTTATGATCATTTATTAATTTTTATTAAACTGAGTGCTTACAAATTTTAGATTTTTGTTCTCTTAATACACAGTGGATTATATACGAATTCAGATCTTCTATTTTTGGTATGTTTTTTTTTTTTAAATATTATTAAGATTAGCATGATCACTAAAAGTCTGATACACGTATTTTGGATACATTTTTTTCAATCGTTGCTTTATGTTTTAATGGATAATTTTTTGGCATACTCACAGGTGTTTCAAATAATTTGGTGGAAAAAAGATGTCGTTAAAATCTGTAGTACCAAGCGATGAACTTAAAGAGGTATTTTTAAAATATAAAAACGAAATTTTTGATCAAGAAAATAATAAGATTTATGGACCGTCACATGAATGTTGGGCTTCCATAGCGCATGATTTAAATAACCGAATTAGTCGAAAATATGCTTACACAATTGCATTACAAAACCGTTTTAATATTGCTCATCATATAGGATTACGTCTGGATCTTGTTCATAATTCACTTACTGAGTCAGGTGACGAAATGGATGAATTAAACAGAAGCAGCGACGATAGTGCACTCCATGATGTGAATAATTCTACTCTCAGTTTTGCAATTGAAATTCCGAAAGAGAAGTGGGAACAACTGTACACCTCAGTGAAGTACAATCGAGATGAAAGAAACTGCAAGCGATCGTACTGTATCTTACAAAAATTTGAGTGAACTCACTTCGTACAAAACGAACTATATAAATTATCTCGTTTACCGTGTGCAATTAATTTTAAAAGATGCAATATTTATCCGTTTGGAAATCTTTTTTTAAAAATGACGGGACAATGCAGTTCTTGTCACAGTACCTTAAAGGGTATTATACATGAACAGCCACCTCCTGATTATGAAGTAATAGTTATTAATTGTTCGTACACAGGCACATTCAATAATTGCTCTGGTAAGACAAAGCGTCGTTTGCTGAGCAAAGATAAACGACAGGAATTTGTTCATAGACTGACAGCTGAGAACATGGCTGCTAGTACTACAAGAAAGTTTGAAGCCAATAATATGATGAATTATGGAGATGCAGAGCCTGGGCATTTGCCATCCAATACAGCGCTTAGAGTAATGAAGTGTAAAGAATTGCGTTTAAAACGACACCATGATTGCCCTGTTTTATCCTTGGCCATAATGAAAGGAACCGTTCCTTATAATAACATTATTCATGATATTGGCTTTGATAAATTTTATGTTCATTATTGGTCAGTGACTGAAATCAATAATTATCGCATTTACCAACGTAATAATTCCATTTCTAAAGTTAGTATTGATGCAACTGGACGTATTGTACAGAAAATAAGGTTACCATATAGAGAAACACGGGCACTTTTTTTGTATGAAATAGTTGTGAAGGATGAAAAAAACGCTTGTCAATTTGCTGTTTCACATATGATTTCTGAGAAACATGATAACAATGCAATTGCATATTGGATAAGTGAATGGTTAAGGAACGATATCCAACCACCTCACTTAATAGTCACTGATATGTCTTTGGCTTTAATGATGGGTATAGTGAAAAGCTGTACACAATATTCTACACTTAATAAATATTTACAAATCTGTGATGCACTTCTTCACCATAAAATAAACGTGGACATTCCATCATCTATGCTTCGTAATGATTTCGCTCACATAATGCATTTAGTTAGTAGTTGGCCAGAAATCAAAAATAACCCAATACGTGTGAAAAAATTTTACCTACACTCCATTGCATTGGTGATTTCTTGTGAAAACTATGAAGAAGCAAAAATGTTATTACAATACATTTTTACTGTGTCGTTGCACGAAGAAGATAGATTAAATGCGAAAGGAGATAAAACAGCATGCGAGAATGCTGCTAAAATGTTTCTAAAAATGCGAATTGCTGGCTATACTGCACGAGAATCATTACAATCAGTTACGTTTGAAAATGAAATCAAAGATGATCGCTTTGAAGATTTTGATGAAAATGACTTTCAGTCTTCTTCTTTATTATATTATGATGAAATTTACCAAATATTCCTTGAATGTAAACGTACCGCTCAGTTCCCAGAAAATAAGGGAGAAGGTGATAACATGCATTTTCAACCTGCAATTGCAAAGAAAATTCTCAGTTTATGTCGCCTACTTCCTATTTGGTCGGCAGTCATGAACTCCATTTTCGGCTATGGAGGAAAAACGGAAAGCAGTAGTAGCGCTGAAAACAACTTCAATGAGATCAAAAACCGTCTTTTCAAACACAAAACTTTACCACTTCGTGTTGACGAATTTGTACAAATTCATATAGATGCTATCCTTGGTTCCATGTGCTTGGTTAAAGCGAAAATGGACAAAAAAAGTAATACGTCATCATGTAATGCTTTGCAGCTAAACAAAAGTAATTCGCATTATGGGGAGAAAAAAAATTCTTCAAAAGAAGATAACATGGAAGCAGAACTTAATACGAATTGTGCTGTGAAAAACTGGAAAGGTGAAGCTGTCGTATCTCCCAAAAAATCGCAAAAGAAAAATTATTTATCTTCAGATCCATCCATACTTCGTGTAAATGATCTAAGCCTATGTAGGAGTAAAGTCGTTGGTGTTATAAAAAATGGAAATGTTCTTGATTTAAAGAGTGTTAAAATTGGAAAGAATTATTTCAACGTTGTTAATACATGTCCATTTGACAGTGTAGTTCAAGTTTTATTCATCTCTTACGTAGATAGTTTGAAGTTTCAGCAGTATGTTGATCGCTTTAAAACGAAAATCAAATTATTTGAAGTAATTGCTAATGGAATTCACGATGGTATTACGGTTCAAACATATCGAAAGCGTGCTATTATACTAAAAAGAATTTTTAATGAAACTACAGAACATAACTTTCCAAACCAATATCGAATAAATTGTGCAACTACATCGTACAATTTGGCTCAAAAAATTTTTAAAAAGTTGCCTACAGTTATAATTACTGAGAACTGTATGTGCGGTAATTCCATATCCTACTCATTACCAACCGTTACACTATACTTCTCATCTGGTGATTTAAATAATTTCACCCAACAAATTCATGAGGAACTATTCAACACTAAAAGGTGCAGAGAATGTGGTAAGTCTTTAACAGTACGAAGAGAGGTGAAACTTACAACACATGTAATAATTGACTTATGCCCACATTTCCACGATAAAATGAAAGATTTCCAGGAAATAAGTTGTACATTGTCGTCCATTCCTACAGACCTTCAAATTGGCAGACGTAAATTTTTTTTGCGTGGTGCAGTTAGTTTCAATGCTGGAATTACCAGGTCATTTAAACATATTGGACACTATGTGAGTTATTGCTTCCGAAAAAGCACTGCACAATTTGAGCTATATGATGATATGCATGCAAATGTGGTAAAAACTGTACGGCCGTCGACGATCATAAATTGTCAATTGCTTATTTACACTATTTAATTAATTAATAATATATTTTTTTAACTATCATAATTCTTAAGTTCTTAAACTTTTTTTTTGTATTAATTATTTTGATATGTAAAGTTAATTCATATTTTACAACTTAAATTACTTTTTGTGATAATATTTTAATTGAAATTTCAAATTTTAATCTTGAAATATAAAATGTTATATTAAAATATTATTATTTCATTTAAATTATAACTTTTATTGGTATATTTCATTATTATTATTTAGCACTAATTTTATTGTTGTTGAAGAAGATTTTATACTTTACTTTCTAATATTTTTACATAAAGTTCTTAGAGCCCGTTTTTTCCTTTTTTTAAAATTAATTTTTTTTTGTTAATTTAAAATTTAAATAGAGGTAAATTTTTTATGGTTTCTAAAAAAGTTTTATATTTTCTAAAAATTTTAAAATGATGAAATAATAAAAAATTTTACAAAACTTAAAATTTATCCTAAAATAGACAAAGAAAACTTTTTTACAGTTTAAAACAAGATATGTGAAAAATTGAGAAAACATCATAAAATATAGGAAGCCTGAAAAACTGAAGTTGAAAATTAGAATCAAAATCACTTGTTGTTATACTCTTGTATATTAATGCTTTACCTAGTATATGTGTAGCATTATTTTCTTAATGCATTGTCCTTGAAAGAAATGAATTTAAAAACGCTGGGCGCAAGAAACAAATAATTGAGTTAATTTCGAATTGTCTATTACACAGAAGATTTATGGTTAAATTTCATTAGAGAACGCACCGTACTGTCAGAAGTGTATATATTTGTATTTACAACATCCCATTTCATACCCTGAAGGTACTGTTTCTCCAGCCTCGCCCATTCAAATTCAATACAAATAAAAACAATCCGTGCCCAATGAAGCACAAAACAAAGCACAAATGAGTAACACTGTTTTTAACCTTTATCTCAACATGGGAGGTTCTAGTCCCACCCTTACCAAATCAGAAAGGGAATGAGCACAAACAAAAAAAAGTCGTGCACAAAGAAGCACAAATGAAGCACAAACGAATGACATAATTTTCATCCCTTAATTCTACATGGGCGGGGCTGATCCCACCCTTACCAAATCAGGAAGGGGGTGAGCACAAACAAAAAAAAGTCGTGCACAAAGAAGCACAAACGAATGACATAATTTTCATCCCTTAATTCTACATGGGCGGGGCTGATCCCACCCTTACCAAATCAGGAAGGGGGTGAGCACAAACAAAAAAAAGTCGTGCACAAAGAAGCACAAATGAAGCACAAACGAATGACATAATTTTCATCCCTTAATTTTACATGGGCGGGGCTGCGTTTCGCCAGCCCCGCCCAAAGACTTTTCTAATTAAACTATGAAGGGGGAGAGCACAAACAAAAAACTTAGTGGCACAAAGAAGCACAAACGAAGCACAAACGAATAAGCCTATTTTGGTTTCGCAACTCAAAATGGGCGGGGCTGGCGAAACGCAGCCCTGTTTCTAATCGCTTCCTGCAGTGAGTCGTTGTGTTATAAAGTTTACTCGTGCTGCGTTTCGTTTTCTGTTAAGAAATCGGTAATTTCTGTTGATAGTAGAGTTACACTGATTCGAACTGCTAATGTCTCGTAATCGGGAATTAACGTGTATTGTGTACTCTCGATAATTCCTGAAAGTCGCTAACTATTATCGCCTTAGCTAATCACCTGTCTATCTATACGTATAATTATATTTATAGTCGTATTTTAACTCGAATTTTATTTTTCGACGTGATAGTAGCGCTCATTATGAGGAGCGACGATTTAAAAGAACTATGTAGGTTTTTAGAGAAGATCAAAAAAGAATGACATAAAATAAGAGACGTAAATAATAACACTGGGATAAAAGGAAAAAAAGAGAAAAAGTTATTGAAGCAGTGAATGAAATAGTAATTCAGTTAGACGAATCGCATAATAAAATTAATATCCTAGATGAGATATTAAATATTAAAGAAAATTATATAATTAAAACAGTAAGAGATTCCGTTAGAGGGTCAAAAGCCCATGCTCCGAGTGAAGGAAAAACTTGGTCTTCAGTGGTTAAAGAAAATAAAAAAGATCGTAAGTCGAACGAGATCGAAAAGCAAAAGTTCAGTTACTTATATGTTAAACCGGAAGGTGATGTAGGAGTCTTTAAAAAGCAGCTGACCGATAAGGTGAAACCGAGCTCACTAAATGTTGAGGTTGAGCGCTTACAAGTCAAATCGGGAACTGTAACTGTAGTAACAAAAACCAAAGATGATTCAAATATTTTGAAAGATTCCATAAAGAAAGAATTCAGTTATGTCAAAATCACGGAAAATAAAAATTTTGATCCAACGATCGTACTATACGGCGATGAAAGTGTATTAGCATAAATGACGTAGCGGAAGAAATTATAAGATTAACAGATTCAGCACCGGTCTCAACGCGAGTAACAACATTTGAAAAAAGGGTAAAAATTTACGTCCGATTGAAACCGGATCAGTTTAAAAAGCTTCCAAATAATGGAAAATTATATATTGGTTGGGTATCTGTAAGATTTCAGGAGCACATATCTGTACTTAGATGTTACAAATGTCTCGGTTATGGGCATATAGCTGCCAAATGCCAAGCTCCACCTAAAAAAATTCAGATAGTAGAAAAGTGCAAAAATAAAGACAAATGCATTAATTGTCTCCTCACCAAAACACGAGGAAAGCTTCAGGACGAATCAATGGAGGCATTAATTGAAACGCTAGACCATTCTTCTTATAGTAGAGCTTGTCCATGTTTCAGTGTAATCGAAAAACAGACCCAAACTATGATCAATTATGGCTGATGTTGAAATTCAATTTTTAAACGTAAACAACACGATCGCGTGTCAACATTTATTCATTCGTGAATGTACCGTTCATGACAGTGATTTTATTATAATAGCTGAGGTAAACTCGTGTAACGATAAAGTACGTGGTATGAATGATCAATACGTTTGCTTATTAACCCGAAAAACTGCGATGATGATTAGGAAATCAATTTCGTATGATAATATAAGTTGCCAAAAGGGCATCATAGCAGTTCGGTATCAAAAATACTTAATAATTGGCCTTTACCTACCCCCAAGTGAACCTAGAGGCGAAGGAATTTCGGAAATAGAAAAAATTTGTAATCAAAATCCGTCGTTGATTCCAATAATTGTCGGAGACTTCAACATAAGAAGCTCGCTATTAGAGAATATTATAAGTAACCCGGATGCTGAGAGATTGGAAGAATTTACTTACGCAAACCGTTTACTTTTCCTCAATCAACCGAACACGAATACACCTTCAGTAACCATAATGGAAGAAGCTTGATCGATTTAATTATTGTGAGAGATGTTTCGGCTTCAACCATCCAGCATACCATCTCTTCTGTAGAACTTTCCGATCACTGTAGAATTAAGATTGTAATCCGTGGAGCAAAACACACAACAACTCCATCACAGTGGTGTACTAACTATAAACTATTAGACTCCAAAATTAATTTCAATACATTAAATAAATTTGAGAGTAATTTTTGCTTAACTAAAACTAAGATAGAATTAAATAATCAAACGACTACTGCTCTACTTTAGAGGCAGAAATGTTTGGGATCCTTCTTTGCCTTGAGACATATTCTTCCAACCCAGCGTCTCAAAATGCCCTTCTGATTACAGACTCACTTCAATCTATAAAAGCCATCCAGAGTCCAGACAGTTGCAACTCTCTAATAATTAAAATAAAAAACCTCCTATTCCAACTTTCACGATCTGAGGTATATGTCACCTTCTTATGGGTCCTTGGTCATGTTGGGGTTCCCGGCAATGAGCGGGTTGACTTGGCTGCTAAGGCAACTCTATCTAGCCCGATGCCGTTTAACGCTTTACTGCCTCGTTTTGGCGCATCAGTCTTTCTGATGCACTTTGCTGAGGAGTGGAGCAAACTATGGTCAGAACAAACAACCTGGCTCAGGTCTATAAAGTCGGACACCGACCCATGGTGGCCGCCGTTCCCCGTCACACGTAGGGATTTCTCGATCCTATCGAGACTGCTTCTGGGGCACACTGCACTATCACACAATCACGTCTTTGAAGGAGCTCCCCCTCCGGTCACTTGCCCTCTGTGCGGGTTCATGGCCTCACCAACTGTAGAGCATCTGCTGAAATGGTGCCGGCATACTTCCCGTACTTCTAGTCATGCCTCACCCCGCCGTCTGTTGTCGAACTACCCGGATTGTGTTCGTGCAGTGTTGAATTTTGCAGCATCGAACAGACTGCACCGCCTTCTGTAATTTCAAGTGAGTCTAGGTGCCGTAATAGCCCAGGTAGTTACACACGGCGCCTAGATTTATATTTGTAAATTTAGTATTAAAAAAAAAAAAAAAAAAATAATCATGTTATTAAATTTCACGACTATTTAAGAGTTTCCATCGATCAGTGTAAATACAAAAAGATCACTACTTTTAACGATTGGTGGACACCCATCCTTGATAACTTAAAAAAAATTATTAATGAAGTAAGGAAAAAATATAATAGATCAATTCAGGCCGGTAAAAAATTAATTTATAAATTTTTATTAAGAGAATTAAATAGGAATTATAAAATCTTAATTGAAAACACCAAATTCGAAAATTAGGAAAATTTCATCAATAATTCTAAATGCTGGGGAAAACCATAGAAAATTGTAACGGAAAAACTTAAGCTATTTCAATTTCCAGCTATTAAAGTAAATGATGTAATATTAACTAAACAAAAAGAGAAATGTGCAGCTCTCCTTGATTACTTCTTTCCCAGGAAGAAGGATAAATTCGATTATTTGACAGATTATACACCTAACGTAAATGATAAATATGATGCTGCTATTGGTTCCGATGACCTAAATTTAATTATTAATTCGATTAATACACGCGAGGCTTCCGAATCAGATAACATTTCTAACGTAGTGGTTAAAATGATTCATGTAAAACACTCAACAATTTTTCGAACACTTTTTGAAAAATGCCTTCTGTTACAAATGTGTTTCCTGATTTATGGAAAATGGGAGAAATTAAATTAATTAATAAACCGAAAAAAGGGATCTTTCTCTGCTAAACGGCTATCGACCTATAGCACTATTAAACTGCATTGGTAAAGTATTTGAAAAAGTAATTAACGTAAAATTACTTAACGTAATTGAAACTAAACAAATCTTAAGTAATAACCAGTTCGGGTTTAGACGCGCGCGTTCATCAGAAATGGCTGATAGAAAACTTTATGATATTATTCAATTAGCGCAAACCAAACATTTATTTACTGTTGTCATTACTTTCGATGTAAAAGGCGCATTTGATAATTGTAAACATTCGACAATAATCGAAATTTTAAAATCTCATAAAGTCAGTCCTGATTTAATTAAAGTAATTTACGATTATCTAACAAACAGAACTGCGGTGATCAAAACCGAAAGTTTTACTATCGAACGCAGTTGCTGTATTTCCGACGGAGTTACTACGACGGCGATCTAATTCTCGAGTTAACTGTATTTTAATAAAGAGACTAGCGAACTTAATATCTCGTTTATTATTATAAATTACGATAACATCGGAGACGTCGCGATTACGCGAACTGATCAATCATCGATAATCCTAAGTCCGAAATTAGCACCGATTAAAACAGCCAAAGATAAACTTTAGTGTCAACCGGGCAGACTGGATACGGTGTCGAACAATTTGGGTAACGCCCAGGATACAAATCTGAATTATCCGTAAATAATTATATCTTATATAGCGAGCGCGCTCGAACGATACGTGACAAAAGGGAAAATACACATAAGCTCGGTAGTTTATTAATCGGACGTGAGAAACATTGAAGTAAATAACGAGTCGAGCGCGCTGACAATGGTTAAATTAGCTTACGTCAGCGTATTTGTAAATATTAGTGCCGCGGCGCATCGAAACAGAAAGTTATGACGGCCGGGACACAACACAGTATATCATGCGGAGTGCCTCAGGGTTCGGTCCTCGGACCAACACTCTGGAACGTATTATACTCGTATATATTTGTAAACAGATGGAAATCTTTTGTTCGAGATATTATAATTACGATGCAGAATTTATCAGCTTTGCTGACGATTTATGCTCCGTCTCGTTAAACTAAAAAACGCAACGGAAGCTGACAACGTTAGAGTTATCTGTAAAACCTTGGAAAAGCCTTTTTTTCTTCACTGTGGTCTCGAATTTTCAATTGAAAAGACAAAAATGATGGTTACTGGTGACAAGAAAACCACGCAGGTGATTAACAAACTTAGCATACTTAACTTGTTATATGAGAAACCTATTCCAATTGTAAAAAATTTTAAATACCTCGGAGTAATAATGGATCATAGATTTAAATTTAATAAACATGTAAACTACATAACAGATAAGGCGAACAAAATCTTTTATATGCTATTAAAAATTCAGCCTAACTTAGGTGGTGCTAACCTCCTTTCGACTCTTCCGGGCTTGCTCCTCCTTTTCCAACTTCATAGCTCACAAAAGGGCTAACGCCAAGAATAGATTCATCCTTAAAATGTCCAAAAGAAATTCATGGCGAAATTTTTGTTCATCATTTTCTAGATCTACCTCCACTTCCCATCTTTGGAGAATGGCTAAAGCTTTTCGCTCCTCTAGTTCCGAACGCCCCTCACACTACAACCTTCCTTCAGAGAAGCTCTCTACTTTTCTTGATTCAATTGCTCCTTCCTATGTACCTTCCCTCGAGGAATCATTGGCTCCTCCCCTACCTGTCACATCACCTCCTCACTTTTTCTCTTCTCCCTTCAGCTTCAATGAACTCTACGATTCCTTGATCAGTTCTTCTAATTCTAGCCCAGGTATAGACGGCATCCCTATCCTTGTCCTCAAGAACCTCTCTGAGTTAGCACTCAAAACACTTCTGTCAATCTATAATTCCTTCCTGTACACTTCTGCAACTCCACCACTTTGGAATTACTTTATTATTATTCATATCCCGAAAAAGAAACCTAACTCCTTCCGTCCAATCTCTTTAGCCTCGTGTTTAAGAAAACTTTTTGAACACATGATTAATAAACGCCTGGTCTAGTGGCTAGAATATAACAATATTTTTCCCGATAATATGTTTGGTTTCCGTTCTGGCCTTGGTGTTACTGACTGTATATCCTTGTTCCTTTCCGACATCTATAAATCCTTCATTCATAGGAAATTTACCATCGCCGCGTTTGTTAATGCCACTGCTGCCTTTGACAATGTTCACTTACCTTCTTTACAAAATAAAATGCTTTCCATTAACTTCCCTCTTCAGTTTACTTCCTTAATTATCAATCTTTTCCGGAATAGAACAATTCGTCTTTCTACTCCCTTCTTCGACGATTCCAGATCAATTTTTCGAGGCTTTCCGCAAGGATCGTGCTTGAGTCCTACTCTTTTCAACATCTACTTTCACAGTTTTGCTACTCTTAACATCCCGTCTAAGTCCTTATTCTTCGTTGACGATATTCTCGTCTATTCCTCCTCTAATAATCTTTCTTCTGCCAATGAGGAGCTTAATTCCTCCCTTGCTATTTTGGAATTATCGTTGTCTTCTCTTCATCTTTCTATTTCTCCTGAGAAGTCTGCCTCTGTAGTTTTTACATTTCGTCCTTTTAACCGTTCCTTAATTAACCTTTTCCTATGTCAACTCCCTATTCCTCTAGTTAACTCTTTCTCCTACCTTGGTGTCATTCTTAATAGTAATTTATCTTTTTGCGATCAGATCAACTGTCTATGTACATCAGCTCTCAAGAGATTAAATTTCCTAAAAGCGTTGTCCCCCCGGAAATGGGGTGGCGATCCGTATATTCTCCTCATACTTTACAGATCCATTATTCTTTCTAAATTAGACTATTGTTCTTTTCTTTATGCCAGTGCTCCCAAATCCCTCCTTACCAAACTTGATCGCATCCGAAACTCTTGTCTTCGCCTCTATATTGGTGCTCTGAATTATTCTCCAACTCCTGCTCTCCTGGCCGAAACTGGCTTCCTTCCTTTATTTATTCGAAGACTTTATCTCGGTGAAAGATTTTTGATTAAACGTCTTCATATTCCTCACTCGAAATCGTGAATTCCTATCAATATATTCTGGACAACTGGCGTTTCTCTCCTAGAAAAATTCCAATCCTTTCACATATATCCTCCCGACTTGTCCTATTCTCTCAGTTTATCCTCTCCTATAATAAATCCCCATACTTCACTTACAACTTCGCAGAACTGTCCTTTTCTCCCAAGCTATTTTCTCTTCCCTCGAACATTAAATCTCTTCCGTTTCCTGTAATACACAACGAATTTAACCAAACTCTACATTCACTTTTTCCAGCTCACAGCATGGTTTTTACGGATGGCTCAAAATCTGCTTCAGGTGTTGGAGCTGCTTTTATCCTTCCTGATATCAACTATTCTGAGTCTTTTCAACTCCTTCCCTTTTCTTCTATCTTCTTAGCCGAATCCATGGCTATTTTACGTGCTATCCTTTTTATATCCTCATCATTCAATTTATCAAAATTCGTCATATGCTCTGATTCGAAAAGCGTTTTATCAGCCATCTCATCTCCGTTCCCTAAACCATCGTCAGATCCTATTATTCTTTACATTCGTTCTTTAATTTATAATTTATTAACATCCCGTTCTATCCTAATTGACCTGTTCTGGATTCCGGGCCATTGCGGCATCGTTGGTAACGATCTTGCCGATTCATTGGCATGTCTAGCTGCAGTAAATGGCCGCTTCATAAGACAGATTCCCCTCCCAATGTCTTGTCCACTCTCTCATCGTTTTCACCATGACTTTTGGACTGATCTTTATCCGTCTCTTTTCTCCAATCCTAACTCTTTTTACCTCGCTATACAACCCTCTCCACCTACTTCTTCCTGGTTTAATAATTTTCCCTGCATCAGTCGTTCTGTTATTTCTTCCGTAATTCGCCTCCGCTTTAATCACAGTCTTCTTCCTGCTTCCCTCTTTCGTTTTAATATTGTTCAGTCTCCCTTGTGTCCCTTTCATCCTCCTATCTTAAATTTGACCTGTGATGTAAATCACCTCCTATTCGAATGCTCATCTATCTCCTCAGAACGTGCAGTCCTTTATTCTAATTTGCTTGGCCTTGGCCTCCCGGCCCCTTACTGTGCCCACTATATTCTTGCTCTTCCTTCTCTTTCTGTTGTTCCTTATTTCTTCTATTTCTAATCGCTTCCTGATTTAACTCTCAAGTCCCTACGTTTCACTATTTGTTAGTCCTTTGTGCTGGGTAAATGTCCTGAGTTGACGTGCCCAAGATATAAAAAAAAAAAACAAAAAAAAAACTATAACAACAGAGTGATAATGTATTTTTTTTTTTTTTTTTTTTTTTGGGCGCGCCAGCGGCATTGACCCAACAACAAAAAAACTAAGCTAAGAAATTAAATAACTAAGCGGTCCGAAATGGACGCAACAAAGGACAGCAGTGCGGACACCACAGAAGATGAAGGAAAGGAGAGGATAAATGACGAGTTATAGAGAATAGGGAGACCTAATGACAGGAGCTGACTGTATAAAAGGGAGCGTTCGTTACGAAGAGCAGGACACTCAAAGAAAATATGATTAGCATCACATGTACGAGGAGGATCACAATCGTGGAGAGAACAATCAGGAATAGGCGATAGAGCAAATCGAAAGCGAGAGGAAGGGAGGAGAGAATGATTGATCTGGAGACGAATTAGGGAGACAATAGAAGAGCGACGACTGAGAGGAATAGAATGGAACCAAGACAGGGAACGAGGAATTGGCTGAATGAAACGGTAATGAGAATGACGATTAGAAAATAGGGAGGGATAAATATCCCGCCAAAGTCTGGCGTGATTGGAGGTGGATAAGGAAAGGATATCTGAAGAAGGAAAATGGTTGAGGAATGAATCAAGACGACCAGCAGAACGAGCCAAGGAATCGGCTGCATTATTGCCATCAATTCCGGAATGACTGGGGACCCACAAAAAATCAATGAGAATAGAACGGACTGCAAAGTGGAGGTAAGAGAACGAATTGAGAGAATAATATTATCAGAAGAATGTGAAGGAGGAGAGGATAGGGCTTGAAGGACGCCCCTAGAGTCTGAAATAATGAGGAATTGAGAAAGATCGCTTAAAGAAGAAATATAAGAGATAGCCTGAAGGATGGCGATCGACTCGGCAGAAAAAATAGAGCAGAAGGAAGAAAGCCGGAAGGACTCAGAATGTCGAAGCGACGGAGCAATAAACACACCACCCACGCTGTCCTCGTTCTTGGAACCATCAGTAAAGATCAATACATGAGCAGAAAAAGAGGAATTCAACAAATGAAGAAATTCATTGTTGACTGCACCGTGAGAGGAGGAATTGGCTCGAAGTGGGAGAGAGGAAAATTTGATAGGCTGCCATAGGCTATTGAAGTCATGAAAGAAGTACGGGAGAGTGTTGTAGGAAAGGACAACAGGAGAAAAATTAGAAAGACGGGTAGCAATGAGCGACAGGATTCTGATTTTATGAGGAGAAAAACGCCAGCAGTTTTTGATATATAGATAGGAGGAAATAAGTTTGGACTGATTTTGTTACATCGATAAAGTTTATTTGTGTTGCGTTCAATTGTTGCGGTACTATCGGTGAGATCGTTTCTTTTATTGTTTCGCATTTACCTTGCGTACTCGTAATTCTAATCGCCTCTCTTATCGCTATTTTTTTTTTTTTTTTTTTAAATTTAAGAAGGGGTACTAAACCACTCGCTGCATGTAACTACCTCGGTTATCGCAGTGAGTGGACCCACGTTTAAAACATACTCCTTATCTCGCTGGCCTGAACGAAAGTCATAAGATTGTTCAAAGCAGTAGGGGTATTTGAGAGGATGTCTTCAATCGATGTGATCTGGCCTCGCCGTAACCCATTTAGACGTGTGCATTTCAGCAAGATATGCGAAACTGACGGGTATTCATCGGTAGAACAAAGTGGGCAGGTACTTGGCTTTGGGGCTTGTTTGAGGATATAGTCGTGGGAAAAGGACGTATGTCCCGTTCTCAGGCGATTGATTGCCGAAAACACTTTGCGTTCTGTTCCGACTGGAGGCCACCATGGCTCCGTCGTAGGCTTCAGTTCCCTGAGGAAGGTCGACTGAGACATCCAGTCATGACTCCACTGTGCGAAGACCGTATCTGACAGGAAACCTCTCAGAGATAATGGACCAAAAGCAAATAACGGCATTGGGCACATCATGAATGACCGAGCGACCAGGTCAACCCGCTCATTCCCCGGAACACCGGCATGACTGGGGACCCATAAAAAAACAACTCGGCATCCCCTTCGGCTCAACTGGTATAAGATAGCCAGGACTTCTAGGACCATTGGTGATTCCGGGTGATCTAACTGCAAAGCACATATGGACTGCAAGGAATCAGTCACCAGTAAGATTCCGAGCGGTTGGGATCTCAGTTCTAAGTATGCCTGAAGACAAAACAACACAGCATACATTTCGGCTTCCGCAATGGATACAACGTTGTTCAACCGCATGCCCTCTGCGATTCCGTCTATTTCGAAAGCGCATGCCGCTGGGGCAGCCTTGGACTCATTAGCTTTGGATCCATCAGTGTATGCTTTCGAGAACGTGGTATATTTATTAATAATATTTAGTGCCCTGTGCCCTCGCAGCGCCGGTGGGTGATTATTATCAGTGAGAGTTGTGATAGCTTCTACCTGAAAAGAAGCCCAGGGTGGGGGTAATTTTGAAAAGTCCGTTCTGGGTGTTAAGTTGGGCTTTATGTTATTTTGCAACAAGATTGCATTGACTTCAGGTAGGTTATCCTTGGGAAAATCAGGCTCCGTAGTTACGTCGCAATGATTCTCCGCAGCCCATGAAAGCATATCGCGATAAGTGAAGAACTTTCTGTTGTAAGACAACGGTGGTATACCAGCTAACGAACATAGGCTTTTAGCTGGAGATGTACGATGGGCGCCAAGTATCATGCGAATAGCGACGTTATGGATTGGGTCCAGTGTTTTTAACAGGGAACCACTCGCTGACGAGTACACTTGACTCCCATAATTGATTTTGCTGAGGACCAGTGCTTTATAAATATTTAAGAGAAACTTTGGCTGAACATTAAATTTGGGATTTGACAAGAACTTGATTACCCTTAAAGACTGAAGGGATTTAGTTTTTAAATCAGATATAAAGGGCTTCCACGTCAGGTTGGCGTCCATCAAGATGCCTAGGAAAGTTGCTGTTGTTTTATAAGGAATTGGACTATTGTTCACTTGTAGTGATGGCGGATTCTGAACAGGACGACCTCTATGGAACACAACGTATTGAGACTTCTGAGAGGAGAAATCCAGCCCATTCTTTCCTGACCATTGCTGCAATCTATTAATTGTATTTTGCAGGATAGACTGGGCCAAGGAAGGGATGTTAGATGCCACGGATATGTTTAGATCATCTATATATAGGCGAGCACTTACTGGAGGCCTGATGCAGTCAACAATATCGTTTATATAGAGAATAAACAGGGTAGCACTTAAGGCGGAACCTTGAGGTACCCCGTTCTCTATTGGAACTTTTCTCGATATCGAGGAGCCAATTCGGATTTGAATCCATCTATCGCTCAGATAGTTGTGAATGTATCGCCCCAGCTTACCGCCCACCCCGACCGCTTTTAATTTCCGAAGCAAGTGTTGCCTCGATACGCGGTCGAATGCCTTCTCCATATCGAAGAATACTGCATAAAGGTGGTGTCGACGATGAAAGGCAGATACAATTTGTCTTTGAAGGCTCAATAAATGATTAATGGTTGACTTTGATTTTCGGCCTCCAGCTTGAATTAGTGATAGGACAGCGTTTGCTTCAAGGAAATGCAGAAGTCGCCTGTTCACCATCTTTTCCATCGTTTTAGACAGGACAGACAGCAATGATATTGGTCGATAACTTTCAACTTGGAAAGGATTTTTATTCACCTTTGGGATAGGAATGACGGTCGCAACTTTCCATGCATCCGGAATAGCCCCAGCTGACCATATCTGATTATATATATTCAGTAGGAATTCCTTAACATGTCCCGGGAGATATTTCAACATGTAGGGGTGTATCGAATCTTCACCGGGTGCACTGTTCCTGGTGTGATACTTAAGTTGGAAGTCTAGTTCAGCCATAGAAAAGGGGCAGTTATAAGGATCGTCAGCATTGGAATCGAAATTAATGGACTGTTTCACATAAAGTGTTTTTTGCTGTTGGAAATTGCTGGAATACTTCAGTGCCGAGAATTCTGTGGAAAAATAATGTGCAAATGCTTCTGCAACATCTCTAGTCTCTGTTATGTGAACTCCATTGACTTTTAATGTTGGGTGCGTACGGGTACTATTGCTGTTACTAATAGTTCTGATTTTTTCCCACATTACGTGAGCATTAACTGTTTGAGGAATTGATGCTGCAAAAGAATTCCACGACTCCTGTTTTTTGCTGCGGATGAGGTCTCGGGCAGCTGCTCTACACTTCTTAAATGTGATTAGGTCCTCAACCTTTCCAGTTGACTTATATTTCTTGAGAGCTCGTTTTCGCTCTGTTATCGCTTTTTTAATGTCATCGCACCACCACGGAACTGGTCTGCTCCGCTTCCTTTGTGTTACTTTTGGAATTGTTGCGTTGGCTGCCTCCGAAATCACATTTTTTACGACATATTATCATTTCTAATAATCGTCGTTACTGTTTCGTTTAACCGTTATTTCGATTTAATAATTTAGCTGTATGCCCGACTCGTCTGACGGGGGAGGCAAGCCTCCTCCGCTTAATTCCCGTTCGGTCGTTAAAAGCGCGGCTAATGTCACAAAACCAGCGAATAAAAATAGATCTCTTCCGATCGCAACTTCTCCTCCTTCAGCTAGTGCTCCATCTTCTATTTCTAATAATAACATTTCAGTAGAAATTAATGATAATATAACTAAGATGGATCTTACATCCGCACAAACTAACTTGTCTAATTTAAATAGCACCGACAATGTAAGCGAATCTAATATTATTTCCACCTTTCCTGATAATTATAAAGGCCAGATTGTTGTACTAGTCGAAAGCCTAGATGATAAAAACATCGCTAATTTTCATCCCATGTCGTTAGCTAGATTGTTTTACAAGAAAGTTAATGGACTTTCTTCGATTACGCGATCAGGGAAAAATTTAATCAAATTAAATTTTACATCTATTAGCGAAGCTAATCAGTTTTTACTTAGCAATAAAATACATAAAGAGCTGAAGATTCGAGCATTTATCCCTCAATCTCTACTTTTCTGTTTCGGTATAATCCGAGACATTCCTTCTGATTTATCTATTGACGAACTCCTGCTAAATTGTTCATCCGAAATACCGATTTCCAGTATTCGAAGAATGAAAAAGCGTAAAGACGACTCCTTCATTCCTATTCCAGTTGTCGAAATTAAAATCCTGGGCACTGTTCTTCCTCCTTGTATTTATTTTTACGATTCTTATCATGTAAAGGTTGAACCAGTGATCCGGAAACCCAAGTTATGCCGTAATTGCCTCCGTTTTGGTCACTTCAGTTCTTCCTGCCGTAGTAAAACTGTTTGCTCTCTATGCGCTGGTAGTCATGCCTCTTCCGAGTGCACTATTACCCAGCAAAATGGTACAGCCTGCTTCCATTGTGTTCTTTGCGGCGGAAATCACTCTGCGTTAGATCCTAATTGTGAAGTCTATAAAGACCAAGTCAAAATACATAAAATTATGAGTCTGCAAAACATTTCCTTTTCCGAAGCAAAAGAAATCAGCCAAGGTAAACTGGTCTCTCCTGCATTTACTTTTGCCGACGTGTCTAACCCTGCCAACTTCCCTCCCCTTCCGAATTCATCATCCACCACCACAAAGAGGAAGCGACAAAACTACTCAAGCAGTTCTTCTTCCTCTTACATTACTATTCCAGTCCAAAAACATTACTCCAACTCGAAAACTCAAAATCCCCTCAATAAATATTATTCTAGTCTATCCAAGAGTGCTACCACAAAAGGCTATCGTTCCCATGCTCCTAAGCTTCCCCCATTTCCTTCAACAACTCCTTCTACCTCTAAAATCACCAATACTGAATCATCTGCAAACGGTATCAACGTTTCTCTAAATAACTCTTCTGCTCTTTCTACTCCTAATGTCCTAACTTCTGCACTTCTATCTGCTCTTAGAAATTTCAACATTCCTAATTTAGAAGATAAAGTTTTAGCCATATGTCAGGTTTTACAATCTTCGACATAGCTAACCAGACACGATCTCCGACTTTAAGTTTCCTATTTGTTTATTATTTTTCCTTCTTTCCTTCTCTAATTATTCCTTTTAAGATACACAACTTTTTATCCTATTTTCATACTACTATCCACACTATAATTTTCCACAGACATAACATAATCGTCATAAATTGTCTTTCCTTTTCTTTTGTTTTTATGGCGTTTCGTCGACGTTGCTTGCTGCCTTTGACTAGGTTAGTTGATAGCATGCGACGGCCCACATGCAATGATTTATTTGAGCGGTGGGAGCCTTTTTCGTTCATTTTCATTTTCCACTTAGCGTTCTTTCGGTGTTGCTTGCCTCCTTTAACTAGGTTGGTTGATAGCATACGAGGACCCAGCCGCAATGATTGTTCTGAGCGACGGGAGCTTTTACTTTCCTTTTATCATTTCAATCCCTATTCTTATTCCTTCTTTATCAAAGCGTTTTGTCGGCGTTGCTTGCTGCCTTTAACTAGTTTAGTTGATAGCATGCGATGACCCTCTTGCAAGGATTTATTTGAGCAGAGGGAGCTTTTAATTCACTTCTTCTTCATTCTTCAGTCTTCTTTTTTTAAATCCTATTGGTTTATCACCATATCTCTCAACACTGTGTTTGTTTCTGTATCTACTTTCTCAGTTTGTAGTATCCTTTGGCCTTACTCGACAATTCGTTGCATTTTATATTCCATCCCTCTCTATCCCTTTTATTTTCTTCCCTCGTATTCCTTCTATTCTAAAACGTACAATGTCCTGTCGACTTAGAATACTACAATGGAACTGTCGGAGTATCAAGGCTAACAAAAATGCTCTAGAGCATCTACTAGATTATCACAATATTAACATAGCACTACTTTCAGAAACTTGGATAAAAAGCTCTTCAGACATAAACTTCCGAGATTTCTCCATCATTTGCTCTAACCGCAGTGACGGCTACGGTGGAGCGGCTATTTTGGTAAGAAATGACATCCCATTCACAACTCATGACACTCAAACTTTGTTTCCTCCTAATCCTCCTTATCCCAATTTAGTTCATATCTCTATTCCTAACCACTCTTCCAGTCCTCTAAATGTTATATCCGCTTATATTCCTCCTAATTACGATCTGCGCAACTTCCCTTTTCAGACACTTACTAACTCACTTTCTCCCCCATTCCTCATTGACGGTGATTGGAATGCCCATTCACCCTTCTGGGGTTGTATTTCTTACAACAGCAATGGCACGATTTTAGAGAATTTTATCCTCCAAAATGACCTGGTCCTCCTAAATGATGGTTCCCCTACTTGTATCCGAAGTCACTCCGCTCTTAGCTCTATTGATCTTTCCTTTACATCTCCTGGTCTCGGTCTTAGCTGTTCGTGGAGTACTTTGGACGGTACCTTTGGTAGTGATCACACTCCTATAATTATTTCCTTCAATGAAATCCCTCTTCCATCTCCTCCTAACAGTCTTCAGACTCCAAAGTGGATCCTTTCTAAAGTAGATTGGTCCAACTTTCGTTCTCTTGTTGATTCCTCACTTTCTTCAATCTCAACAAACTTGAATCCTTCCTCTCAATACGATTTCTTCATTGACTCCGTCTCTGCTGCTTTAACTTGTTCTTCCCCTCCCGTTCGAGCTTTTGCCCATAATAAATCCAAAATGTCTTCCTCCTTGTGGTGGAACCAAGATTGTAAAGTTGCTTTCGACCTTAGTTTATCTACATTTAGAACCTTCCGTTCCTCCCCCACTCACAACAACTTTATCGCCCATAAAAGAGCCAATGGGAAAGCTAGATTTACCTTGAAAATGGCGAAAAGAAATTCATGGAAAAGCTTCTGTTCTTCCTTTTCACGCTCCACTCCTGTTTCTCGTATCTGGAGTATGGCCAAGTCCTTTAAGTCCTCTCTCTCCCCACGTTCTTCTAATCAGAATCTTTCTCCCGATAAATTAATCCCTTTTTTGAATTCTATAGCTCCCAGTTACGTTCCAAACTTTCAAGAATCCTGTTTCATGCCGTCCACTTCCACCTCCTCACATTTTTTGGTTTCCCCATTTACTTTTACAGAATTAGAAGCATCCTTACGTAATTCAGGGAATTCCTCTCCTGGAAAAGATGGAATTTCCTTCCCCATTCTCAAAAACCTGTCTGAGTACTCTCTTCGGTTCCTTTTGAACTTATTTCACTCCTTTCTTCGTTCCTGCTCCACTCCTTCCTCTTGGAATACCTTTATCATCATCCCGATCCCAAAGCTTAATTCTTCAGCTCTTCGTCCAATTTCTCTTGCTTCTTGCGTTAGAAAGCTTTTCGAAAGCTTAATTAACAGACGTCTTGTCTGGTGGCTCGAACGTAACGATTTACTGCCTAATAACATGTATGTTTTCGCCCTGGTCGCGGCCCCCCGGATTGTATCAGTTCGTTCTTGGTAGACGTCTACGCGGCATTCATCCGTAAAGAATTTCTTGTTGCTTCTTTTGTTGATATCACTGCGGCCTTCGACAATGTTCACCTCCCTACTTTGTTTGAGATAATGCTTTCCTTTAATATTCCCGCTCACTTCTCTTCCCTCATTAGTAATCTTTTTAAATGCAGAACTGTTATTCTTTCTACTCCTTCTAAAACCTACATTAGGTCAGTATTCCGCGGATTGCCGTAAGGTTCCTGTCTTAGTCCAACACTGTTCAACATCTATTTTATCAATATTGCTTCCATTTCTCTAAGTTCACCTTCTCTTTTTTACGCCGATGATATCCTCATTTACTTCTCTCATCGTAATATTTCGGTCGCCAGCTCCCAGCTCCAAAATTCTTTAACATCATTAGAAAATTCTCTATCAAATATACATCTTTCAATTTCATCCGTTAAATCCTCTGTTGTTGTTTTTACTCTCCGTCCTTTTGACCCCTCCCTAATTAGCCTCGTCATCAATAACGTTGCGATCCCTCTTTCTTCCTCTTTCCGTTATTTAGGTATTTTTCTAGACAGTCGCCTTTCGTTCCATAATCACATCAACCATCTTTATCTGTCTTCCCTCAAACGGCTCAACCTGATAAAGTCTCTTTCCCATACTGATTGGGGTGGAGATCCATGCATTCTACTAATGTTCTACAAATCCTTTATTCGTTCTATCCTTGATTATTGTTGTTTTATATATGGAAATTCCTCCAGATCCTTGCTCTCCAAACTAGATCGTGTTCAAAATGTTTGTCTTCGTCTCTGTCTGGGAGCAGGAAAGTCTACTCCTATCCCCGCTCTACATGCCGAATCACTCATCCCTCCTCTTTTCGTTCGAAGGTCCTATCTGGGTTACCGCTTTTTAATCAAACGTCTTCCTATTTCTTCTTCCTCCCTTGTTAATTCCTATTCTTATATCCACCGCAACTGGCGATTTGCCACCAACAAAACGCCAATACTATCTCTCATTTCCACCCGACTCTCTCAGTTTTCTCCTTATATTTATTCATACGACAAGTTGCCATACTTTTCTTCCAATTTTTCCACACACCTACATCCTATTAATTGTTTATTTCTAACTTGCCCTACCAAACCTCTTCTTCATCATGTTGTCCAATCACAATTTTTAAATACCGTTGGCTCTCTTTTCCCTAATCATTTTGCGATCTTCACTGACGGTTCCAAAGGACCCAATGGAGTTGGCTCACCCTTCTTTTGTCCTTCCTCAAATTATTTGGAAACCTTCAAACTTCCTTCCTTTTGTTCAATTTTCTATGCCGAGTCTACTGCTGTGCTGTCCTTTTTGTTGCTTCTTCCCTAGTTTCGCATGAAGTTCTTATTATATCGGATTCCCACAGTGTCCTTCAAGCCATTTCCTCTTCTTTTCCTTCTTCCTCTGTTGATTACATAATCCTTCTCATACGCTCTCTTATTCACAACATTTTCCGTTCTCGATCTATCCAAATTGACCTACTGCGGATTCCTGGCCACTCTGGAGTCGATGGTAAGGAGTCGGCCGATACACTAGCTTGTTCATCCTCTTCTACCGGTGAATTCCTCAGCGTCTTTTCATCTCATAATATTAATCTCCTCTCCACTTCAGCTCATTCCAAACTATGGTTAAATTCGTATTCCTCCTCATTCTCAAATCCGGATTCCTTCTATCTCTTTATCCAGCCTAATCTACCGTCTTATCCATTTTTTTTTTCAATTTTCCCTCCATGCAGCGTTCAACTCTCTCTGCAATCTGTCGCCTACGTTTTGGGCACTGTTTGCTTCCTGCTTCCTTATTTCGCTTTTCTCTAGTCCCCTCTCCTCACTGTCCCCTACACCCTTCCTCTCACAGCTTTATAGGTGACGCTAATCACATTTTGTTTGAGTGCACCTATATCGCTTCCGAACGTTCTTCCTTTTACTCTTCTCTTTTGTCTATTGGTCTTCCAACTCCGTATTGCGCAGCTTTTGTCCTCTCCTTGCCATCACCCTCGGTCATTCCAGCACTTGAGTCTTTCCTATCTTCCATATCTGATTGCATAAACATCTGTTTCCGCTTCTCATTCTTCTCCCTCTTCTTGGGCCAATGTCTTTATGACGAACCCAAAAAAAAAAAAAAAAAAAAAAGTTTGGACGAGGAGATGGGAAGCCGTTTGATTAAGAAGCGGTACCCAAGCTGAGAACGGCGAATAAACAGTGGTTGGGCAACCGACTCTGATAGAACTGCGGGAATGGGGGAGGATTTCAAGGCTCCAATGCACAAACGGAGGCAAGAGTTCTGGATCGCGTCAAGTTTAGTGAGGAGAGACTTGGAGGAATTACCGTAGATAAAGGAACAATAGTCGAGCTTGGACCGGATGATGGCTTTGAAAAGAATTAGGATAAACGGATTGCCTCCCCATCTGAGGGGGGAGAGAGATTTAAGGAGATTAAGTCTTTTAAGACAGGATTTATAGAGAAAATTAATGTGCTCATGGAATGTGAGGCGGCTATTTAAAAAAAGGTCAAGATAGCTTATGGAATTGACAACGGGGATACTAATACCAGATACGGTGATGCGAGTTATAGCTCGGTTAAAGGGGCGGAGAGAAAAAATTATACAAGACGACTTGGTAGGAGA
Organism: Icerya purchasi; assembly: GCA_039619475.1. Lineage (NCBI taxonomy): Eukaryota > Metazoa > Arthropoda > Insecta > Hemiptera > Monophlebidae > Icerya > Icerya purchasi. The sequence continues at coordinate 17,491,387 of CM077116.1, read as the reverse complement.
AAAAGAGAGGTGAAGACTAGAAAGGGAATTATTAAGAATAGACAGGGAATTATTAAGAATAGACAGGGAATTATTCAACTCATCAATAGCGACGGACAGATTGTCACATGTGGAATAGACCAAAATGTCGTCAGCGAAGAGGAGGGAGGAAGAATAAATAGGAAGAGAAGCGATATCAAAAGAGTAGATATTAAAAAGTATAGGACTCAGACAGGAACCCTGTGGGAACCCACGATAAACGCATCTGGAGGAGGAAAGGGAGGGAGAAGGAGGAAAGGGAGGGAGAAGAAATAAAGAGAGTTCTGTTCTGGAAGATGTTGAGTATGATAATAACGACGATTGGAGGGAGGTTAAGAGAAAAAAGTTTGGAACCCAAAGCGGGAAGATGCACATTATCAAAGGCAGAAGAGACGTCCACAAAGGAGGCAATAGTAAATTTTTATGTTAGGAAAGACTTATAGACATTTGAAAGGAAATAACTAATACAGTCAACCGGCCCAAGCCCAGGGCGAAAACCAAACATATTAGGAGGGACTAGATTATTGTGCTCCAGCCACCACACGAGACGATTGTTAATCAAACCTTCAAAGAGTTTACGCAGGCAGGAATCCAGGGAAATGGGACGGAAAGAACACTGATTTCTTTTAGGAATAGGAACGACAATAAAGTCGTTCCAGGATTTAGGAGTAGAGCTGGAAAGGAGAAAAGAATTAAATATATGGAGAAGGAAAAGCAGCGCAGCAGGAGAGAGATTTTTAAGAATAAGGAACGAGAAACCGTCCCGGCCAGGAGCAGACAAGGTGGATTTATTAAGAATGGATGCAAGCTCCTCGTAACGGAAAGGAAAAGACAGGAAGTGAGGCTCAGAGTCTACAGGAAGAGAAGGAAGAACAGTTTCTTCTAAAGAGGGGACATAGGCGGCAGCAATAGAATCCAAGAAGGACTCCAGCTGGGATTTGGAAGGGTGGGAGTGGCGAGGGCGCTCAGAAAAGGGTATCTAAACGCCTTAGCCATTTTCCAGATCTGGGAGAAGGGCGTATCTATGGAGAAGGAAGAACAGAAAGACTTCTAAGAATTCTTTTTGGCAGACTTAAGGATAAAACGAGCTTTTGCGTTAGCTTCTTTGCGGGCTAGGAAGTTGGACATAGAGGAATGAGAGCGGAAGGCTTTAAAGGTAGCAGAACTTTTTTGGAACGCTGCTTTACACTCTTCGTTCCACCAGACTGAGGAGGCATGTGAAGAAGAGCGACTGCGCGTGCTGGAAATAGGAGGAGAAGATGCGGAGAGAGCAGAATTTAGCGTTTGAGTGAAAAAATCGTAACGGAAGAATGGATTAGGAATATCAGAAAAAGAAGGGAGAGAGGAATCCACCAAGGAACGAAATTTAGCCCAATCAGTTTTAGAAAGAAGCCAACGGGGAAATTGAAGGGGCTTGAAAGACTTGGGAGAGAGCACGTCATTAAGAGTGAGCAGAATGGGGACATGATCGCTGACAAAAATGCCGTCGAGAGTCCTCCAGGAGCATAAGAGACCAAGATTGGGAGAGGAAAAGGAGAAATCAACTGAACTAGAGGAATAAGGTTGCTTGAAGAGGGTAGGAGACCGATCATTAAGTAGAAAAAGATCATGATCCAAGATAAGATTTTCAAGAATCGAACCATTAGGATTATTCCCAGCGCAGCCCCAAAGAGGAGAGTGAGCATTCCAGTCGCCTCCAATGATGAATGGACCAGCCAACGATGAAAGAAATGAGATAAGAGGAAGATTAGAGAGGCTGAAGTTAGGAGGGTTATAAACGCAAGCAGTATATAAAGGATTCGGAAGAAAATTCAAAAGAGAAATGTGAACCATGTTAGGAAGATTAGGATAGGGAGGAGGAAGACAAGAGAAATCGTACGATAGGTAGGATAGATCGTATCTAATGAGAATGGCGACACCACCGTAACCATCCACACGATCTGATCGAACTAAAGAATAGCCTTTGAAATGTAGAGACGAGGAGGATTTGAGCCAAGTTTCGGATAAAAATGCCACATGAATATTATAGAGGTCTAATAAACCCTCTAAACTTAATTTATTAGCTTGTAAGTTACGGCAGTTCCACTGCAGGATGTTCAAAGGATGAGCACGCGACATGCTATCTAGGATACAAGAAAATTAGAATAGGATAGAAAAGGAAGGGGGGGACGAGAATAGCTATAAAAGAAGAAAGAAAGGTTAGTAAACAAGAAGCGAGCACATAGGTGCACTTCCAACTTGAGGAGGAGAAAGGAAGAACAAGGAAACTGAAGACGAAAGAAGTCCTGCCCACCACAATATGCGGGCCACTTTGCCGGACCTTTTCTATTCGTATCAATTTGGTATAATCCAAAGGGCAGAGAGGAGTACCTGCGCGAACATGGTTGACCACCAGTTTGTAGGTATCCTCCCCTAAAGGGACAATTATACCTGAGTATGAACAAATTAAACGACATGAGCACAGAGGCATGTCTAGTGTTCCTGAAGCGTAAGTAAGGCGTTATCATTGGCTAACAGAGAGAAAAAGGGGGAGGAAGATAAAGACAAGGAGAAAACAAAAATATGCCTTACGAGGAATGGACGTAATTGGATAAGAAAGAAGAAAGATTGTCAAGGAAAGAAGAGGAGGCGGCTATGTTATGAGAAGCGAGGAGTTCCGTGATTGCGGCGGAAAGATTAGTGATATTAAATGGGGAGTAATTAGGGGAGGAATTAGGAAGCAAGCTGCGAGGAGCTAGAAAGTTGCTGGAAGGTAGCGAAGAATTCAGCTGAGGGGAGTCTTCACGATTCAAGGCCCAACCAACAGATGGAGAACAGGTGTAGAGGGAGGGGACGGTGGGAAAGTGAGGAAGAGGCTTGGAATGCGATTTCTATTTAGGAGATTTATGAAAAGTGGAAGATTTAGGACGAGGAGGAGAAGACAATTTATTAGTTTTAGAAGAAGAGGCTTGAGAGGAAGATGGGGCTGCGGCACGATTAGCATAGGAAAAGGTTTGGGAGACGGCACTAGAGGATTTATATTTGGCGGCTTCTTGAAACGATATGTTTTCGAACGCCATGATTCTTTTAATATTCTTCTGTCTAAGCCACTCCGGGCAGACACGATCGGACGAGCTATGGCAACCTTTGCAGTTGCGACAAATAGGAGGCTCCTGGAGGTTGGGACATTCCGAAGAGGGATGTCTGGAAGCACAGTGTGAGCAAACGGGATGAGAGCTACGACAATGGCGCGCAATATGTCCAAAAAGGAAGCATTTAGAGCACTGAGTGGGAGAACGGACACTGGGGGAAACGGGAAAACGGAGTTTGTAAATCGTTACAAACTCCGGAAGGAACGACTTAGCGAATTTAAGTTCGACACTCCTGGTGGGGATTTTTTTTCCATCAGAAGAGCGAAAGATACGACGAACTGCAACTACGGGGATAGAGGAAACAAGCCCCTCTTTAATTTCGTCTTCGGAAAGGAAGGAAAGATTCCAGAGATAACGCCCATACTAAACAGAGCATTGGTGGGGATATACACGGTAATATTGTTGGACTGAAAAAATGAAGAATTGTTTAGAAAATCATTCGCCGCAGAAGCAGACGGAAACGTAACCGAAATACGCCCCCTGCCCTGGGGAATGATGTCCAAAAAGGAAGTTGAAATTTTACAGATGAGCCTAGCCAGAGCCAACGGGTGCAAATTCCCGATGTTCTCGTCTAGGGTGGAGTTTTCGACAAAAACTTTAAAGGGACCAGGATGATCGGAAGGAAAAACATTAATAGAATCTTTACTATTATTATTGTTATTATTGGTGGATAAAATGTTGTTGTTGTTGATGTTTTTATTACTATTATCATTATTATTATTATTATTGTTATTGTTGGTGGTATTATTATTATTAGTGTTATTATTACTACTACTAGCGATATTAAAGTTTTCGACTGCTTTAATCGCGCAGCTGTTATTATTTATATTAGAGAGGTTGGGCAAGTCAGGTTGCGAAAGCCGCAGATCCTTGTTTGGTAGAATCGTTGTTGGCGAAAGAGGGCTGGATGGCTTACGCTTTCCGGCAGCGTCAACCTCCATTAGATTCAGCGACATGTTCGCTTTGTTGGTTTTTGAATCTTTGGAGGAGGCCGCAGGACGGCCCCCACTAGACGAGCTCATCGGTCGAGCAAATCAAATTAAAATATACGTAAAATTAGGAAAAAGAGAAAAAAAAAAAGAAAATAAATCGCTATACAAATCGGAATAAATAACAGTAATCTAAGAATTCGTAGAGCGTCTAAATAATAATGAAATACGACAACGAAGAAACAATAAATGAAACAATCTCACTGGTCTGCCGAAACAACTGATTATCGAGCTGATAACGCGATAAGGAGAACGCGAGCGCACACGAGATAAACCATTCACAATAGATAGATAATGTATAATGGTGTTATTCGTGCGATCTTTAATTACTGCTCAAGTATTTATATCACAAATATCTCTGTTTCTAATATGAATAAAATTTTAAAAATTCAGAGGAAGCTTCTTCTGAGTGTAGGCTCGTTATACAGAACGGTGTCGATTACTGCGGCTCCCGTTGTCACTGGAATCCTTCCGGCTGACTTGAGCATGCACCATGCTGCCTTATTAGCAGAATACAAAATGTTCCGAATATCACTTATCACTTCTTATAGATCGCTACAACTTTTTAACAACAATTTTAACGTAAACTTACAATATGATAATTTTCCAAACATTAATAATTTTAATAAATACATGAAAGTAATTATTTTAAATATTTGGCAAGAAAGGTGGAATAATCAAAATAATGTCAGACTAACGTACAAATTTTTATATGATATAAATGTAAGATTTAGGCTAAAGAAATTACTAAGAATTAATTTTTTTATAAGTCAAGCGTTGACGGGACATGGCAGTTTCGGTACTTACTTGGAACGATTTAAAATTACACCTTCTGACATTTGTCATTTCTGTCAACTTGGTGTTCCGGATACAGTCAGTCATTTTCTATTTGAATGCCTCTTCACTAAGGAAGAACGTTTGAAATATAATTTAAATGGTTACTGTATCGATAATCGAATTATTATAAATAATGTTAACGGATTAAACGTATCGAACTGTTGTGCATTCGTAAATTATTGTAGTCTCGCTTTGAGAAAACGCATTACTATATAAAATATACCTAACGTTAAGTCGATTATATATTACGAATACCGTGACTAAGCCAATAGGCATCGCGGTCGTATATAAAAAAAAAAAAAAAAAAAAAAAAAAAAAAATTGCTTCCTGATTTAACTTTCAAGTCTCTACGTTTCATTATTTGTTAGTCCTTTGTGTTGGGTAAATGTCCTGAGTTGACGTGCTCAAAGGGAAAAAAAGGGGGGATAGAGAATTCTCTTTTAAAAAAGTAATAAAACATTTTTTAGCTCTCGAATTGGATATTCAGTGATATAAAAGGTACGCCGCGGTTACTTAAAAAGATTGAAGAAACGTTTGGAAAAGAAATTGAATTGGAAGGAAGAATAGGTTGAACAGGCAGATGAATTAGAATTTAAGAGCACTAAGACAGAGTCAAAGGCAAGAATTTTGCATTTTATACATGGACTGTCCAGAAACCCGGACAAAATGACATGCCGGAACTATGTCCACATACAAATCAACTTATACTGTTTCCATGGTAACAGTTTCATCGCTCTACCTGACAAATTCGCCAAGGTACAGCAGTCTGAATGAACGGGGCGTGCTGACCCCTACATACTAGCATGTTCGTATTTTATGTAATAATGTACATAAAAACTGAATAACATTGTGCGATAAAATTTTGTATGCGGTTGAACGATTAGCATGATGAAAGAAGCCTACAAAGACGAGTGTATCTGTGATTCTGACCATATCTTCTTTGAATGTCCATTCCTCGTGACCGTACTTCTTTGTACTCTGATCTGTTATCACTCAAACTCCCTAAACCTTATTACGCTTTGTATATCTTATCGTTTCCGTCGATCTCCGTTGTTCCTATTCTCAATTCTTTTATCGCATCAATAGCTGACCGAATCTACATCTAACTGATTCTTTTCCCTCGTGTTGTTTCTGGGCGAAGATCCGTTGCTGACATGCCCAAGGGGGGTAGGGTTAAAAAAAACTCAAAAAGAACGATTTTTTCGATGGTACAAAGAATTTCTGAATGGAAGGTAATCAGCTGCTTTAATTGCACATGGTAGAAGGCTTTGCGGCGTGCACAGAGACGAATATTAAGGTCTTGCTACAATTAACCGGGAAGACCGGCATGTATTGTGTCGAGCTCTTGAAGTTTTAAGAATGAGACGAGTGTATTTCACTTGGATGACACATTCGTTAACGGGAGTAAACCGTCATATGGATGCTTGTTAGAGACGTCTTACAGTTGTGGCAGAGGATCCAGTTATTGATAATCAGTCCGATGAAAATTAATTTTTAATGCATAATTTTTACCAAAAAAAAAATGTTCTTTTTTATTTATACAGGGTCAGTGTAAATACTTTCCGAAAAATTACTCTAGCTGAATGAATTTTTAACACATCTATTTAGGTATGTGACTTTTCGTTGGAAAGTTAATAAACTACTTTATTGATTCTTAGCCAGCAGGTAATATACTAACGCTACCAACACAGTAATTTCGGAACAGTCAATGTATAATTAAGAGAGACCGGTCTTAGAGGCACAGCCGTAAATAAAAGAGCAGATATCAAATTCGGAACAGATGATAAACTTGAACAGTGAAATAAGAATTCACTGACTTATTTAATTGCCAATAAGATCTTCAGCAAGTTCAATCTTTCGATAGAAGAAAAGGAAAGACATTTGATGCGATCAAAGAAGGATGAACAATTATCAAGAGAGATGCTAAAGTAATAGAAATAACTAACACGAGAAAGAGACGGATTGTTGCAAGAAAACAGCATAAAAAGACTTAGAATGGGAGAAATTAATGAAGGAAAATTTCAGCACAATGAGATACGAAATAAATGCTTCACTGTTACTACAATATCGCGGAAAGAGGAAAAAAACAGAATGTAGGAGCAAACAATGAAAGGAAAGAATTTAAACGAAAAGAGGCAATATTAATAGTACAAATATATTGAAAGAAACAGAATTAAATGAGAACCCTTGAAGAAGACAGCAAAAAGTTTTCTTGAAGCATTCGAAAATGAAGAGGAGAAGTGAATGAAACGATTTGTCATGAGATTAACGATAAGGGAAATAAACTGAACTAGAATATTAATTGATCTCATTTTATCTCCTACATTTGATAAATTGACATAATTAAAAGCGCAAAGCGCAGGAAACATCGCTGAAAAACAATATGTAAAGTAGTTCTGTGTTTATCGCGTTTAAATAATTTATAGTGTGTATATTATCGTAATTATCGTTCTTGTGCCGATTCATGTCGGCGACTAAGAAACTTCCCCCCGCACGCGCACAAGGCAGCACAGCGCGCAGCCTCAACGCAACCAGCCCCTCGTCATCACCACCGCTACGACGCTTCGACAATGCGACCGGTGCGACAAAAACTACCCGTAACATCATTTTTTTTTTTTTTTCTTCTTTTTTTGGGCTCGTCAACCAAGGACCTTTACCCAGAAACAAAAGGTAAGGAAAGAAGTCGGTTATATTTTGATTCGATCAGAGATTTTAACTAAAAAGGAACAAATAGCAGGAATAATTAGTGGGGAAGGAAAGGACAGGATATAGGATGCACAATAAGGGGTAGGAAGTCCAAGCTTAAGCAAATAAGAATATAAGGCAGAACGCTCCACCGAGAGGGATGAACACTGGAAGAACACATGATCGGCGTCGCAAATAATTGCATCATCCGGATGGAGAGGACAGTGTGGAGAATAAATCAAGGAGAAACGAAATCTGGAAGAAGGCAGCAAAGAATGGCCAAAGCGCATACGAACAATGGAAACAACTTCAGAACGACGAAGGGAGGGATGTAAAAGAAACCATGAATATGAAGGAAGAGTAGGCTGGACTGACAGGTAAAAGGAACAACTGTTGGAAAAAGAAGAAACATAGGTATCCGACCATAATCGGATATGAAAGCTTTTACAAACTGATAGCAGGTTAACGGATGGAATTTTTTTTAAAAAAAGACGAGAGGAAGCAGCAGCAGCCCGAGCCAAGGAATCAGCCGCTTCATTGACAAATATGCCCGAGTGGCCAGGTACCCACAGCAGATCAATATTGACTGAATGGAGATAGGAAAGATTGTGAATGAGTGAACGTATACGGAGGATAACAAAGTCACACGAATGATCAGGAAGGGGAGAGGATATGGCCTGAAGGGCGCTCAAAGAGTCAGAAATAATTAAAAACTTAGAGGAAAATTGATTCGAGGAAATGAAAATAATAGAGCGAAGGATAGCCAACAACTCGGCTGTGAATATGGAACAGAAATAAGGAAGTCGAAAAGATTCTGAGAGGTTAAAATCAGGAAGGATGAAAGAAGCACCAACACCACCAGGCCCCCTCGAACCATCCGTGTAAATGGTAACATGAGAGGGAAATAGGGAATTGATAGTGCTGTAGAATACCTGTTTAATTACGGCTTGGGGGAGATTTTTTGCAAATGAGGGGAGGATAAATACCTTAGGAGGATGACAGATGTCAGCGAAGTCGAAGGAAAAATAAGGGAGATTATTGAACGAGATAATATACGGCCAAAATGAACCGAGACGATGTGAAATAAAAGCCAGAATAGGGGTTTTGCTGGGAGTGAAGCGCCAGCTATTATAAATCGAAAGATAAGACTGAACAAGGGTAGAGGATGCGAGAGGAAGACGTTTAATAAGGAAACGATAGCCTAAATAAGATCTACGAATGGATAGGGGTGACGAATTGGATTCAGCAAGAATAGCAGTGGTTGGAGAGGATTTAAGAGCGCCAAGACAGAGACGAAGGCAAGAATTCTGAATTACATCTAGTTTGGAAAGACGTGTCTTGGACGCACTACCATAAATAAAAGAACAATAATCAAATTTGGAACGGATAATAGATTTGTAAAGGGAAATAAGAATATAGGGATCGCCACCCCATTTAGTTGGCGACAGGGCTTTCAGCAAGTTTAACCTTTTAATAGTGGAAGCAGAAAGATATTTGATGTGTTCAGAGAAAGACAAACGACTATCAAGAAAGACACCGAGATAACAAAAGCAATTAACACGGGAAAGAGATACATTGTTTAAGGATAGGTTGACCAAAGCAGGGTTATAGGGACGGAGGGTAAAAATAGTATAAGAAGACTTAGAGGGAGAAATTGAAAGATTAATTAAGGAGAGAGAATGTTCCAGCACAATGAGCGACGAACTGAATGCTTCATAGGCTGCTAAAACATCCTCAGACGAGGAAAACAGGAGAATGTCGTCCGCAAAGAATAAGGAATAGGAATTTAAAGGAAGAGAAGCTATACTGATAGTATAGATGTTAAAAAGAGTAGGACTGAGGGAGGAACCCTGAGGAAGACCTCGGAAAACCTTTCTTGGAGCATTAAGAGATGGAGAGGAGAAGTGGATAGAACGATTTGACATGAGATTGATAATAAGGGAAGAGAATTTAATTGGGATATTAATTGCCGTCATTTTATCTCTTAGAGTGGGAAGATGAACATTATCGAAAGCAGAGGAAACATCAATAAAGGAAGCTAGGGTGAAATGTTTTTGGATAAAAGATTTGTATATGTGGGAAACGAAAAGACTAACACAATCAGAAGGGCCAATACCAGGCCGAAAGCCGAACATATTAATAGGGAATATATTATTATGCTCTAGCCACCAAACAAGGCGCTTGTTGAGCATACCCTCAAATAGTTTTCTAATACAGGATGCCAGGGAAATAGGACGTAGGGAAGAATTTTTTTTAGGAATGGGAATTACGATAAAAGAATTCCAGGAGGAAGGAGTTATACCCTTTGAAAGGAAAGAATTGAAAAGACTAAGAAGAAAACTGAGGGATTGTTCAGAAAGGTTTTTAAGGGCGAGATAGGGTATACCGTCAAGTCCTGGAGTAGGGCTGGACGATTTGGAGAGAACAGACTTTAATTCATTAAAATTGAAAGCCGAAGTTAGGAAGTGAGGAGGAGAATTTTCCGGAAAAGAAGAGTATAATTCATCAACAGAAGGAACATAAGCTGGAGCGACGGAATCAATAAAAGGAAAAAGGCTATCGTCGGGGATACTGAAGGTGGAAGGGCGAGAAGAGGATGGGAATTTGAAAGCTCTGGCCATTTTCCAAATCTGCGAAAGAGGAGTAGTTCTAGAGAACTTGGCACAGAAATTTTTCCAAGAGGACTTCTTCGTGGATTTCAATATAAACCTAGCTCTCGCATTTGCCCGTTTGTGAGCGAGAAAATTTTCAGTCGTAGGGTTACAACGGAAGGTTCTAAAGGTTTCGCGACTGATATTAAAGGCAGTGTCGCATTCCTTGTTCCACCAAAGTGAAGAAGCCTTACTGCGATGTACAGAAGATGACGTATGGCGGGGCGGAGAAGATAAAGAAAGAGCAGAAGTTAAGGAATATAAAAAGGAATTATAGAGAGGTACCGGATCGTGATCCGGTTGAAGGAGAGGGAGAGACGAGTCAACCAAGGAGCGAAATAGAGGCCAGCTAGTTTTGGAAAGATTCCATCCTGAAGAATTGGTATAATTGGAATCAGAAGGAGGAGGAAAACTGACAGGAGTTATTAGGATAGGAACATGGTCACTGCCGAAAGAGCCCATAAGGGTCTTCCAATTATAATTAAGACCAATAGACGAAGAAGAAAAGGTTAGGTCGAGGGAACTAGAAATGGAAGCATTCCTGTAGTATGTGGGGGAGAGATCGTTGAGGAGAACTAAATTATCAGAGAGGATGGCATTCTCAAGGATGGAACCGTTGGTATCGTAGGATGCACAGCCCCATAAAGGAGAATGCGCATTCCAGTCACCACCGATGATAAAAGGATGCGGAATAGAATTAAAAAACGACGAGAAGGGGAAAAGACGAAGATCGAACCTAGGAGGAACATAGATAGAAACAATGCTAATAGGACGTACAGAGGGAGGCTGAATGGAGATGTGAACAATGTTAGGTAAATTGGAACAAGAAGGAAGATTAAGAGAGATATCATAAGAGCAGAATGGAATGTCATTTCTAATCAGGATTGCAGAACCACCATAACCGTCATCGCGATCACATCTAACTACCCTGAAACCTCTAATATTGAAATTTATGTCCGACCGAAGCCACGTTTCGGAAAGGAGAGCAACATTGACATTATGTAGATCCAATAACCCCTCTAATGAGTTTTTATTGGCTCTTAGACTGCGGCAATTCCACTGTAGAATATTTAGCGCAGCCATCATAATAAAACAGTAAAAGAATAAGGCATAAATGAAGTGGGGAGGAGCAGGGGAAAAGACCATAAGAGCAGACAATGAGGTGCATTTGTATAGAAGGAACTAAAATGAGTGAGAAACGGAGAAAAGAAAAATAAAGAACTGCAGTTGCAAAACAGGAGGAAGTAATTCGAGGCTGTTAAGTCGAAAGGAAAAACAAAGAGCATAGTACAGAAGAAGATATAAAATAATTTTAGGATAAAAGAAAAAAGAGTAAGCAATATTCGTGCAGAACCGAAGCAGCCAGTGGAATGCAAGTTGTACTTCATATATAGGCGTGGTACATAGCCAGCGCTATACAACTCCGACAAATTCATCACAGTGCAGTTAAAACAGCAAAGGTGTGTACGGAGAGTGATAGGAATGGAACTCAGTTCAGAGATTGAATGTATTAACTCAACATGAGCCCATTCCCGAAAAAAATTTGTATAGAATATACACCAATGCCTGTTAGAGGTTGAAACCACTTCTACATAAGCATAAATGAAGATAATTGTTACGATAAAATCGTTAACCAACTGGTTAAAATGCTTCGCACTGAATATTGTAAAGAAGATTACACGAAAGGGAAAAAATGTAAAAGAAAGAAAGGAAGCAGGGGACAGAAAGTAACGTAATAAAGCAAATACAGCCTCGATATTTATTTCCATTTTTTTTTTTTTTTTTTTTAAATTAATTAATTAAATTTTTTTTCGTTCGGTATAGGAGGAGGGAATTAATTAAAACGGATATTATTCGACAGGAAACAAGAAAGGGAGTCAACAAAGGATGTAGAGGGAGCAATATTGTTTGAAGAGAGTAGTTCAATGATGGCTACCGAAATATCCTTAATTAAAGGCGAAGGGGTAGCGGAAGGGGAATTAGGAGTACATAAGGAGACGGGAATAGCAGGATTTGGGGGAAGGTGAGTATTTGAAGAGGAAGATTTGTTAAGAGCCCAACCATTACAGGGGGTTGGGAGACGATTAGATGGGAGTGGGGGGAATTGAGGAGAAGAATTATGAAAAGGTTTGGAATTACGGGATTTATGAAATTTGGGAGATTTGGGTCGGAAGTGAGAGGGAGCAGTCAACGGAGGAATGTAAGAAGTATTAATGTAAGAAGTGGAAGATGAGGCACGGTCGGCATACGAAAAAGCCTGAGAGACTAAATTGCTTTTTTTAAATTGAGAAGCCTCTTGGAATGTGATATTTTCAAATGCCATAATTCGTTTTATTTCTTTTTGTTTGAGCCACTCGGGACAAGCACGATCATTGGCACTGTAGGCGCCTTTGCAATTACGGCAAGTGGGAGGAAGTTGTAGACTGCTGCATTCCAAGACTGAATGCCTGGAAGAACAGTGGGAGCAGATGGTATAGGAACCACGGCAGTGCTTCGCGATGTGTCCAAAAAGGAAGCATTTAGAGCACTGCGTAGGTAGACGAACGCTGGGAGAAACCAGAAATCGAATTTTAAATATCGAAACGTGTTCTGGGAGAGAAGTTTTATGAAATTTAATTTCAACAGAACTAGTCGGAACTTTTTTACCTTCAGAAAAACGATGTATACGACGGATAGAGGCGATAGGAATAGTAGAATGGATTCCTTCCAAGATTTCATCTTCAGAAAAGGATGGATGAATACCGGAAATAATGCCCATTCTGAATAACACAGAGTTTGGAATGTATGCTTTGATATTATGCGACGCAAAAAAATTAGGATGAGACAGAAAGGAATTAGCGGAGGAGACGGAGAGAAACTTGACCGAGACACGACCCCTACCTTGAGGGACAATGCTCGTGGGGGAAGAGGAAAAGGAATTGATCAGCCTGGCAATTGCTAAAGGATGAAGGTTGCCTAGATTTTTATCCGAGGAACAGCTTTCGACGTGAACGGTGAAAGGTCCTGGATGATCGGCCGAGAACAATAAAGTATCTTTACTATCATTATAATTATTTGTACTATTACTGTTATTATTAGTGCTACTGTTATCGTTATTGTTACTATTATTATAACTGCTGTTGTTATTAACATTACTATTATCATTATTATTATTATTATTGTCATTACTAATATTAATATTATTATTATTATTGGTGGTGGTGGGGGTGGTAATGATGTTATTGCTGTTATTATTATTGTTGTTATTATTATTATTAATATTAATATTATTATTATTATTATTATTATTATTATTTTTACTTTTATCGATAATAAAATTCTCGACAGCTGTATTAGCACTGTTAGAATTATTTGAAGTGGCGAGATTAAGCGAGTCGGGTTGAGATAGCCGCAGATACTTGCTTGGCAAAATCGCGGACGGCGAGAGGGGGCCAGAAGGTTTGCGCTTATCGACAGCGTCAACCTCCATCAAGTTTAGCGATACATTCGGTTTCGCTTTTAAATCTTTGGAGGAGGCCGTCGGGCGGCCCCCACTAGACGAGCTCATCAATCAACTGACTTGAAAAAGAGAGAGGAAAATAAAAACAAAAAAAACAGCGAAATGAATTTAAAGCAGCGAAAGGCAAACTGAAATATTAAAATGTAAACTAAGTAAAAGTTAAATGCGACAGCGAAGAAACCGAAATTATTTATCTAAATAGAAAACAATGAAGCGATCTCACCGGTCTGCCGAAACAACTGATTACCGAGCTGATAACAGGAACGCGAACGCACACGAGATAACGATTCACATGTATCATTAACAGCAGCAATGCAGGTAAGACGAACGTTGTTAATTTAACTCAACACGTACAACCGACCGCCACCACTAACACACTTCCGCAGTCAGCCCCGAATTCAGGTACAGCTGCATCTACTACTGATAACAATACGAACAGCCCGTTATCTCTCGATCTTTCCGAAAGCGACGCGCCGATAATTGATAACGACCAATTCCCAGCACTACCCGGCATATCGCGTGATATTTCTCAGCCCGGCAAAACAGAGCCGCTCTTATCATCCTTCTCGGAAAAGTTAAAATCGACAAACAGGACACCATTTCTCGCTGCTAAAAGAATAGTCCCAATAACGAATGTTCAACCAATAACTGACGAGCAGGGAATTATATTCCCATACATCGCTCCACACACCATAAGAGAGTATTTAGTAGCGCTGAAGGAGCAGACAGGTAGCGCATCAAACATTCTGGCCGGATCAAGAATCAGCCAAGACAGGGTAATGATGTTCTTAAGTTCCACCGAAGTAACTAACTTGCTGTTTGCCAAAGGGGCAACGATTTATCTCGGAGGGAAACCAGTCGCCGCGCGTAGATTACGGAACCCAACAAATAAGTTGGTGTTGTCAAATGTATCCCCCACCATTCCGAATGACAAACTTTTGCAGTACTTGAGCAGTAACCTGGCAATAAAACCCCTGTCACAGATAGCAATCCTCCGGGTAAATCCGATGGATGCTGAATTTGGTCACGTCTTAAGCTGGCGACGACAGCTTCACATCGAACACACCAGCTGTACAAACATACCGGAGTCATTTCTGATAAGCTATAACGGAAGAGATCACCGAATTTTCGTCCTCTTGGAGAACCATATGTGCCCTGCATGCAATAAGGACACAGACCCCCCTAGTGTAGTTCAAACAGAAAGCCCTCTTCCGGAGGTGCCTATCGATCCCTCCGAAAATAGGCCCCATCAAGATACACAAAAAGAGAATCCCCCTCCTCACGATATCCAAAAACAACAAACAAGTGACCCCATAACAAGCCAGATAGGCATGACTGGTCCTCACCAAGCACCGGGACAGCGGCCGGATCGCCAAATCATTACCCCAGCGAACCAAACCAACTGCCAACAGGAGGACAGCGAGAGAGCAAACCCACTCTTCAAACGGCCGCATTCCAAAACTCCTGAATGTCAAGCAGGAGCAGAAGAGCCTACATATCCTACACATTCTATTCCAAAACGGATCATTCTAGACAACCACAATTACAACCCTGAGGGACGCCCAGTACAGACTGCTGACACAGCCAACGCAGAAGTACCAATGGAACACCTACCCGCTGATGCGCACACAGAAACAGCTGAAGGACCAACGGCGCAAAAGAAGAGAGCAGATATTGAGGAAATCGTAGCAGGAGCAAAACATCTTTTCGAAGAAAACCAAGTGCCCTTCATTCTCAATTTTAACGACTTCCAAAAGTTCATTAAGCGTATCAGCACATCGTCCAGTTATCTTAAGTACGCCCAACAATTCACACAGGACACAGACGGATTATTGCACATGTTATCCCAGGTAAAACCATTCCTTGGGAGTAGGAGCGTCAAAAATAGATGCTCGCGTATTATAAAAAATTTGAAACTTACACCCTCTGAATCGGAGAACACAACAGACGACGATCGCATTTCCCAGACTAACTAATGGGAGGTTCAGCAATCCGCATACAAGGCACGATCACGGGGTGATAAGAATTCAAATGATGTCTTCAGGAATGCGAAGTAAGTGCACCATACTCCAGTGGAACTGCAGAGGCCTCCACAACAATAAAACGGAACTAGAATATCTAATCGCAACCCACAACCCTGCGGTTATCTGTTTGCAAGAAACACATCTCACTTCCCCCCTAGACCCTATTTTTCCCAACTATATCACCTTCCAGAGAGACTACACTTTGGGTGACCGAGCTTGCGGGGGCGTGGCAACGCTCGTGCATGTCTCAATCCCAGCTCATTTGATAACGATAACGACGCATCTTCAAGCACTAGCGATATCTGTCTTAATACCCGGATTTTCTGGTAGTGCAATATCCATATGCAATTTCTATTTACCCCCTTGCAGCAACGCTACCACAAATCAGCTGACCTCCCCGTCAATAATTCTAGGAGATTTTAATGCCCACTCCCCGATTTGGGGATCAGCTTCAACAAATCACCATGGCTCGGTCATAACGGATATTCTCGTCAGTAACGACTATGCTCTCCTTTCGTTAAAAGGTCCTACTCATTTCGACTCCACGGCGAAGACGTTTTCAACAATTGACCTAGCCCTCTGCACCACCGCACTTTACCCAATAATTTCGTCTCGCGTCTTGGATGACCTCCACTCCAGTGACCACTTTCCCATTATAATCTCACCTGACATAGGTAGTTGTCGGTCGGCTCCTCGAAATCAATCGACCGTGCAAAGGTACATGTTTCACAAAGCGGACTGGAAAGGCTACAAGGAGAGCCTAGTCATAAACTCTGAGCCCGGCCCATCTATTGAAGAGAACTTAAAGACATTTACACAGGCTCTATTCAGAGCAGCAGTAGCAACAATCCCGAAGTCATCCGCGACTGTGCACCCACGCAGGGTCCCCTGGTGGTGTGACGAAGTGAGAGAGGCAATAACGAACAGGAAGCGAGCCTTAAGAAAATATAAATCGACAAAAGCTGACCAGGATCTAATAGAATTTAAGAAGCATAGATCTTTAGCCCGTCACATTATCAGGGCGAAAAAACATGAAGCCTGGCTTTCCTTCATGTCGTCAATTAATGACGCGTCGACCAGTGCGTCTACCTGGCGGAAAATAAAATCCCTTAACGGAAGACAGCGGCCATCAACCCCAATCTATATCAAGTCCAATAACAACATCATATCAGATACGGCATCAGTTGCGTCCATACTAGCAAAGCATTTCTCCGATGCTTCCTCAACCAATTCCTACTCATCATCCTTTTTGTCCCACGCAAATAAGAAAGATGTCATTCCTCTCCTACCACCCAACAGCATGGATCGGTACGATCGAGCGTTCTCCTTGTCCGAGTTAAATTTTGTCTTAGACAATAAGCTGAAGGCAAGTGCACCTGGCGCAGATTCCATCCATCCTTTCATGCTAAAGCTCCTTCCCACGGCGGCAAGACTATATCTGCTAAACATCTATAACCAGATCTGGGAACAAGGTAACATTCCGATCTCATGGAAAGAGGCAATCGTTATTCCGATTTTAAAACAGAATAAGGATCCTTCACTACCCAGTAGCTACCGTCCTATCTCACTGATGAGTACCTTATCCAAAACCCTGGATAAAATGGTCAATAGACGTCTCCTCTCCTTTTGTGAATCAAAAAATATCCTCTCCACAATACAAGCCGGAGGCCGTAAAGCTAAATCAACGTCGAATCATCTGGTGAGCCTTCAAAGGCAGATTTTATCTGCGTTCAAAAGTCGACAGCATCTGATAACCATATTATTCGATATTGAAAAAGCTTATGACCGCCTATGGCGGCAAGGCCTAATAAACAAACTACGAAGATGGCAGGTGACAGGTAGAATGATAAGATTCATTCAAAACTACTTGTCAGACCGAACTATACGGGTCAGAATCGACTCTCAAGTCTCTGATGCAATGAGCATCGAGAACGGCATACCTCAAGGCTCTGCGCTTAGCGTAACCTTGTTCATAATGTACATCAATGACATTGCTGATTGTGTTCAGCCACCAGTAACGGCCCGGCTCTTCATTGACGACCTTAGCATTTCCCTAGCGTCTCGTTATCCACACATATCTCACACAATCCTTCAGAAAACTATCTCCAAATTCCAAAAATGGTCAGAAGTCAATGGTCTAAACTTTTCCTCCGCAAAGACGGTATGTGTCGATTTCTGTAGGGGACGGCCTGTGACCAACAGGATTCCTTTCCAAATAAACAACACCATAATTCCGAACTGTATTTCAGCCAGGTTCCTAGGCCTGGAGTTTGATAGCAGATTAACTTGGCGCCTACACATTAATAAGCTAAAATCCGAATGTATAAAGTTACTGTCAATAATCCGATACCTCTCCAATCCCCAACTCAATATTCATCCCAAATTAATCTCTAATGTTTACAAAGCCTTGATCCTAAGTAAAATAAATTATGGGTGCCAGGTGTACTCCTCAGCGTCTCTAAGTAACCTGAAAAAACTGGACGCAATTCACCACTCTGCACTACGATTCATCACCGAAGCCCATTATACAACACCGTGTAGGAGTATCTGTGCACTAACGGGCTCTCCCCCACTGAAATTCTATCGCTCCCTGCATACCCTGCGGTGCAATATTCCATTCCTAAAGCTGCCTTATATCCATCCCGAAACCCCCTTACTCGCAGCGTTCACTAACGATCCACTACCAATTCTCACCAAGCTACTTCAGAATGTCAATGTCAACGACTCCACAGAGTGCCAGGCAGCAGCTACCGGCTCGTTACATCTGTGGCAACTTGAGCCTGTAGCAGTTAACCTATCGGTTCTGCAAAAGTATAAGTCCTACGGCATGTCAGAGCAACTTACTCAAGACGCGTGCGAAACAATAAGACAGTACAGCAACGCTATCCAATGTTATACAGATGGGGTTAAAGCAGCAGCCGTCGAGGGGATGTCATCAACTGCGTGCGCTTTCGAAGTGAAGGGAGCAATGACAACCATCCGTCTGAACGATTACTGCTCAATCCTAGATGCCGAATTATATGCAATACGCTTATGTCTGGAAATGATCCTGGCGTCCACAGAGCCAATCCATGACATCCTATTGATAACAGATTCATTAGTGGCGGCTAAGATGTTAGGAGGGGAAGCCCCGGGGAGGGGGTTAATAAACCACGTCTTGGCACTCATCATGGGGCTACAATCGAAGGGATATAAGCTAGTAGTGTTGTGGGTCCCAAGTCACGTGGGAATCCCAGGAAATGAAAGGGTTAACACAGCAGCTCAATCAACCATTACAGCTCCCAGTCCGCAAAGCATACTTGGGCCCCCTCAAATATCAGAAGCTGTAAAAATATAAATAATGGAACAGTGAAAACAAGAACACATCTCCACCCCATCCCACCTCCAGAATATAAAGAAATCCGTAGAGCCATGGTGGCCCCCCCAGGGGACCTTACGAGTTTATCATCGCGCGCTCAACCGTTTACGCCTGGGCCACACGCGACTATCCCACGACTACCTGTTGGAAGGCGCTCACCCTCCAACCACGTGTCCTTTCTGTCACGCACAAGAGCCACCGGCGGTTGAGCACATTCTCATAAACTGCCCTGCATTCCAATCCTCCAGAACGAGACACGGATTTGATAACCTCAGCCATGTTCTCTCAAACTCAGAAGCGAACCAAAGTGCAGTCTTCCAGTTCGTCAGGGACAATGGATTAGGGGCATTCCCTAACCGGAGACTCTCGGGCCGTAATAGTCTAGATATTATACACGGCCCGGGGTCTAACCACGGTTTGAAAATTTTAATAAAAAAAAAAAAAAAAAAAAATTAATGAAGGAAGCCAAGGCGTAATGTTTTCGAATAAAGGATTTGATACAATCGAAAAAGTCCGTACTAGAACAAAAACCGAACAAATTACAAGAATGTACATTATTGCATTCCAACTACCGAACAAGGTATTTGTTTAGTATGCCTTCAAACAACTACTATGGGATGTAGGAAAGAACTTTCTGTAGGAATGAGAACGATGATAAAAGAATTCCAGAGGAAGCGGTTATACTACTAGAAAAGATAGAATTTTAAAAAATTTAGGAGAAAACTAACGGATTGTTTGAACATTTTTTCTGGGTAAGATAAAGTATTCTGGCAAGATTTGTAGCGGAGAATATTTAAAAAAAACAAACTTTAATTCACTAATGCTGAAGGCAGAAGTTAAGAGAAGGAAAATTTTACGCAATGGAATAAAGTACAATTTATTAAGTGAAGAAAGGTAAGTTGGATCAACAGACACAATAAAAAGTATTGAACTGTCAGCAGGAATATGGAAATTGGAAGAACGTTTCAGAGGATGGGAACTTAGAAGATCCAGCCTTTTTCCAAACTTATGAAAGAGAGGAGTTCTAGGGAGTGACGAACAGAAAATGTTTCAAGAAGATTTTTTGATAAGTTAAGTGTATACCTAACTTTAGCATTATTAGCCCTTTTATAAGCAGGAACATTTTTTTTGATCGTGGGGTTAAGCGGAAAATGTATTATACAGAAATGCGAGATCGTAGTTGGGCTGAGTGCTAGGAAGTAACAAATTAACAAAGGAACAGAACAGAGTAAAATTTGTTTTAGAAGGAATTCCGCTGGAACAGAAAACCCGCATAAATGATATTATCACGGCAAATGCACTCGTGGTATTGAATTGAAAATTAGGCGAACTAACTGTGGCAACAGAGCAGGCTACTAATGCACCAATTTCTCTCTCTAATGTAGACACATGTTATCGTCTGCTCAACGGACTGCGTCAAAATCATCCAGGCATTGTTTTAAGATCCATTCGGAAATTGGGTGATAGTTGGAAAGAATGTTGACAGAGTAATTACTTCTCCACCCACACCACTTCGTCTGAACTGACAGTGTAACGTTAAATTCACACAAATCCGTCATATATTAAGCTATTAAATTTAAATATTAGGAGCGTACAAACACATTTTGGCAAATTCTCGATTTTCTAGAAGAATTTAAATACAGATTATGACATTATGCTGTTAATTGAAATGTAAGTTTTCAAAGATGAACTGTATAAGTGTAATATTCTCGGCTATGTTTTATTTTGTCGTCGCGATAGCCTAGTTGCTAGAGCGCTTGACTTCCGATATGGCGGTCACGGGTTCGATCCCGAGCGATGACAAACTTATTACAAGAATTAAATAAATAAATAATCGCTAATAGTCACGTGGAAGGCAATGGCAAACCACCACGTACAACATCATATGCGCGCTAGGTCAGTACACAGCAGACCCACACCGGACGGACTGCACTTGTAGCGCGATAACAAGTGGCTTCAATCAGTCCCGAATGTAGTCTTGCGTGTGTATACCTGCGTTGCATATTACAATTGCCTGGTACACCACCTATATCGGTACAGCTAAATGTACGAATAGGTTGCGCCAACGCGCTATGTAGCGTACGGCACTTGAGATTGATTGATGTTTTATTTGCTCAATGTACAGAAAATAACCATTCTGATGGTGCATTCGTTTACAAAAAAAAGAAAAACACTACAATGTTGAATAACAAAAGTCATAGTCCCATTAAAATATTTTTCACGATTTCAGATAGAATCTTATTTAAAATGGATTCATCACAGTCGGTATAACGTATTTCAATACACAATCTGCCTTTTTTCATAAAAAATTAGATAAGATTCTGGTAGTTTTTATACTTTCTGAGGTTGGACTTTCAGTTAAATTTTATAGAAACAACTAATTCTATGTATTTCGTTTGCTCAATATCAGCGAACCTGTCGCACATTTCACATAAGATGAAATGGAAAATTTCAAAATAAATCCATTATTGCTTCCTCGTCTCCTTCTCCTTTCTGCTCTCTTCACGCTTCTGAGCCTTCTTGTATTTGTGATTCAAATCACACCCTATTCGAATGTTCAGCACTCTTTAACGAACGCTCCTTTCTTTACACCCAACTTTTAGTTTTGGGTCTTCCTACTCCCTTTAACGCTACCTATATTCTTTCCTTCCCATTGCCTTTAGTTATTCCATTGCTCCTGTCCTTTGTCTTCTCCATTTCTGACCGCCTGGCTATTTAGTTATAACTGTTAATTTTTCATGTTGTTGGTTCAAAGCCGCTGGCGCTCCCAGGGTAGGAAAAAAACAATGCTTCCTCATCACATCTTCCTCGGCACATAGCGATCGCACTTTTTAGAAAATTCATTTTCAACGTCAGTTACACTTTTACTGTTTTTAATCAAAGTCTTAGAAGAATATTATCCGATTAAAGTTCAGTCAGAAACCTGGAAGCATTCTGAATACTTCACAAACAGTAGCCGATATTTAAGGAAAATTTTTGCAAGATATCGTACAACACTTCAGCTTTATTAAAACAACAGCACGCTGTAAACAAGAGATGTTTAATGTAATAGAAGGAAGGATGCACTGAAAGTGACAAATGTCGACTGTATTTTACAATCAACAGATTTAAATCTTGGGATCAATTAGCAAAAAAATAAAAAAAAAATGGCGACGGAAATAACTAAAAAGCGTTAATAATCGCTTAAAATTTATGATACTAAAGAAGCAAACTATATTATTTTATATACATAAAACATAAAAAATATAAACGATTAACTAAATAACGAATTATAAGTGTGAATTGTTAATGCATTTCATCGAACATAAAGTACGATAAGCGTATGTGCGTCACATTGCCGCATCAGCATAGTGGGAAGTCAGTTTTGGAATCTTTGACTGTATGTACCGGTCTATTAGTTATACAGCACACCAAGTATTCCATCGTATGTGTTCATATGCGCATTAGCATGTGGCAGCCTGATAGCAGTGAGTTTTGTTTGAACGGCTTAGCATTATCAACCATGCACATCAGCTCTCAGGCTGCATCAAGTATTTCAGTGTACATTCAAATGCGCGTTAATGCGTAACAACTTAATTAGATATCAGTCAGCTCTGTTCAAACAGCTTAGCAAATTTGAATGTCAAAGATCTAAATTATTGTCTTTTTTTTTTTGAAGCATGGAGAAGAAAACGGCAGACATTAGACTTTTTTGAGAGAAAAATAAATTGAACTTTGCCTATTTAAGTTGATGTTGAGGAAAAAATGTGATATTAAAAATCAGGGATGTAAAGAAATTTTAAGGGAAGTCCGACTTCCGTAACTTCCCCTCCGAAATCACCACTGATGTAAAGAAAACTTCCAATAAATTTATATGCAATTTGGGTTCGGTTGATATGAAAGTTTTAAAATTGATATGTCTTAGGTTATATCTGAAGGGTTTTTAAAAAATTTTGAAATACATAAATTACTGAAAGATGCTATAAAAATTAGAACATTTTACATGTTACATGTAATGAAAATCTGAGAATGTAAATTGATCCACAGTAGGATTTCTATTTCCTCATTACATTTATGTATATACGATAAGGTTGGCCGAACTATTATGTATCAGTAAAAATTCATTTAAAAATTCTAAAATTTTAATGAATTCTTTTAAAATACGATTAAATATTTCTCTATCATACACTTATAAAATATTGAATTAACGTGTGCGTGTTTGTAAATAATGTGCTAATCACTTCGTTTAACGCTAGAAATTTAACGCGTGCGGTACTATTGAATTATTACATTTCAATTAAAGCTAGATTGAAACATTTTTGTGATTTTAATATTATACAAAATTTAATATAAAACCAAGTATTAAATCCAATAGAATATAACAAAAGGTAGAATAAATATTTATAAAGACGGCTCAGTCAATGAAGGGAGAGCCAGCTGTGCAGTGGTCTACCGAAACACAAAATTTGGGTACAGACTACAAAACTATAACTCAATCTTCACTTGTGAAGCTTCAGCTATCTCGCAAGCATTATCCATCGCCATCGACAAGCCTGAATTGGGCAATATAGCAATTTTCACCGACTCAATGAGCTGCCTTTCAGCACTGACGAATACGGAAAACACCAGCCCGATCATACTTAATATACAAGAGAAAATCCAAGATCTCAGAAACAGCAACAGATCAGCCAAATTGATCTGGATCCCTAGCCACCAAGGTATTATTGGGAATGAAGAGACTGACAAAGTGGCAAAAGAGGCAATTAACAACACAGAAATCAGCAACTCAATGGCCACCACAGCTTCTGAAATTAAAAAATGCATAAAGAGCTCAATGAGAAACCATTGGAATGACGTCTGGGAAGAGTGGGCAAGAAATAAATCCCCAAAAATATCGGAAGTTAGAGAATCTCCCCTAGAACCTAATCCGGTGGACTCGTTCTGCAGAAGAGACCAGGTTACGTTCTCAAGGTTGCGAATTGGGCATACCAAGCTAACCCACTCATTCCTAATTAGCAGAGAACCAAAAAATAGCTGCGACTTCTGTAATTTGGAACTATCTGTTAAGCACATACTAATTGAATGCCCAAGTCTCGTCGCCATCAGAAACAAAAGCCAGCTACCAAAAAACCTCAAGGATCGTCTCAATTTAACCAACGGATGCTACAAGACCTTAATGTTCCTCAAAGAAGCCAAGTTAATCAATGAAATTTGAAATTATATTGTGTTAAATTGTGTCAGTAAATGTTAAACTGTTTATTTATGTAATTATTAATTGTGATCGTCAATAACTTTGTAGTTGCAAGGCGACCTTAAATAAATAAATAATAAATAAATAATAAATAAAAACAATATCTATCTAAAATATTTTAAAAACTTACTAGTTCCATAGAGAAAGTATAAAACGAACGGATGATCTAAAAGTATTCCTGTATTAAAAAGTTGACATTGATAAGTATAAATATATATATGTATATATACAAAAAAATAACACACATATACCTATCCGTGCGTGCTTGTTAATGACAACATCATTCTTGCGCCACAGGAGTAAAATATGTTTTATAAACGAGACGTAAAAAAATTTACAAACATTGGTAATATTAAAATAAAATATTAATTCGATATGTACAGTAAAACAGAACTTACCTAATATACGAATGAACATCCTATTAACGTTTTTCAATTTTCTTTTTTTAAATGAATCATCTAGTATTTCCGATTGATCTGTACAATAGAATATAATATTATCGAATTCCAAATGATACAGTTCTTTGTACTTAAGCGTATCTGCGTTATTTAATGACCACATAGAATAAATTTATCGCCACATAATAAATTTAATGTAACATCGTTAAAAAAATTCTAATTTTTACTGTAGCATTGCTATGCGTAAAGAAAATAGTGACAAGTTGTCAAAGCAAAATCGAGCAAAAAAAAAAACCAAAACAAAAAATCAAAGGTTCCATCCTTCAGAATATTATCCTTTCTGATAATTTGGTACTCCTTAATGATCTTTCCCCAACCTATTTTAGGAATGTTTCTATCTCCACTCTCTTTATTTAACTATTTCTTCTCCTTCCATTGGTCTTACCTTTACTTGGAGAATCCCTTCGGGTTTTTTCGGTAGTGACCATGTTCCCATAATAATAACTTCTGATAGTCTTCATTTTCCAAATTACTCCAGGCCACTTCATTTTCCTCGATGGAATCTTACCAAAACTAATTGTAATCTATTCCGCTCCTCTGTTGATTCGTCACTCCCTGATCTTCAGCCTAATTGTGATCCCATATCTCTATAATTTCTTTTCCCATTATATCAGGTCTACTCTTTCTCTGCCTTCTCCTCTTCGACGTCCTTCTGCATCCACTCTGCAGTTCAGCCTCGTCTCTTTGGTGGAATGAGGAATGTAACGACGAATTTGACCATTGTCGTTCCACCTTCAGAACCTACCGCTCTAATCCTACGACCCAAAATTTTCTGGCTCATAAACAAGCCAAGGCTAAGGCTAGTTTTATAGTTTCTTGGAAGAAATTCTGCTCTTCTGGAACTACTCCTCTGTCACACATTCGGAGGATGGCTAAGGCTTTCAAATTCCTATCAACGCCCTTCTTTTTCTAATGTATCTGAAGATAGTCTGATATCCTTTAGTGATTCTGTCGTTCCTGCTTACGTTCCTCCCTTTGATGCATTGTACTCCAGTGCATTTCCGCAAAACTCTCCCTCTCCTTCCCACTTCCTCACTTCGGCTTTCAATTTTAATGAATTAAAATCTGTTCTATCCAAATCTTTCAGCTCCACTCCGGGTCTTGACAGCATACCTTATCTTGCTCTTAAAAATCTGTCTGAGCTATCCCTTAACTTTCTTCTCAATCTTTTCAATTCTTTCCTTTCCAGGGGTATAATTCCCTCCTATTGGAATTCCTTCATCATTGTCCTTATTCGTAAGAAAAGTTCTTCCTTACGCCCCATTTCCTTGGCATCCTGCATCAGAAAATTGTTTGAAGGTATGTTGAACAAGCGTCTTGTCTGATGGATAGAACACTATAATGTGCTTCCTAAAAATATGTTCGTCTTTCGGCCTGGTATTGGTCCTCCTGATTGTATTAGTGTTATTGTCTTTCTTTTATCCGAAAACATTACACTCTGGCTTCCTTCATTGATGTTTTCTGTGCTTTTGATAATGTCCATCCCCCCCTCTTTAAGAGATAAAATGACGGCAATTAACATTTCAGACAATTTCATTCCCTTGTTATTAAGCTCATGTCCAATCGTTCTATCCACCTCTCTTCGTCATTACTCGACACTACAAGAAGGGTTTTCTGCGGTCTTCCTCAAGGTCCTCCGTCAGTTTTACTCTTTTAAACATTTATACTTCCAGTATCGCTTTCCTTCCTTTAAATTCCCGCTCTTCATTCTTTTCTGATGATATCCTGATTTTTCCCTCTTTCCACGATATTGTTGCAGCTAATGGAGCTATTAATTCGTCCCTCAATTTGTTAGAAAGTGCTCTTGCTTCAATTAATCTTTCGATTTCTCAATCTAAGTCTTCCTACGCTGCTTATAATCTTGCTTCTATTAATTTATCCTTAAATAGTACAGCTTTTGCTTATGTTAATTACTTCCGTTATCTTGGTATCTTCCTCGATAGTCGTCTGACCTTCACCGAACATATCAAATATCTTTCCTCCCTCTCTACTAAAAGGTTAAACTTCCTGAAGACCCTGTCTCCTACTAAATGGGATGTTGACCCTTACATTCTTATTCTTCTGTATAAACCCATCATCCATTCCAAGTTCGACTACTGTTCGTTCATTCATGTCTGCGCCTCCAAGTCCCGACTCTCTAAACTGGATGTGATCGAAAACTCTTGTCTTGGATTCTATTTTGGTGCTCTTAAATTCTCTCCTATTCTAGCATTACTTGCTGAATCGAATAAACCACCCCTGTCTATCTACAGATCCTATTTAGGCTATTGCTTCCTTGCTAAACGTCTTTCAATTTTATTCTCTACACATACTCTCATTTTCTCCTACCTTTCATTTTCCAAGAATTGTTGTTTTGTGCCTAGGAAAATTCCTATCTTATCTCTTATTTCTCTCTGTCTTAGTTCATTTTGGCCGTAAATAATTTCTTTTAATAGTCTGTCCTATTTTTCCTTTAACTTCGGTGATCTCTGCCATCCACCCAGAGCATTTATTTTGCCTGCACCTGCAAAATCTCTCCCTTCAGCAGTAATTAAACAGGAATTCTGCAGTACTGTCAATTCTCTCTTTCCTTCTCATGTAAGCATTTTCACTGATGGTTGTAAAGGGCCTGATGGTGTTGGTGCTTATTTTATTCTTCCAGATTATAACTTCTCTGCTTTCTGTTTCATATTTACGGCCAAGTTGATGGATATTTTAGGTTCCATTATTTTTATCTCCTCTAATCGTTTTTCTTTCTAATTTTTGATCATTTCCGACTCCATGAATACTCTTCAGACCATCTCCTCTTCTTTTCCTGATCATTCCTATGACTTTATTATCCTCCGTATACATTCTCTCATTCGGACTTTTTATTCTCTTCATTGGATCCATATTGACTTGCTGTGGGTTGTTAGCCATTTTGGCATCTTTGGTAATGAGGCGGCTGATGCTTTGGCTCAGGTTGCTGCTTCTTCTTCCTTCTTCTTCAAAAAAATCCCATCTTCTAATTTCTTGCCATTGTATAAAAATTTCCATCTCAGATTTTGGTCGTGTACGGTGTATACAACCACTTCCTCCTTTTTAATAGTCGCTCCTTTTATTTGTCTATTCAACCTAGTCTTCCTTCCAATCCATGGTTCCTTCTGTTTCCTTCACTTCCTCACTTTGTTGTTGTCTTCATTATATCTTTGAGTTGTTATCTCTTTCTGCTGAATGTTCTGCTTTCTACTTCAGTTTGCTTCGACTTGGTCTTCCTACTTTATATTGCGCTTCTAATATCCTATCTTTTCGCTCACCACATATTGTTCCTTTCTCCTAACAATATCTGATTGATTCCTTTTTTCTGGGTAAAAATCACCCCGGTTGATGAGCCTAAAAAATTAAAAAAAAAAAAATCACGCAAATAATGATTATATTGCAATTAAATAATTAAACAATTTTCCGGTCATACAAATTAAGTTTAATTTATTCTTTTAAATAAGTTCAGCAACCAGAAATTACAAAAAGGAGAGGTAATTAATGAAATCTTAATTTAATTGGAAAATAGAAAAGGGTATGATTTAAGAAGTATAAGAAGACGTAGAAAGCCTAAACTTTTTTTTTAATGGGTTCGTCAACATGGACATTGGCCTAAGAACGGAGAAAAAGAGGGGAAGGAGACTCAAATCTTTACTCAATCAAAGACAGCCAATAAAAAGGAATCAACAACTTAGATAACACAAGGAGAAGGAAGGAAAAGAATGAACGAAGCATTATTCTAAAATAGGTATTCCGCACGTTTGCCGTCATGTAGAAACTGAGATAAAACATGTTGTCTCGAGGTAATGAACTAAAAAACAAGCGTGACAAGTACCGACTAAAAAGTGTTAATTGACAAGTAACACCAATTTGCTACTGAGATGCGTGTTTTATGCTATACCTAAAATTTTTGCTATTTCGATACACTATCTCTCAAAGGCGCACCCAGGATTTTATTTTGGTCGGGGCTAGAATTTAGAAGATGAGTTAGGGGGTGGTAACTCGGTACCTCGACTAAGTACCTCTCTATTTCCGTGGTCTGTAAATTAAAATAGAAAAAAAAAAAAAAATATATACAAAATTAACGAATAATATTTTTTTTTAAATTACAAAAGTGACGAATTTTAATAGAAACGTAACATTATGTTTGTAATAAGCACAAATTAGGTAAGCATACTAATTTTATTTTTAAAAAAATAGGTAAAAATGACTTGGCGCGACAAAACGTACCTCAAGTCGAATTTTTTTTTTTCAGTTCTTTCGCATTTTAAAAACTAGAGA
This sequence comes from Icerya purchasi, assembly GCA_039619475.1. Lineage (NCBI taxonomy): Eukaryota > Metazoa > Arthropoda > Insecta > Hemiptera > Monophlebidae > Icerya > Icerya purchasi. The sequence continues at coordinate 17,462,229 of CM077116.1, read as the reverse complement.
CCTTCCTGATCAAAATGAGTCCAATCCAAACCCTCTTTCTCTAAAATTCACAATTTTGTAAGCATTTGAATTTTCAGTAGTGAAAAATCAAATTTTGAGAAAATTGAGTTCAAAGAAAAAACAAAGAAAATTCACTACAATTATTATTTTTTTTTTTCTATCAATTTCCAAAATAAGTTGAAAACCGTGACTAATACATTGTTTTTGATTCCCCTACCAATAAAATAAATTTATTAAAAGGTATTTTGAATCTTCGAGATGGTAATGAGTTTAAAGAAAAAACAAAACTTTTAAAAATGCTACTGAATAATTCCTTATATTAAAATTGAACATTTTTTTCCAATTCATTATTTACATAATTCTTATAACATTTTCAAAATAAATGATTTCATGAAAGAATAAAGGAATAGAGAAACTGAACAACAGAAGTTCGCCTTACCGAATTTCAAATTATCTTGTTCATTACTATCACTCGCAGTATCTGAATCTTCTGTTCCATAGGTATCTTCTCCTCTTTCGAAATATTCTTCTAACAGTTTTTGAATGCATTGTGCGTCGCATTCATCGAACTATTCATGAAAGCAGCATTATTATCACGAAATGTTGAGCGCAGATAGAAATAAAGTGGTTGGGCGCGCAGAAAAGACACCAGCGACTTGTGGTACCATTCTCAAATCCAAAGTCGGCAACTTCAAATCCGTTTTTCTTCCACTTTCCGGCTGAAATACGCTTTGCGCGTTTGCCATCGTGTAGTCCACATGTTTAACCACCAGAATTCGCAAAAAAACGATTTTTGATATTTTTGACTTTCGTTCACGCTTTTTCGCTCTAACTCGAAAACTTGTTTTCCGACTTGTGGTGGTACCTTTTGTCGCGCCAGGTCACGTATAACATTATATACTTGTAATATAAGCAAAAAGTAAATATGTAAGTTCTTAAAAAAAATAATTAAGTAAAACAAAACGTTACAAAACGAAATTAAGATTTCGAAGATTTTTTGGGGGGAGCAATGGCCCCGTGGCACCCCCCTTGAGTGCGCCAATGCTATCTCTACCTCTAAACAAATAAATATATATTAACAACCGTGGTTGTGAAAGCTTTATAACTTGACTTATCGAAATGCCGTAAAGAAGTTTTTACAAATCGATGCAGCCATTAATTTTTCATGAGCCATGATTTTACAGTATAATGGCAGAAATACTTAGCCGGATGATGTGTAGTTTCGCCACCATGGCCTGCAGGCTGCGGATAAGGAATACAAGAATAAAGTTAAATTTTGCGGAGGAAAGCAATATTGTAGGCATATTTCACTGAACTATTGCGAGGACATCAATTATCTATTATTTCATTATATAAAACACAAAACACAGAGAAAATGTATGCACGACAGCTTTATATCTATAAATTTCCACCTTACGATATATTGGTTACATACTGTGATGTGGGGATTGAGAGTTGGTTGCTATATTCATCTTCTTAAAGGGGGAAAAAAAACAGCGGAGGATTATTATTTAAATTATTCGAAAGAAAAGTATTGCATTTATTAATTTCACACTTTTTTTTTGTTTATTTCGATTTTTCAAAGAAGTTTATATTTTTGATTCAACGTCTTACAAAAATGGCGTGATTTTACATAATTTTTTTTCTCCTTTAAATTGTATGTGCTGTGTGTAACTACTATGGTCATTACAGCACACACAAGGGAAGGGGAACAATTTAAATGTGCTGAATTAAGTCGCTTATTTTAATGAAGGCAATAATCCTGTTGACGGAGATTATCTCATTTGAGAGGGTCTGCCCTATATCTCTGGGTAGACCAAGTTGCCTCCGCAACATAGTAAACTTTTGGCAGGTAAGTATTATGTGAGAAACTGCCGGTACGGTTATCTGGCTGCACAAGGGGCATGTAGCCAGAGGCGGCGTTTTATTAATTATATGTTTGTGCGAAATAGCGATGTAGCCAATTAGCAGCCGGCTGAGGATCTTAAAATCGTATCGGGATGTTCCTTCCGGTGGCCACCATGATTCAACTGTGGGCTTAATGGTTCTTAGGAATGTTGTAGCAGCTGCCTTTTCAGTTTTCCATTGGTTTTCGCATACCTTTAGGAATGTATATGTAATTGATGAGGGTAGCTCTGCGTCCTGTGGCATTGGCGAGAGCAATGCAGAACGCTGCTCCGTCGACACTCTCATTACCAGGCACTCCAATGTGCCCAGGAACCCACAGTAGCGACACTGACTACCCATTAGCTGAAATTCGTACAAGTAGTGATATATTTTTAGTATTAGTGGGTTGTTGAATTTTTGGCTCCTAATCATGTTCAAAGACTGTAGGGAATCAGTAACCAGAAGGAAATCATTGGCTCTGGTGTGAGTTGTAACGAAGTGGTGGAAGCAATGTGCAATTGCGTACAGTTCTACATTCAATGCGGAACAGGCATCATTGAGTCGAGTTTCGCATGAGCTGTCGTGACCTTCGACGGCACAGGCTGCGGGCCACTGACCTGCCTCGCCAACTACCTTGGTTCTATCGGTTTAGTAAATTGGGTGGTCCGGGTACTTATTAATTGCCCTAACTGCCGCTTCCACTCGAAGGGGGGAATTGTTGTGTTTGGATGTTGTTTCAGCGACAGATCAATATTTATCTGGAAAGTGATCCAAGGGGGAATAAGGGTATTGGGGCTGGGTGTTGACCTCTATACAGACGTGATACATCTTCGCAGGTCGGCCAGTAATTCTGGTAGTGGGTCGCCGGGAAAGTTTGGTTCAAAAATACAATGTTCCAACTTTAGGAGGAGGTTTCGTGTGTGGCTGAAATGATGGTACATATTTCGCAGTATGAAATATTTTCGGAAGTAGGAAAGCGGAAGGCACCCAGCTAGAACGCACATGCTGGCAGCTGGAGAAGTTCGATGCACTCCCAAAATGGTTTTCAGTGCGGAGTGATGTATAGGATCAAGAGATTTCAATATAGATTTGCTGGCTGAAGAGTACACCTGGCACCCGTAATGGATTTTCGATAAAATCAACGATCTGTAGATGCTGAAACGGAATTTAGGATTAATATTACATCTGGAGCTAGCCAGATATTTCAATATGTGGATAGAATTGTTGCAGCTATGTTTTAAGTTGGCAATATGCGGCTTCCAAGTAAGCCTAGAATCAAAGATTAACCAGGGGAATTTGACAGTGGCTTTCTGGGGAAGAGGAAGATTGTTGAGATTTAGGGATGCACTTGGAGAGAAACGACGCCCCCGCAGAAATCAACATATACAGATTTACTCGCCGAGATGGCTAGGCCGTTGTTTTCAGACAAACTCTGTATTTTATCGATAGTTTTCTGGAGTATTTTTTGAACGATAAGCGGGAAATTTGACGATAAGAAGATGTCAAGATCATCGATAAATAGTCGGGCGGTTATAGGCGGCGAGATGCACTCGGCTACGTCATTGACGTAAATTATGAATAAGGTTGCACTCAGAGCAAAGCCTTGTGGCACGCTATTCTCCGTTGGAATGGGTGCTGGTAATGATGTAGCGATCTTAACCCGGATCGTTCGGTTGCTTAAAAAGCTATCGATATAATTGCCCATCTAGTCATTTATTCCTGTAGCTTTGAGTTTTAGCAATAATCCATGCTGCCATATGCGATCAAATGCTTTTTCTAAATCGAAAAAGACAGCATATGTATATTGATGGCGGTGGAAGCTCGCTATTATTTGCTGTTGTAGAGTTATTAAGTGATCGCCTGTCGATCTCGCTTTACTCCCTCCGGCTTGAATAGGAGAAAGGATATTATTTTGTTCAAGGACAAAAAGGAGGCGCCTGTTTACCATTTTTTCCATTACTTTAGATAAGACGTTTAGAAGGGAAATTGAACGATAGCTTTCAGGACGGAATGAATCTTTATTGGGTTTTAATATAGGAATAATGTATGCCATTTTCCAGAATTGAGGAATATCGCCAGATACTCATATTTAGTTATAAATATTAAGGAGAAATTCTTTTGCCTGCGCTGGCAAATATTTAACCATGTATGGATGAAAGAGTCGGGACCAGGTGCACTGTTGCGAGTATGAAATTTGAGTTAAAAGTTCAATTCAGCCATGGAAAATTTGCTGTTGAAAGCACCCGTGGGCTGTTAGGATAATTCTTGTTGTTCATAAGAAGCTTTTTGGTGGAATAGGCTAAGGAGGAGAACTCATTCTGGTAGTGCTGAGCGAAGATATCCGCAACATTGATTGGATCTGATACGATTGAGTTGTTATGGATTAAGGAGGTAGGGGGGTTGGATCGATTAAGGCCATTCATTGATTTAAGTTTTGCCCATGTCATTTGGCTAGATGTGGATTGGGCTATTGAATCGATGAAAGAGGTTCAGGAGTCTCGCTTCTTCATCTTAATTATGTAACGTTGTGAAGATTTGTATTTCCTAAGGGCTCGTTTACGGTTTCGTATTGCTACGGCAACTTCACTACACCACCAGGGAACACGGTGTTGGTGGGACGAGGGGGTAGATTTAGGGATCGCCGTTTCCGCTGCAATAAACATAGCCTCAAGAAGTATCCTGATATTTTCTACCGCAGAAGTCCTGAGTTGATGTGGGACAGAGATCTTGTTACGAAACGTTTTCCTATTTGCCTTGTGGAATAAGAAGCGAGGAGTTGTTGATGTGGAGACGTTTGGTATAGGACTTGTGGTATGTATTATATTAGGGAAGTGGTCGCTGAAACACAAGTCAGGCAGTTCTACCGACTCTAATTTAGGATATAGGACAGGGGAGGAGAACGCTAAGTCGATAGTCGAGAACACATGGTATGAGAGGTTAAAATGCGTGTGTGTAGGTTGGGGAATAAAGCATAAATTAGTATTTAAGAGGAGTTTAGTGAAGATTGTTCCATGTTTGTTTGTTTGTCTTGATCCCCAGATCGGGGAATGAACGTTGAAGTCCCCTAATAGTATTATTGATTTAGGAAGTTGTGTTATAATGGATTCGAGTTCGTGGACACTATTCATGCTGTTCGGGGGAATATAACAGTTACATAGTGTAACTGGAGAGTTAGATAAAAGAGCGGCATGTATGGTAACGGAAATAACTTGTAAAGAGGAGTTGAGACGGACTGGGTACGCAGGGATAGAGGTGTGGATAAGAGATAGAACACCTCCTTTCGCTCTCATACCTTGAGTATTGTCACGTCTAATGATTTTATAGTTTTTTACTCTCGGTCGATGTTTTGATTTGAGGTGTGATTCTTGTAAGCATATAGCGTAGGGGTCATTCCGTGCAATTAACTGCATCAGTTCAGCACGGTTGTTATTAAAACTGCGACAGTTCCACTGCATTAAACAAGATTTTAACGCCATCTTGGTTCTAAATAACGTTGTAATATTTTACAGACTTTGTAAGATTTTATGGACAAGGGAAGTTTATTAATTTGTGTTGGATACGTTTCCGTCGCTATGATGTCGCTCGTCTTCAGACGTCGTGATAGTTTGTTCCGATAATTTTCTTATAATTTGGGAGGATCGACTTTTAATGCTTCTACCGGTAAGATACGGTTTAACTGCTGCAAGCATGTATACCAGCTTGTCATAGCTCCGTGTATAATCAGTTGCATAGGAAATGCATTTTGGATTCGTCGCTACCGTCTGGATAAATTGTGCGGCTTTTCCAGTTACGTCTCCTGGCTCTCGAATTGGCTGTTCGTTATGTGGCTCAGTTGGTACATGCTCCTCTTTCTTATCTGGTTGATTAATGTTGAGAGCTGGCCGTTTAGGTAGCGGCCGTGATGGGAAAACCGCCGGTTTCGTGTCAGCAAGTGCTTCTGGGGTCTTAGGATGAGGGTCCGTGTCCATCTCTATTTCTGGCTGCTAAATTGTGGTATTTGAATTTATTTTGTCTTGACATTTAGTGTCTACCGTTAAGAGGGAGACATGGGTTTCCTTATGTTCTGTTTTGGGCAAATTGCTATCATGGTCCGTGGTTGGCTGTTGAGGTTGGCAGATGGTGTCTGGACGGCTGGAGTGACTTTCTTGTTGCATGTTCAGCGGTTTATTCTCTTTTCTGCAGTTTGGACACACGTGGTCTTCGATTTGGATGAAAATTCTATGATCGTGGTCATTATTTCGTAAGAGAAATGATCTAGGAATATTTGCACAGTTCACATGCTCCACATACATCTGTCTTCGCCAGCTTATTACGTGTGCAAACTCATCGTCCGAGGGGTTGACTCTTAATATTGATATTGGTGACAGTAGCTTAAGGGATAGTGCTGAAGAGAGATATGACGAAAGTGTTTCATTTGGTATAGTGGCCGATACGTTTGATAAAACAACTTTATTAGCCGGTTGTCTAATTCGTGCTGCCTGAATTGTCCGCTCTGCTAATGTAATTGTTCCGCCTCCGGCAAAAAATTCGTCAGTTATTTTTTGCGATTTAAGGAAAATAATTATGCGGTCTCGACTGATGCGAGACCCCGCAATTATATCGAGATTACTGCCAGTGACTGATTTCACCGCAGTAAAATAGTCTCTGAGCGAATGAGGCGGAAAATATGGCAGGATGATGCCTTGTTGACCTTTTGGGTGATTAAAAGCTGTTAGCGGTGTTATTTTCGTTGACTTCACTTTATCAGCGAAAGAGGTATTTGGTTTATTTAACGAATTAAGATTTTCAGAAGACCTGGTTTAAATTTTAATTTTATTAACTAACATGCGCGATTTCGATTTTGTATTATCAGAGGATGCGTTGATTATATTAAATTGATTATTATCTGCATCCGCAGCGCGGGAGTGTGTAGTGCTTTGTTTGACGGTAGCGGTTGACGATAATGTTACGGCTGCGGTGTGAAGTTGGTGTGTGTTGTCTGTTGATCGGATGATCGGTTGCGTGTGTGGGGTAAGTACTTGTGTAAGCGTGGTAGTGACGTGTGTGTTCGGGTTAGTTGTGTACGTGTGAAAGGTGGTTGTGTGTGTAATTATCTTACTGTTCGCGTTACTCTGGTTTGGAGCGAACGGAAGAGGATCTGCAGAGATCGACTGATTCTTATCAGCGGTTGCGGTGGTCGGCTTATGCCGAGGTGCGTTGTGTGTGTCGGTGTGGCTCTTACCTGGTTTGTGTGCTGTGTACTTACTACCGGTGGTCGTTTTGCTTCCATCCGATTTCAGTGAGGCGACCAGCGTGTTTGCTGGCGGCGGTGAATGGGGCATCTCACGAGACAGCCCCGAACGTAATATTTTTTATCAACAAGACGAAACGCGAGAAACACAACTGTGATAATCTAACTTTTCGAATATTTAATGACATAATTTTTAAAGTAGATATTTAGGTACGAATCATATAGTGGCAAATTGGATATTCTCTAGCCATAAAAAAAAAAAAAAAATCAAATATTAATTTTCTTCGATGAAACAGTAAGAAGGTATATTTCGTTTGTCAGTACCTTTTTTCAAAGAATTTTGGTGTTTTTCCGGGAAAAAGTAAAGGTTTTTTTTTTTCTTTTTTAATTAAAAGAAACTGATACACTTGGAGTATTTTTTTAAACTGTTGAAGCGTGAAATACATTCACGACTTAAATGATTTATAATGGCACATTTAGTATAACACTTTTTAAAAGATCCCTAAACGTAAGAACTTACTACGAAGAACTAAATGTTCAATTTTATCAAAATCAAAGAAATTTTGAGCGACTAATAACATCTTTTTATTTTTTTTATTGTTATCGTGTTTGCAAAAAGCTTGAATGGAATCACCTATCATTTTATTCTTAATAAAATTTTTCATTTTATGCTTGACTTCTTGCCCTCGTCAGTTTCGGTCCACTTCTTTTTTCTTTTTTTTTTTTATTTTGTACAGTATTCTGTTGTAATTTTAGCATTTCGCCTCATACTTTTTACAATCTCCATCATATATTCATAGCGATTTTTACCGTCCAACATCTCGACGTTCTCGTTCAAGAATAAAGTATACACGTGATAATGCTGTATGTATTCTCAAGGTATTTGATCATATTCTGATATCAAGTGACAGTTCATTCTTTAAAGAGTTCGTGATTTTCCTTTCTTGAAAATATTTGAAAGTTACGATCACTTTCGATGTGTTAATGCTCATAGTAAATGGCCCAAGAAGTTAAAAATAAAAATTTATGATCTATTTACCTTTCTCGGATTTTTCGTTAACAAGTAAATAATCAACAGCAGGTAAACCTAATAAAACAGTAAAAAACACAACGAATATAATGAGATGACAAAAACAATAATTTCAAAAATTTAAATCGTTATCGAACTATTACTTTTTTAAATGAAAACGATAGCAATACCCCCAGGTTTTATCTTTCGTTTGGAAGTCTTCGCTGATTTTTCAAGCACCAACAGGGTGGGTCTGGTTACCACTCCATTTCAGTAGCACCAACACTGATACAGATCATCAATTCTTCTTAGAGCTATGTAGTAAACTAAAAGATTTTGAAAACTCTTATTACCGCCACTTGCCGAAACTATGATCGGAGAGTACTAAAATCGAAGAATCTCAGTTTCATTTATTACTTCTTGTATTCAACTTGGTTAATTTCAGATATGCATATAGGCGATTAAGAGAAATTTTAGGTACTATTGGGATATTTTTCGGTTATCCGTTGCATATTATTTGCCTTTAATATTCGCCTCCTATACGATCGACCCTGTTGCTCGGCTCTCTTTCAGCAAAGTCGACCCGTTTAATTTTTCTCGCCATAAAATACATTTACCGCAGACGAAATAATCCTAGTTAGATATCTACTCATAACTTTATTGTAAAATGTAATTATAAATTAACTGCAATGATATAGAACGAAACGTTAAAACACAATGTAATTAATAAATTTATATATAAACTCCGAATTCGAATTTTAAAAATCCGTACTCACGGTGTAGTTAAACAAACAAGATTATAACTTCCAAACATAAATTGATCAAAGATCGATATAAAAGTCGAACGATTTATAACACTAATGCTGATGACTCGAAGAAGGTAAAAATCCTAATTTCTGACAGAATTAAGCACGCAAAAGTCCATGATGAGAAATTGTTGGATCCAACGGTAGTGATCTTTCGCACCAATAACATCTCTGAGAATGATGTTACGGATTATTTCATTGAAACTTTCGATGAGGCGTCCGTTACTATTACTAAGGTATCGAATCAACGGGTAAGCAGGATTTACGTAAGCTTTACCCCTCAAATTTATAAACATCTACCCGAAGATCGACATATCCGAATTAAGTGAAAATCGCTAGCCTTCGCGGATTCTACCTCACCCCGCTATTGCAGAAAGTGCTGCCGGTACGGGCACATGGAGAAATTCTGCAGGGCAGAAGAAGCGTACCTAAGTTTCGTCAGTAAATACAAGGAGGACACATGGGTAAACTGTTTATAACACAACATTTGTAAACATTGTAATTTTACGGACATATAAAATAATCTAGCTGATTCCTCTGTAGTAAACAAGTGCATAGGTAGCATTGACCATGCTACCTCTAATGAAAATTTTCCTCACTTCATAAAGGCAGTTGAAAATCTGAGGTCCAGGACAGACCTTTATTAAACTAAATTATTTAAACGTAGATACTCCTTTTTATTAAGAGATCTAACAGTGACCTTGGGGTAATTTCTGAACCACATTTATACAAAGGTGATCCCTCTATCTCTAATCAATTAATAGAATACTATAATAATAGAATAGCACTTATCATAAAAAGCAATATCCAACATAGATTACTGTTAAATCACAATAATATCATAGTTCTAACAATTAAAAATTATATATTCATTGAGAACGTTCTATATTTCTTAATAATTCTTATCAGTAATAATTTTATCTATTCACAATGCTGAAACCGAAAAGATTACAAAACACAGCGAAAGAGTACAAAAGGCAGCACAGTGATTTCAGCACATCAAGTACTGAACCAACTGCCAAAAAAGCTACAAAAATAACGGAGTACCACTCGAAAGATGACGAACGGGACGAAGAGATCGAACAGTGTTCCGTTCAAGAGCTTAGGAGAGAATTCACGGAAATTAAAAAATGCTTCGAATTCATCTCGGAAAAGTACGACGACCTCGTGCAAATCCACGGCTCTCTCGTAAATGAAGTGAAGGCGTTGAGGGAGCAAGTTAATGTCTTAACTGCTGAAATAAAAAAAAAAGATAGTGAAATCGCCGAACTGAAAACGACAGTAAATGAATTAGCCCAATACAGTAGGAGAGAGAATATTGAGCTACATGGAGTCTCCGAAAGACCAGGAGAAAATGTAGAGGAAATTGTCATTAAGGTGGCACAAAAATTAAACATTGAGGTAAAAAAAGAGGACATTCTGGCTTGTCACAGGGTGCCCAGCAAGAATTTAAAATTACCGAAGCCGATTATTGCTAAACCCGGTAGACGAATAGCCGACCTGTTCCTCGAGCATAAAAAGAGCGTCAAAATATTCGATAAAGAAATATCGGGTAATGAAGAAAGTGCCTTGAAGATATATATTAACGAAAATCTCACTAGATACTATAAAAATTTATTATGGCAGACGAAAGAAAAGGCCAGAGCGCTTAATTATAGATTTGTTTGGACGAAACGAGGAAAGATTTTTGCAAGAAAAAACGAAGAGGATCGCATACTACGTATTCGGAACGAAGAAGATGTGAACAAATTATTGTAATTGTAGTTTCTCGTGTCGATTTTCCTTTATTTAAGTCGCCAGAATGAATTAATTACTAATTGTTGGTATGTGTGTGGCTCTGTATAAATGTGTGTTCGGGTACGTGAGATACGCAAGCGGTAGGGCAGTGAGAGGAAACATGATAAAGTTTATAGCATGGATGGAAGCGTATGTGCCAGCGTTAAATACATAAATCAGAGTTTACTAAGAGAACGCGGTGGACAAGGGTTTATTTGTCAGGCTGTATGTTTAAGCACCAGGTTCAGTATAGAGATACGAGAAAAGGTAAGAGGGGATGAGATATTGAGGCAGCATTATGTGATAAGAAGGAAGTGGTGTTGTATTGCAAGATATCAGTCATGTCGTGCGTATGTGGGTTGATAGATCAAGTATATGAGATGCGGTACGAAGGGTATGTGAGGTTGGCGCATGGCGATGCTATTATGTGCCGCAATACCGTCTGCGTAGACTTTTTTTATGTGCGTCAAAGGCAGGTAATGTGCGAGGTGTGTGCGAAATTCGTGTGTGACGATATATATATTTTATGTTTTATTCCGTTCCGTACTGTTTAGTTTTAGGTTTTGGCGCGCGAAGGTGTTATGTTATGGATGTGGGCATACGGGTAGATGTGTAGGCGTGTGTGTATACTTGAATATATGTCTATTATGTACTTACCTTAGGTGTATGGGAATTTATTAAGTATGTGTATATAATTAAAATCAAATTATTAGAGTGATAAGTGCGATGCGAATGGAAGGCATAATTGTGAATTTAATCCACATATAAATCTAGGCTTGGCAGTTTTAAATCTATTCTTGTTCGAAAAGTTGAATTTAAGTTAAATAGAAAAATGATTATGCAACCAAATGACATCTCTATTACAGTTCTGTCACAAAATTGAGTGTAACGAATACGAAAACATAAAAAAATGGAACGCAGACATAAGTAGAAATTTTAACGGGAAAGAGGAAAATAGTAAGAATATTATTAAAATAATCCATTTAAACATTCGAAGCATTAGATGCAATTGGGACGAGTTATTAATACAAATTCATAAACAGGATGTTAGCGTAATAGTTCTTACCGAAATAAACATCAAAGAGCACGAGGCTGAATATTATAACATAGAGGGTTATGAGAAATGTGTAATTGAGAAACCACCTAACCGTAATGGGGGAATAATGATATTGGCGTCAAAGGCTTTCAGCTTCAAGGTGGTTCACGCGAGCAATTCCGCTGCTGATAGCATTACTGTAGAAATAAGCCTAACAAAAAATCAAAAAATTTACTTAATGGCAATTTATAGGTCACCGAGTAACAACGTTGGTCACTTTCTACAGGAACTCGAAGAGAGCCTGAAAATATTAGATCGGAATACAAAATTTATTATCTGCGGAGATTTCAATATTAACGCTGATTCAAGGAGTAAAATAAATGATCAATTTCTGAACATCTTATCAAGACACGGTGGAATTCGGCTAATTAAAGGAACAACTAGAGAAGAGGTAAGAGCAGGTCGTATTACCAACTCTTGTATAGATAACATCTTCATTAGACATGCAACAGAGAAAGTAATGGCGGGTATTATAAAGACAAAAATTTCAGATCACTACATAGTTTGTGGTGCACTATGTGAAGATAGAGACAAGAACTTGAAGACCGTTAGTACACGTGAAAGCTATCTGAATGAGAACTTGTTAAAAGATAAAGTAAATGCTTATCACTGGCAGGGTTTGCTTGAGAAAAGAGAAGTGGAAGAATTAGTAAATAATTTAAAAGTAGTATTCAATAAACTTTATGACGATTGCAAATTTACTAGGCAGACAAGGAGGGAAAGGAGATACAATCCTATTGCAGCTTGGATGAATAGGAAAATATTAAATCTCATACATATTAGAGACCTATATTACAAAAGATGTAAAGGGAATAATTCAAATAGAAGATATAAAGAACTATATAAGAAATACAGGAAATTAGTAAAGCAGGAAATAAGACAAGAAAAAGAAAAATATTACCAACAGGAATTACTAAAAGCGAATAATAACATAAAAAAACCTGGAAAATAATAGATCAAGTAGTGTGTAAAAAAAGGTCTATAATTATAGATGAGGCAATAGGAAAGAATTTTGATGGGTATCGCAATGCGGCGCGTGAATTTTAAAAATATTATATGGAGGCTATTAAAAATCTGAAACATAATTGTGATATTAGACTCATTAGAACCGAGAACGTGAATACTACGATTACGCCATTTTACATACCGAAAGCCACTAGTGAAGTTTTTTTTTTTTTTAAATAATTTGCGGGTCCCACAAGGCACTAGCCCGTCTGTGGGTTCCCAACATAATTATATCGTTTATTTATACAATATAACATCAACTTAAGTTACATTACAAAGTTAATTATCTTATGCAATACTATACTACAAAATTCCCACTCTCAATTATACATTTATCTAATATATTATTTGCTATTTAGATATCTTAATATATTAGCTTATATATTACAATGGTATAATAAAATTTTTATATAGTTACCACACTCTGAATAGCAGCTTAAAACTGAGGATCGTAGCCAATCGTATATCAAAATTTTTATTATTATTATTATTGTTATTATTATTGTTATTATTATTATTATTGTTATTATTATTGTTATTATTATTTTTATTGCTCTTATTATTGTTATTATTATTATTATTGTTATTATTATTGTTATTATTATTATTACTATTATTTCTATTGTTCTTTATACCATGCTATCAGCCAAATTTTAATTTTGTTTTTCCATATCTCCAGTTTTTCTTCATTTTGGATTTCCTTTGGTATCTTCTCCATTAATTTTATTAATACTTCTTCATCCACATTATCTATTTTATTGTTAATTCCCCTGAGTCGTACATAATAAGGTCGGTCGCTATTTCTAGTTATGTACGTTCTTGTTTTAGTTGATAACTGCCTATTTTCAAGTTTAGCACTAAGTAATTTGCTGTAATAATATAACATTTTTGCCGACATTTCATTATTTTTGTTCCACCAAGTGATATTATCTGATGCGTCTGAATTATTCTTGTTGTGTAGGACCAGTTTTAAACATTTTTTTTGCAATTTGTTAATTTTCCTCATTTCTGTAATTTTCGCCTCACCCCAAATTCCGATTCCGTATTTAATTCTGGACATTATTACAGCTTCGAAATATAATCTTAGGCTTTTGTATGTCATACATTGTTTTAATTTATATAATGCTGGGATAGTTTGTCTAACTTTTCCTGCGATTTTGTCTATATGATTTTTCCATGTTAGTCCTTTATCTAATGTTACCCCAAGATATTTAAATTCATTCACATTTTCCAACTTTCCACAGCTACATTTTTCCTTACTGTGTAGACACTTTGTATCATGTAAAATTAATTTGGGGATGAACGTTCTAAACCGGCTTGGTGTTCTTATGTGTATCACTTTTGTTTTTTTAGGGTTAATTAATAATTTTTTGTCATGCGCCCATTTGCATAAATTATTGAGATCTTCTTGTAACATTTTTTCAGCACTTCCTATGTCGGAGTGTTCAATGACTAGAGCGATATCGTCTGCGTAAACATACACTTTAGAATTCTTTATATATCGATATAGCGAATTCGTATATATCAAGAAAAGTATTGGTGCCAGTATTGTCCCTTGTCCAACTCCGTGGTTCATTATTTCTTTTTTACTGTGTTCATTCCCAATCTTTACCAAAAATTCTCTTCCTCTTATATAACTTTGAAACCATTTTAGAAACCTCCCTTTTACTCCCATTTTTCTTAAGTCCTCAATCAGTATTTCTTGGTCCACTAGATCAAAAGCCTTAGTAAGGTCTAAAAAAACTATCAGAAATTGCTTACCCACTGCTAATCCTTTATTTATATCTGAAATTAATGTTCTAAGTAATAATATCGTTGACTTTCCCTCTCTGAAACCAAACTGATTGCTATCTATCAACTTATTCTCCTCCAAATAATTTTTCAAATATTTTCCCACGTACTGCTCAATTATTTTTGCTATGACTGAAATTAATGTGATCGGTCTATAGTTTTCGCACTTTTTTTTATCTCCACTTTTATAAATTGGCCGCACCATACCGGTTTTTAACTCACTAGGAAATATTCCTTCTTTTATAGAAAGGTTAATCATTTTTGTTAGTAGTGGAGTTAGTAATTTTGAGTGTTTCTTGATATCCTTTACCCTTATTCCGTCGTATCCTTGAGCTTTATCCGGATTAAGTTTTTTTATTATTGTTTCAATTATGTCCTCTGTAGCTCTTGGAATGTACAAGGATATATTAATTTCATTCTCTGATTCGATATTCAAGAGTTTATTATCACAGAAATGTTTCATATTGCCTGTTGTGGACAGGTAGTAATTTAGGAATACGTTGACTGCATTATCGTAGCTACCAAAGTTCTTGAGTAAATCCTCATCTAGCATTACTTTTTTCTTTTTACAGACTATTTTGTTTATTATTTTCCAGGTTTTTTTCATATCGTTGTCTGTTTTTTGTAATTCCTGTATATAATATTTCTCTTTTGCCTGTCTTATTTCGTATTTGACTAGATTTCTATATCTCTTATATAATTCTTTGTACCGTCTGTTTGAGCGATTTCCTTTACACCTTTTATAATACAAGTCTCTTATATGAATATAATTTAATATTTTCCTATTCATCCATTCATTCTTGGGAACATTTTTTCTTTTCGCAGTTGTTTGTTTTGTGTACCTACATTCCTCATAGCAATTTTTGAAAACGTTTACCAGGTTTATTGTAATTTGTTCCGTACTTGCATTCTCATGTATGCTTTGCCAATCATATTTTTCCACTTTATCATTTAACATAATTTCGTTTATATAACTATTGTTTATTAAAGTATGTGGAATAAATTTGTTACTATTAATTTTAAAAGCGCAATTAACCGGGTAGTGGTCAGAGATTTTTGTCTTTATAATACCAGCTACCACTTCATCAGCTGTGTATTTTATAAAGATATTATCAATACAAGATTTTGTCAAACAATTTCCCCTTATCTCTTCCCGTGTAGTTCCCTTGATTAATCTGATCCCCCCGTGCTCTGCCATAATGTTTAAGAAATTTGCTGCCGCAGAATTTCTTATTTCAAGATTAATATTAAAGTCGCCACATATTATATATTTCGTTTCCCGTCCCAACCTTTTGAGAACCTCATCGATTCCTCTTAAGAAGTCTCCAATGTTCTTGCTCGGTGACCGATATATAGCTAATAGAGTGATTTTTAATTTATTAAATATGATAATTTCTACTACTATATTATCGTAAGCATCACTTTCCGTAAACAATAATTTTGAATTCCACTCCTTTGTTACAAATATTAATATACCACCGTTGTAGTTTCTTGGCTTCCCCAGGGCATATTTATCATATCCATCTATCTCATACAGTTTTAATTCCTCGTCGTTTAAATTTACTTCAGTGAGCACAATAGCTGTAAATGGTTGATTGTGAATGTGTGCTAAGAGCTCATCCCAGTTTCGTCTTAAACTTCTAATATTCAGGTGCGTTATGTTAAAAATGTCATTATTGATTCCTCCCACTCTGTTCCAAGTTTTCGTAATCTCTGTCGTCCACTCTGTCATGCGATCGTAGGTGCCACAATTAATTTTGTGGCAGAATTGTATTAATGACGTCATATGGTTTACTTGATTTTTTTATTCATTGTCTAATTTTTTATTGCCTACCATTTGTAATTTGTGATCTAAATTTTTACTAAATTTATCATGATTCTGATCTCTCCATTTTAAATTGCTATTTATACAATACAGATTTATATTATTATTATACCTATATACATTAAGTTCGCACGTATACACATACATATTATCTTAAAACCGATGATAGCTCTATTAATACAAAAGAAGGAAACAGTGAGTATAAAAATTACCAACACCAGAAGAATCCCCTTAACCTAAGAGTACGTTTCCGGCCAGCCTTTACAACTGTAGAATGTGCACACTTCCTCTCACCCTTCATGCCCCGTTCATTTAACTTATTTCTGCTAACGTGGTTCTTAGATTTCGTACTAGATCCTCCTATCGCTCTATCAACAGCAGCATAACACCTCTTACAACGAAACACTGTGTAGTAAATATCGCAGCCAACAACACAACCGTCACACACAGCTCGGTTCGCGATAAGCACTACCTTACGCCCTTTCTTACTCCTCCGAAAACTCAGTTCTACCTCTAACTCTATACACATCGCCTGGTCGGCCAGTAACGTAAAACGCGGAGCGCACGCTCTCACATGCTCATTCTTACACACAAATAAATCCTTTATCGTATTTAATGAACCACATGCATACTTTTCCATTTTTATCATATTTATTCTTATTAGTAACGCTATCGGTCTATCAACGTAAATACAAATAACTTTAGCCACGGAATAAATTTATTTAATTCTATCGATTTACAGTTATCCGGTTTTTCGTCAATCTGTAATTATAACAGTTTATTTAAATCTTCTTCCGAGCATATATGAAAAATTCTTTCTTCTTCGTCCTTCCTTACAAAAATTTTTCCTCTTCTAGTCCACGTAAATCTGTAATTTAATGCTCTCGCCCTCTGCTTCGTCTGCCAGAGAAGGTTTTTGTAAAATTTCGATAAATTTTCGTTTATGAAAATTTTATTAGTGCTGTTTTCTGCATTCGTTACGTCTTTGTCATAAATAATTGTACCCCGCTTACTTTCAAGCAACCGATCTGCTACTCTCCTAGTAGTCTTTACTATTATGGGTTTTGGTAATTTGAGGTTTCTTGAGGGTAGTCGGTGGGCTGCCAAAATATCATTTTCTGCAATATTAACGTTTATTTTGCCTCCGATCTTTGATATTATTTGAGGAAGGTTTTCGTTCTCCGTCTCGGTTACTCCATGTATCTCCACATTATCTCGTCTTCCGTACTGTTCTAATTTGTACAAAGCTGTGGTTAACTGTTGGATTTGTCTGTCCTTCTTTCTGATTTCCTCGGTAAGTGACGTAACTTGCTCTTTTAAAAGTTTGACCTCGTTTAATAAGCCGGAATTAATCGCTCGACTGTCCTCGTACTGTGCTGCTATAAAGCTCATAGATTCTTTGATCTCCTCCATATCTTTCCGTAACATCTGAAACTGGTAAGATGGTGAAGTACCTTCATCCTCGTTATTTAATTCTACGCTTCGTTCGTATTGGGTTTTTTTCCTGCTTTTGTTCTCCGCGCTGATCTCGCTGCTATCACTTAACTGCCTTTTAGTTTCTTTTAATACTATAGACATCGGTGGAACTGTTTTTTTTTGTTTTAGGCATATTGATAAGTAATATCTAGGTCTTAAAATTAAATAAGTTGATTACTTACTAAATATTTTCTTATCACTATACTTTGTTAACACGCTGAACACGTCTTTTCGCATAAACACACTATTAATATATTGATAGAAAACATAATTAGGAAAATGAATAAGAATAAAGCCCAAGGACATGATGGTATACGGGTGAAAGATGTAATTACACATGCAAAAAAGCTTGCTCCGCTGTTGACAAAAATTATTAATGGATCGGTAAAAGAAGGTATATTCCCTAGGAAGTTAAAAGTAGGGATAATAAGACTAATATATAAAAATGGGGATAAAAAACTTTGTGAAAACTATAGACAAATTACGTTAATATCAGTTATTGCTAAAGTGGTTGAGCACTATGTAGGTAACTATCTTAAATTGTACCTAGAAGAAAACAACCTAATATATCATAACCAGTATGGGTTTAGAAAGGGGAAATCAACGGTAACTCTGCTCAGAACTTTTACATCTGCGATAAATAAGGGATTAGCATCCGGCAAACAATTTTTGATAGTCTTTCTAGACCTTACTAAAGCTTTTGATTTAGTGGATAGGGAAATATTGTTAGAAGACCTAAACAAAATTGGTATAACAGGGAAATATCTTAATTGGTTTAGATGTTACTTACATGAAAGGGAATGTTTAGTGAAAATTGGTAATGAATATAGTGATATGGGGAAAACGAAATATGGAGTAGGACAAGGAACTATATTAGCACCGTTACTGTTTTTAATTTACATCAACTCCATTCACAATTGTATTAGGAACGCCAAACTTTACGCATATGCTGATGACATTGCTCTGGTAATTGAACACCAAGACGTAGAAATAGCAGAAAGGCTGCTTCAGGAGGACTTGAATATGGTTTGCAGATGGGTACACGATAAAAAATTATTAATAAATGCCAAAAAATCAAAAGTGATGTACGTAAGAACACCGAGTAGATTTAGAAAGTTCGTGCCTAAAATAGTTTTGCACAAGGTAGATTGCCTTCATAGATCGGAAGTATGCCGTTGTGAACCGTTAGAAATGGCTGATAATTTAAAATACCTGGGAATAACATTCGATAAGGCGTTAACTTGGAGAGTTCACATAGATAACATTGCTAGGAAAATTAGGCAGACTATGCCGGCGTTATACAAATTGAAACAAGTTATGAATTACAAAACTACGTGACTGTATTTTGACTCATTAATAATGACTAGGATTAGATACGAACTCGAAATTTGGGGGGAGGCAAAAAAAACGGAATTAAGGAAAATTAGTAGGATACAGAAAAGATGTTTAAAAATTTTATTACCGAATTGGACAAGTGCGAATCTTGTAACGAATTCTACTTCGGGTGGGACAGTAATAAAGAAATGTCGCCAAAAATGTTTTTTTATTACAGTAAACTTCTAAGGTATAAAACAGAAAAAATAAGATTACCGACAAGGGAAATATGGGACTAGGAAGTATGACAATTTATGTTTCATAAGACCTAAAGGGATTAATAATAAAATTGATAATGTTGAAGAGGAAGTTATGAGTCATTTACTAGGTAACTTACCAAAGGAATTAAGAGACGAATGTAATTTGAATATATGGAAAGACAAAATAAAAATATGGTTGATTGCGTGGTGCAAAGAATGAGAAATGGATAGTCATAGGAAAGGAACAGCGATAAGACGGGTAATTGATTGAAAGAGTAAAGAATTATAAATGATGTAATAAAAAAAAAACAAACTAATATTTGATGCTCATGTTCTAGCTGCATTACGTATGGCTTATGTGAAAATATTGTGACATGATGTGCGATGGGTATAAATGATGTGAATTAAAATTAGACGTAGAATAGTAAAAATAGAAGTTAAGTTGAATTAAGTAATTATATATAAGACGAATATGATGTATTAGACTTAAGATGTATATAACGAATAAACGATATAATTATGTTAGGAACCCACAGACGGGCAATTGCCTTGTGGGACCCGCAAATTATTTAAAAAAAAAAAAAACTGTTACTTATTCCCAAACAAATTCAGGTTTCCATACCTAGATCAAATGAATCGTATAATAAAATCTAATCACCAGTTTGCATCTGCCCTCGTTGGAGACTTTAATATAAGGTTACCATGTATGAAGGATAGGGTGTCAATAGTAATGCTATAAAATTTTCTGAATTTCTGCTGTTCAATGATCTAGTCATTAAAAGCAGCAAATTATAATAGAAAGAGCATCATCGATTATCTCACCGTACACACCAGAATTCAACAGCTGGTTACCTTCTCGATAAGTCACTTTGACCTAACTTCACACCGTAATATAATCTCCATTATGTCTTTCAATATTCCTAAACCCAAAACTAATATGTTTAGCAGACTAGATTTTAATCTATTCTCAAAAAACATCAATTATGATTATATTAATACTCTTCAACATGACATTGATGCTTGCACCAGTACCACTTGAAACGTTATCGTTTGCTAGTTTGACCTCTCATGGATGCCAACTACGAGTTCTTTTCAGATTCGTGGATTTCATTTTATTTATTTAAAATATTTATGAAATTAAATCTAAGATTTTAAATTAATTATCTTTTATTTTCCAATCACCTACAAAGATCTTTCTTTATCGACCGGCCGCTGGAAATACACAATTATTATACATCAGAGACGAAAGAACAATGATTAAATAATTATACATAAATTGGTACGTATTTGCCGCCGATGTTTCTGGAACGCTACGATGACGGGTTCCAAGAGGACGATCGGTTGCTCTCTTCGTGATGGACGGTGGAGTGAACTCGATTTAATTCGATGTCGCGTAATTTGATAATGTAATCATTAATCTCCGCATAATTTAAAATGTATTACAACGATTCTGACGGGCATTCATTTACTACTTCGCGCTGCAGACGGGTTGATTTTTCACTTCACTAATTTTTTGTTAATGGAGATTGTTTTCGCGACACTTTACGGACGACCAACTAAGACTGTTTTCAAAAATCTTCTAAGACGGTTCAACCGCGGCTGACTGCTACCTGGCTTCCATTTACTATCTGTGCCTCATCATTTTACTCGTCTTTTGTTCCTGTGGGAACCAATCACCGCCATTTCTCCAATCTGCGTGGTACGCTTTTTACCCCCGACCGACAAACATGATTTCAATCATACGTGCATTTACCCTCGCAACACCTATTGTAAATTATTTTTTATTTTTATGTTGCTTTTTTATTTGAATTTTACTTGAGCCGTGTAATGGACATATTAAACACCGATTTGAACCAAAAAATTTCTAAAATCAATAGCTATTTATCAAAGATGGCCACAATGTCACAAGCCGAGGTCTCTGCTTCAGAAGCGGATTGGTGGAACCCAGATCTGCAACGACTTAAAAACAAAATTGATAATGTGCGCAAAAAAAAAAGAAATGCAAAATAAGGTCAGATTATTCTTTTCGGATACCACGCTTAGGGCTTTAAATAAGGAATATAAACTTTCTATTGCAAAGTCACAACTACACGCCTGCCGCCTACTAATCCAAAATAGTACGGCTTGGGGCCATCCATATGAATATATATTCAATAAACACAAACAACATACAATTCTTGACATTAATGCCAACAATACGATTATATCAGGAAATTCTGAAAAACATAAACCTTTTCTCAATAACCTTTACTCTATAAATGTGGATAATCAGGCCGCCCCAAGTTCTACCTGTGGCGCTGAAGTTCCCTCGATTAACTCTAGTGACATTATAACAATAGTCCAAAAATTAATCGATAAAAAAACACCTTCACATGGGAAAATAAATAATAAAATCGTTAAATTCGTAAATTTAAACTTTTCTAATTTATTATGTTTACTAATAAATAAGTGCTTACTCTTTTAAGACTTTCCAGACTGCTGGAAAGTGGCTACAATTAATCTGCTTCTCAAGCCTAGAAAATACCTCAACACTCTCTCAGGCTATCGTCCTATATCATTATTAAATTAATTCTACTAAAAGAAGCTGATAGCAGGAATATTTTACACCAGCACCAGTTTGGTTTCAGAAGAGGGCTCTCTACCGAGGGTGCCGTCTACAATCTGGCCTGTGACATTAAATCTTAAAGGAAAGCTGGCCACGCTTTGGTTGTCATCTCCTTTGACAGCTGCAGCTGGTCTGAGATCATTGAAATTCTCAAGATTTTTCAAGTAAACCCTTATATCATTAATACAATCACCAATTACTTTTAAAATAGGTATGCCGTCCTAGACATCAATGATTCCGTTGCCAGCAGGAGACTAAAGTATGGATTCCCCAGGGTTCTGTTCTTGGACCTACACTCTCGAATATTCCATATTCTGGAATACACTACCTTATAGATGAATTCATGTCCCTTTCAAACAAACAATATGAATTAGTCGCTTACGCTGACCACTTATGCATTTCGTTCAGTATTTATACGCTCGATTGTCAATACCTAGAACAAGTCATTAACAATTTTTAGGCTTAACATTCTCTGTCGCCAAATGCCAATTTATAGTATTTGATAATCAGAGAATTGTTCAAGAAATTGGATCTCTCAATCTCATCTCTAGTCCAACCATTTCCCAAACCAAGCAATTAAAGTATCTCTGTATAATCATCGACTATCGGCTTAAATTTCTGCCACATATTGAATACTCGTACAAGAAATGCGATAACGTTTATAATAAGCTCAGAAGACTCCAGCCAAACACCTTTGGCCTTAAATATGGACTAGAGGGTTATCCTGTGTAAGGGTCTGATTCAGTCCCTTTACAGGTATGGCTCTATCATTTATATAAATAACAAATCCTTAAATTCTATTGGCAAACACCGAAGGAAATTTCTTCTAAATATTTCGCCTTTGTATAGGACCTGACCCACTTCTGCTGCTAATGTCATATCAAACATTCTTCCACTGGGTCTTCTTGTCACGGGTGCCTCCATTATCTCTGAATACAGGGTTGTTGAAGATGTATCCCGTACGGAGAATACTCAGTTCCCACATATCGATCTTTCCAGTTTGGGTCCTTTTTCAAGTCTCAAAACTCTTAAAAACCATATTAATGGCTCACTCTTTGCAACATGACAGCGCAAGTGTGACAGTTATCGAA
The DNA here is from genome assembly GCA_039619475.1 of Icerya purchasi. Lineage (NCBI taxonomy): Eukaryota > Metazoa > Arthropoda > Insecta > Hemiptera > Monophlebidae > Icerya > Icerya purchasi. The sequence goes on along the minus strand of CM077116.1, from coordinate 17,439,058 downwards.
CTGGAAGGAAGACATATATGTTCTTTCCAAAAGTTTTTAACTGATCAAAAGTAAAAAACTTAAACATTAATTTTTACAATACGCAGGTGCTCCCGGGCACGGAAATTTGGCTCCTACTTATTCCGGATGGTCCTGAGTGCACCATGTGCACCTCTGGTGTTGGGGATAACATTGAACATCTCTTTCACTGTTCCAGATTTGAGAGTCTTAGATCCATATATAGCACTAATAGCTCCCAATCTCTGATAATCATTAGAGAAAATTCTGCAAATCTGCTATTGTATATGGAGTCTGCGATGCAAAAGAAGCTCATGAACGACAAATAATACACTATTAATCCCTTAAACTCAAATTCAATCGTGAAACTCAAATCCAGCAAGGTGTTTTTCTATTTTATGTACTTCCTGTAAATAGCCAAAAAGCATTAAATCATTGCACATAATATTTTTAGTATTTTAAGTTATACTTAAAAAACTCATCTATAAACACACACGCTTGATGAGTCGAGGAACTATGTTTTGCATCCTTTTACCACCTTAGTTTAAGTACATTTTGCAAGGATCTACTACATCTACGGTTCTATGTTTATCAATACGTTATTTCGCCTAAACACACACATGCACTCACTCCTGATTTAAGTGCACGAGTTCCCTGTACCTTTATACTCACATTTTTTTTTTTTAAATACGCCATTTATATTCAAAAGAATAAATAAATAATACGTGTGATGTGGTTTTACCGAAAATAATTATATAATGAATTCAAGAAGCTAAGAAAATTTTAAGTTATTATTAAATAATAAATCCGCATATGGTTAAATATTAATATTTATGAATAAAATAATTCTCGACAAAGTCTAATTTTCTGTAATCTGTAATTATTTTTAATATTGTTAAGTCTTCATTTATTGTATGCTTTTCTACAATTATATGCTTAACAAAGGTTGATTTTTCAATATAACCAAAACATAATGCGTATATATGCTCTTTATAATATCTTATGTTGAAGGATCATTTGGTTTGTCTTATGTATACTATCTTATACCTTTCTACGTAAGAAAGTATAGATTTTCATGTTAATTTATATATACTCGAATTATCAAATTTATTAGTAACATTAGAAGGACTATTAATATTAGTTAATTTATTGTACATGTTATTATTGGCGTAAAATGAAATACTGATATTATTGTGTTTTAATAATTTTGTCAAATAAAAGGTACATGTAAGTGAATTTAATCTATTTGAATTTAAGTTTTATACAGTGGCATTTTAAATTTTTCTTACATTTATTATACACAATATAAACGTAATTTCATTGTAATTATTATATATGATTTAATTTGTTTTCACACTCAATAAAGGTATGATAGTAATGATAATTGTTTAAAAATTTTCGGATGATTGAAAAATTTATTAAAGTGTTAGTGTATTTTTTCTGTTTATATCACATTTCAGTTTATTACTGTTGATAGTAATGGTTAGATTTAAATAATAAATGCTGTTACTGCTTCTATGGCATATTGTAAATTCAGTTTAAGTATAATTTAAAAAATCATTATAGTTATTTACACTATTATTATTAAAAATGACTAGAACATCATCTGCATATCTATTATAAAATATTTATTTTAATTATTAGTAATATATATTTTTCTTTAAAAGACTGTAAAATTATTTCACTTAGGACAGATGAGATGGCCGAAACCACTGGGAAACTGTTATTCTCTATTTAAAAATTGTTATTAAATGTAAAGTAAATTTGTTTACATATAGTGTCAATTTTACAAAATAAAAAAAAAAATAAAAGCAAATAAAAAAAATGGTTTGACATCTGATATCGACTAAATTTTAGTATCGAGGTCTCTTTTTCTTTTTTTTCTTTTTTCTTATAGGTTTGTCAACAAGGACAATAGCCCAATAAATGATAAGAAGGAGAAAGTAAAGTTATATTTTTAAATTTTTAAGTATAGAGGATGAAAATAATTGAAGGGCAGGAATAACAGAAGTAGAAGGAAATGAGAGAATGCAAAAATCACCGATAAGGGGAGTAGGGATACTGAGTTTTAGCAGAGTAGAGTGCAAGAAAGATTGCTCAGCAGAAAAGGTCGAAAATTCAAACAAAATACGATTAAACGGGACAAAATTGAGTAGAAGCAGATAAAAATCGAGAAAATAATGCAGGAAGAAGACTATGATTAGAGCGAAGCATCTATAAAATCATGAGCGAGAAAAAAGAAATAGGTGAGTAGAGAGGTAAAAGGAGGCAGGCTTATAACATGAAGATGCACGAGAGTTACGAGAGTTGAGTGATAATTTGGAATGAAAGACTAAGGAAAGGAGAACAATATTGTGAAATGAAAATGTGTTGAAAAAACTACTACTGGAAATGGAAGAACGGGCTAATGAATATCCACTAATTCATTACATTTAATGGCCAAATGAGCAGGAATCCGCAGAAGATCGATATCGATCTTCATTTTGCTCCATGGAATCTTTCTAAAACTAATCGCACTATGTTCCGTTCTCTTGTAGATTCTTTGCTTCCTAATTTTCATCCTGGCCTTGATAGTTCCTTCTACCTCTCAATTCAACCTAACCTTCCAACTAATTCTTGATTCTCAGAATTCCCTTCTTTTCCACGTTCTGTTATTGTCCCTATTATTCGCCTACGCTTCAATCACACTCTATTGCCCGCTTCCCATTTTCGTCTCTCTTTGGTTTCCTCTCCTTATTGTGTCCCCTACGTCCTGATGAAGTATTTATCTGTGATGCTAATAATATTTTCTTTGAGTGTTCTGCTCTTTCTGCGAAACGCTCTTCCCTTTATTTACTCCTTTTGAAGTCAAGGCTTCCTTCTCCCTACTATGCTTCCTATATCCTGTCCATTTCGTCCCAGTCTGTTGTACCTGCCATTGGTTCCTTTATTTCTGCCATTTCCGATCGAATCAAGTGTTAATTAGTTAACTCTTCTTTCTATTGTTTCTGGGTGAGGTCCGTGGTTGACGAAACCAAAGAAAATAAAAAAAAAAATACTCGGAAGCGGCTTTATTCTAACACACTGAGTAGAAATAGATTCTCGCTGCTTACAGAAGAAGATAGTTTCCTATCTCTACCGCAAACTAATGAAGAGCAGTACAATATAAAACCATTTAACGCTAAGTCTTTTAAAAAAAGCAGGTTATTACGACCTAAATCAATTAACTCTCAACCGAGAATGTACATTAAAACGTACGGTGGTGTCATTTGTTGCATCCGATGAAGAAAAAAATTCACCCAGTAAGGGTTATAAAACATTTACGGGGCAATATAATTTTTCCAAATCGAATCCTAAACCTGGACCATCTGTCCTCAAAAATAATACGAATATTATTAACAAAAAAGACGCGGATCAAATAGAGTAAGTAAGAACGTCAGCTTCAAACAGCATCCTAATAATAAAAATTACCTCCAATACCGAACTAAGAGTAGATTCCAAAAACTGCGATAATTTCCTTAAATCCTTTCATATTATAATGAAAAAACGTTTCGTTTATAACACTGATGAATGTGAATGAGTAAACTTCAAATTGGTTTGTGTACTAATCTGTATCGCTCTTCTTTTAATTTACTTTATTTTATTTATTTTGTGTTATGAATTGTTATTTTCATTCATGTTGTATATAATTAGTAACTCTATTACTTATTCTACTATATAAGATTAGTTGCAACTGGTGACTAAGTGCTGCATCACCAATGCAATTTCATATAATCATTTTAAATGTTATCATCAACTTTTTAATGTTACATTACGTACGCTGAATATGCTTGTACATTGAATTTATTAATAAACTTGCCCCATCGGAAACGTCCAAAATGGGAAATCATAAAAAAAAAATAAAAAAAAAAAAATAAAAATAAAAGTAGTAATAAAAACAACAATAACAGTAATGCAAAGGAAATTCAAACGTAGTTCAGATATTTTGTTGTTCTGTTATGTTGCATACTTGTTTGATATTGTTTTGTTTTTTTTTATATATTTTTTTTCCAACTAGATATATTTTATTTTATATTCCTATAATAATAGGAGAGCAAGGTTAATTTAGGGTTACAATAATTATGTAATTTATACTAATTATATTTCCCTTTTTGTTATTTTTACGCTCTTTACCCCTCGGTCTATTGTTATTAAACTCCCTACTCCTTATTGTGCCTCGTATATCTTATCGTTTCCGTCGATCTCAGTTGTTCCTATCCTCAGTTCTTTTATCTTATCAATAGCTGACCGAATCTACATTTAATTGATCCTTCTCCCTCGTTTCGTTTCTGGGCGAAGATCCTTTGTTGACATGCCCAAAGGGGGGTTTAATAAAAAAAAATAAATAAATAAAAAATCCCGAAACCTGGATAAAATCAATCTGAATGGAATAAAAACAAGATAGAACAGAGATAAGGATCACGTGAAAAAACGATAGAATCAAATTAGGGGAGAACATATGGAGAGGAGATATAATCAAGATTTAAAATTTTATGTTAAGAGAAGTGTCAGGAAAAATGAGCACTCTAATCTTCACATAATGAAGGTAAGAGAAAAGGACTGAAAAAGGAAGATAATAATTCTTTGAAATGGATATGAAATAAAAATAAAAAGTCGAAAAGTTAAGAAAAGCCCGGGGAACATGAAAAGCACATAAGTAGGCAATGTGGAGAATTTATGTTGCGCGAGGAGAATTGGATTCTCAGTATGGCAATAATCACAACATCACCATATCACTCGTAACGATTCGATCTGATTATCTGAATACTTCTAATACAAAAATCCAAGGAACATATAAGCCATACTTCAAACAGCAAAGTTATGCTAATATTTTACATTCTAAAACGCCTTCTTAAGTCAATTTTTTGCACGTAAGCCTCTTAATAATTCCATTGAAGAAGCTTAAGAGAATTAATTCTATTACACATAAAGTGATAAGAAAATTCACTAGGAAGTGAATATTCATTGCCAGATTAAAAAATTGAAGAGAAAATTCATTATACCAAAAAATAAAACTTATAATGGTAAAAAATCACCTTTTCGATTAAGTAGGAACAGTAAAGTCGAATGGTAGAAAGCCTTAAGAAATCGTTTTCCTCGCGTTTTTTTGTTCGGTTGATAAGAATCATTACGTTCGGGGCATCACGACCCTGGTACATCTACCAACCACTGCTATGATTATTGATAAGCATCAATCTATCGCTGCAAATCCTCTTCAATTCATTTTAAATGAGAATAACGCAATTAACTCTAATAAAAACGTGAACTCACCGTCCATTTCAAATAGTGCCGCATCTGACATCAAACTAGCTAATAGTAATTCAGCATTGATTTTGTAATTTTCTGGGATGGTGAAATCAACTAAAACAAGCAAAACTATAACTTCTAAAAAAATTACATCATTAACTAGTTTTGACTGACCACCCCAAGGACCAGCGAGAACTTATATTTCTGTACATAATAGCTTCCATCCATGACTACTTTTTTTTTTTTTTTTTTTATGGGTAAGCTAACAAAGAACAACAATCAACCAAGGAATCTAAGTAACCGTTCGTTTCTGACTAAGTAACAGTTAACATATAGCATATTAAATCATATCCTTTTCAAATGTTCTGCACTCTCTAACGAATTTCTTTACGCCCAACTTTTAGCTATGGGTCTTCCTACTCCCTTTAACGCTACCGATATCTTTTCCTTCCCATTGCCTTCAGTTATTCCGTTACTGCTGTCCTTTGTTCTTTCCATTTCTGACCACTTGGCTATTTAGTTCTATCTCTTAATTTTTCATGTTGTTGCATCAAGGCCGCCGGCGCGCCCAGGGTAGGGGAAAAAAAGAATTTAAATGTTATGTTAGGTATTAATCACCATGGTTATCGGTTGTGAACCAGCCCACAGATTGCGTGCTTACTTCCTTGTCGTTTGTTATTCATTCCTACTCGGGTTCTTACATTCCTCGCTATCCAGAGCGACGAATATTTAAGCTTTTCATGAACAATTCTCTTAAAATTATACAGTGGAATTTACGTAGTATTCGTCGCAATGCGATTAATTTGCAAACCTTTTATCATTCTTTTATCGGAAACTTGGTGGTCCTACGGCAAATTTTTCTTTAATGACTTTACCATTATTCGCAACGATAGAGATGATGGTTATGGGGGTTTAGGTGGGCTCATTATTCTCAGATTATTGACCTATCAATTTCATCATGTGGTAATAATAATAACATAGCCGGTTGTAAGATTCATTTTAAAAATCTGGAATACTATATACTTTCTTATTATATTCCTCTTAATGGTGCAATGAACGTAGATTCCCTAATCAGTTATATAAACAATCTTCCCAAGAAAGCGAGTATTATCCTAGCAGGGGATTTTAATGCCCAGCACAGTACCTGGAGGTCAACAAGTAGGAATAATTTGGGGCAATACAAACTTAAAGTAATTAGTAGTACGAGACTTATTCTGGCTAATAATGGAGAACATACAACTATCCAATCTTTTGGTCACCCTCTTCGAATACGTTAGACTTTTATATTTTAATAATTCACATTAAATATATCGGTTTTTGCTCCTTCTCTCTCTCTCTCTCTCTCTAAAAAGACACGTAGATAACATTTTGTAACTCACCATTTATTTCGCTCCAAATACTTCCAAATCGTATCGTTTGACTATCATATAGTTTGTTTTCTTCTTCATAACTTTTAATTACTTTAGATATTTTCAAAAAACACGTTCGCATCTCGAATGATAAAGACATTCCTGAAATAATATTAATTAAGATTAAATAATATACCGTAAAAAAATTTCTCCGATTTAGAATTTGGTTCTGATCATACATAGTGAATTGTGTTTTGACTGATGATGAGTTATGCCCGAAAACGTTACTAAGTAAGAAATTTATTTTGTTCTTATATTATTTGTTATATTTGTTTATTATATTAGTTATTATTATAATTTATTATATTTTTATATTTAACAAACAGGATGAAAAAGATTCTTTATTATATAATATTTTGAATTGTATCAATGCAATTCCTACAAAATGTTAACATTTGGTTTATTTACCTTTTTCTTTTTTTTCTTTTTTTTTTTTTTTTTGTGAAAGATAGATATTTTTTTTATTTAAACATAAAGTATATAGTGCGATTTTGGTAATTTTATTAATAAAACCAGTTGCTCCATGGTATCATACTTTTTTTTGTTTTGACTGGTGAGAATCCATTTGGCCACTCACGAAATTCTATGAATAAATAGAAACTGGATAATATATTTATAAAAGAAAATGAGATCCATCAAGCAATTTTATGTATTTACAATCTAGTTCTAACAAATATGGCTGCAATGCTTTAACATAGCCCACGAATGCTGAAAGAGAATGAGTAAAAAATTAAAAACTGGAAATATCCCAAGTGCAGCAGACACCGGAGTGCGACTGAACAGCAAAAGTTAAGAAAATGAGTAAAGTCGAGAAAAGAAAAAGAAAACTGATTTTATAAAACTAGGTAAAATCTACTAAGAAGGTTCAACTGCGACTAACTGCTACCTGGCTTCCATTTTCTATCCGTGTCTCATCATTTTATTTGTTGTCTGTTCCAGCGGGAACCTATCGCCGCCATTTCTCCAATCATCGACCTTTATCCAGTCTGACCGCGTGGTAGTCTTTTTACCTCCGACGTAAGTGATAGGACTGCATTGATTATTAAAAAAGTCCAGACTAAAACCATAAAGTTAAAGATTTTAGAGTTCAAGTTAAATCATACACAAACGCTCGGGCAGAGTTCTATTAAAGTATATAAATCAGCTTGCGTACAAGTCCGCAACACAGTGAGACATTTTCATGACTACGTTCAGCGTCCTATTATACTTTTCTAATTTGTATTAATTAGCAACTTTCCACCCTATTTCTTCAATCTTGTGCTTGTTTCTCCTCTGTCTGTTATTTTTCTTATCCGTTCAAAGATTTAATTATGCGAACATTTCTAGATTTTTAGATGACCAGCTTAATAAAGAAGAAGAAAACAAAAAACAATTTTTACCATCTACGTTTAAATGAAAAATAAGCTTATTCGACGTTTATAATTTGTCGAAATAGATAATTTTCCGTCCAAAGTATTTCAAAATTGTTTTTTTTTATATTTTATTTTTTTTACACCGTTCTCTTCGCGAACTAAATTACAAAATTCTTCGGAATCCATAAAACTTTTCGCGAGAAACGTTGGAATGGAGCAACGCAGTATACACGCGACAAAGGTTTACACGAGACTAAACTGCGATCAGCAAATGAATGACGCGTGAAATACACAAACCTACGATCTTCACAGGTTTTTACAAGTCGTTATAGGAAACACTGCTCTATTTTGTGACGCTTTTCGAGTTTATGTGCCAAAATAAAGGCATGAAAATATTAGTAATCAGTCCTATCCAAGTAAAGACATGAAATTTTCGTAACGCTTTTCTGTGACGCTACATTTCGTGACGCGTGACGCTTTTCGAATTTATGTGCCAAAGCAAAGACATGAAAATGTCAAAAAAATTTAGGTGTGGCTGTGTTGAGGCACAGGGCCATTGATTTAACGTGAAACGCCTATATCGGTTTAGTATTTATATATATCTATATATTAATTACAACGTAATTCTTAGGCTACCCCCCATTAGAATAAATGTCCCAAAAAAATGTCCCAATTTTATGTAACGCAAAATGTATCAATTTTATGTTGTTTTTTTTTTTTTAAATAATAATTTGTGGGTCCTATAAGGCACTTCTGTGGGTTCCCAACATAAATATATCATTTATTTGTACAATATAGCATCAACTTAACTTAAGTACTTTCTGTTACAACATAAAAAGTGTTAACTTACATATTACTATACTACAAAATCCACACTCTCATTATTTATCATTTATATTACAATTATACCATCATCTAAAATAATATTTCCTATTATGTAACGTTTGTTATATTTTATAGGATTTCTGTGATTATGTTATTATATACATATGGACCGATTTAGAATTACGTTGTAAATTTTGATCATTATATACAATGTATAGAAGAGAAAGAGATAGAAATGTGAGCAAGAGAGGTCAAGGAGCACAGCTCCTTGCGAGGCCAAAATGGCCGAGTTTTATATATACAGTGAAGTACCGATTATTATCCGAAATAATCGGGGATTGACAATTTCGGAAAAACGATTTTTTCGGATAATCGCTAATTGTTATAGAAACATTACATGTATTTACAGAAACATTATACGTATTTAACACATAAAAAGAAAAACATTGAAAATTACCAAATTTAATAAACTACAGTAATGTAATATGTTGTAATGAAAAATAAAAACTCGAAAGTATCATGTAGGCCTATAGTACGTATATGTAATTACGTACGTACATATTAAAAATCTTAAATATCTTAAATATGTATTAAAAATGATTAAAACACGTTAAAAAATCTATTTCGGATAATCGATTTTTCGGATAAACGATTTTCGGATAATCGGTACTTCACTATATATATAAATATCTATATAAATATAAATATATATAAATATCTATATAAATATAAATATATATAGATATATATAAATATGTATAAATATATATAGATACATGAAAAATGCTTTTTTACAAAAAATAAATACCGCGATACTTGAAGGTTTCTTATACAAATTTAAAAATGCATCAAAAAGTAAAAAATAATTACTGCCGATGAGAAAAAATATATATCAGAGTGATATAACACCTTAAGGGTGATATCGTAATTCTTGTACAACATTAACTTTTTGGAGTTGGAATTAAATTCATGTTACTATATCTAGGAACAATTTAATGAACATTTAATGCAGTTTTTAATTATTCTTTTAATATGAATTTGATGCCAACTCCAAAAAATTAATGTTGTATGAGAATTATGATAGTTATATCAGTCTGATGTATATATTTTATCGGGAGTAATTATTTTTTACTTTTTAGTGCATTTTTAAATTTGTATAATAAACCTTGAAGTTGGTATTTATTTTTTGTAAAAAAGAATTTTATTTTTTACTTTTTAGTGCATTTTTATTCAATTAAATTAAAACATTTTAATAAGAATAGATATTTCCACGGTAAAAACATCAAAAGCTACATTTCCATGGTAATTTGGCAAATTTATAGTATTTTAAGTCAAAAATCTAATCCGACGGTAAAAACAATAATGAATGAAAAGCATCCAAAAAGCTTCAATCTCCCGCATTATTAAGGATAACTCAAAAACTATCGGTCAGATCTTGATCAAATTTAAATGGGACCACATAAGAAACACCACCTTTCAAATAAAAGAAGAATCATCAAAATCGGTTCATCTAGAAGAAAGTTCTGTGGTAACACACATAAAAAAAAAAACAAAAAACAGTCGAATTGAATATCTCCTCCTTTTTTGAAGTCGGTTAAAAATATATATAAATATATACAGATATATATAGATATACATATATACGAGTAGATATATATAAATATTTGCGGTGAAAAATAATAGTCGTTGCGTTGCGCAATTTCATTTCACTATTTCGTTTCACGAGCGATTTTCAAGACGTTTCACGTCAAAAACTAAAAGGAAACAATTGTTTCAGCCCAGTTGGAGGAATAAATCTATTTACAGGAAGTTACATATGTTTCGGCTAAGTATAAGTACACGGTTCGTATTTACAAATTTGAACAAAATTACTAAGGTAGTACGGTTATCAGTACACAGCAATGAATATATACAGTATGGCGGATATATTCCAATAGCCACTAATTCATCACAATTAGGGTAATTTTACTATGTTCAAACGAACCACAACTAAAAGACAAGTGATTAATGTCTTCTCTACAACTGGTACTCGTATGATTGTCACAATTTCGGTATGGAAGACCTACTATAGAAACGATTAGCGACACTCTAGAATGACCGAGCGCAGCCTGCAAATAACCGTAACAAATTTACGGATTGCACCAGACGGAACTAAAGACGAGATGTGAACAAACCAGGGCAAAAAGGACAGAGATCATTGAATAACTCTATATGTTTTACCAATACTGGGACAAAAATGCTCTTTATTAGAAGGTAATCGAGTTAATGAAATGATTTGGTGGAGAATAATAAGAGATGAAAGTACCAAAGAATTCACTAATTGTAGCACTAATTCAAACTGCATTAGAAGTATATAGTATTGTTACTCTCATTAGTCAAATGTATGTGAATAGGCTGGTGACTAATCCCCAACCTAACAAAGATGGCTGCACCCGAAATCCCATCACTTCTATCTTTTCTGTAGCAATTATAATTTGCAATATTAAATTGTTTCCTATCTGATAGCCAGGTTTCCGATAACAGAACTACATCAAAGCTACTGGTACTAAAGAAATGTTCCAGGTCACATTTATTGGCCACAACGCTTGTTGCATTCCACTGTAGTGTACGGATCACAGACTGTAAGTGGAGAGGGAAGAACAGGCAATACCAGAAGGGCTAATGGAGAAAGAAAAAAAAAAGGAGAAACATTAGAAATTTTGATATTTAAAAGTAATTTTGATTTTAAATTGTACCACTACTAGTTTTATTTAAATTTTCAAATATATCACTCTAAAATGATGTCATGATCCCGGTTTCCAAACAGTACATATTATTCTTATTAAGTCCTGAAGTTTCGTATCAAATTTTTCCATCATAATTATTCTTATTTTGAGATGTATTTAATAGAGTATCTCTCTGATTGGTTTATCAACGAGTACAAGTGTGCCTTATTTATTAGTGTCTCCTCGAGCACACCATCTAGTACATTGAATTTATTGTGGCATCCTTACATTTTAACTTTTCCAATTTTATCTGATTCTAATGTTTCGGGCAATACGTAGACGATCATTTCCGATATTTATTCAGAAATTTCTTTTAAAAGTTACTTGCCTGTTAACATATCATTTGTGGTTTTCCTAATTGATTCTTTAGTAAGCACCGGTTGTTCTGAGGGACGTCCGAGAACAAGTTAATGTATTAATAAAGGTAGTATAATGCGAATTTAGACTCGCGTGGTGGATGTATTTGTTCTCGACGTGTATGCAGCAGAACATATGTGGTGGTAAAATAGACGGAAGTCTATCGGTTCCTTCGCGAAAATACTGGGTAATTTTGTTCTATCGGTGTAATGTGATAAAAAGCTAATAGATGGGCCAGATTTCGTTTAAACTCGCAAGTTAATCTAGTTTTACATCTTCCGCGGTACGATATAGTGGGAACTAGTCATTTTAAAAGAATCTCGGTAAAACTTAGCGGTCTAATTCGCAAATAATTATGTTTTGTCGAGATATGTAATACGAATACGTTTATAAGTCGTCGCCAGAGCCTAGTTGCTAGAGCGCTTGACTTCCGATATGGTGGTCACGGGTTCGATCCCGAACGACGACGAACTTATTACAACGAATTAAATTAAATAAAAATAAATAATCGCTAGTAATTAATCACGTGGTGGCAATGGCAAACCACCACGTACAACATCATATGCTCGCTAGGTCAGTACACAGCAGATCCACACAGGACTGTACTTGAATAACGATAAGTCAAACGATTACTAATCAGTTCCGAATGTAGCCTTGCGTGTGCGTACACCACCGGCGTTGCATATAACAATTGCCTATACCAACGTCAGGCCCGGGCGACAGGCCGGTTGGTTCATTCACTTGTCGCATCTACTAAAAATAGCAGACCCCGCTCGCGGGAAAATGCTCAAGAAAAAGAAGAGATTTATATGATTTATAAGTATATTCGACCTATAGTCATTTGTCTTGCCACAAGATAGTGCACAAAACGAAATTTATTAGCGAGTCAGGATCACCCTCCTCGTCGCTGTCGAATAAGAGGCACCCGACAGGCATATCAGGACACAGAAAGCTAGTTTAAATCCAGGATTCTCAACGAGCCGGAGTCCATACATCGTAGCAATCAAATTATTTTATTGCATATTACGATTTGTCGATCAATTTGTTTTCGTAGAATCATGTCTGGATGACTGTGAACGTGTGTGTGTGTGTGTAAGTCAAATTTGCTTTAATTTCGTGTAATGACAACCGTAAATTGTACAAGTATAGGGTGTTACGTTTTTTGTGCAGTTGCATCTCCGGAGCGAGTTTTGTAAAGTAACAGTATTAAAATGAAGGTTACGTGCATAAAGATTTACAGTCTATGTATAGGTGTAGGGGAAACTGGCCGTCGACAGCTCTGTCGCGCGTGGGTATAATCAATTAAATGAAATGAAATGATCGCGTACTTGTAAAAAAAAAAAATAAGAGAAAAAATAATAACATAATTTTCCTTAAAAAGAAGAAATAATTGGTTAATAGATTAATAAGTGAAGCTAAGTAAAATTTTATCGCAACCAGTTACCATATCGTGACTGTTTTTTTTTTTTTTTTTAATATAAAATAATAATAATATCGTGACTGGTATGCAATAATACTTACTTCAAAAATTTGGAAACGAATCACCGCGGACATGCACAGTATAGGGGACAAGGATGGGTAGTTAATGTCAGGGCTCTGTACAGTAAAAATAAAAATATATAAATAAATATTATGTATAATCGGTAAAAAAAAAAAAAAAGATGAGCGGTACGGGGAGAGTTAATTTAGAAAAATGGTAAAATATAATTAGGCTAATTCTATAATACTCGGATACGTTACAGCAGTTAAGTACCGGACAAAAAGAATTTCCTTCAATCCCGAAAAAACACGGATGATGTACAGATATTTGCGTGATAACTAGGCTGCAAGTGACTGCGTCGTACGTTTGTTTGCGAGAAGTGATCTTGTAAAAAGTATAGGTTCAAATAGAAAATGTGCGAACCGCAAGATCCGATTTCAGTGCGAGAGCGGATGGTGAGCTTTTGCAGCGAGCATGACTTCAGTGTACTTGAAAAAAAATAAAATTACAAAAAATTGAAAATTTGAACTAAGAAGAGTAGTGTGAGGGCTAATTTTTAGAACTGAGAAAAATAAAAATATGCTCGGATTAATTTTTGAATACTTATACACAGAATTTGAAAAAATCACTTTGGTGTTGCGAGAGGGAAAAACAAACTCGGAAAAATTATGACTGATCGAGAATTTGGCTTGTGAGCGGCAAACGATGGCTAGCGGGACGGTAGATGCGTGCGCGATAAACTGTTTTGAATCGGGGGAAAAAAATAAGCTAATTCTATAGTATTTAGGGTCGGAAAAAAATATTACGTACGATCGTTAACACCAGTGAAAGAAGCAAAGGAGGTTTAAGGTTAGTTTCGGGGTCCGGAGAAAAAATAAAAAATAAAAAATTGATGTTACTTTCAAATAGTGAACAGAAAAATTTCAGTTTAATTTCGTTCATCTCTAATTTATATCATGGTCAGCTTCCTTCATGTCATACTAATTGAAGGACCTGCTGGATTTATAGACCACTTATATAATCTTTCTAGGTTCTATTTTTACAGTAAAAATATTTTCATTTTTTAATTAAATTTACGTCGGAAGTACTCGATATAAACACTAATTTCTATCTACTGTTTTTTTTGTTTTTTTTTTTAATTATAGTTTTTTGAACAATTAGAGTATTATCGTTAAAAAAAGTGGTTACAAAATAAAAACTCGTTGTTTAATAGGAAAGGCGGTCTATCAAGTCAATGTATGTTAGAAATAGTTCAGTACATTATTATGAAAATGTATTTTAAAATTTCGACATTTATATAATTTATTAAAAAGTATGTACGACGCCGTTGACGATCGAGAATATTTATATAAATGTTCTAACAAAAACCATGATTTTAATACTAGTAGTCAAATAAAAAAAGAGAATTTAAAAAATAGCAGTTAAAAATGTAAAGCAAACCTATAAGATGGTAGTGTAACTTACCAGGTATAAAACTGTGATGAATGAACCAATTTTTCAAACGATCTAAAATTACATTAATTTAATTATTATTACCCAAAAATAACAATTATTCGTATTATCAAAATTTTATAAAAATATTAAAACTTAGTTTTGTAATTTTAATTTAGCTTAAATAACACGTTACCGTGTTATTCGACCTGTTAATTATAAAATATAAAAATTAAAAGTGAAAAAGTGAAAAGCCTAATTTGAAAACGTTTTCAAAAAAATTTGATTATCGATAACGCAGAACGATGACACACGGACAGAAATGAAAAATTAAGAGGTTTTCTACAAGATTTAAGACACAATAGACGAGTTCATATGAACAGTGTAGTGCGGTTTTTATAAAAATTAAAGGTAACTTTTATTGTTTATTTATTTTTTTTTTTAGACAAAGAAAGTATGTTTAAAATAAATTTAATTTAGGAATCAAACTTTAAAAAAACATATGAAATTTTTTAAAAATTAAATGGATAATCTTCTCTATTCTTTTCCAATATAAATAAACAGGGAGCAAATTTATTTCAGTTTCAGTGATGTGTTTTTTTTTTTTTCATTAACGTGTCGCACTACTACGATGGTCAGAGGCACGAAGGAAAATTTTATAGTAGTTGAAAAAGATTAGAATATTGCGGGAAGGAAAAAAGATTACCGATTGTTGACCCTTTATCTTGCAGGAGGGATTCTAACGTAGGTGGGAGGTTAAACTGTATGCGGAGAGGATGATAGATACTTAGGGCAATCGACTAAAAGATGTTCTACTGTAATGGGAACGGAGCAAAGTTGACATGTCAGTTGAGGAGATTTATTAAGGATGTAGGAGTGAGTTATTTGTGCATGACCAATACGTAGACGGCAAAATAGGGCTTTTTCTTTTCTGACCGAACGGAGGGATGTATTTGTCCAAACGGTGCTGTTGTCCTTTATGGCTCTTAGCTTGTTTGACGTTAAAATATTGGACTAAGTACTTGGCCACTTTTGCGCGATAAACGATTTTACGAACGATAAAACATGCGACACTGGAACCGGAGCAAGCAGTACCGGGAGCCACAAAGATGTCTCCTTGGTGGCGCGATCGGCAAAGTCATTACCCGTAACATCTCTGTGACTGGGTGTATATTCACGCAAATAAAGACCGACAATTTGATTTATTTAATAGATCAATATTCCTATAGGGTGTTGATGATTATCAAGGAATTTTTGTAAGGAAAGTAGCGAATTCAAGGAATCGGTGATGATGAGACTGCTTGAAAATTCGAAAGCCGCATGTTGGACCGCTAATTTGATTCCGAATAGCACGGCGGAAAGGATAGTGTAGAATTAAGGTAGTGAATAGCAAATGGTATCAAGTTCATCATGTTCATGATGCACAACGGCACATTCGATACAAGTGGAAGACTTTGATTCATCGGTGAAGGGTCGAGCAAAACCTAGATACTTCTCCAGGAGTTTATGGAAAGCTCTCTTGATGATACCAAAATGCACTTGTGTACCTAGCTTCGTAAGAGATAAGTCTATGTCGAGACAATGGTTTTGCCAAGGGGGAATAATTGCGGACGATGAAAATTAACAATATCGAAAAGCCATATCATGCGAGTCGAATGGACACGAAGCATAACTGAAAAAGTGATAAGAGTTTGGATGATCTTTTTGTAGCAGGGTATGAGCTGATGGTGCATTTGGAAAGGACAGCACATGCAGCAACAATTTCGAACTAGTAATTGCCGCCTTAAATTCAACGGAATCTTACTGCTTTTGCACAACGGGCTGTTTGACGGAGAAATTCTAAAAGCTCCAGTTGTGATGTGTACTGCGGAGTGATGGACGGTGTTAAGTTTATTAAGCACGGATTGGCTCACTGAACCGTAAATTGCGGCGCCATAATCCATTTTTGCCCTGATCAAACTTCTGTATATGTAGAGGAGAGAGCTGCGATCGGAATCATATGAAGTGTGCGCCACTGTTCTCAAACGATTCAATTTCTCCAAGTATGATTTCTTGAGATAATCAACATAAGGAGTCTAGAAAAATTTCTCGTCAAAATGTAATCCGAGATACTTGACTGCGTTGGATTTTTGAATCGGAACGTTTTTCAAGTTAATTGATAAATTTACAAAAAAGAACTGCGATAGTTTTGCTGGTAGAGGATGTGAAACCATTCGACAGAAACCAATTAGAAAGTTCATTGACTGTGTTCTGTAGTAAACGTTGATCTGTACTGACGTTGGAGCATGCGACGAAGATGAAGAAATTATCGGCGAATACGGAGCATTTGAGTGGTAGGTTTACTTTACTTACAATATCGTCAAATGACAAGTTAAATAAAGTTCGGCTTAAAACAGAACCTTGCGGGACTCCGTTCGTCTGCTCGTAAAGGTCTGGGAGTTTGCTGCCCAGATGGACTATGAATCGACGATTTCTTACGAATTCCCGGATGAATGTGGGTAGGCGACCTCTGAAACCCATAGTATGCAATGTTTTTAAAATTTTGTAGCGCCATGTAACATCAAACGCTTTGGACCGATCGGAGAATGCAGCAAGCAGATGGCGTTCCGTGACGAAGCAGTCATCGATTGCACTTTGTAAGTATAAAAGCTGATCGAGTGTTGATCTTCCCGGAGTACCGATGTTAATGAAATAAGGCGATAACTATCTAGCAGAAGAGTTTATTTGTCTTCAGCAGGGGGATAATTGTAGCCAACTTCCACTTAGAAAACAACCAATGAGCCAAATATTATTAAAAATAACGAGTAAGTTATCCAACATCTCTTGATGTGTCTTTTGCAGCAGCATGGTGTGCAAATGGTCTGGGCTAACTGCAATAGGCTTCGCTTTAAGCTGCCGGAATCTATAAATTAGTATGAATAGGAATTTACTTGAAGTGTACATCTGGGTGGATCGCTATTAAGCAACCTTCATGCGCTATTTCTCCATCAGGAGAACTAGCGGTTTGTATGACTTAATACAAAGGTATAAAATAATTTTTCTTTAGATAAAGTTTCTTGTAGACATAACACGACAGGGTTGTATTGAAATAATAGTAATTTAAGTTCTTCAAGTCGTTGATAATAGCCGTTGAAATTCCAAAAAATTGTTGCACATGGAGGGCACTAATTTTTTTTTTTTTTCATTTAGATGATTATAATTTAATTTTTAAATTTTTGATGAGTATCGTAAATTTGATTTTTGCTCTTTAGTTGATGGATTAATTTGTGATTTTCTTCTTGTGAAGTGAACAGCAAACCATAAAGGTTCTTAATTAAAGTCTTCTACAATTTGATCTGTGAGTTTGTTGTCATTCATAGAATCGATGAAGTGAATTAGGTTTTCCAACGATATTGTGTAACTATTAAGATTGGTTTGGTAGTTTCTTTCTACTTCTGCAAATATGTCCTGAACTGAAATATTATCTTCTTTACGTCACTGTTGGTGTGCCCGACTTCCATGGGAGCAACCTTGGGTGCCGGCTTTGAACTTTTTTTGCTCTCAAGTTTGACCATTTTAATCGTTTTTGGAGGTGCGATGGATTTCGGCGGAGTGGGTGCAGAATTTGAAGAAACTGTAGAGCTGGATTGTCTTCTGTTGATATTTTGAAGTGTTAAATAAGGTTGTTTGAAATATTTCATGATACAGCTCGAAGGTTTTGTTTCATTGGTGCTGCGGGTTTCTGTATATTTGAAAAGCTTGATTGTTTCAATGAACAAGAAGAAGATTTCGTTGACAGTTCTAGAAAATTAGTGGATGAATTTGTGCTGAGATAATCTCATCAGAGACGTCGACATCGTCAACACCTTCTCCTCTGTCAATATTATTATAAATGGGATCCAACATAGCTTTACAGTCTTCTGCTCGATGGCCCTTTTCTTTACACTTGAAACAAGTACATGCATCGGAAGTTATGAATATTCGTTAAGCCTTGTTGTTGTATTCGATAACGAACGAGCCAGGTAAATTTGCATTTTCAAGGTTTGTGGCTATCTAAGCTTGCCTGCACCACGAAATCATGTGTCCGAAAAGTTTTCCGTCCGGATTTATGTGTAACATTGAAATATCAGACATTATATTTAATTTTTGGTGTATTTACTACGCATTCCGTTCGGTAGTAACGGCGATACATTCGAAAAAATTATTCTTTTGCACGGATTTATCAATCTTCTGTATTTGATAAGGTTACCCTCGACATTAAATGCGTTGTATGCGAACATAAACGTTTTAATGAGTTCGGTATTTTTGCGGAAAATAATGATACGGTTATTACTTACTTTAGAAGCAGCTAACATGTACAATAGACTCCGACAAGGTAAGGTCCTTTATCGCAGTAAGATAATCCTTAATTTTGTAATCACGTATACAGTTGAAAATTCTCTTCTGTTGGGTGAGCTATTTTAGTAAGCGATGTAATGTTAGCTTTAACAGCTTGAGAATACGATCTTTTTTGATTTCTAAGAATTGGTTGGTTGGCGATAGGCAGGAAAGAAATTCGAGGAGAAGAGAACTATATACATATATGAGAGGTTAGAGATGATTGAGCTACGATGATAAACGAATTAACCGTTACGAGACCGATAACTTGTGTTACCTGTACACTAATATACAAGCAAAAGTAGTAAGTGCAGAACACAACGAAAGTTACGATAATAAAAGAACACTATTATCACGATAAGATTAGATAAGATAGTGTAAAAACCGCGAAAACGTAATGCAACCAACATCTACACGCATCGAATAACAAACACGTCCCACCACACTGGCGCTAATTGCTCGAAATAATAAGCCGAGATCATAAATTACACGGAACATTTGAAACGCAGAAACACACCTGCGTACAGAACACTAGTAACACGTGACTAATGTATTTAGATTATATTCAATGAGAAGCATCTTCAATAACGACGCGTGTCTGTTGTCTTCTGACGTGTTTGGATTTTTTTTTTATCGTTCAAAGTATTTCAACAGTCTTTTTTTTTTTTTTGACGTGACAACGTCTTATAAATTGGTTTGCCGGGTGACACTTGAAGAAACTGCGTTACGCTCCGCTCACGTTATGCGCTCACAATGAGAGCGACTGAGAGGCACGCGTCCCTTCCACTCGGGCATGGTTAGCCCGCCTAAGAGGGAGAGAGACAGACATTTTAAAAATATGAGAAAAAAATTGGTTGCCTGTAAAGTCGGTATACGGGCGAAAGTTTTACGTGACAACGACTTTGAGTGGTAAAATAATTTTAATGTGAATATTCATTCGTATAGTAGGAAGAAGGATGAAATAATAGTAACAATTTAAAACATTTATTTATACAAAGAATTATATTTAAAACATTAATTTATACAAAGAATCTCGCACTGAATTTCATATTAACAAAATTTTACCACTCAAAGTCGTTGTCACGTAAAACTTTCGCCCGTATACCGACTTTACAGGCAACCAATTTTTTTTTCACATTTTCAAATAGTGTTTTATTTTTATTTTTATTTTTAGTGGATTGTATTGTTGCGCGTATTTTATTGTAATTACGTATCTATCGTGTGTAGTTGAAATTGTTATTTCTTTTGTTGTATCCACTATTAGAATATTTTCATATTTTAAATTAATCTTATTTTATTTATTTAGACTCTCAAATCGGATTTTATTATACTTTAATTTTAACGGATTTTAATTGTTTGCTATGCGTCCTTTAATATAATTACATATCTATCATACGCCGTGAAAATTGTTATTCAATTATTGTATCCACTATTAGCGCTTTTCAGCGCATTTGTGGAAATCAGCGATAATAATAATAATAATAAATGAATTAAATTCATTTGAATTATTATTATTAGTATTATTATTATTGTTATTAGCTTTATTTACCGGTTTTGACGTATGGGTTATTACACTAAGGTAATGTCGCGAAGACAACTTAAAGCAGCTAAAATGCTTGCATAATAGAATATTTAAATTAATCAGAAAAAATATTAACACTGATTCTGGTTATAATTTTTTGATCACATTAATATACTCTATAAAACTTCTGTTTTTGCTCCCGATCGATGTTTTAAACTCCATTTACAGATATACCGAACATATTTATGTATATATTTATCCATAAAAGGTTCTAAAATTATCATTGTTTACTATTGCTGTATGTAGTTATTTTTGTATATTATGCAAATTTATTTATAGAAAATTCCAAATTTTGTGTGTATTTTCAATCTCTATTTATTTAATTTTTTTGCTCCACGATTATAATTTAATATGTATATGTATGGTTGTTTAAAAAAAGTATAGAATTTAAGTTATAAAATTTTAATTTTTATCTTTAAATTTTTTCATTGTTTCGTTCTTCTTTCGTTTTTATTTAGTTACAATTTAAACATGTATAATATGTATATATATATATATATATATATATATATATTTGTATTTATGTGTGTATATTTATATTTATATATATAACGAAAAAATTTTATTTTGTTAACCGACTTCAAAAAAGGAGGAGGTATTCAATTCGACTGTATTTTTTTTTTTTTGTTTTTATTTATTTATTTAGTGTGTTACCACAGAACTTTCTTCTAGATGAACCGATTTTGATGATTCTTCTTTTATTTGAAAGGTAGTGTTTGCCATGTGGTCCCATTTAAATTTGATCAAGATCTGACCGATAGTTTTTGAGTTATCCTTAATAATGCGGGAGATTGAAGCTTTTTGGATGCTTTTCATTCATGATTGTTTTCACCGTCGGATTAGATTTATTGACTTAAAATACTATAAATTTGCCAAATTACCATGGAAATGTAGCTTTTGATGTTTTTACCGTGGAAATATCTATTCTTATTAAAATGTTTTAATTTAATTGAATAAAAATGCACTAAAAAGTAAAAAATAAAATTCTTTTTTACAAAAAATAAATACCAACTTCAAGGTTTATTATACAAATTTAAAAATGCACTAAAAAGTAAAAAATAATTACTCCCGATAAAATATATACATCAGACTGATATAACTTAAGGTGATATCATAATTCTCATACAACATTAATTTTTTGGAGTTGGCATCAAATTCATATTAAAAGAATAATTAAAAACTGCATTAAATGTTCATTAAATTGTTCCTAGATATAGTAACATGAATTTAATTCCAACTCCAAAAAGTTAATGTTGTATAAGAATTACGATATCACCCTTAAGGTGTTATATCACTCTGATATATATTTTTTCTCATCGGGAGTAATTATTTTTTACTTTTTGATGCATTTTTAAATTTTTATAATAAACCTTGAAGTCGTTATTTATTTTTTGTAAAAAAGCATTTTATTTATAGTTCATTACTCCATCACTGGCGCAAATTTTGCGCATAGATGACAATTTGCGTGAGAATAATAATAATAAATATGATTTGATTTGATTTGATTATTATTATTATTGTTGTTGTTGTTGTTGATGGTGGTGTTGGTAATGTTTTTACTGTAGTTTTTATTATTATTATTATTATTATTATTATTATTATTATTAATTTTATCGGTAATGAGATTTTCAATAGCTTTAATAGCATTAATGTTAATGTTATTTGAATTAACGAAATTAAGCAAATCGGGTTGTGAGAACCGCAGATCCTTGCCTGCCAAAATCGTGAACGGCGAGAAAGGGCCGGAAGGTTTCCGCTATTCGACCGCGTCAACCTCCATCAGGTTCAGTGACACATTAGATTTAGTGGTTTTTGAATTTTTGGAAGAGGCCGCCAGAAAGTCCCCACTAGACGAGCTCATCGATCAACTAACGTAAAATAGAAAAAAAGACAAAAAAAAGTGCGAAATGAATTATAATTAATATTTTGTAATAGAATTGCGATCGTCTAAAGTAGCGAGAGACTAACTAAAAATGTTAAAATGAGAAGACGAAAAATGAACGCAGAATAGATAAATCGGAACAATCTCGTCGGTTTTACCAGCTACGACTATATCGAACAATGCAGAAGAAATTGAAAACGACGTTATCGGATCACAATTATTACTTGATAAACAACGCGAACGATCAACCGCTTATCACATTAACAATCAACTCGAATCCCTATTCCAACAGTCACTACATGCTCAAGTCTCTCAACGAACAGACTAGATTTAAATCTTTTAATAAAATATGTACATCGCTGTTACAGATGTCTACGGTATGAATACATGCCGGCACAGCGTAAAGGTTCAAAAAAAAATTTTACTTCGAGTAACGAAAGAAAATTTTTATGATATGAAACAAAAAAAAAAGTATAAAGTTAGCGGAAAAATAAAAAAAAAAATGATAATAGGTAACTACAGAATAGCGTCTAAAAAATTATAACAACTAATACCGCAAACCAAACTAAAAATAAACTCCGATAAAACAATTTATTTGTTGTAAATATTAATACAATTTGTAACAGAAATTTTATTTGTTAAGCTTTTAGAAGTCTTCAAGTTTTATAATTATCTGTTTAAAATGAAAATCACCGTATTTGTTCGCATTAAGTTTTATATCGCAAAAGTTATTTGCATTACGTTATAAACCATATTTATACTTAGTAATTATTTTCTTTGCGTAGTTAATACTTTTTTATTTTAATCCGTATTATAATTATTAACTCAAAATAATAATCTGGAAAGTGTATATTTTATTAGTTTCATTTAATATATGCAATATATGTATTATTTTAATGAGGCATGGTACATTTCGTTACTTTTTTCATCATTGTTCTGTAATTTTTTCTTAATTTCTGGTGCATTTTAATGTTTAATAAACACTTTTTAATATAAGTACGGATAATTTTTACAAGAAATATTTGCTTGCCATTTTGAAAATTTTTGTGAATAATTTTCGGTATTCATAAGTACTCGGTAAGTGACAACAAGTGTAATATTATTTACTCTTTAGTACTTTGCTAAAACTCTATCTACATTTTTCACGCGACACCACTATCGGCAATTATATAATAATACGAATATTTTTTAAGTATTATTTCAAAAAAGAAAAAAAAAAAAAAAAAGATTTTTGAACACTACTAGAATGCGTCACACTGTAAGTTTCCAATGATCAGTACCGAGTTAGCTCCAACAATATTTTAATTGGTATTCGAAACTTTATAAAACGGGGTCGCAACAATTATTCGTTATTATATTTGATATTTCTTTCCTTTTTTTTTTTTTTATTTTTATGATATTTTTTTTAAATTCTTGTTAAAGTGTCTGGTAACTTCTTCATAGAGATTGTAATTTTTAGTAGGTGCAGTGAAAAACGTTTATAACAACATTGAAGAGGGTGAATAATCCGGCCATTATAATAACCGGTTCGTCGTTGAATCCGATGTCAAATAAAGCATTATTATAATCTCTTAATGTGCAGAATTTGCTTGTATCACGGGTTTTCATCAATTTCGTTAAATGTACATCATTTAACATGTGTTAAAAATCAGTTCTGCTTGTGCAAACTTTATTTTTTTCTTTATAAAAAAATATCGACAGACTAGTTTATTTCTGGTTAAATTCATCTGCAAAATGGTTCCGATAATTTTTTATCTGCGCATAAAATTTTACATCATAATAGGTAATTTTTCATGATAATCAATACGTTATAAGCGATAGAGATTAACAACTATAGGTTTTAGGCGATTTTTCCGGTTCCGATAATGTCGTTACAACGGACTTCCACTGTACCTCTGACGTCGCTTAATCGGCATACTTTCTTCGTATTCGACAATTTATCGGTATCGTGATGCTACTCAGTAATGATAAATATTGCGAGTAGTATACGATAAGTACTCTTATTTTATGCTTTTTTTTCTTTTTTGGGGGGCACGTTAACAGTGGAACTTACCCAACGCAAGGAATTGTACACTATGTAAGGAAAATATTAGATCGAAAGAGGAGAATGCAAGAATAGAGTGAACACTATAAGGAGTAGGAAGGCCAAGGCGCAGAAGATTAGAATATAGAGTAGCACGTTCCGAGGAAATAAAGGGGCATTCGAACAAGATGTGATTCGTATCGCAGGCCTAATTGAGCTCCGGAGGGTCATAAGGACACAAAGGAGATTGAACAATAGAAAAACGGAAAAAAGAAGCCGGAAGCAAACTATGATTGAACCGCAGGCGAATTATAGAGGAAATAATCGAACGGCTAAAGTAGGGGAAAAGATTAAAGCAAGGAAGAGAAGAAGGAAAGGGCCGTACAGAAAAGTAAAAAGATCGAGGATTGGTAAAGAATGAAGAATAGAATCCGATCCTTATTAATTTTATTTTGAATATTTCCGTATCGCTACTTCCCCTAATTTCATTATCAAATCAAGAAACGTAAGGGCACTGTGCCCTTTGTACCAACAATGCACTTTTTTATTCGGAAGCGGTTCATTAATAAACTCGTATCATTCGTACGTAGTAGGCCTAACATAATCCGTAGAGTCAGTTGCGGGATAAAACCACCAGGAATCTCTTCTAGTGAGCTACACTTTAATTAATAAATTCATAAAAGATTTATTAATACATAAATTGTACAAGTAGTGAAACTTAACACGCAATATCTGTCAATCGAAAAATCATCTTATCCTATTGTTGTGTACAATAAATTCGAGAAACGTTAAAAGAAAAAAAAAATAGTTTGATATTTCCTTTTTGTTTGTAACTGAGAGATATTTTTAAATTTCCGATTTCTGATAATTATAGTAATTTCTTTTATAGTTAATTTTGTCTACAAAAAAATATTTTCATTCTTCGACTCGTGAAAAAGGTGTGATCCAAGATTAAAGAATACTTTTACACTTTATTTTTTGTAATATTTCATACGTTAGTTTTGAAATACATACGGTTCACTTTTCTTACACTGTACGATATTTTTCATCCGAATCATAATCGACTGCCTCTTTTTTGAAAATGTTTTTTCTCTATTCATGATTCCATTTGTTGACAAAATTCGTCACTTAAGTTGGTCAGCGGTTCCGTACCAAATTCTGTGTTTATTTTGTAATATTAAGTTATTTTACTTATCTTCAGACATTTTACTTATATTTTCAGCCAGATTTACTCTTTCCTGTGGTTTTGCTATTAAGATTCCGGCATCTCTTTATTTATTCTTCTTTCACTTCGTTTTAAGGTTTTTTGATCGTTTCCATCGTTACGAAGATTTTTATCAATGGCGAGGCAAACCAAGACGACTGGCCTTTACTCACGTTGATGCGATTGTTCGCCGACTAAATATTTCTCTATACGACGCTAATACACACGACTACAATTGGAACTGAGACTATAGTCGCTTGTTATCGCGCTACAGTTGCAGCCCAAATGCGTGCTATACTGCTGTGTACGAAACTAGCGCCACATATTTTTGTCATCGCTCAGGATCGAACCCGTGACCTCCGGATCGGAAGTCAAGCTCTCAAGCCACTAGGCCAAACGCGACGACATGTATATATATATACATATTTATATTTATATTTATTTTTATGAGTCGTCGCGATAGCGCCTAGTTGCTAGAGTGCTTGACTTCCGTTACGGAGGTCACGGGTTCGATCCTGAGCGACGACAAAACTTATTACACGAATGAAATAAATAATCGCTAATAATCACGGGAAGGCAATGGCAAACCACTACGTACAGCATCATATGCGCGCTAGGTCAGTACATAGCAGACATGCACGGGACTGCACTTTTGTAAAACGATGTAAATCAAACGATTACTAATCAGTTCCGAATGAAGTCTTGCGTGTTGTGTACACAACCTGCGTTGCATATAAAATAATTACCTGGTGGTACACTACCTATATCTGTACAGCTGAGATGTACGAATAGGTAGTCGCCGACGTTCAGTCGCACTGACAAGGCTAAGCCTTTAGAACAAAGAAGAAGATTTATTTTTATACGATTGCATATATTTTTATTAAAAGTATTAAATCAGATTTGAATAATTAGATTGTTTAATTCTAAATTTTTAAATTGCAGAATTTTTGGATTTATTATTTATTGAAAATGAAAATTTTGTTTATACTGATACCTTTTCCATCCTAATAATATTTTTAAGCACAGTTTAAAATAATAATGATAGTAATAAATGTGTTATTTATATATAAAATTAATTTAAAATAAAACTTTATTATAGAATTTAATACATATAAGCCAAAAAAGTTTTACTTCCTCGCGTGTACACACTGATACAGGCATCATTTTTTTTTTTTATAACATTACTTTTTTCTTTTTCTTCTAGTTTTTGCATCATTCGTTATTTAATGTTTATTTAAGTTTCTATATTTCAATTAGAACCTTACCTGGTAAAATTTTCATGAATATGAACAAATTTCCATAAACAAGCCCTTCAACAAAACAGAAAAATATAAATTTTTTAACGTTTTCTTGAAAAATAAGTAGATAATAAAAATAATTAAAATGCAAAATAATTTGAGATAAATTTAAACTGCCTCAAGACGATTACAAAAACTGTATATCGAGTAACAAATCTAGAGCCCTTCATTGTAATTTTAAAAAAATACTATTAAATTTTTTTTTTTTTTTTTTATATATTAATAATAAAGGCACAATCTTAACCGTTAAATTAAGTAAGTACCAATAATAATAAGCGTTTAACAATTAAATCTTATTTGGAGTATAAGTCCAGTGATTTCACCCCATAATTATTATTTAGATCACTAAGTCTAATGGATGTCTGCGTTTAAGACGTTTGGTGTCATAGCCGGTATCTAGCAGCTGTATTATTACTTCCACATTTGTGTAATTATGCAAACGCTTCTCGTGTATCTGAGCAAAATCCTTAATGACATCGTTGACGGTAGCCATCTGGAGATCTGTATGAATATTATTATTACGTGAATATCGATTTGCATCTATAATTGCACGTAAGATTATATTTTGACGCCGCTGGATCATTTCTCGATTGGAACGCGCAGTACATCCCCATAAGGCAATTCCGTACGTCCAAATCGGTTTAATGATTTGTTTGTACAATAATTAGTTTGCAGGAAGAATAACACTTTTGCGTGACAATTCTTTAAGCACAGCTGGTGAAATCTTATCTACACCAGGAGCTTTCTTCGGGTTGATGGTTTTTTATCAATTTTTGTTGCTCCCTCTAATGGGCTAAAAGGTCTTATCACTTAATTATCTAGATAGCTTGGTACCAGATTTATACTTGACTGAATATCATTTGGTGTGAACACCTGAGAAAGATGACGTGCAAAAAGTTCCTCCTTTTCCTCATCAGATCGAGCCCAGTTATCAGTTTCATCTCTTAGCGGCAGAACTCTGGTTACTAGTCTCGCTTAATGCGATGAGTAGCCTTCCATAGCGAATAGTCCTTATCGGCATAACTCCATTCTAACCTTCTACATAAAACACTGAAGATTATTGTTAATATTATTAAATTTATTCTTATCATATGGTGATCGTATGTTATGCCACTTTCTGCGAGCTTTTCGTCGCTCTGCTATCCTATTACGAATCTCAAGTGGATAGACAATTTCTTGATATTTGTCATTCTTTGGTTGTGGAGCAGTAACCTGAGCTGCGTCCTAGATAGCTTCTATACTATTAAATGCAAGGGATTCTAACGATAAACATAAAATGACTGATCCTCTGTCACCACTCTGAAGTCCTTCCGATTCTATCTGTTGACCGATATTTTAAAATCCAAGGATCTTTAAAATACGAATAACAATAATTCTAATAATCCTACCACTGTTTTACCAAAAATAAAGGTAATATAAATAAATATGATTTATAAACGTGTATATAATATAGGTATATATATTTTTTAGCTATATGAATATTTTTATTAAAATAACAAAAGTGTTAAGTGGCTTAGTTAGAATCGACTAATGTGTGACAGGGAGAAGCCATAATGATAAAATATGAATATGCTCATCGAGCATATTTAAGATCCGTACATAAGGAATTATAAGAAAATTCCGGTATACAAATAATATTAACATGTCATTTTATTTAGTATATTACGTTAAATTTTGATGAATAAATATTAAAAATAATACTGCTGCTTTTTTCAATAATGTTACGACCTTTTTTTAAGAATCGTAATAGGGGAGGTTCTAAACCTCCAAAACCTACTTGAAAAAATTAATTAAAACTAGCTAATGGTATGTTTTTTTTTTTTTTTTTTTTTTTTTTTTGTGAATGTTTTTGGATATTCTTTATATTGTACATGGCAGCTTATATTCCACATAGTCCATTACGTGTTTATATAACGTAAAATAAAACCAATTCATTTGGTAATTCAATTTATCATAAATTATCTCGTATTTTATTTATTGAAGTATTTATACTTTTAAACATAAATTATGTTTTTCGTAGCAGATAATAGATACTAATATTTCTAGTATTTTTTCACTTTGTTAAAGTGCTTACAGTATTAGTCTAAATACCCATATTTAGTCGTCTCAATTAGATACGTATTCTCCGATTCTGAATTCTCTAATTTTATTTCTTTTCATTTAAAATTACGGACAGATCAGGTTGTTCACAGATTGCTGACACATTTCGCTGCGCTTTAGAGGTGTATATTGTGCTCGAATCTTAATTTTAATTAGTTGGTTCTAATAAATACTGTTCTTTAACTTAGACGCTAAGCAAAAAAATACTTTAATAAGAACAGAACGCTGAGAGTTATTGTTAGAAATTTTTAATTTGTCCCTACAAGAAGGTATCTGTTCGCCTTCTTGGAAAAAACATTTCGTAAGAATTTTAATTAAAGCTAATTAAGTATCATTTATACAGGCCAATTGTGTGTCGGTAAGACATTAGAAATTATATTAAAAGAATGAATTTCGTGGTGAATTTTTAAAAGAAATACATTTCTAAAAATACAGTATGGATTTAGGAAAGGTTCGGGAACTACGGAAACATTAATTAAATTCACAGTGGATATTTTTGATATATTATCAAAAAATTTGTATATAATAGCCATTTTTATAGATACCAAGTCTGCTTACGACAATGTAGATTTATTAGTGTTAATGAAACAGTTACGAAAATTAGGAATTTCTTACGTAGTGTCGCGATGGGTATATAACGATTATAACGGTAGGAAGTTAATTACTTGATATAATCATATTGATACGGTTTTGTCGAGAAAAAGGCTACCGCAGAGCAATATCCCAAGTCCCCTGTTATTTACAATATATACACATGAGTTGGAGCGGATGCAGAGTAAGTATATTAGACTGGTGCAATATGCCGGTGATTTGGTGAAGTATGCCTCTGCAGCAACATTAAAACAATCTATTAAAGATTAATAAAGCAGTCTTGAAAACACAAAATACGTTAAGTGATCTACTACTTGAACTTAATGTAACGAAAACCCTGGGATTAGTTTTTACCAGGAAAAGATTAATAAGTTCCCCCCCCCCCCCCTTTATAAAGATAAATAAGTCTATTCAGTTTAAATCTTCGTGTAAATATTTAGGAGTAGTATTCGAGATCCAAATCGCATCCCAAGTTTATACCTAATCTAAAATACTTGGGTACCAGAGAAATCTGGGAAGGTAAAGGCGGATCCCAAGTGGAAAGGAACTGGCCCCCTACCCCCATTAGTGCCGTTCAGCTTAGTTCATTGTGAACCTTAACTTTACAATGCTCGACGCCCTGACCTTACTTTTCTCGATAGTAAATCGAATTGCACAGATGCTATTAGATACATAGCGCAGAAGTGCGAGAGAGGTACTAATCTAGTAAGCGCGATAGCGGACGTAAAATGAGGGACCCGCCCTACTGGTATGTTAATTATTTATAGAGCTCTAGTAAGGTCGAACGTAGATTATATATACTCTTTTATTAGTCTTAGCAGAAGTAAATTTAAAAAAATTGAAACAATACCAAGTAAAGCGGTGAGGATATGTTTGGGAGCGATGAATTCTGCTACAATACATTGCGTACTGACAGAAATAGCGGATGCTCCGATAGGTCTTCGAATGAAATATGTATCAGATATCTTCTTATATATAAAAATGAGTTGCCTTATGTGGGTCTCGCTTCTCCTCTAAAACGGCTGAATCGATTTGAATAATTTTTTTTTTGTTGTATTCGTAGTTCTTAGAAGGTTTGCAAAATTTTTTTTTAAAAAAAAATTGCACTGAAATTGCACAATTTGCAAAAAAAGTGTAACACAAGAACCGCTCGACCGATTTTGCTGATTTTTTTTTCTAAAATATTGGCTAAGATTTAAATTAGGTTCCTGCAAAAAAAAAAAATGAAAAAGTTGCACGGAAATTACAAAATTCGCCTAGAATACGCTAAGCAATAAAACATACGGTAGGCCAAACAGGAGAGCGGGTAATTTCAGATACCTGGAAACGGCGAGGAACGAATAGGCAAAAAAAGGCGTCGGTCTTGACTCTCAGCCGATCAGCGGGCAGTCGCTTAATGACGGTACGGAAATCATGCGCTACGCATGCAGTAAAAAAAACAAAAAAACATAAACGAATCGAAAATATCGTAACAAACAGTTCTTTTTTTTTTATTTTTTTTTTGGTATAAATTTTATATTAAAAAAAATGCTTTTTTACAAAAAATAAATACCGACTTCAAGGTTTATTATAAAAATTTAAAAATGCATCAAAAAGTAAAAAATAATTACTCCCGATGAGAAAAAATATATATCAGAGTGATATAACACCTTAAGGGTGATATCGTAATTCTTATACAACATTAACTTTTTGGAGTTGGAATTAAATTCATGTTACTATATCTAGGAACAATTTAATGAACATTTAATGCAGTTTTTAATTATTCTTTTAATATGAATTTGATGCCAACTCCAAAAAATTAATGTTGTATAAGAATTACGATATCACCTTAAGTTATATCAGTCTGATATATATATTTTATCGGGAGTAATTATTTTTTACTTTTTAGTGCATTTTTATTCAATTAAATTAAAACATTTTAATAAGAATAGATATTTCCACGGTAAAAACATCAAAAGCTACATTTCCATGGTAATTTGGCAAATTTATAGTATTTTAAGTCAAAAATCTAATCCGACGGTGAAAACAATCATGAATGAAAAGCATCCAAAAAGCTTCAATCTCCCGCATTATTAAGGATAACTCAAAAACTATCGGTCAGACCTTGATCAAATTTAAATGGGACCACATGACAAACACCACCTTTCAAATAAAAGAAGAATCATCAAAATCGGTTCATCTAGAAGAAAGTTCTGTGGTAACACACATAAAAAAAAATAAATAAAAAAATACAGTCGAATTGAATACCTCCTCTTTTTTTGAAGTCGGTTAATAAGAAAAAAAACTGCTTTTTAATAGCTACCAAACAAAAAATGAAAAAGAAAATCGGTTAATAAACGAAAAAAGACTTTGCCTATTTATATGCAGATATTAAATGTTTTGCGTATTTATATATTTGTTTGTGAAAGTGAATTACCGAGAATATGTTGTGCACATTATTTTAAAAACTCCCCTTATGTGCAGTATATTCTTATTACATTTTGCAGTGATTTAGTCGGAAATTTTTTGAAATTGGTTGGATCACAGACGTGCTTACATCTAACATTTGTGAGTTGTAGCGGACTAAATTTTTCGTCATTAAATGGTCGCAACGATCAATTAAAAATATAATTAAAAGATGTAGCAGAACAATGTAGGCGAATGGTCGTTTAGCGAGTATGGTGCAAACCGGTCTGCATTTCTCTTAAACGTGGTACACCCTAAATCGGGAAAAAGAAAAGAAAATAATAAACGACCCGACTTCACAAGTACCGCGAGAACTACAACAAAAATGAAACACGTGTCCGGCAATCAGGTAACGAAAGAAATTTGAGAAGCACAAAGAGATTGTCCCAACAATGAGACATTTTTACAACTGAAAGGTCTTTGATCGGAAAAATTAATTACCGACAGGAAATCGAAAGATTGACCGGAAACATTACAATAAGCGCATCAACCATTTTTTGCATGTATTTCGTGTTCTGAGTTATTCAGACCTATTCGTGTTTTCGTTTCGGTAAATGTGCTTCATCTGCCCGTCCGTTACTCGCATATTATCCATGTGTATTCGTTTTTAAAATGTGTGCGGTATTTTCGCAACTTTCAGTAATATTATATGAATATATTCACATTCGTGCGGTGAGTGCCAATTTTATATTTCAGTCGTATAAATATTGCGATTTATTATTTATCTTAGCAAGAAAAAAAATGTTAAAATGTTGTAAAAAGGCTATATATAAAAAGACGTCTATCACTTTGACTGCTAAATGCCCGTAAAAACCACATAGAAATATATTTATAAAAATCAACATGTGCAGTCATTGAAAACATTTTCCAACCATTCGGAAAGTGAATTCGAAGGCTCAATCGTGTGTGTTTTTAGATTGGCTAAAACGTTTTTATCTTTATCAGTAAACATTAGTTTTTATAATATTAATTCAACGTATTAGAACTGAGCCATAGCAACGCGTGGCCGGAACTACTAATTAGGCAACTACTCACAACGCGTTTAAAGCCTATTTAATTAACTATCGAATGCAACAAACCAGAAGTTCATACCACACCCCTACACCCACAGCATCGATTTGAAAAAAAAGTGTTTTGTCAACCCCTACAATTTTTTTCAAGCGGAGCCGATCGTAACGGGTCTCGCAATCAGATAATCCTAAAGGTCATTCCATCAGCTGTCAAATGCAACAAACAGTCGTGAATGCGGTACAGACCATTTTAAACAGAACACCTGTCGGTGAAATTAAAGCGACCTTTACAAGCCAGAGGATTTCGAGAAGATTTATATGAACGATGAAGATGGGTAATAATTTATGTAAAAATTTTGAAATACAGTTTCTTCCAAAATGTTGTAATTTTTTTGTCTAAAAAAACGGTGGCGGTCGACGAAATACTTTTTTTCAAATCGATGCTACAGGGCGAACTCCCGGGAGGTAGAAACTCCCGGTTTGTTGCATTCGACAGATAATTAAATGTGAACGCGCCATGAGTAGGTGCCTACTCACACCAAAGTTATTCTCACTTCCTGTGGGACAGGCATTGTATATAAAACAAAGTCGGGTTAGTTAAATCAACGGCTGAACCGATTTTTATGATCTTTTTTTTTTTTTTTTTTTTTTAATAATAAATATAAATCTAGGCGCAGTGTGTAACTACCCGGGCTATTACGGCACCTAGGCTCACTGGAAATTACAGAAGACGGTGCAGTTTGTTCGATGCTGCAAAATTCAACACTGCCCGAACACAATCCGGGTAGTTTGACAACAGACGGTGGGGCGAGGTATGACTAGAAGTACGAGAAGTATGCCGGCACCATTTCAGCAGATGCTCTACAGTTGGCGAGGCCATGAACGCGCACAGGGGGCAAGTGACCGGAGGAGGAACTCCTTCAAAGACGTGATTGTCTGGCAGTGCAGTGTGTCCCAGACGCAGTCTCGATAGGATCGAGAAATCCCTACGTGTGACGGGGAACGGCGGCCACCATGGGTCGGTGTCCCACTTTATGGACCTGAGCCAGGTCGTTTGTTCTGACCATAGTTTGCTCCACTCTTCAGCAAAGTGCATCAGAAAGACTGATGACCCCAAACGAGGCAGTAAAGCGTTAAACGGCATCGGGCTAGATAGAGTTGCCTGAGCAGCCAAGTCAACCCGCTCATTGCCGGGAACCCCAACATGACCAGGGACCCATAATAATGTGATATATACCTCAGATCGTGAAAGTTGGAATAGGAGATTTTTTATTTTAATTATTAGAGAGTTGCAACTGTCTGGGCTCTGGATGGCTTTAATAGATTGAAGTGAGTCTGTAATCAGAAGGGCGTTTTGAGACGCTGGGTTGGAAGAATATGTCTCAAGGCAAAGAAGGATCCCAAACATTTCTGCCTCTAAAGTAGAGCAGTAGTCGTTTAGGCGCTCGGTGTACATTACACCTCCAATTTCATAAGCGCATGCAGTTGTTGATGGAGAATTAGTAGGACTCGCTTTAGCTGCGTCTGTGTACATGTGAATGTAGTTAGGGAAGGAGGCGAGTTTATTTGATATTATTTGAGACATGGGTATAGAAAGGTTAGTAGATGCTCCTAAGGGATCTGCTAAAGATATGTTTATAGATGTTGAGACATGAATCCAGGGCGCTAAAGCGGTCGGATTAACATGGTGGTCGCTCCAATTTATGCCTACCTTAGAAAGAAAAGTTAAAGCCTTGACCAATGGATCGCCAGGAAAGGATGGGAATGGGATTTGGAAGTTACTGGTGGAAAATTGATCTGGTAAGGAATAACGAAAAGAATCTCGAAAGGTGAGATAATCGCGAATAATAGATAAAGGAAAAAGGCCCACCAAAGCACAAACGCCTAACGAAGGAGAAGTTCGGTGGGCCCCAAGTACGATACGTAAAGAAGTATTATGGATAGGGTCGATAGATTTTAGAAGAGTTTTATTAGCAGAAGAATACACCTGACAACCGTATGACAGTTTACTTAGGATATGGGCTTTGTATACTGATAACAGCAATTTTGGATCTGTATTGTACTTGTGGTTGGATAAACATTTCAAGATGGACAAGGATTTCATGCAAGTACGCTTAAGGATAGACATGTGTGGAGCCCACGATAATCTTTCATCGAACGTTAGACCCAGAAACTTTATGGAAGGAAGGAATGGGATCGGTACACGTTTTAGGTAGAGGATGATATGATTTGTTGGATTTGTGTCCGTCCTGAATAGCAGAATAAAAAACTAAAAAAAAAAAATATGAAGAAAATTCATCTTTTTTTTGCTATTTTTGGCCCAAAAGGGGAGTTTGAATAATTTTTTAACCGTAATTTTTAAATTTTATGAAAGGGCTGTTGTGTTTTGTTTTATATTTTGAATTTCGATTTTAAATGGTTATCTGATGATGAGTTATGAATTTTTTAAGGGCGATTTTTGAGGTTGTTCTAAATTCTATATTATATATTCTAGACGGTTTCTTGCCGACTAGGGTAATCGGTCAGCAGCTTAAAGTTGTAAATTGTCATAGATAGAGAAGTTTAATTGTAATTTATGATCCGATTCCGATAAGTCAAACCGTTTCCGATCTATTATATAATTGAATATTTTTTTCGTTTCTGAACCATCTTATTGGGATTCCGTACATTATATGTGTACGAAATCCTAAAAGAGGGTATAAATTTACTTTAAGAAATTAAATTACTTTAGAAACACGTTTTTTTCGTGTATAGCTCATCATTAGCTAACTGCACAGAGTACACACTTTATTAAAAAGTATATAAATTGAGTGTGTACCATGTGTTGTTAGCTGACGATATAGCCCGAAAAAGCATGTTTCCAAAAAGTAGTTTACTTTAATTTTTCAAAGTAAATTTATACTGATTTTTGTTATTAAGGGGGATAATGCCTTGCTGCCACGTGATTTACATTTATTTCAATGTAATTAAAATACTTTTCATTTTGATTTTTGTACATTTATGGAACTTAATTTTTTTTGAGTATTGATTGCTGATAAGTTAACACAATATTTATTGGTTCTGGGGCGGTACGAAGTTCGTCGGGTCAGCTAGTTCTTTATAAAAATTAAGGAGCAGAGGTATCATCCGATCATGAAAAAAATACACGGTATTAGCAGTGTTACGCATGACAGGTATTGGGATAATAGGCCGATTATCCTTCTTGTTAACAGTTACAGGCAATTGTGATATTTAAATATACTACGTAATCCAAAATTTCCAGCGTAAAGTATGGAATGGGAAGAAGTTTGGGCTCCCTTGAAGGTTGATATAGGGAAAGAGATATTGAAGGGTTGGACAATGGAAGTAATAGTGACCAGTTTAATAATAAGGTATATGAGAACTACAGGAACTATGAGATGATTTTTACCGTTGGGTCGGTGGTCAGGAAAGTAGGACGTTATACTTCAGCTTTCTATTACTCAGAAAGGAATGTATCGGGGGTGTGCCAATTTTCATATGTTGAATCGTCATTTATGGTAGAATTATAAGGAATTTAGCTCTTGAATACGCGAGGAAGGATAGAGATGAAAAATTTTTGATAGTTTCAGACTCGTTAGTGGTGTTAAAAAAATTAGGGAACTTGAATCCCAAATATTAGTATATATAAATTACGCTCTCAAAGTGTTATAGTAAATTTAAAATGGGGGTATCCGGACATGCGGCATTCGAGGAAATGAGGTGTTATCAGGCAACATTGAATTGGGAAGAGAATATTATAGGAATAAAGAATAAGATGTATGAAAGGAGGGAGGTGGAATATAAAGAAACTTCTTCTTCTTCTTCGTGCAACCCGATTCGGGTATAGCTTAACCACTTTTCATGGATTCAACCATATGACGAAATGCGTCTCGATTTCTTGCAATCTGAAAAAATTCTCCTACTTTTGTAACTCCAGTCCATTGCTTGAAATTTTGGAGCCAAGAAATCCTTCTTCTTCCTCGTCCCCTCCTCCCCTCTACCGCTCCCATCATAATTGTGTGCAGAAGGTGATATGTTGATCCTCTCATGAAATGTCCAAAGAAATTAATTTTGCGTTTTTTAATTATGTCCATTAGATTCGTCTTCATCAATTGTAATACCTCCGCATCTTTCATTTTTCTAGTCCATGGTATCTTCCAGATCCGGCGATAACTCCACTTTTCAAATGATGAAATACGCTTTTCCATATGTGCTTTTACTTTCCACGTCTAGCACCCGTATAAGAGTACGGTCCGTACATAACATTTTAGTACCTTCTTCTTAATTTCCAGATTTAACTTTCTGTCGCAAAGTACATTCTTCATCTTCATAAATACATCTCGGGCTATCATAGAAACTAGTAAACAAAAAGGGAGAAGATACTATATGGTAATCAACACTATTCAACGACAAGCGTGGGACGATCGGGTAGAGAGAGATAATTGCGGTAAAATTGGAAGTCTGAAGTATTTAGTATAGCAGTGTATGAGCAGGAAAGGAGGAAGCTCATTAAATACTTATATGACCGAAGAGCTATATATATATATATGGCTTGCCTCGGACAGTTCTGGAAATTGTAGATCAGCCGAATTCGTATGAATGTAAGTGCATATACAATTTCATAAGGTGGTCGCGAAAATAGAAATTTAAAATCAGTTAGAGAGAAATGGCCAAACGGCCAGAGCTGGGGGTCAGGGAAAAAAGAAGATTGGTCTGATTTAAGCTTTACGCTTACTGAAGATGTTTTTCAATTTTGATCGAGTTGTTTTCTGCAGTGCCCGCCGACGTAATGTAATCGGAAATGAAACAATTATTCGAAAGGCAACAATCGTGTGATTAAATGATACTTTTGACTTCTCGCTTTAAATGTTGACGTAAAATGTCTATTTTTTTAACGCCTAAAAAGAATCATTTTAAATTCTACACTTTATGCTTTGTAAAATGTTTACAGGATATTTACTAACAATTACGGTTTGTAGTGCTCAAAGTTATTTCAGTTGCTTTCGAATAATTCATATTCGGTGTATAATTGGAACCGCCATTAAGCTTTCCTTACCATCATCTCCGCAGTTGTCTGTTAATTCTTCTGCTTTTGTTTTGTGGTAAAGCTGTTTGTTTGTTTGTGTTTGTGATTCAGTATTTCGCCCAATGATTCTTTTTTTTTAAGGAATGATCTTGATCCTCATATAGGCTTTTGATTTACATGTTTATAGAGTCGCAATGCGGACTTAAATTTCTTCTATAAATATACTACAGCTTCTATTATGATTTAAGAACTGTCAGTTAATTTAATTTTTTCCTTGTTCTTTATACCGAATATTTAACTGTAAACGGTGACCACATTTACGGTTTATCTTTAATACTCTTAATAAAGGGGTATCTCTTTTCTAACTTTGCGAATTCAAGACGAGTTATCATCATGTAATATCTGTTTTCTAGCCTTTTTCACATTCAAAGCTTCTTATAATTATAAGATTCATACGATCGTCGTGTAATCTCTGTTTTTAACATCATTAGATTCGTTTTGTAGCGTAATATCGAGCCCAAGAAATGGGAAGAAGAAGAAAAAGAAAATAAAGTTATTTCTTAAAGGGCGGAAATAATAGAAGTAGAAAGAAATAAGAGAACATAAGAAGCACAGATAAGAGGAGTAGGGATACCAAGTTTTAGTAGAGTAGAAGGGCGATTGTTAAGCAAAAACGATAGGACTTCCAAATAATAAAACCCTATATCAAAATTACAAAGGAAGTATGCGGAAGGGGGTGAAAAGGACAAAATAGAGTAGACGCAGATGAAAACCAAGAAAATGGTGTAGTATGAATAAAACGAAGGCGAAAAATAGCCGAATTTGAGGAGTATTTAAGAAAGGAAAGATCCATGAGCGACGAGGAAAACATGATTGAATAGAGAAGTAAAACGAGTCACAATTGGAAAATGACAAAAAATAGAAATTAAGTTTAGAATAAGTTATTTAAGGAAAGACGAGCGATATTATGATTCACAAATATACCGAAAAACCTACCTCTGGAAATGGAAGACGAACTAATTCTACAATTTCACTGCCCGCAATCCCTAAATGACTAGGAATCAATCTCGATCGATTGAAAGAGAAAAAGGTCATAGAGGAAAGTATAAAAAGTATTACATAATAAGAAGAGGGAGACGGAAGGGGAGATGTGATTGCTTGCATAACACTTTTAGAATTCGAAATGATGAACATTTCACGGAAAACTAATGATAAGCAAACATGGAGAATAACGCGTAGAACAACACTAGATTCCGCACAAAAAAAATCGTGTAAAGGGAGAGAAGTTTAAAAGATTGAGAATAATTCAAAGCAGAACAATAAAAGGTGGAAACAACTCTATTTGGCCCTTTAGAACCGTCAATAAAGAGATGGTAACAAGTACAGGAAAGAACTTAAAGCATCGGAAAATTAAATTTTGACGACAGATTGAGGAGCAGAAGATTTAGAACAGGTCGGTAAAAAAGGCATGTAAAAAGATGAAGGTAACTGGAAAACGGAAAGGAAAATAAGAAAGCTTATCATAAGTGTTTAAAAATTGGAAGAAGCAAACAGAAATAAAGGGTAAAATGGGAATTTTATTAGAAATGAATTTCCATTTATGAAGGATAGAACAGTAAGAAGAAACAAGTGAAGAAGAATAAATAGGCAGGCACGTAATTAGAAAGCAGTAATTTAAATAAGATATCTACGAATGAAGAGCGGATGAGTGTACAATTCAGTAAGGATAGCCGGAACCGGGATAGATTTAAAGGCACTAAGATGTAGACGAAAGCAGGTATTTTAAACAAGATATAGATTTGAAAGGGAAGAGATTGCCTAGAGGAATTGCCATAAATATAACAACAATAACCTAGGATAGAGCGGGTAAAGGATTTACAGAACACGAGGGA
Source organism: Icerya purchasi (assembly GCA_039619475.1). NCBI lineage: Eukaryota > Metazoa > Arthropoda > Insecta > Hemiptera > Monophlebidae > Icerya > Icerya purchasi. Next base: position 17,398,768 of record CM077116.1, on the reverse strand, counting down.
TTCCTTCCCGGTGAGTATGAGAAAGGGCTTTTGATAGATTTGATTCTTTCAGAGAGCATAGATACAGATGATTAATGTAATTGTGAAAGGAGAAACAACTGTCAAGAAAGATTCCTAAATAAAAGAATTTACAAGGCGACTAGATCACTATTTAAGATAAAACTAATCAAAAAAGGTTCAAAAGAGCGAAGGGTAAAAACAACAGACAAGGATATAAGGAAAGAAATAAAGAAATGAATATTAAAAAGAGCATTTTCTAGTAACATTAGAGAGTTTTGAAGATGGAAGTTAGCTAACGAGGCATTGCGACCGGAGCAGTAGATAAGCATATGGTCGGCAAAGAAAATCGAAGTAGAGTTAAAAGGTAGAAAAACGATTTTGATAAAGTAAATATTACGAAGAGTGATAGAAATTTCTTAAAATAACACTAAAAATATTAATCTTGTAGCATAATCAAAGGGAGAGGAAAGAATTACAGTTCCGCATTGCCCAGTGAGACCCACAACTTATTTATTGAATAATAAAAAAAAAAAAAAAAAATGAAAAAAACAAAACAACGTTAATAGAACGTCCAGAGGAAAAGTAAGTTGTGATGTGAATAGTATGAGAAAAATTTAGATTAGAAAAGCGGTTGGGAGAAACATTGTAAGAGTGGAACGGGACCATTGTTAACAAGGAATAAACGGTTTAAAAAATATAATTTAAAAAAAAGTAAGAACAGGATTAATGTTCCTAGTGAAATTAAAGCTTTAACATCTAAATATCACACTATTAGCACAATCTAAAATTCAGAAATATCCGGGCCATTTTTTTTTTTTTAATTCAACCCACGGACCATTTAATTTTCTACACAAACACTATAAAAGCCTACTGAGCGATCAGTTATCGCCCACTGTCTGTTCATTTCAGGGTGTGGCGCATCATAAGCTGTGATTCATAATGATAGTGGTGCGGTTATGAATATAGAGATCTATGGTATATTCTCTGTTGCCGGTACTCTCTCTTTCTGAAACCTATGTGTCGTAAAAAGCGCTGTCGAAGACAAAGCCATCGACTTCTTTAGTTATAATCTCAAACTCCGAACGAGACATCCGGAAATGATTCAAATCCACCAGATTTTATATGAATTTTTTAAGAAGCATTGCACAATTGTGTTGGTATGAATGCCCAAACATGCAGATAGAAACAAGCGAGCTGATACAGTTTCTCGCTCAGCAACGCTTTTTTATCCATATTTAAAAACACCTTTATCTTAATGACCAGGGGAAGACGTTTCCCGTGGAGAGTTTTGTGCTTTTGATCGCTTATGGATAGGATAAATAGTCTTGTCCTATAATTTTGTATTTCGAGGAGCTCCACAAATTGCTAATTTTGTTCCCAAAACATCGCTTCTTCCATCCCTACATAATATGCGATTGCGCGACATTCTTGGAACAGCACTGATATTTTCAAAAATATCCTTGCTAATTCCTTGACAGCAAGTAGATTCTTCTTGCAGTTTATTAGAGTTACTAATTTAATTAATTACTTCTAAATACTGATCAAATATCAGCGTATTGCAATAGCCATGGTAGCTAAAAACAGCGCATTAGATGGTTTGCTATGAAAAAAAAAGATTATTAATGGTACCTGTTAATGAGCTTTTAGCAACATTTACTTCTTCATCGTGCAGAGGCACATTCTCTCCATGATTTATGATACTATCGCATATTTCAGTAGTTATATCCGTTAATTCTATAAATTTGCAAGAATGAAAAAATTCATGTTCCACCGTGAAATATTAATTACCTAAAAACGTTACGTTATAAATAATTCTTTGTAATAATATTGATTAATTTTTTTTAAACATTTGGATATCTAATTTAGTAATTACATAGCGTTATTGGTAACACACTCCATAAAAAATTAAATTTCACTAGAACATTTTAGAAATTAAAATTACAAATAATTTTATATTACAGAATCCGCATCTGTATTTAGTTTCAACAGTTGCCACCGAAAATATTATTTACACTTTTATCTAAAATTCTCGTCGACTGCCGTAATTTGCTGCCGTAGACTCATTGAAAAGAGGAAAAAATTCTTTTGTAGAAATATAAAATTTTTTTTTCTTTTTTTTTTTTTTCTTTTGGTTTGGCTTTAAATACCATTTGGCCGCTAACCAATCATTAAATTAAATATAAAGTTTGTTTCAGAGGAAACGATTAAAGAGATTTAAACAGGTGTTAATACAAAAGGGTGAAGCTCAGCTAGTGATGATATAATTCAACGATAACGATTTCACTAATATCAATTTTTTTTATATCAATACAAAGTTACATAATTGGCGATACCCAGTAAAGACATGAAATACATATAATGAAAATTTAATGCATTATATTACATCATTTTTTTTGCTAGGAAATTAACATCTTTATTGTATCATTTTCTTTACTGAATCATCTTACCGTTATATATGTAAAAAAAGTTTCCTCATTTTTCGATATCTTTGTTTCGGATTTTATTTTGTAATGTGGAAATTGTAAAATATTTCGATAACTTTTTGATTATTTAAGAAATGCTGCATGGGTACAATTGAAGCAAGCAGGGGGCTAAACTTCCTAGTTTTACTAAATGAGCTAATTTAAAAATTTAATTAACATCGTCTCGTATTTTTATTCAGAAAAGTAAGGGAACGAAAAATTTTCAACTAATTCTTGGCCTTAAGATAAACACAAGTCAGAAACTCCTCAATTTTTACCGTAGAAACGATCGCTTCAGTAAATGCAAATCGCTTCGGAACTTCACGATCGAAACTTTATCATCTAAAGCAACTCCTTGAATTTGATATCAGAGTCAATCTTTACATATGGGAAATTAAAAAACTAATGCTAAACTTTAATCAATCAAGTCGAAACGGTAGTAAAATTCGGCTAGTCTAGATCTCAACACAACCGGATATTCATAACATGGATATTGGCCCTAGAATAGCGGAACAGAGAGAAAAGAGAGACTCAGATACTTACACGATCAGAGATGGCCGACAGAAAGGAATCAAGAGCTAGAATAACCGAAGGAGAAGGATGGGAGAGAATGAATGAAGCACAGTATGGAGCGGGAATACCGGTTTGTAAGAGGAAGAAATAAAAAGAAGCTTGTGTTCAGTTGATAATTACGAACAACTGAACATTATATAATCGGGATCAGAAATACATTGATCGCCGGGAGGGTGCAATGGACAATAAGGAGAAGGCACAAGAGAATAACGGAACAATGAGGAAGGGGGCAAACTATGCCCAAAACGCAAGCGGCAAATCGCAGAGTTTTCAAGCTTCCTTTCACAGACCGCAAAATATAATAAAAAAAAAATCGAATTCCATAATACTTTTCCGGTGAATTAACAATCACTAAGGTAAAAGTTATCGAATACCTTTCCTGTTTCTTCGACCACGCCACAAACCTTGGTTCTCTGATCTTAACCTCTCCAGAGCGGTTATAAGCGCTGTAAACAGATATTGAGCGAATCACTACGATCTAAATACCTCCCTGGCTCCCGTTGCCTCGTTAACCCTAACTACGACGCCTTAGCACAATATCTGAATCATGTTTTTCGGCAGTGTCCAAAATACGATTACCAACGTTCAACGTTGGTAAATGTTTTAAAACGTTACAGAGTTTACCTTACTAATTAACATTGTTTCATCTTGCCGATTCTCAAATCGATGTTTGCAAAATTTTACATCAATTTATGCTAGGCTGTCATTTAAAAATTTAAATTATGTTAACCATAAAAAGTTTGGTTGCATAATAATCTCATTTGAAGTTGAATGCGTTAATAAAAATAAAGGCGTTAATACAAATACGTTTCACTTAAATTTATTAAGAGAACTTATATTACGAAAAATTAAAAAAATAAATACAGATAAATTTTTAAATTCATAAACGCTTACTTTTAATTAAATTATTTCTGTCGCTATATTTTCTTACTGCGAGATATTCTAAAACATAAAATAATTAACTTTCAATAAAATTATTTTTTTTAAACTACTGCGATATTATTTACTAATTACGAACGCATTTTTTGTTCTTAAATTAAGTTACTTTTCAGATTAGCATGAAAAACTATTCAGCGGTATCTTAAAATTAACATTTAATAATTTATTCTTATTTATCCAAATTTTTATATTAACTTTTAACAGATTTGTGTATCGGAGATTTTTATGCATCAGATGGAAAATAGTAATATAGGTACATACTTTTTTTTCTAATAAATGTAGATAAATATTCATTGTACATACAATTAAAATATTGATTTTACGGCATTTTCATCCTTAAGGCTCTTAAGCTCAACCAGTTTAAAAAAAAAAAAAGTATGTCATACTATTGCACGAAATATAATAAGTGTTGCTTGATATTTATAATCCAAATGGCTAATAACCGTATGAAAGAACTAATAGCAGGAATTATATACAAATAAGGTACAAGATTTAGAAGGTACACTAAGGAAAGATTCAGATAAATAGCAATAAAAGAGTGGAATGGGAGAAACAGTCAAAAAATAAATGAAAAACGTCACAGATGGCTATGCCATTGAAATGGAGAGAACAACGGCTGGAGTAGACGGAGCTAGACGAAACGGGAAATGACTAAACAACGAATATGAATAATATGGACGATAAAAGAACGGCAAAGGAAAATAATTTCGAAAAACTAGGTTTAGAAAAAAGATTAGACGAACAGATTAATTAAATAATTGTAAAAAAATAAATAAAAGCAAAATATTCAATCGAAATTCGTCGCAGAATATTTAAAATAATGCCAAGACATTTAAGTAAGAATTTAAAAAAAAAAAAAGTGCCTAAGCGGTGAAAACCCACAATAAATTTTACGGATAAAATGGAGAGAAAAAAAGAATAGAATCAAGGAGGGAGTACGAGTACGAATAACACGAATGAGTGAGAAATGGAGTGCATTTGGCCCAAAGGGTATCCGCTCAATTAAAAATAACCGAGTAATTGAAAGGAAGGCAATTAAAAAAATGGATTAAAAAGTAGTCATCAACTTTACCGTAAAAAACTGAACCGAAAAAAGGAACGGTCAAGAAATTTTGAAAAATGACAGGTTGAAAAGATTTAGGAAGCATCCGGTGCTATCAGAAATTGCATAAGAGAAATAAGAAACTGATAATGCGCGTAAAATCTCTGTTTGGTTGCACGCTGAATAAGCAGTTTAAAAAGTAAAGTCGAGAAAAATGCACTAAAACATTATGAAAGTTTAGCAAAGTTGAAGGAAAAATGTATGAAAATTATAACAAAATTCATATAAGGCGAGAATAAGATGAGAAAACGTAAAAAAAAAAAAGTTCTCTTTCTAGCATGAAATGTCGTTACTAAAATTGAAAAGATAAGATGAACAATTTCAGAAAACGCGAAATAGAATCATTTAACAAATAATCAATATCTGTATCCCCCACCATTCCGAATGACAAACTTTTGCAGTACTTGAGCAGTAACCTGGCAATAAAACCCCTATCACAGATAGAAATCCTCCGGGTAAATCCGATGGATGCTGAATTTGGTCACGTCTTAAGCTGGCGACGACAGCTTCACATCGAACACACCAGCTGTACAAACATACCGGAGTCATTTCTGATAAGCTATAACGGAAGAGATCACCGAATTTTCGTCCTCATGGAGAACCATATGTGCCCTGCATGCAATAAGGACACAGACCCCCCTAGTGTAGTTCAAACAGAAAGCCCTCTTCCGGAGGTGCCTATCGATCCCTCCGAAAATAGGCCCCATCAAGATACACAAAAAGAGAATCCCCCTCCTCACGATATCCAAAAACAACAAACAAGTGACCCCATAACAAGCCAGATAGGCATGACTGGTCCTCACCAAGCACCGGGACAGCGGCCGGATCGCCAAATCATTACCCCAGCGAACCAAACCAACTGCCAACAGGAGGACAGCGCGAGAGCAAACCCACTCTTCAAACGGCCGCATCCCAAAACTCCTGAATGTCAAGCAGGAGCAGAAGAGCCTACATATCCTACACATTCTATTCCAAAACGGATCATTCTAGACAACCACAATTACAACCCTGAGGAACGCCCAGTACAGACTGCTGACACAGCCAACGCAGAAGTACCAATGGAACACCTACCCGCTGATGCGCACACAGAAACAGCTGAAGGACCAACGGCGCAAAAGAAGAGAGCAGATATTGAGGAAATCGTAGCAGGAGCAAAACATCTTTTCGAAGAAAACCAAGTGCCCTTCATTCTCAATTACAACGACTTCCAAAAGCTCATAAAGCGTATCAGCACATCGTCCAGTTATCTTAAGTACGCCCAACAATTCACACAGGACACAGACGGATTATTGCACATGTTATCCCAGGTAAAGCCATTCCTTGGGAGTAGGAGCGTCAAAAATAGATGCTCGCGTATTATAAAGAATTTGAAACTTACACCCTCTGAATCGGAGAACACAACAGACAACGATCGCAGTTCCCAGACTAACTAATGGGAGGTTCAGCAATCCGCATACAAGGCACGATCACGGGGTGATAAGAATTCAAATGATGTCTTCAGGAATGCGAAGTAAGTGCACCATACTCCAGTGGAACTGCAGAGGCCTCCACAACAATAAAATGGAACTAGAATATCTAATCGCAACCCACAACCCTGCGGTTATCTGTTTGCAAGAAACACATCTCACTTCCCCCCTAGACCCTATTTTTCCCAACTATATCACCTTCCAGAGAGACTACACTTTGGGTGACCGAGCTTGCGGGGGCGTGGCAACGCTCGTGCATGTCTCAATCCCAGCTCATTTGATAACGATAACGACGCATCTTCAAGCACTAGCGATATCTGTCTTAATACCCGGATTTTCTGGTAGTGCAATATCCATATGCAATTTCTATTTACCCCCTTGCAGCAACGTCAGCTACCCACAGCTATGGGCTACCACAAATCAGCTGACCTCCCCGTCAATAATTCTAGGAGATTTTAATGCCCACTCCCCGATTTGGGGATCAGCTTCAACAAATCACCATGGCTCGGTCATAACGGATATTCTCGTCAGTAACGACTATGCTCTCCTTTCGTTAAAAGGTCCTACTCATTTCGACTCCACGGCGAAGACGTTTTCAACAATTGACCTAGCCCTCTGCACCACCGCACTTTACCCAATAATTTCGTCTCGCGTCTTGGATGACCTCCACTCCAGTGACCACTTTCCCATTATAATCTCACCTGACATAGGTAGTTGTCGGTCGGCTCCTCGAAATCAATCGACCGTGCAAAGGTACATGTTTCACAAAGCGGACTGGAAAGGCTACAAGGAGAGCCTAGTCATAAACTCTGAGCCCGGCCCATCTATTGAAGAGAACTTAAAGACATTTACACAGGCTCTATTCAGAGCAGCAGTAGCAACAATCCCGAAGTCATCCGCGGCTGTGCACCTACGCAGGGTCCCCTGGTGGTGTGACGAAGTGAGAGAGGCAATAACGAACAGGAAGCGAGCCTTAAGAAAGTATAAATCGACAAAAGCTGACCAGGATCTAATAGAATTTAAGAAGCATAGATCTTTAGCCCGTCACATTATCAGGGCGAAAAAACATGAAGCCTGGCTTTCCTTCATGTCGTCAATTAATGACGCGTCGACCAGTGCGTCTACCTGGCGGAAAATAAAATCCCTTAACGGAAGACAGCGGCCATCAACCCCAATCTATATCAAGTCCAATAACAACATCATATCAGATACGACATCAGTTGCGTCCATACTAGCAAAGCATTTCTCCGATGCTTCCTCAACCAATTCCTACTCATCATCCTTTTTGTCCCATGCAAATAAGAAAGATGTCATTTCTCTCCTACCACCCAACAGCATGGATCGGTACGATCGAGCGTTCTCCTTGTCCGAGTTAAATTTTGTCTTAGACAATAAGCTGAAGGCAAGTGCACCTGGCGCAGATTCCATCCATCCTTTCATGCTAAAGATCCTTCCCACGGCGGCAAGACTATATCTGCTAAACATCTATAACCAGATCTGGGAACAAGGTAACATTCCGATCTCATGGAAAGAGGCAATCGTTATTCCGATTTTAAAACAGAATAAGGATCCTTCACTACCCAGTAGCTACCGTCCTATCTCACTGATGAGTACCTTATCCAAAACCCTGGATAAAATGGTCAACAGACGTCTCCTCTCCTTTTGTGAATCCAAAAATATCCTCTCCACAATACAAGCCGGAGGCCGTAAGGCTAAATCAACGTCGAATCATCTGGTGAGCCTTCAAAGGCAGATTTTATCTGCGTTCAAAAGTCGACAGCACCTGATAACCATATTCTTCGATATTGAAAAAGCCTATGACCGCCTATGACGGCAAGGCCTAATAAACAAACTACGAAGATGGCAGGTGACAGGTAGAATGATAAGATTCATTCAAAACTACTTGTCAGACCGAACTATACGGGTCAGAATCGACTCTCAAGTCTCTGATGCAATGAGCATCGAGAACGGCATACCTCAAGGCTCTGCGCTTAGCGTAACCTTGTTCATAATGTACATCAATGACATTGCTGATTGTGTTCAGCCACCAGTAACGGCCCGGCTCTTCATTGACGACCTTAGCATTTCCCTAGCGTCTCGTTATCCACACATATCTCACACAATCCTTCAGAAAACTATCTCCAAACTCCAAAAATGGTCAGAAGTCAATGGTCTAAACTTTTTCTCCGCAAAGACGGTATGTGTCGATTTCTGTAGGGGACGGCCTGTGACCAACAGGATTCCTTTCCAAATAAACAACACCATAATTCCGAACTGTATTTCAGCCAGGTTCCTAGGCCTGGAGTTTGATAGCAGATTAACTTGGCGCCTACACATTAATAAGCTAAAATCCGAATGTATAAAGTTACTGTCAATAATCCGATACCTCTCCAATCCCCAACTCAATATTCATCCCAAATTAATCTCTAATGTTTACAAAGCCTTGATCCTAAGTAAAATAAATTATGGGTGCCAGGTGTACTCCTCAGCGTCTCTAAGTAACCTGAAAAAACTGGACGCAATTCACCACTCTGCACTACGATTCATCACCGAAGCCCATTATACAACACCGTGTAGGAGTATCTGTGCACTAACGGGCTCTCTCCCACTGAAATTCTATCGCTCCCTGCATACCCTGCGGTGCAATATTCCATTCCTAAAGCTGCCTTATATCCATCCCGAAACCCCCTTACTCGCAGCGTTCACTAACGATCCACTACCAATTCTCACCAAGCTACTTCAGAATGTCAATATCAACGACTCCACAGAGTGCCAGGCAGCAGCTACCGGCTCGTTACATCTGTGGCAACTTGAGCCTGTAGCAGTTAACCTATCGGTTCTGCAAAAGTATAAGTCCTACGGCATGTCAGAGCAACTTACTCAAGACGCGTGCGAAACAATAAGACAGTACAGCAACGCTATCCAATGTTATACAGATGGGGTTAAAGCAGCAGCCGTCGAGGGGATGTCATCAACTGCGTGCGCTTTCGAAGTGAAGGGAGCAATGACAACCATCCGTCTGAACGATTACTGCTCAATCCTAGATGCCGAATTATATGCAATACGCTTATGTCTGGAAATGATCCTGGCGTCCACAGAGCCAATCCATGACATCCTATTGATAACAGATTCATTAGTGGCGGCTAAGATGTTAGGAGGGGAAGCCCCGGGGAGGGGGTTAATAAACCACGTCTTGGCACTCATCATGGGGCTACAATCGAAGGGATATAAGCTAGTAGTGTTGTGGGTCCCAAGTCACGTGGGAATCCCAGGAAATGAAAGGGTTAACACAGCAGCTCAATCAACCATTACAGCTCCCAGTCCGCAAAGCATACTTGGGCCCCCTCAAATATCAGAAGCTGTAAAAATATAAATAATGGAACAGTGAAAACAAGAACACATCTCCACCCCATCCCACCTCCAGAATATAAAGAAATCCGTAGAGCCATGGTGGCCCCCCCAGGGGACCTTACGAGTTTATCATCGCGCGCTCAACCGTTTACGCCTGGGCCACACGCGACTATCCCACGACTACCTGTTGGAAGGCGCTCACCCTCCAACCACGTGTCCTTTCTGTCACGCACAAGAGCCACCGGCGGTTGAGCACATTCTCATAAACTGCCCTGCATTCCAATCCTCCAGAACGAGACACGGATTTGATAACCTCAGCCATGTTCTCTCAAACTCAGAAGCGAACCAAAGTGCAGTCTTCCAGTTCGTCAGGGACAATGGATTAGGGGCATTCCTGTAACCGGAGACTCTCGGGCCGTAATAGTCTAGATATTATACACGGCCCGGGGTCTAACCACGGTTTGAAAATTTTAATAAAAAAAAAAAAAAAAAAAAATTAATGAAGGAAGCCAAGGCGTAATGTTTTCGAATAAAGGATTTGATACAATCGAAAAAGTCCGTACTAGAACAAAAACCGAACAAATTACAAGAATGTACATTATTGCATTCCAACTACCGAACAAGGTATTTGTTTAGTATGCCTTCAAACAACTACTATGGGATGTAGGAAAGAACTTTCTGTAGGAATGAGAACGATGATAAAAGAATTCCAGAGGAAGCGGTTATACTACTAGAAAAGATAGAATTTTAAAAAATTTAGGAGAAAACTAACGGATTGTTTGAACATTTTTTCTGGGTAAGATAAAGTATTCTGGCAAGATTTGTAGCGGAGAATATTTAAAAAAAACAAACTTTAATTCACTAATGCTGAAGGCAGAAGTTAAGAGAAGGAAAATTTTACGCAATGGAATAAAGTACAATTTATTAAGTGAAGAAAGGTAAGTTGGATCAACAGACACAATAAAAAGTATTGAACTGTCAGCAGGAATATGGAAATTGGAAGAACGTTTCAGAGGATGGGAACTTAGAAGATCCAGCCTTTTTCCAAACTTATGAAAGAGAGGAGTTCTAGGGAGTGACGAACAGAAAATGTTTCAAGAAGATTTTTTGATAAATTAAGTGTATACCTAACTTTAGCATTATTAGCCCTTTTATAAGCAGGAACATTTTTTTTGATCGTGGGGTTAAGCGGAAAATGTATTATACATCTCTCAAACTCAGAAGCGAACCAAAGTGCAGTCTTCCAGTTCGTCAGGGACAATGGATTAGGGGCATTCCTGTAACCGGAGACTCTCGGGCCGTAATAGTCTAGATATTATACACGGCCCGGGGTCTAACCACGGTTTGAAAATTTTATTAAAAAAAAAAAAAAAAAAAAAATCTCAAACAGGATCTGAGACAAATAGAAGAGAGAGAATTTTAAAACAGCAAGGCGGCGATGAAGACAACAATTTTTGATTACATAAGTTTAGGAGGTTAGGAGGTAAATATTTCCGAGAACAACTCTAATCAAATTTGAAGCGGTTAACGAACTTATACAAGGAAATGAGAATAGGGTGTAATCAGTGAAATTACGCCTTCATTTGGCGAAGAAAAGGATTTTAACAAGTTTAGCATTTCGATGACGAAACGTGATAGGGGTAATTACATAATTCGAAATCAATAATCGTTAAAGAATACACGGAAGAGATAGCTCGTAAAATTCGAAAATGTACATTGTTTAAAAATGAAACACATCTGCCGTACAAGCGAGTTCAAATATTATTATTATTAGACATGCTCTCTCGTATCCGAGGTAACCATATACATTTCAGATATGTTAACGATATACCGATTACATGTTAGAAATACAAAGTCTGTGCGAGAACTTGACAATATCGAAATGGGTGCACAACCACATCACAGCACGGAGCACGTAAACTGGCCTCCGTGCTGCCGACCAAAGTTAGAATAATAGTGGCAATGCGAACCAAGACGACCGGACTACTCACGTTGATGCGATTGCTCGCCGGCTGAATATATTTATGCGACGCTGGCGCACACGTACAACTACATTTGGAACTGACTATAGTCGCTTGATTTATCGATATACAAATGCAGTTCCCTAAGTGTGTGTCTAGACTGCTGTATACTGAACTAGCGTGCATATTCTGTCATCGCCCTGGATCGAACCCGAGCCTCCCGAAACGGAAGCCAAGCGCTCTAGCCAATAGGGCCTTGACCATCGCGACGACTACGTTGAATTAATGAAACAGAAAAGTGGCAGCATGAAAATAAATTCTTAAATGCTTCATTAACTTCTCTAATATGAATAAGGCAAGAAGAGCAATATGTCGTCGGCAAAGAATAAGAAGGAAGAGAGCAGGGAACGAGATGCGAATTGTTGAAATGAGCGGAACTAAAGAAAGAACCGTGAAGGTGATCGCGGAAATCGTTCTTCTAATGTCAAGTAAAAAAAAAAATAAAAGGAATGTTGCATCATGAAATGGTGAAACTCTACGGATTTTTGGTTATCTATGATAAAGGTGAACAATATCAAAAGCGCAGGAAATATATACCGTTGCAAGAAGCCAGAGTTTAGTATTTTATAATGAAAAATTTCATAAGTAAAAAGCTTAACACAGTAAGACGAACCAGTGCGCGCCTGAAAACCTAAACCTATTTAAAGGAAACTAGAACGTTTTTAGAAATGGGAATAACAATCACTGAAGTCCAGGAAGAAAAGATTTCACCATATGGAACACAAGAAAGAGTGTTAAGGACGTGTATAGATTAAAACTTAACACTGATTATGGGACTGAAAGAGTTCATTAGAATAGGCATTATTTTTTAAATTTTAAGTTCAACTTTAAAAAACTAAGAAGAATAATTTGAAAGGGATAGAGCATAATTCAAGTGACAGTGCGGATAAATGTCGGCTCACAAACTAGTCCAATTAGAAAGTGGTCATCGTGGGACTACCTTGCAAAGACCATACGTATCGAATTCGCATCCAGGGATTGTACGAATCATCTCTGGCACGTTTTCAAAACTTTACTTTCTGTTCCCTCTTCCTCAAGTGTTTCATTTTGAATCTTGTCCCATGCTTGCGTCCACTAATAAATCACATGTTTCATGTTCACTGATTTCAGAGCTTCATTCATATCTTTATTCGGTGTTTCGCAATCTTGTAGGATGGTTCTCAGTAACATCTCTCGGTAGTGTTGTCTAAACGTTTCTATGACACCCTGATCCAGAGGCTAAATCAGACTAGTAATGTTTGGGGAAAGGAAGCGAATCACAATATCGTCACTTTTTAATTCACAGGGGTGTACAAACGCATTGCCAGTCAATAAAATCGCTTTTTAGGCAGTCCTTTTTCAGCTAAAAACTTCTCAAATTTCGCCACAAAGTGATCAAAAAACCATTCGGAAAACAGCTCAGAAGACATCTAAGCACTTTTTTGTGCTCTATAAAAAACCGGTAAAGCATTTGGTAGGATATCCTTTTAGGGTTTTTTTGATTTGCTGATGTACGCTGGCGACAGTCTATGAGTCCCAGAGGCATTTCAAGCTAAAAGAATTATTATGCGTTCTTTATTCACTTTGTGACCTGGGGCAGAATACATAGCATGAGAGAGGGATACAGAAAGTCACTCACCACCGTGATGAGTCACGTGCTCATTTCTCGTCGTTTTAACTTTAAAAACACGGTACTCGTCATAGTCGGAAACGTTTCGGTTTAGTTCGGATAACCGGGGTTCTACTGTGTATATATATATATATATGTGTGTGTGTGTGTGTGTTTCTTTTTAAGAGGTATGATCCGAAAATAATTATTTATATGTAGATAAATCCATATACATTATGCAATTGTATATAATATAAAGACAATTTTGCATCGGTTCTCGGCTGAATTTTATGAGATGGTAGTAAAGAAAGTTTCAAACGTTTTCTTTCATTACAACAAATTATCTAAACACATTTAATTCGAATAACTTTTTATAAGATAGTTCATTTGCTCGGAACTATAGGCCACTTTTAGTTATGATCAGTAATCTTATCACGAGCGTCGAAACTACGTATTTGTACAATCTAGCTGTACCGAAAAGGTATCGTTCATGGCAATTGTTATATGGAACGTTGGTGCGCACGCAAGACAACACTCGGAACTGATTGTTCATGTTTAATTATCGATATACAAATGCAGCCCCGCTTGTATGATTGTATACATGGTGGATTGCCACTGCTTTCCACATGACTATTAGCGATTATTCAATTTAATTTTTCGCAATAATTTCTGTCATCGTCCGGGATCAAACTGGAGCTCGAGACTTCCGTAACGGAAGCCAAGCGCTAGGCTATCGCGATGACTTATGTGTGTATATGAAAGTATATAGGTTGCTCAGGTAGACATTATAAAAAACCTACCTTTTTCTGATTTTTTCGGAGACAAAATGTTGAAACGTGCCTACAACGAAACTTCATCCTGTTTAAGAGCTTTCTCTGCTAAGGGTCCATAGCGGGAAAATACGCTTTCAGACAAAATGTTTTCGCTGCGGACATTTTATCGTGTGAGTGTGCGACAACCTTCTTTGTCTCCTCTTTTGCGGAAGAGAGTGAATTAAACTATTAAGCGGTTATGTCACCTCTAAAAAAAGTTACTAAGAGAACATTATGACTTACCCAAATTTTTTATCATATCTTTCAGTTTCGTGTTTTCATCATTTCGAAGTATTTCAGCTAATTGAATAACAAAATTATAACACAGCCATATTGCAACAGAGTCACTTTGGTATGCATCATTATACGCAGCAGTGCCTAAAAAAAATCACCAAAAATATACATTGCGGTATAAAATTAGCGGTATCTAAATACTCAATTTTTTCTTTTACTTTACCTTACCGGTGTAAACAACATCGATGACCTCATTGTTCCAACAGCAACACTACAAGTACAGAATAGGTGTCGAACCTCTTCAATGAGAGCTCTGGAATGATTATTCAAGTGCCTTTATGGAATTGCAGTAAGAATTGATGGTGCATATTTACAATTTAGAACACCAATATCGTGGCAACAAATAAGATTAGGCATTGCGCACAGCAGCGTAATTGGGAATATACGAAATCTAGTACTTAGACATTGTAAGAACAAATTCAGTAAGAATAGCCGTGTTTAAGGTGAAAGACGAGAATAGTAACAACAATTGCAATAAAATGCTAATCGTAATGTAATGAACATGGAAGATTTAAACATCCATGATGAAGAGACACGTTTGGTGTTAGATGCCATGTAGATTCCATTAAACGGCAGAAAGAACATCGCGAGAACATTTTCTTACTTTAAGTGTCCCGTTTTTTCAAGAAGGTGTTATACATTCTGTTTGCGTCAGATTTTAAAAACTGCTAAAAATTGTCTTAATAAAAGGGGTATTTAAAACGTTATAAAGGATTAAGCTGGGTAAACATATTTTAGTATCGATATGATTGGCTTTTCAAAATACACGATCGTCAAGTCCAAATCAGTTTAATTTTAACTTTAGTACGGACTTTTTATCCATTAGACCAGACGCTAGTTCAGTATTTACACATCTTTCTTTCGTAACGATCGTTCTCCATCTTTCCTTTTTCCGTCCATTATTTGAGCCATTGATTCCCCTTTTCGGGCTCTCTTTTTTTAAAAAAAGTTGAAAAGAAAGTAAAAACGCCTTTGTGTAATTAATCCAGATTTGAGTGACTAATTCGCTATATAATATTACAAACCGGATCGGATTAAACGTTTGTTGGAAGACTTTACTATTTCACCTAGGGCCTTTAAACGGTAATTCCGGTGGTGTTGTTTATCTAACGTCAAACTTATTAAACACGATCTCAACAATTATTAACTTTGATTCGTTTTATATATTCGCTCAATATTTCTTTCTTTTCACGGTCGACCACTTACTTCTTGCTCCACCAATCGCAGAGCTTTTTTCCGCTTGGCAGCTTCCGGTTGATCATACCCCAGCGACAGACTCCCGTCTTATAATTATATACTTTATTCTATTTATTTCGTTTAATTATTTTATTTATTTTCAATTATCATATGTACTGTACATGTTGCAATGCCTAACGTTTAACACTCGTAAGTCATCATAAGACGTATCGAAAGTGATTTACGTAAAATAACATTACGTTTACACTCTTAAGTTTTTAACAGTGGTTTAATTTATGTCGCTAGTTTTTTAAATAGAAGGACACCGATTCTAATCCTCATTGCTGAAGTTTTTATTCGACATTAATTTAAAATTTATTTCGTACGATATACTTTAAACATTATTACATAGTTACTGAACGCCAATTTACTTAGGCTGTCGCAAAGAAAGTGAGACTAAATTCCGTATATACACCCAGCATTACTTATCGACTGAAAAACATACCAGAATGAATATTTGGATCATTACATACCGATCGAGCGCTTAACAAGCTCAGTTCGTTGAAAAAGAGCTGTCGTATGGCTGTATAAAAATTATGCGAACCCCTCTAAAATTTTAAACAGAAAAAAATGAATGAAACATATAAATTTTTATTCGGAATCGTTACCAGCAAGTAACCGAACATTTTTTTCAAAATGTACCCCCTTCAAGCTAAACACTCGTCCATATTGCCATTTAGTGAACGTTTTTGAGAATTCATCCTCATGCTTACAAGAGATCAAATGCAGCAGCGCGTTGATGCTTGCACCAAGTGGAAGAGGCCGATTAAAAATGAAACACATCCTTCTTGCACAGGATCATTATCGTCGACGAAACGTGGATCTGTTACTTCGATCCTGCCACTAAACTGAAAACTACCACACGGAAGTCACATCACCGCGCAAAATAAAAGTTCGACAGCAGAAAAGCGCAGGAGCAATCACGTTAATCTCGCAATACCTGAGGATGAGTTCTCAAAAACGTTCATTAAACGGCCATACCGAATATGCGCGTATTTAGCTGTGAAGGGGACATATTTTGAAAAAGATGTTTGATTACTTACTGCCAATGATTCTGAAGAAAAGTTTATATATTTCATTCATTTTTTTTTCGTTGTTAAAAATCTACGACGGGTTCGCATGCATAGTTAATTTTACACAGCCATATGGCAGCTTGTATTCAACGAACCGATCTTGTCAAGAACTCAATCGATAGGTAATAAACTAAATATTCATCCTAGTATGTTTTCTAGACGATCGGTAGTGCTGGCTGTCTATGTGGAATTTAGTCTCACCTTCTTTGCGACAACCTATGTATTAAATTAACTAAGTTATAGAGAAGGTGAAATCTGTTTTTATACCTTGAAACGGTGATGATCGAAAATCTATCCAATAATTAACTGTTTACGTATCTGAAAGATTTGTAAATTTGCTTAAAATGTAGGTAAATTAAAGCGAGTCCCACATTGACAAATCGTTCGTTAATGTATTAAGCTTAGTAACATTGAACAGAGTAAAATACCGGCTCATTTCATCGAGCTTCCTTTCCGTTTATAGGTGTCTCTGACACATAATGAGATTCCAAAGTGGTTCACTTAGCAGGACTCGTAATGAACACCAGTGAACAGGGTTGGGCCACCAGCAGTTTCGTTTTCCGATGGCAGTTTTGAATTAACATCTTCAAGTGATGAGCTGAAATGGATTATTTAGACTGATCGAAACACTGGTTTTCTTGATTTTCTTGTAAACGCTTAACTTTGAAATCTTTAAAAGAAAGAATAAAAACAGAAAAAGATAGAAAAACTGCCCCTTGCTCAATACGCCTACCACGCGAACGACAATCGCGAGGATTGGACTACAAAAAGAGCCGGAAGAGTAAAAAATGAAATTAAATACAACAATTAAAAAAATGATATATTTTCTGGATAGCGGTTATTCTACTCGACTAGTTAATGATAGTCTTCGACATACAACTTTCGACAAAACGATTACCGATCGATCACAACGTTGATCGGATGGCGAGGAAAACGAAGAAGCCCGCGGCTTCGAAAGACGCATATATTTATACGCAATAATTTGCGTAGCTGAGCAATTGTTTAGGCATCGCTTCTAATGCGAAATTTCCCATCAATCGCTCGGCCGCGCGATGTCCGATACCTTTTTGCTATTACTAATACTTAATCGCAAGCCTGACGTCATTCACACGCGCTTTTATTACTAACTACTAACTCAAGCACACACACCGGCTTATGTCTTAGCGAGTTCGCCAGATTGCTCGGAATTTCTCTAATGCAACCCAATTACGTTATAACAAAACTTCCACATTTCCGAACTCGGTACATATACATATATACCAGCATATATCGCTAACCGCAAACTATTCACAATTCTTTATTTCCCTTTTTCGAATTAATTTCTATTATTCCTATTATTTTTACATCTTTTTTATATTTTGAGACGGATTCGGCAGATATTGCGTTTTATTACGTATTATACGCTTTCAGATAACGCTGTCCGAGGTAAAAATTATTTCGTTCGGTTAAAGTCATTTATTTTATCGGGTTTTTTCTCGGGCAATATAAAGGACGGGGAATTGCGATCGAAGACGCTACTTCGGCCGAGAAGCGTGGTAATCCCAGGCGCAGCCGTTTTGTCAACTGTGTTTAGGGTAGAGAAGTGTGGTCGAAAATGCGGAGTGGCGACTGAGTTTATTAAATCCCGGAAACATACAGGCTAGTTGCCACTTTAATATACATCGAAATTAAGAAATGTTCTAGAAAAGTCGACGGCGTTAGTATTATTCATTGATAAGGTAACGGGTAATTTCGGCGATTCGGCTATATCCGTCAGTAAAAGCCCATCGTGTACCGAAATCTTCGTTCGTGTATATTTTAGTTGCATTATAAAGTCGATCTTCACTAGTCAGTCGTACTTTTAATTCGGTTCTGGCACGTCGTCGCGTGTTTCAGATTTCCTCCGTATCTAGTAATTTTACCGTTTAATTTTTCTTTATGTCGAACCGGTTAGAAATTTGGTTAATTAATTTTCCTTGTATAGATATATATTTGTTCCCAGTCTGTGATTGAACGTCGTATAATTGTTTTTTTTGTTAAATTCCGTCTTCTTCAATATTCATAGTCTCCAGAAGTTTCTTATTGGACACGTGGTGGGACCCGTGATATCTCCGTTTCGGAGAGTATACCGGCCAGTTTCGAGTTTTTCTTAGTATTTTTTTTTATTTTTATCTGCAAATTTTTCAGATATTTCTTTTTGTTAAAAAGCCTAATGTTCTGCTAGGCAGAGCTTTTCCGGGGGTGGCAAGCCGTGATTTGCCACTGGCGCCCGCTAAATTTTTTTTTCGGAATAATTATTTTTTTTTATTTATCAACATTTGGAAAAATTGGATCTCTACCAATACAATATTTAAATTAAAAGAAACAACAAATTTAGTTCGTTACAATATAATCCTCGGCGGTTCCTTACCGTGTGGAATAAATCTTCTACCTTCTCATAGAACACCATTTTCCGATATTATCAAGTCAAGAAATCGCTCTTTTGCCAATTCTTCTTTTTCGTTCTATCTTCTCCGTTATTATTATGGTCTGTGACAGTGTATATTTTACACCTCTTAATATGTGCCCTAAGTATGGTGTTTTTTTTCGTTCGATTATATTCAACAACTCTCTGTCTTTTTTCAATATATTTAATATTTCTTTATTCTTCTTTTTTGCAGTCTACGGTATACGCAGTATACGGCGGTAACACCACATTTTGAAGGCTTCTATAATGACTGTTATTTTAGCATTCAGCGTCCGTGATTCGCAGCTATACAATAACACTGACCATACGCAACATTTTAAAGCTCCGATTCTTAATGCAAGAGATATTTCATGCGGTGGAAGTGTTTTCCTCATTTTCATAAATGCTACTCCGGCCTGCCCTATTCTACATTTAATTTCTTCCTTTAGGTCTTCAGCGTTATTAAAGCCAAGTGTCTAGGTATTTGTATCTGTTTACTACTTCTAATTCGCTATTTCTTAGTATTATCTTCAGTTTACTCTACTGCCCCGATTACTTTAGTTTTCTTAGTATTAATTACAATACCGTATTTATCACAGGTTCTATTTTCAATAATATTTCTAGGTCCTTCGCATTTTCCGCTAATATTACCGGTGCCGTCTGCGTATCTTATATTATTTATGATTTCACCTGCTATTTTGATACCTTCAATTCTATTTGTTGAAGCTTCTCCAAAATACTCGTATAATATCTACATTTATATCAAACAATGCTGGCGACAAAACGCACTCCTCCCTAACACCGCATTCGATTTTGATATTATCTGTCCTTTCTTCATTATTTAGTCGCTGCCGTTTGTTGTAAATATAAATATTTTATTAATCTTTTATCTACAGTATCTAAGCCAATTTCTTGTAACATATTAAATAATTTTCCATACCGCACTTTGTCGAAGGCTTTTTCAAAGTCTATAAAACACACATACGAGTGTGGTTTGAAAAGTTCCGGGCTTCGCCCAGAAACAGAGGGTTAATTCATCGAGCGTGTTGCGCAGTTCGATCCTTCACAGCGTCACTGAACAAGTGTCAGCTTGTTTGAAAACGTATTACCAGTTTTATAGCAGCTTCAAGTAGAAAAGACGTGTGTTACGTAAAAGGAGTCTTCTCCTTCAAAAGGCACCGATAAACGCTGGGTTGCAGAATTTATGATGGGTAGTACGAGCACAAAAGATGAACCACGCAGTGGACGCCCGATAGAAGCATCTACGCCAAAAATCGCCGAAAAAATACACAAAATGGTGCTGGAAGATCGGCGGCGCATCAAATTTAAAGAGTTAGCTGAAGGTGTAGGCATATCGTCTGAATGAGTGTACCATATTTTACACGTAGTTTTGGGCATGAACAAGCTCTGCGCAAGATGGGTGCCGCACTTGCTCATACCTAAACAAAAACAGCGTCGAAAAGACATCTTTGCTCAAAACCTTCAGTACTTGCCGAATTTTTTTCGTTGATTCATTAATGTTGATGAAACTTAGGTTCACCACTATACTACAAAGTCCAAAGAACAGTCTAGGCAATGAATTGAGAAAGGTCAAGCAGCTCCGAAGAAATCAAAGGTGATTTTGTCGTTCAACAAAGTCATGGCGACGGTTTTCTGGGATGCACGCGAAATAATTTTTATCGACTATCTTAAAAAAGGTAAAACAATGAACAGAGCATATTACGCAGCTCTGCTTCAACGGTTAAGCAAAGAAATAAAAAAAAACGTCCACATTTGGCGAAAAAAAATGTTATTTTCCATCAAGACAATGCGCCTGATCACACCTCTGTAGTCGCGATGGCAAAAATCAACGAATTAAGGTTCGAATTACTTCCGCGTTCGCTCTATTCGCAAAATTTGGCACCGTGCGACTATCATCTACTCCCCAATTTGAAGAAATGGCTCGGAGAGAAAAGATTTGCAAATGACAGTGAGGTGATCGTTGATGAATATTTTCGAGACCTTCCTGAAGAAACCTACAAGGTCGGTATTAATAAACTTTCCGAGCGATGGAGCAAATGTGTGAGCCTAAATGGAGACTATGTTGAGAAATAAAGCACTGTTTTCATAAAAATATGTTTTTTTCATTGAGAGGCCCGGAACTTTTCAAACCACCCTCGTATATACATATTGGCCGTTGGAATTCTTTTAATTTTTGAATTAATACGAGTATATTCATGCAGAATAATGCATCCCTAGTTTCCAGCCTACATCGGAAACAAATTGTTCTTTACTTATGTTTTCTTCACATTTTTGCCGTATTCTAGCTTGTATTATTCGCAGTAGTATTTTTAATGTATGACTAATTAAACTTATGAATCTGTAATCGTTTCAAGATGTTGGTCTGCTGGTCTTCTCGGGAGCATAACTAAATTCGACACTAGCCATTCTTTCGGTATTTCTCCTGTCTTACATATTCTATAGAAAACAATTGGGTCAGCGTCTTAATACTTCCGCCATCAAAGAGTTTGATTATCTCTGCTACAACATTATCTGGTCCTGGTGCTTTACGTATTTTAGCGCATTTTGTTGTTTTAACTACTTCATCTTTTAATATACGGAGAACATCCTCATCAGTTCGTTCATTGTATTCCGAATACTTATTAAAGTTTGATATTAGGGACGGAGGGAAAACATCGTAGAAGCTTTGAAAGAGAAAAAAATAGGCGAATGGAGGAGAGAGAGCTGCTAAGAATAGATAAAGAGTTATTGATCTCTTTGTTGGCGGCAGCCAGATCGCTATTGCTGGAGTAGATAAGGATATCACCTGCAAATAAGAGAGAAGAAGAATTCATAAGAAGAGAAGCAATATTAAGAAGATTTATATTGAAACGTGCGGATCTGAAACAAGATCCCTGAGAGAGTCCACGATAGATGCATCTGAAAGTAGCATGGGAAGGGGTAGAGAGGAAGAAGGATCTACTTTGGAATAGGTTTAGAATAAGAGAGATGAAAGCAGATGGATTATTAAGCGTAAGAAGCTTAACGTATAGAGTAGGAAGGGGAACATTATTAAACGCGGAAGAAATATCAACAAACGTAGAAACAGTGAATTTCCTATCTAGGTAAACTTTGTAGACGTCTGATAGGAAAAGACTGATGCAGTCGACCGGACCCAACCCCGGACAAAAACCAAACATATTATAAGGTGTTAGGTTATTGTGTTCTATCCATCAAACGAGTCGATTGGTCGATTGCTCATCACACCTTCGAAGAGTACACAGAAAGCCAAAGAAATAGGACGAAAAGTGGATTAATTGTGTTGAACGATTGTTTACACGGCTCGCATGCAAATGCGGTCGTGTAATTAGATCTAATCGTCGGTGTTCTTTCCCCCATGCGCTTTCTCGATTCGTTATTATTATCGATATTTTTGTAAGTGTTAGTTTTCGGTTGTTCTCGCTCTCGTTTTGATGGTTGTTCTCGCGTTTTGGTTTTCCTTTTGTTCCTTTGATAATTTATCGCGTATTGTTATTTTAGTCGAATTTCTTTCGCTCGTTTCTTTTTCGTATTTATTTGAAATAGCCCTTTTCAGGGCTACGCGCGCATTAAAGTAATAAAATCGGCTTGTTTCAAACCACTTCGTATTCCTTATTCAACTTACGTAAAAGGCAGCAAAACAAATTGTTTTTGAGAATAGGGATATGATAATAAAGTCACTCCAGGATTTATGCATAGATCTGGAGAGCAAGAATGAGTTAAAGATATTCAGAAGAGAGTGCAATAAAAGGGTGAAGAGATTTTTAAGTATAAAGAACGATATACCATCTAATCCTGGTGAAGATTTAATGGATTTATTAAGAATAAATAGTAGCCCAACAAAACAAAAAAGAAAAGATAAAAAGTGCGACTCCGAGTCTGGTGGAAGAACGGGAAGCGAGGTTTCCTCAAGAGAAGAAGCGTTGGCGGGCGCGATTGAATCTAAAAAGGAAAGGAGTTGTGGTACTGGTGGAGAGGAGTGTACAGGACGCTTAGAAAGGAGAAATGTAAACGATGGCTTAAAATTTCGATAGTTTCAAAAACGCAACGGTTAAATAATTTATATTCGTTTTTTTTTATTTTTATTGTTTACGAAATTTATTACGAAAAAATAATAAAAATGATGATTATTACCAATTCGAAATCTTTTCTCCAGCCACAGACCGTTTTCATCGGGTTTTGTCCTACATTTAAAGAAATGTTTATAACTTTTAGTCATACAAAGAACATCAAAGAGAAAACTATTATTTTCATACATATTTATTTTTAAAATTTCATGATAGTTCTTCGCATCGATAATATGATAACCAAGCAATAAACTCGTATAACCGAGAATTTAGGAAACACAAATGAATAATTCAGTAAGAATAAACAAACACCGAAAATCACGAATATAATAAGTTCAAAAAATTTACAATTCACAAACAGCAAAAAAGTGGAAACTGAAATTAGTGATAATATCGTATTTTTTTCGAACCATAATGTTGCGAATTTATTATACTTTTATTTTTTGATATTTATTACTCGTGACCAATGGTACACAGAAAATGGATAACTTTTGATATCAGTGATAATTTAAAAACGTATATTTATAAATCTTTAAATTACCATATCCATATGATTCAGTTCGCGCAAAAAAAACTCATAAATATTAATTTTTGATTTTAAAATTATTAATTTCTCCACATCTCGAGTAAAGAACGAACATTTTAAGTACTCCCTCTCATTTCCTTTTTTTAAAATATGAAAACTGATTTTCATTGGTAAAAATTAGTACTTTCCATTTACTTTTTATTCCGGTTTCATTTTCGAAAACAAAACTTTAGAACATTTTTTTGTTCCCGTCTTCCCTTCCCGTGATCATGAAGCTTTGTCTTCCAAACGCGTCGGGTAAATAAATATTAATTAATTGTTTACAGTAGTGTATTTTTACTTTTACTTATTAAATTAAAACTGTATGTAATATAAACGTAAGTCTCTAGCTCATTGATTTTTTCATCTAATAACGAGAAAATTAGTTGGACAGTTAAGAAAATTACCTTTTACACTCACATATTCGTCTTTCTCTGTTGACTAAAATCCTAAATCTTTGGTAAAACAAATCCGAAATCTCAATAACATGACCATCTCTTATCTAAATAAACGTTTCGCCCTCAGCTTCCTGTCTTTAACGATTCAAAAATGAAAACACAATTCGCAAAAAAGTCAAGATTTACACTCTTCGTTCGGTAGCCCAGGTCCTTTTTTTTCAATCTCTCGCCTACTATCTTTCTGCCCGGCCATCAGAACATTTGAAACCTGACAGAGTTTCCCTCCTTCTAAAACCAAAATTAAAAATTTATGTGTATATTTTTTCAAACACGACAACTAGAGGCCTAAAAAAATAGCAGGAAAGAAGAAGAATGTCAGACAGATTTTCATTTAGCCGAATTGTGACGATTTAAAGAATAACCAGTGATAGATAGAATAATGGACAGAAGGAAGAGAACGACTGGGTGTAACAATATGGAAAAGAACAAAACTGAATACAAAATCTTCAACATAAAAGAGAAGAACATTTAAAGAAAACGTAATCAGCGTTACAGACACAACTGTCTCATTTCTATGAAAAAATCAATATTGCGAACAACTAGAAAACAAAAAGGAAACCAGAGGAGGATAATAGAATTTAGTCAAAATATAGTCGACATCGAAGCAAATAAAACTGGAGGGGAAATACAAAATGATATTAATATTTTAGACAGACAGACAACAAAGGGCGATTATGCGGAAAGGAGAATTGTAAATTTTAATATGTACTGATGTTTTTTATTCATCTCAACATTTAATGTTTTCAACTTTAGTCTTTAGCTGTGATCTGACATAAGTGAAATTTTTCTACATTTTCGACATACTACATTTGTATCAGTTTCTATTCGAATGAAGCACTACTGCCCAACCAACTATAACTGTAGTCTATAAACATGCAACGCATTTAAATACACAACCATGATCATCCTAGAATTATATATTTAACATTTCCATATATGTAATTTTACTTTACATTTCTCAATTGCAATAAGGAACACTCTTTAATTAGTGCCCATCAGATAAAAAATTTATTTTCAAAGTACTATAAAACAAAATTTATGTTTTTACTCTTTTACTTTCATCTTCTTTAATTGATCTGATATTGATATAACTATTTGCTAAACTCGATTATAATCAGTTGGATATTTGCGGTGATGTAAAATTTCTAAAAACCTTAAAAATCCTCTTCAGTCATGAGCTAAGCGGAAAATACAAAGAAAGTGAAATTGCTTTACCTTTTTTGTTCCTGTGATGATTTTCCTGAAATAATAAACGTACGATGAAATACAAATTTGATTTAAGCACTACTATCTATAATAAATTTTTATTTCAAACAAAAAATTCCCTGCCTTACTCATTCCAAACGCTGTCTGTGGTGAATCTGATAGCTAAAAAAAAATTACAATTTGAATAAACACTTATTAAAATAATACATTGCTAATCATGATTGTAACTCGGAAGAATGGCCAAGAGAGTGGTGCAAATCAGTGTACATACCACTATTTAAAAAGGGAAAAAAAAACAAAATGTGAAAACTATAGAACTATCTCACTCTTGTCATATGCGAGTAAGATAATGATCCACATAATTCATAAGCGTTTACCGTATTTTTTATTATAATGAGCTGTGCGGTTAAAGGTAAAGGAAAAACACGATAAAAAAAAACGGATGCGTCCAAAAATATTTTTCCTAAAATTACTAAAATTTAAGAAATACGGTCCGATAAGTAGCCGAAAGAGCTGCTTTTTTTGTTTTGTTTTGTTTTAATAATAATAAGAAGAAGAAGAAGAAATCCCAGATGCACTGTAGCAAAACTTTTTTTTTTTTCTTTTTTTTTTGGGCGCATCAACTATGGACCATTGCCCAGACACAATGGGAAGAAGAAACAACTAACTAGAACCTAATTCGATTGGAGACAGCTGAAATAAAGGAACCAAGGACAAGAACAACAGACTGGGAAGGAAGGGACAAGATGTAAGACGCACAGTAAGGAGTGGGAAGCCCCAGCTTTATAAGGTGAAGATAGAAAAGAGAGCGCTCCGCAGAAAGAGCAGAGCACTCGAAGAAAATGTGATCAGCATTACAGACAACTGCTTCATCTGGATGCAACGGACAATGAGGAGAGGGAAGCAAAGAGAAACGATAGCGTGAAGAGGGCAGCAGTGTGTGATTAAAGCGCAGGCGGACAATAGAGGAAATTATAAATCGTGGAAGAGAGAGAAACTCCGAGAACCATGGATGAGAAGGAAGTGTAGGTTGGATTGAAAGGTAGAAGGAACGATTGTTGGTAAAAGAAGAAGGGTACACATCCGACCAAAATCTGAAGTGAAGCTTCTTAATTAGGGGTAATAGATTAACAGCCGGGATTTTTTTAAAATAGAAGCGAGAACGAACAGCAACCTGAGCCAAAGCATCCGCCATTTCATTACCCTCGATGCCTCTGTGACCAGGAACCCACAGTAAGTCAATGTGTACAGAGTGATGGAAAGAAAGATTATAAATGAGAGATCGTATACGAAGAATGAAGAAGTCAGAAGAGGGAGGAGGAAGCGGTGAACTGATAGCCTGGAGAGCACCCATGGAGTCAGAAATGATTAGATAGTCGGAGGACGAACGTTTGGACGAGGTATGTATGATCGCACGAAGGATAGCCAACAATTCGGCCGTAAAAATAGAACAGAAAGATGGGAGGCGAAAGGATTCGGAGAAGTTGGAGTCGGGAAGAATAAAAGACGATCCGACCCCACCGGGTCCTCTAGAGCCATCAGTAAAAACAAGTGCATGAGAAGGAAAAAGACAACTGACCGTACTGCGAAATTACTGTTTAATGACGGTCTGAGGCATAAACTTAGAAAATTTAGGAAGAAAATGTACTTTGGGAGGGTGTAAGAGGTCGAAATAATTGAGTGAGAAGTACGGAAGATTATTGCTGGATATAATATGGGAGGAAAAATGGCTAAGACGTTGAGAAATAGGGGCTAAGATAGGGATTTTATTAGAAACAAAACGCCAGTTCTTGGCAATGTAAATGTAGGAAGGAATAAGTTGAGACGAAGTGATAGGTAAACGTTTGGAAAGGAATCGATAGCCCAAATAAGACCTTCGAACTGAGAGGGGAGGTATGTTAGATTCCGCGAGCATTGCTGAAATGGGAGAGGATTTGAGAGCACCGAGGCAAAGACGGAGACAGGAGTTTTGTATTATATCTAATTTGGAAAGAAGGGATCTGGAGGCACAACCATAGATAAAAGAGCAGTAATCAAACTTGGAGCGAATAATGGATGTATACAGGGAAATGAGCAGATGAGGATCACCTCCCCATTTGGTTGGAGACAAGGATTTTAGCAAGTTCAGTCTTTTAACGGCAGAACAAGAAAGATGGTCAATATGCTCAGAGAAGGTCAGACGACTATTAAGGTAAATACCGAGATAGCAGAAGCAAATAACACGGGGAAGAGAAACTTGATTCAGGGATAGGTTGACTAATGTGGAATTGTAGGGGCGGAGAGTAAAAACCATAGAAGAGGATTTAGAAGGAGAAACAGAAAGGTGAATAGAAGATAGGGACTGTTCAAGTGCAAACAAAGACGAATTAAGAGATTCGTTGGCGATTACCAAGTCGTAGGAAGAGGAAAAAAGAAGAATATCATCCGCAAAGAATAAAGAGAAGGAGTTTAAAGGAAGAGATGCTACAGCAATGGTATATATATTGAAGAGGGTAGGGCTGAGGGGGGAACCTTGCGGAAGACCGCGGAAAACACTTCTTGTAGCTCGAAGCCACGGAGAGGAAATGTGGATAATGCGATTTATCATAAGATTAATAGTCAGCGAAATGAATTTGACTGGGAGATTAATTGCGGCCATTGCGTCTTTTAGACTAGGTAGATGAACGTTATCAAAGGCTGAGGATAAGTCGATTTAGAGTTATAGGATGAGCAACCCCAAGAGGGGGAGCGAGCGTTCCAGTCGCCACCAATGATAAAGGGATGAGGAAAAGAATTGAAAAACTGAGAGAGGGGAAAGTGACGAAGATCATAATCAGGAGGAACATAGACAGAAATAAAATTTAGGGAGCGGCCAGGGTTAGTAGGAATAGAAATATGTACAATATTTGGCTGATTGTTGTTAGAAGAGAAGTTATAAGGAACATTATGAGAAAGAAAGGGAATATCATTTCTTATGAGGATAGCGGCTCCACCGTAACCATCCTCACGATCATTCCTGACCAGAGTGAAACCTCTAAATCGGAGATTCATTCCAGCACGGAGCAACGTTTCAGAGATAAGAGCGACACTGATTTCATGGAGATCCAACAGACCCTCTAATGAATGTTTATTAGCTCTAAAGCTATGACAGTTCCATTGTAATATATTCAAGGCGGCCACCATGTTTAAACCATGGAAGGGTTGGGACAAAGGAAAGTGGGGACATGGACAGGAGGGAGAAAATGAGAGAGGCCTCGACAGGTGTAGGAGGCCATTACAAGATGCAAGGCCAACAGCGCATAAGTGGACCTTGGAGGTAGAAGAAAAGGGGGAGGTAGGACAACAGAAATAGAACGGAAAAGAGAGCAAAACGGAGCCAGCCAGATAAAACACAAAGTGGAGCAAGGGGAAAGGTAAACTGAGCTAAATTTTAGGAAAGGGAGGCATGCAGAGAGCAAAGTACGAATTGTCCTCCCATTGACACATATGCCGCTGGCATAAAAGTAGGCTTTGGTGCTGAAAACAAAAGGCAACGAAGTAGACAGCCTAATGCCCATTACGAACGCAGAATGTAGATCAAGTCTACAAATTATGAGTTGAATTAGGTGCAAGTCAGCAATCCTAATAAATGTTCCATAAGCACAAGAGACTGTGCAGCAGAGAGTAGTTCCTATGTATCTCAGTCCAAAGATGTTTTGTAGCAACTTGACATGAGTACATAGGGGAGCAAGAGGAGTAAAGTGAAAAAAACCGTGCCCGAAGGTATTTTTGATTACCTCAGCAACGGCATATTCACAAAATGAGGTAAAAACCAACAAGCACATAAAAAGTGCATAATTCATCAGATTCGGGCAGCTGTCTACAATGCCTGGAAATATTTGCGGGAAAAGAAAAAAGGGTGAATACGAAAGAGTATAGAATGAGAAAGTGACGAAAAGGAGCAACATCGAAAATAAGAAGTAATGCTTGGCTCCGAGCTTTTAACTTTTATGCTTCTGTAACTATTGAGAACAAAGATTATTGGAGAGAAACGATGATAATGAGTCAACAAAGGAGGAAGAAGAAACAATGTTGTTGGAGTTAAGAAGCTCCATGATGGCCGCCGAGATAGTTTGAATTACGGGTGGGGAAATCGAGGAAGGAACAGAGATGTTAGTCAAGGAGGTAGGATTGGTTTGAAAAGTAGTTGGGGCATAGGTATCATTTGTAGCCGGGATATTTGAATGAGTAGGTCTCCTAAGAGCCCATCCATTAGAGGGGTGAGGGATAAAGTTAGAAGGAAGCGGAGGAAATTGAGGAGAAGGAACATATGAAGATTTAGGATTACGAGGTTTGTGGAAAGTGGGAGATTTAGGGCTAGGAGAGGAATAGATTCGAGATGGGGAGGAGGTAGGCCCTTTGGAAGGAGCTCTGTGCGACAAAGGGGACACCGCGGCTCGATCCGCGTAAGTGAATGCTTGTGATACAACGCGATTCTTATTTAAAGAGGCAGCCTCTTGAAAAGAAATATTTTCAAAGGCCATTAGCCTCTTAATGTCTTTTTGTCTTCCCCATTCTGGGCAAGAACGATCGTTAGAGCAATGAGGGCCTTTGCAGTTGCGACAAAGTGGCAGTTCTTGCAGATTACTGCAGTCTGTAATAAGGTGTCGAGAGGCACAGTGGGGACAGATAGGGGAGGTGCTACGACAGTGTTTGGCGATGTGTCCAAATAGGAAACACTTCGAACACTGAATAGGTTGACGGATGCTAGGGGAGACAAGAAATCTCAGTTGGAAAATGGAGACGAATTCCGGAAGAACTGTGTTGAGAAACTTCAATTCAACAGACCTTGTCAGAATTTTCTTTCCCTCGGAAGTACGATGAATTCGGCGGATAGAAATGATGGGAATAGAGGACCAAATGCCCTCCAGGATGTCCTTTTCTGTGAACGATGGGTGGATATCTGTGATGACACCCGATCTGTATAGTAGACTGTTGGGAATGTACGCTTTGATATTGTTGGATGAAAGGAAAGTGGAATTATTTAAGAAAGAGTTTGCGTAAGAAGCGGAAGGAAATTGGACCGCAATGCGACCCTTGCCGAGAGAATCAATTCTGCTTAGAGGAGTGGACGCAGCGTGAATAAGCCTTGCAAGGGCTAAAGGGTGGAGATTGCCGATGTTTCTATCCTCAGAGCAACCTTCCACGTAGACCGTGAAAGGACCTGGGTGATTGTCGGCAAATATTGCGATATTCATATTGTTGTTATCATCATTACTATTATCATTACTATTGTTATTGCTACCACCATTACTATCATCATTGTTATTATTATTACTAATATCATTACTATTATCATTACTATTGCTATTATTACCATTGTTGTTATTAATATTATTAATATTATTATTATTATTGCTATTGTTATTACTGTTACTATAATTACCGTTAGTATTATTTTTGTTGTCGGCATCTCTGTTAGTATTATTATTGGTATTATTGATATTACTAGTAAGGTGCGAGTTTTTAATAGAAAAGTTTTTAATAGCATCGGTAGCACTAACGTTAATGTTAGAGTTATTTTTGCTTAAGTGATTAATACTGTTATCGCTACTATTATTATTTTTATTGTTATTACTGTTATTTTTATTATTATTATTTTTACTATTTTTAGTGTTATTTTCACTGGTATCGTTATTATTACTGCTATTGCCGGTGAGGTTAATGAGGTCTGGATTAGAGAGTCGCAGATCCTTACTAGGGACCGATGCGACCGGAGAAAGGGGACCGGATAATTTACGTTTACCGGAAGCGTCAACCTCCATCTGGAGATGCAGATTCGGTTTCGACAACTTACTTTCCTTGGAGGAGGCCGCTGAGCGGCCTCCACTAGACGAGCTCATTGATCAAACACAGAAAATAAGAAATAGAGAAAAGAAGAAGAAGAAAAAAAAAAATCGGGGTAACGGAAGAAAATAAAATAAAATATATAAATAGAAATAAATTAACTAAACAGAATGAACTTAATCTTTTTAAGAAAGACCGCTAAATAACCGAAAGACGAGCGCGTGAAGTTGCATGTTAGGTGCGGAGAAGTCGTCTGTTGCGCGTTATCTCTGTTTTGTTAAAGAAATAATTCGTACGCGATAATTATTTAACGAACAATAGAATACTTTATTATCTCTCGTCCGACCATCGAACTTGTGCAGACCGGTGAGATTATTCCATTATATTCATTTATTATTATTTATTACTACTCTTGTCGTTATCGCTTACGCAGTACACAGATAAAAATTATTTAACATAGTCGTCGGATACGCTGCTTTGTCGTCATGTCGACAACAGCGGCCACGCCGACTAACGCTGCTCAACCAATTTACGTAGACACGCAAATCCACCGTCAATATACATCGACAAATGTATTACAGCCAGCCAAATTTATTCCGTATTCCCTGCCAGGCTCTTCGGGAGTTAATCCAAATCAACAACCCGCACTAATCATTACTCCTGAACAATTGCAGTACGAACAGCCAAATATCTTTTTACATGATGTAACCAATTATGCTCAAGCATTTCCAGCATTACCACAAACTGTAGACGTTGATAACAATCAAGAAATGAACGAAAGTGAATGTGATCACTCAACGAACAGAAGTTATGCCGGTAATAACAACGACTGGCAGACAGTCAAGAAAACGTGTAAAAAGCGTCAGTTATTTACTAATAATAGTAATCATAAGTTGCAAAAATTGACTTACAACCGCTACGAAGCACTTTCGACTGAGGACGACCATGATGAAGTGAGTGAACAGACTACTACTGTCCCTAAACCACCGCCAATATTTATACATGGAGTTGAAAATTTTCAAAAAATGAGAGAAAAAATCGAATTATCAATCGATAAGACTAAATATGTGGCGAAAGCTCTCGCAGACAAAGTCGTTAAAGTCAACGTATACTCGCCAGAAGAATACAGACAATTAACTAAGATGTTCAGAGAGGAGCAGGTAGTATTCCATACCTACCAAATGAAGCAAGACCGAACTTATAAGGTGGTGGTGAGGCATCTTCATCATTCTCTGGAGCCGGAAACAATTGCAGAGGAATTAACATTAAAAGGATTCAAAGTTCGTAATGTACACAATATTAAACAACGTCATACAAAATTGCCACTTCCTTTGTTCTTTGTAGATTTAGAGCAGACAGAAAATTGCAAAGATATATTTAACTTAAAGGTTTTATGCAATACTGTTATCAAAGTTGAACCACCTAACAAAAAGTTATCAATTCCCCAGTGTCAGAACTGTCAAATGTGGGGGCACACTAAAGCTTACTGCACTCGGCCACCAGTGTATGTAAAATGTGGAGCAGGGCACAAAACAGTTGATTGTAAAAAAGACCCGAAACTGCCAGCTAAATGTGGTCTATGTAATGGATCGCATCCGGCAAATTATAAAGGCTGCGACGTTTACCAGAAGTTAGCGCAAGGTAGACAAGGAATCGTGAGAAAAGGTAAAGACTTTTTACAATCCAGCTCGAGGCAGCCAGGAATTAGCTATTCACACATTACTACGAAAAATATCAATTCCAACTTAAATGTAAATTCAAATATTCCAAACAGTCTAGTATCTTCGGGAGATCAGTTAAATAAACCAAAAAATTTATCATTTTCAAAGTCAGTCCATTCGGAAGAGTCCGAACAAATCAATTATAACGGGATGGGGCAAATGCCAACAATCACTGAACAGTTAACAGGTTTTTTAGCTGACTTCAAAATCATGTTTCAACAGCTAATACAGCAAAATAGCACAATTCTTACCATGTTAACTTCTGTCATTAATAAACTGATTAAATAATGGTTAAGTATTTAACGATAGCGACATGGAATGCAAATGGTTTAAAAAACCATAAAGCCGAAATCGAAGTATTTTTGAATAACAATTCTATAGATATATGTTTAATATCAGAGTCACATTTAACCGTATTAGATTACTTTAAAATAAATAATTATACAACATATCATTGTACTCATCCGTCTGGGAAAGCGCGGGGGGGTTCCGCTATTTTAATAAAATCAAACATAAGACATCATGAACTGGATCACTTCAGGGAGGAGTATCTTCAAGGAACCAATATTAAAGTATGTACAGTAAATGGACAGATAGTGATATCAGCAGTTTATTGTCC
This sequence comes from Icerya purchasi, assembly GCA_039619475.1. Lineage (NCBI taxonomy): Eukaryota > Metazoa > Arthropoda > Insecta > Hemiptera > Monophlebidae > Icerya > Icerya purchasi. The sequence continues at coordinate 17,364,967 of CM077116.1, read as the reverse complement.
TCCACGTCACAAGCTAACTATTCCGAAGCTTTCAAATTACTTTGATTCTCTGGGTAGCAGGTATATAGCGGCTGGAGACTGGAATTCCAAACATACAGCTTGGGGATCTAGACTTACAACTCCCAGAGGTAGGATTCTCAAAAATACTATGGATAATAAGAATATATCTTACATCTCATCAGGGCAACCTACATATTGGCCAGCCGATCCGAACAAATTGCCTGATCTTCTGGATTTTTATATTACAAAAGATGTAGCATATCAGTATACAGATATCAATTCTTCCTTTGATCTTTCTTCTGATCATTCGCCCGTTGTATTAACACTAAGCGACACTGTTATATATAAAGAAGCTCAATTATTTCTACATAATTACAAAACTGATTGGGAAGCCTATAGAGAACATTTGCAGCTAAATTTAAATTTGAAAATTCCACTTAAGAGCAAAGAAAACATCGAGAACGCAGTGCAGTACCTTACTTGTGAAATACAGACAGCAGCTACTTTAAACACACCCTATAGTGAACAGAAAAAAGTAAATAACAGATATCCAAAAATAGTTAGGGATCTTGTATTGGAGAAAAGGCGACTACGAAAAAAGTGGTTTCTAACCAGATATCCGAACGACAAAACCTTATTTAATAAAAGAGCTAAGCAATTAAAGAAATTACTAACAGATATAAAGAATCAGTCATTTAAAGATTATTTATTAAAACTGTCGCCGCTGCCTGAAGATGATTACTCGCTGTGGAAGTGTTGCAAAAATATTAAAAAACCGGTTAAGAGCATACCGCCGATAAGAGATAATAATAGTGGATGCTGGGCTAGGAATGAAAAAGGAAAAGCGAACTTATTTGCTGCTTACTTGGCGAATATATTTAAGTCTGACGTAATGTCAGATCTAACAAATTCCACATCGGATACTAGCTCAACATATTCAGCGACACAATTGCGGTCATCGTCGCTAATAAATCTTCCGACAGCGTTTACTTCGCCGCTAGAGGTGAAAAGCGTAATAAAGTCGTTGAAGAACAAAAAATGTCCAGGCTATGACCTGATTACAGCGAAGTTACTCAAAGAGCTGCCACATAAAGCTCTTATGTTGATTACATTTATTTGTAACGCTATTTTTCGCCTACGGTATTTTCCGAAGCAGTGGAAGTTTGCGCAAATTATTATGATTCCTAAGCCCGGAAAAGATCCACATAATGTATCTTCTTATCGGCCTATATCGCTACTACCAATGTTGTCTAAAGTAATGGAGAAATTAATATTAAATCGGTTACGGCCATATTTGCAACAAAATAATATAATTCCAAATCATCAATTTGGTTTTGTTAAACAACACTCCACAGTGGATCAGTTACATAGGGTAGTAAATATAATTGAAAATAGTCTAGAAACAAAGCAGGTATGTACGGCTGCGTTTATTGATGTTGCTCAGGCCTTTGACAAGGTGTGTCACGGAAGTTTACAGTACAAATTAAAAATACTTCTTCCGGAAAATTTATCACAATTGATGAATTCTTACATCAATGACCGATATTTTCAGGTACGCTTTGAACATGAACTTTCTGAGATTCATCCTGTGTTAGCCGGGGTGCCCCAGGGTTCAGTGTTGGGACCCACGCTGTATTTACTATACACTGCCGACTTTCCGGTAATGGACAGTGTGCATGTAGCTACATTCGCTGATGACACAGCCTTGCTTTCATGTAGCACGGATCCTGTCACTGCCAGTGGTAATCTACAGAATGCATTATACAAAGCGGAAGATTGGTTCAGAAAATGGAAAATAAAGATAAATGAAGAAAAATCGGTTAATGTCCACTTTACCAATAGAAAAGTTACGATTCCATCTGTTAAAATCTGTAATACAACTATACCAATCCAAGCCAGTGTGACATATTTGGGTATGCATTTGGACAGGCGACTAACCTGGAGGCAACATATTGATAAGAAGAAAAAGGAAATTAACATTCGAGTTAGGACAATGAATTGGCTTATAGGTAGAAATAGCGTGTTGTCAATGGAAAATAAGCGCTTGCTGTACACCACTGTCATCAGACCAATATGGACGTACGGGCTGCAGCTTTGGGGCTGTGCTAAGCCAACAAATATAAAAATAATTCAAACAGTCCAGAATAAACTCTTAAGGACCCTAACAAATGCACCATGGTATGTAACCAATGATGCTCTGCACAAAGACTTGTGCATTCCGTACGTAAATTACATTATTAAACATTGTGCTCAGAGTCACGCATCCAGACTGGAAGGTCACCCAAATAACCTGGCTGTACAATTGCTGAATACCACCGGTAATATACGTAGATTAAGGCGTCATAAACCCCTAGACCTTTTGTAGGATTACAGATTGTGGGTGAGTGCCGGTGGGTGCTTTTCCCTTCACGTCAGTTCAGGGTCAAAAAATTCGCTAAATGGCCACTTTGGCCAGATCGTGATGGAAAAAAAAAAAAAAAAAAAACGATCTCACCAATCTTATCAGCTATACAAACGATGTCTTTGAAAGTGAAGATGCCGTTATCGCCGAACAATCGTTAATTGATAAGCACGCGAGCGAACAACCGATAGTAACAATTAACAAAAGACTTAGAAGGCGCAGTTTTGATAAATTATTAAAAATGCTCCAGCAAATGATAATTAAGTGGTCATGGCTGAAAGGCAATAAGTACTGCTGTAAATAAAATAAAATAAAATAAAAACATATATGATATGTTCATAATGCAAAAGAAGAATTACTTTTACAAGATTTGCTAAAACAGAAATTCCATTTAAAAGAAAACGTATCCTTGTGCGTACCTGAAAAATACGAATTAGTGATTAAAAACAGAACAATTTGCACGTTTTACATGTTTCTACACGTTAGCAAAAATGATAAGGTAATACACAGTGGCGTGGTGTATTGCTACTGTGTAACTGTAAGGCTATCAAGTTCAACTGGCATGTTAGTATGTATTAAGGTATTTCAGTTATCCAAAATGTTTTATTACACGGCATTTAAAATAGCGCTATTCACTTTTCTTTTTTACGTGTCTATTAACACGTATTTGTTAAAAAAACTTTAGTCATATTAATCTTCTTTCGCGCATACATAAAAATCTTTAGAGTACTTCGAAGAATTGTAACATCGTGTTTTAAACTTTCCTTGGAATTTTGCGAACATGAAAAAGACAAAAACCGGTCCAATACATTCGCGAACAGCGTTGTAACGCTATTTTTCTATTGTAGGTAGCGTTTAAATCACCATCAATTTCAAGATTCATGTAATATGTGGTCTAAAGACTCTATGGCAAGGGAAATGGCAGCAAACATCACAAACGAATAAGCTTCGATCGATCAAGTTTTCAGTATCACCATGGAATATATCACTTTCAAATCAAAACGATAATGTAGTCATCACCAGACTTCAATTGGGTCACATACGGCTAGATATTTACTAAAATGTGCCGTGTACAGTGTAATCATCACCATTCACCATGTCCTCACCGAATGCCCTTCATACCCCTTGGAAAAGAAATCTTTCAACCTGCTTTTTCTCTTCCCCTCATCGTTAAAGATAACTCTTCTTCACTGTAAAATTTAATTCTATTCCTTCATAAGTCCGGCCTTCACTCGTTAATCTAAACCTCCTTCTCCTCCCGTGCCTTTAGCCGTAGTTGCTGTACGTTACGCGTAAATTAAATTTAATAATAATAATAATAATAAATCGCCATCATCCTTTCTCAGTTGCATAAAATTCGGTATCCAGTTATACGTCACATAAATAGAAAATTTAAAATTTTTAAGGACAAGGATGTTTAGTTTTATTATCCGTGCCTACTATAAATTCATAAATACAACGGCTTAACCAACGGGATCTAAATTTTTAAAACAATTACATATGTTGTAACCCGAATTAATAGAAGATTACCTTTTGTAATTTAATAAGACTACGAACAGACCAATACTGCAAACGTTTAAAAAAAAATTTTAAACGGCGTATTTAGATTTTTTCAGATAAAAACAAGTTCAGTCAAACATGAGGTTTCATGCGCTGAGGATTCCGTTTGTTAAGTTAAAGATAACCATAATTTTCATTTACATAATACTAAATTCAAAACAACAATAATTCCAAAACAGATATTTTTAGTCCAGTTCTTTTTCACACATCACGCAGTGTCATCATATTGTACTGAAAAAAAAAATAAATTCTAATAAATAAACGCTATTCAGTCCTAGATTTTTGGAAGGATTAATTATCAATAAATATTTAAAAATTTGTAATTGTACTTGTTTGTTTTCCGAACTTCTATATAGTTATATTTGAATACTATTACTTAAACCACCTTCCTTGTTTGTCACTATTTATTAGATTATGATTTTTAAATAAAATTTATTTAGATATATACACAAAATTTGAAATAAACTACGCAAACATGTCAGAATGAGTATATTTTCAACCCCATTCGAAATTTATAGCTATAATATTCGCGATGCAAACAGGGGGCTACATATTAGTTCTTGCGCTTTTTGAACTTTTCGGCAAATTTGAAAGTTCGGTTAAGAAAACGAAATACGGTTCCATTCCCGAAAAATAGCAATCTTTCAAACGATATATCACATGCCCGGGAAAAAAAATATTTTTTTCAAAATTTCGAGCTTTCGGTGCCCCGAAGGTCCAGTTTTAAAGTTGAAAATCCGGATGATCCAAACTAGAGAAGTATACGGGGATGCGCATTTTTTTAACCGCGTTTAAAATTTTCAGCTTTAATATTCACATCGCTAAGCGGGGGGAAACGTCATTTTTTGCACTTTTTTGAACATTACGGTAACTTTGAAAGTTTCGTTAAGGAAATGAAATACTGTTTCGTTCCGGACAAATAGCGGTCTTTGCAACAATATATCACATGCTCGGGAAAAAAAATATTTTTTTCCAAAATTTTGAGCTTTCGGCGCCCCGAAGGTCCAGTTTTAAAGTTAGAAGGCTGGATGTTCCAAAATAGAGAAATATACCGGAATGCGCGTATTTTAAACCGCGTTTAAGATTTTAAGCTGTAATACTCGCGGCGCTGGGGGGGACACGTCATTTTTTGCACTTTTTTGAACTTTTCGGCAACTTTACATAAATTTTGTAGCATAATTTTTTGATTTTATGAAAGGACTGCTGCATTTTAGTTTACATTTTGAATTTCAGCTTTATAGGTTTATCGGGTGATGAGTTATGATTTTTTAAGTGATTTTTGAGGTCGTTTTATGTACCATATTATATATTCTTGACGGTTTTTTGGGTTTTTTGCCGCCCAGAGTAATCGGTAATCTTTAAGTTATAGATCGTTTTATGGAGAATTTTAATTGGGATTTATGTTCCAAATTTGAAGTTTATAAGTCAAGCTGTTCGTGAGTTATTGATTTTTATTTGATATTTTTGTCATTTGTGTACCATCTTACTAGGATTCCGTAAGTTATTACAGAATGCTAAAAATAAATGTTTACGATACGTTTGTTTATTTTAAGGGCGTAAATGTAGTTAGCTAATTTTTCCACTACTTATTTCAGCTCTTTTTCTTTTTTGAAGTGAAAACTTCTTTAGGCACGTTTAGTGATTTTTGGTAGGGAAAAAACTTATGGGTTCGCGTCACGTGCGTCACGGATATGCTAATGTTAATAGTATCGACCAGTATCAGAAATAAAAACGCTAACGCCTTTCCTCTACCACTCGCTACTCTCACGACCGTGTAATCAGTAATAAACTACAAAAAAGGACATAAAAATTTAATTAATTATATTAGGACTGATAGGGAACAATAAAAATTTATGATGCCAGAAAATTATCGTGAACATTATTTAATAATGAAGTATATTGTAAAAATTTTATAACTACTATATTACGAATTCCATAAAATAAATACTGTTGATATTGTCGTCTCTGTTTTTATCGATATTGTCAGATAAACATCAAAAAAGATCACAACAAATCAACGAGCGAATCTAATGTTAGAATTAAAAAAGTTACAAAACAATACACTGCACAAATGGTCACCAAAACTTTTCTCGAATTCGTCGCTAATAGGAATGGATTATCTCTATATTTTCATTCAATTGACGAAGTATTTCCATAGCCCGCACTGCAGCACAAGGTCTCAGCGTACTTCTGCTTCCAACATCAACTCCGTCGACCTACAAGAAATCGGAAGATGATGAACCAGAGCATCGCCTATCTCCTAGCGCAGCAGCAACGAAAACTGCGCACGCTCCCGCAAATATTTCTATGGACCGTGGTACTGATGAATCCAAGTTAAATAGAGATGACGCAGTTTAGTCTATGGATTTCAATAATGTTAATAAAGCCGCCCAAAAGCAGCTAACTAGTATTATCCGAACAGCACTCCTTTCACTCAAGGCGAACGTGCCTCTCCGCATTTCTTACCGACCCATGAGCAGTTCATATTCTTCATAGAATCGGCAGTAAATTCTAAGGATTCGCTACCCACTTTCAACAAATCTGCCACAAATCCTAACCATCTGATTGCCATTATCAACTCCTGCAAACCACACATCAATGATCCCCAACTAAAAATGAAGCTCATAAAACTCATCAATAAGCTTTAAACCATCAATTGAAGTCGTAACCCACGCGTCAGCATTAAGCATGCCAAACGTCGAACTTATTGTGTATATCGTTCGTTTATGTTTAAGCACTCTTATTCTAATCTCGGTTACAAGATCCTGTTTTTTGGGGGGTTTTTTTTATGCATAACCGACTAGCATACGCCGAATGAATAGTTGTGCCCCTTCATTAAATATCGTTAAGCTTTAGCACTGCATTAATAACAGCAGACTATCAGCAACTCGCACGAGACATATGTGCCCCAGTCGGATTGGTAAATACCAATCTAGAGCGAATAGGCGAGTATCCGGCGCCTGGAAACCGAGTCCTTTCGGCTAGGGGAGTAAACCCCGACAGAAAATCCGGCGGAAGGCAACGAGAAACCACCGCTGTACAATTCCCTAGTAAACCATATATAATCAACAGAATGGAATAAGCAGTAACGAAGCCGTCCAATTTAACGGAGTCGGACAAGATAAGAGGGGACATCATAGCGGGGCCCCTCAGATATTCAGCGAGCGAAATCCCCGCATCGGGCCAAAATTCAAATAAAGGAACAATGATAAGAATAGGTAAATTAGAAAATATAAAACAAGAAATGTCCAATAACAAAATAGACTTTTAGGGCTATCAGAAACGAGATGGTCCATAGAAGGGGAATTTAGAAGCGGCAATACCCACATAATGCACTATGGTAGTAAAAACGGACAAAGAGATGTGGCAATTTTATGCCAAAAGCATATCGCCGATGCTCTAATTAGTGTAAATGTAGTAGAAAACAGACTGATCAAAATAGAAATAGCAGCGAAACCAGTTAATATATTAATATGCCAACCACTACAGCAGATGACGAAGCGGTAGACGCTATATACGAACAGATAGAAAACTTACTAAGAGGAACCGCAGCAGATAACAATACAATAATTATGGGCGATTGGAACGCAGTGGTTGGCGAAGGAGAGGATAAGCCGGTAATAGGTAGTTTTGGATTAAGCAAAAGAAACGACCGTGGACAACGTCTGATGGATTTCTGCAAACAGGAAAGGATGGTAATAATGAACACTTGGTTTAGGGTGTCATACAGAAGACGTTATACTTAGAAGGCACCGAACAAATGGAACCTGACAAAAATAAAAGACGATATGGTTAAAAGTAAGTTTGCAGAAATGACCGATAAACTTATGGAAATGGAAGAGCAAACAACAGATACAGAACAAAATTGGTCAGTGGTAAAGAACTTAATAACCCGTGCGGCAGAAAAATTAGTTGGGAAGAAACAAAATAAACAATGTAAACCATGGATAACGAACAAAATCCTAAAGATGATAGAGGACAGAAGAAAGCTGAAACCTACAATGAATACATCGAGCGAAACCAAAAGAAATATAACGCATTGAAAAATAGCATAATTCGGGAATGCAGGAAAACTAAAGAAAAATGGCGGGAGTCACAGTGTGCTGAAATTGAAGATGACTTAAAGAATTGCCGTATGGATATTGCGTATAGGAAAATAAAGCAGTTCTCTGAACGAGATACTGGGGTGTAAAAACGCACACTATACAAAACCAACGGGAAACCATGTTAAAGTTCTGTAGAAATAGCGCTGACATGAAAAAGATATATGGAGGATCTGTACGAACAAACAACAAAATGGACCATGGACAAAATGCATAGACAAGAAGAGGAAAGCGATACTCTACTTCGAGAAGAGTTTGAAAGGGCCTTGCATCAACTACCAAATAACAAAGCTACAGGAATAGATAACATACCAGCGGAACTGTGGAAAGCTAGCGGCCAAAAAGTAAAGAACATGTTATTTAATATGATACAGAATATAATGACGAAGAAAATATGGCCGGAAGAACACTGCCAATCAGTTATAGTTCCTATACCCAAAACAAGAGAGGCAAAAGAACTGCAAAGACTACAGGACCATTGTTCTAATACCACACGCGTCTAAGATACTACTTAGGATAATCAAAAAGCATTTGCAGCTACAAATAGATCAGTACCTAGACGAGACGCAATATGGTTTCAGGAAAGGTCATTCAACGCGAAACGCAATTGCTCTGCTACGGATAGCAGGAGAACGCATGATAAACTGTGGCAGAAGTCTATATGTAGCCTTCATAGACTACGAGAAGACTTTCGACAGAGTGCCTTGGAGTGACCTTTTTCCGTTGTTAAGCTGAATAGGATGTTCAAAATCATTAATTACAACAATTTATAATTTATATAGCAGACAAAAAGTTGTTAAAACCAATGACATCGAGTCAGAAAAAACAGAGATAAGTAAAGGAGTGAGGCAGGGAGTCTGCTGTCACCTGACCTATTTAACGTATTTGCGGAAATGATTATAAATGAAACGTTCAGCGGATTTAAATAAGGGATTAAAATTGGAGGCAAAAGATTGCATGTAATTAAATTCGCCGATGATCAAGTATTACTTGCAGGCAGTTCCAAAACACTTGCAGAAATGATTCGTAAATTAGCTGTAGTAATGGAAAAGTACGGTATGAAAATTAACACTAGGAAAACAAAAGTGATGGTAATTGGCAAGGTCTGCCCTCAAATAAAGATAAAACTGAGAAACGACATAAAAGAACAGATAAAATCATTCAGATATTTAAGACAGTAGATAACACATAACATGGATTGTTCGCAGGAGATTAACAATCGCATAGCAATGGGGAAAAAAACTTTAAACGACAACTATACACATTTATTACATAGAAAATAATGTCCGTCAGCATACGCAAAAACATGGTTAAAACTTTGGTATGTTCAGTGGCGCTTTAAGGTGCGGAATCATGGGTAATGAAAAAAAGAGATCGCGATAAATTAGAAGCATTTGAAATGTGGTGTTGGCGGCGCGTACAGAAAATTAGTTGGGTCGAGAAAATAAATAACAAACTAGTACTAGAAAGATTAAAGGAAAAAAGAAGTATACTACAAAATATCCGCAAGAGGCGACTTAAGTGGTTAGGCCATGCATTCCGTCAGAACCAAAATATCCCTAAGGATGTTATCGAAGGTAAGATAATGGGGAAAAATCCACGCGGAAGACCACGAATAACACTCATTGACACAGTGCTAAAAGAAAGTGGAATAACGACTTATCCGAAATTAAAGAAGAAAACCGGTGACAGGCTTGGATGGAAGCAGTTGATACATGGGGCGAATCTTGCTTTTATTTCCTCTTCATTCTATCCTAAAGTTGAATCCACTGTACTACAAGACACCTTCTCTAGCGATCATTTTCCCATCCTCATATCTCCAGCCAACACCAATGCAATTTATCATTCGCCGTCTCCAAAATTTAATTATTAAAAAGCAAACTGGAGTACTATCACTTCTCTTCTCGGAACCATGTCTCTTCCTCCCCTTTAGTGCAAGAAAATATTACAACTTTCTCAGATAAACTAACTGCTGCTGCCAATATATCTATTCCCAAATCTTGACCCATCCCAATCCCACGGTTCGTCCTTTGGTGGTGTAGCGAAGTTCATATAGCGATTCCTTCAAGGAAAAAAGCCCTCTGAAGATATAAATTTACACACCTAGCCTCTGATCTCATTGCTTTTAGGAAACCCCATGCTGCCGCACGTGATGTAATCCGCCGGAAGAAACAGGAGGCATGGACAGCCTTTGTTTCTACTAGAACTCAAAGCACATGCAACCGAACAATTTGATGTAAAATTAAATTAATAAGCGGCATTTCTACCTTTCCACCAATTTCCTGTCAAAATAAACAACTGCCCATTAGCTGAACCCTCTGGGGTGGCAAATGTGTTTTCCACACACTTCAGTCATGAATCGTCGTCATTGGTTTACTCTCAAAATTTCGTATTGCATAAAACTAAAAAAGAGAAATTCCCGATAACTTTTAATAATAATAACGCCGATGAATATAATAGCCCTATTACTTTAAGCGAGCTCAATTACGTTTTTATAATATTTAATACAATTATTGTAAATTGTTCTGTAAACAATGCTATTTACAGGGGACACGTTCTCGTAATTCGAAAATGAACTATGTGGGGGGGGGGAGTTCCTGAAAAATATATATAACGTATAATTTTATACCTGCGATTACTATTTCAATTGTCCTCGTAGCAAATAATTTAACAAAAGTATCATATTTTCCAAACCGACTAAAATTTTTACAAATATTTATAGCACTACCAACAGATCAAACGCTAAATAATAAAATACACGTTTAAAAAATTGGATATTTACGTTTTTTTCGATATATCATAATTATAATCACAGTGTATAAATTTTTTCAAACACAACACTAAACTCTTCTAATTATTCTACATGTGATTACTGCCAGTTTTAATCGAGAAACGAGTAGTGATTGTAGACTACATGTTTGAAACAATTCATACCGATGTTTACATGAGCAAAAAACCTACTGGTAGTACTATTTCAGAATGTGCTTCAATTGTTTCCGCTATGCTAAGAACTACTTGTCTCAAAATTAATTCCGCGATGAAATGTGTACAATTAATATACCTCTATCATCTAGTAAATTAAGGAAATATATTTTATTCACTTTATCGAAAGAAGAAAATAAAAAGTATATCGTAAATTACGAAATAAATAAATATCACACCACAGGTTACTTACTCAAATGGAATATTAATAATAAAAATAACGCCGCTTTACATAAATCCATAGCTGATGTTTAGAAAGAAGAAAAAAAATAAAATGAAAGTAAATTAGTGAACGAATTTTATAAGATCGAAAACGCAATAAAACCCGCATATTTTGATGAATATCTTGCAACAGAAAATCGTATAGTACACATTATATTACATAAAAACCAATAAATTTCTCCTGAAAATACGATTATTTCCGTCAATATCTAATATATAATAACTTGAAGACCTATCACGGAAAATGTGTACTTTCAAGAAGACAAATGGGTAAATCACATATTTAACTAATAAAACTACGGAACGAAAAAGTAAAACCAAAATTGCCATTAACGTATCGGAAAGAGCAAAAAAAAGCAGATAATGCATTCAATTAACGAACCAAAAAATACAGATGTTTAATAAAAATGCTTCCCACGCCGTAATTCTTTTTATTTCTGACGTTAGCAGTTTACATTATAATAAGCTGACTACTAGTCGCTATGGAACGTCTGCTGTATGTATTACGTGTACTGTATGAACACACCTTTTTATTTGTTCACAAAGATAATATTTTTAATTTATTTAACGCGGATTCTTCGTCTTTTGGTTTTTTGTTCCTCCGCATATTTATCGTAATGGTAACATTGTAGTTTAGCATGTTTTTTTTTTCTATAAAATAAATGAAATTTTATTTCCAAAACGGGATGCTTGATATAATAATTGATCGCTCTGTTTCTTACGAATTACTTGTAACGTAACCGTTTTTTACCTTTTTTTTTTAACTCTACATTATTCGTATTATAAAACTGACAAAATGGCACAAAATTCCCCTTTTATTTTAATATTTAAGCTCTTAAATTTTAAAATTTTGAAGGATTCATGTTGCTATATTCTGATGTTAAAAGCGTGTTGATTAAAAAAAAAAACTCTAAATGCCAAAAGGTGAGCTATTGACTTTTATCTGATTTTTGGTATATGTATGATTTAGCTATTTCGTAGTTTTAAAATTATAAATACGTAGCTATTAAAATTATTTTCAATTTGATCGGTAGTTTATAAGAGAACTGAGTTGCACGTTTATCTACAAATTTAAAAAATTTATAATATCAAGAATTGTGTTGACAAGTGTTAAACTTTCGTAAATTTTTTAAAATTGAATGGATAAAATCAGGGCCGTGCCCAGAAGAAGGGGGGATTTTTTTTGCATATTTATTTAATAAATAACAATACATTTTTCGGTAAGCGTCTAGATAGTCGGCATCAGTTCATTTTCCGTCTTTACAGATCATTTAGTTCATCTCTTGAGGTTTATTTTTGTTTGGTGGCTTGTTTATTTATTTTTATTTTTATTTATTTTTATTTACTTTTATTTACTGGCTGTCACTTTCTACTACTCTTGTCTGACCGTTGGTTTGGTGGCTTGTTTGTTTTCTTTTTAATTATATTTCTATTTACTAGCTGCTACTTTCTACTGCTCTCGTCTGACTGTTTTTATATTCTTTCATTTCACTTTCATTTCAATTTGGATTTACTCATTTATATATTCGGATTCGAGGTATGTAAATTTCTTATATTAATATTTAATGTAATTGTTTTTATTAAAATAATTCCCGTACGTTCTGGCTTGTTCCCCTTTATTTTCGCAATGGAGATTGATTTATGTGACGACGTTTGTAATAGACCGTTTTGATTTGATGGCATTTGCCGAAGAAGATGCCATCAAATTTTACATAAAACATCGGGTTCTTCCTTTTTTCAGGTTTTTACACTTTTTTCTTTTTTTTTCCTTTTCAAAGTATCATTTTTCTTGTCTATTTTTGCGGTATTTTTTAAATTTATTTAAAAAGTATCATTTCCTGTGTAGAGTTTGTTCGTCATGTGATCGTACGTGTTCCTTATTTTCAAAATATTCCCTTTCCGATATTTCACTGGTAAACTGTTATATTCAGGGCACCAATTCATGTTCGTTTTGCGCTGTTGTAGTTCATATACGTCGTCACTACCTTTTAGTTCATTTCAACTTATTAATTTATTTCAAAATAATTTAAATTAATTGTTTTTTATTTACTTTTATTTACTGGCTGCTACGTCTGACTGTTGGTTTGGTTTGGTGGCTTGTTTATTTCCTTTTTAAATATATTTTTATTTACTGGCTGCCACTTTCTACTGTTCTCGTCTGACTGCTTTTATATTCTCTGATTTGCATTTTCAATAGCCGTAAGTATGCCCGCTGAAATTGTATTCTGCGACGCTTCGTGTGAACCCATGTTTTACCAGTTAATGCGGTATACGGAAGAAGAAATAGTCCAATATTACATCAAACATCGGGTTCTTCCGTATTTCAGGTTAATTTTTTCACTTTTTTTTTTATACTTCATTTTTTTCTACTTCATTTATTTCTACCTACTTCTGCGCAAATTTTTTTTTTACAAAGTTTTCGTTTCTTATATACTTTAGGGTATGCTCGCGTGTCAGAATTTGTTAACTCTTAACACCAGCACATTACAATTTCGGTGTGGCCGGCAGGTCGGCGGTGTTAAATGTAATTTCAAAAGTTCGGCAAAAAATGGGACGTGGCTTTTAAGTATGTTCGTTACTTTTAAAATATTCCCTTTAAAGTATTTAATTTTTTCGGTACCATTTTAAATGTTACTAACATATTATTTTGTAAATAACAATGAAAATGAACGAACTGAAATTGACCAAAAATGAACTAAATGAACGAACTAAAATTATGACCAAAAATGAACTGGTGCCGTCTATATAGGCGCTTACCATAAAAATTAAGTATGTTATTGATTACACTCGTAATAAAAAAATTTTGCATAAAATATTAATAAAATACCTAAAAATATGGAGCATATTTTTCTTTTCTTTTTTTTAATGTAAGAACACTAAAAAATCATCAATATTTATTTTTAATTTTTTTCAGATTTTTGTGTATTTATAATAGTTATTTCAGTTCTAATGGAGGGGTTTTACTCTCCACCCCACCCACCCATCGTTGACACGGCCTTGGATAAAATATTGTAATTTAAAACCGTTTTACAAATGATACTGATTTTACTGATATTTTGAGACGAACATTTTGTGCATCATTTTAAAAAGAAAAAAATACTATAATGTATAATGCATTGGTTTTGTTGTTTTGATGTAAGTACAAATGTTTACAGTATGATCGTTGAGAGTGGTTCTAACGATTTTGACGAAATTCACGAATTGTAGCTTTTTAAGGTCTGTGAATCAATTGGTCGAGGTCTTATTGCTGGGAAAATTCTAGTGTTCGTTTTGGTGATAAGAAAAAATTTCAAATTCATAAACCAGAATATTATATTTCTGAGGTAATTACTTTTTTCAAATTTTTGGGAAAAAAATAAAATTTAATAAGAAAACACAGGTCATGCAGATTGGTCATAATATCTCTGGCTTAAGAATTTTGAATTCTTTTATTTCGGATTTAATAGTGAATAAACAATAATTCGCCTATTTACCATCTTAAATAGGAAAATTATGTTCCGCAATGAATTAAATTTACTTACGATATTTACTTGGTGATTTTAAGTATTTCATAAACTAAAATGCACATTCAAAATTGAAAAATAGAGATATGCCATTGTGTGTAATTGCTTTATTTTTAAATATTTGTGAAACTCATAGATATACTTTGATTTATCTGTAAATTCGACATAAATCTGAACAAGGCTCGATTACCTTATATAAATATATATATATATATGTGTGTATTGTCGTTTTGATTGGAGAAAATCTATTCAAAAACAAAATTTTGCAACTTTTTTATTGTTAAACGATGTAAACTTTTACCAAATGATTTTAAAAAATCAGTGGTTGTTGTGGATGACAACCAATGAGCATTTTGGGGGAAAAGGTTGTACATTGCTAAATAATTGATTAGATTCATCTACCTGTTCTGCTGTTAACACTAAATCTGACCAATTCCTTGTTGTATGTGGAACTTCTGATTTGAAAAGATAATATGCTAGTTTCATAGGTTCACAATTAAATTTAAATCTTTTTCATTACAACGATTTTTATGTGCTACAACCTGTGATAATACCGTATCATTTGAATTATTTTATTGCATTGCAGTGCGGATAATAGGTGGTAAGCAACATATATATAGTTAGTAATTATAATTGTAAATAATTTTATCAGTAAACAGGTATATTTATAATCCTAAAATAGCATGTACAAATCGAACTCATACTTTTCTAATTTAATGCAATATTAGCACAAATTTTTCAGTCGTCCAACCTTCCCGAAATCCTGTCTGATCGTCACGACAAAATTGAACGGAGACGTTTCCTCAAGATCACTAACCTATTCCACTCCGTTTAACTCTTACTTTATCCGTGCCTCTGGCTTAGGCGGCAGTACACAGCACGTCAATCAAAGAAGAAGAAGAAGAAGAAGAAGAAGTTATTTTCTCCGAACGAGAAAGCGAACTGATTTTCACATTTATACTACTTCGCCCGTGATTTCTGAATTTATACAATCTTTATAGCTTGTAATTCGAGTCGTATTTTCCACAAATCTTTGTTGCTCAGCAATTTTACATTGTTGTCAGATATCATTGCCAGAACTCTTGAACACATTTTATTCGGTTTTCACACTACCAGTGTCTCCCGTCTTGAGATATGAAAACTGACTGAAAAATTTGACCGCAACAGAAAAATAAGAAAAAAAGAAACAGCCCAAAGATAATAGCGAAGATTAAACTATAAATGTAATCAATGAGCGGGGACATTTGTTTTTGTTGCTTTTTTCTTTCTTTTTGTTCTTTTTTTTAAAATTTTAATTGAGTTATAAAAAGATGCGCGAGTGAAAAGGTAAAAAAGACTTTTTCTCTATTTATCCGTAGCTGTTAGAATTACGTCAACTGTTAAAAAGTATTTTATACGATTAAAAATGAATAAATGAATAAGTAAATAAGCGATAAAAACTCAGTGCCAACCGAAGAAAAGGTACGATCTAGTTCATCGATCTATGTACGAAAATCGATTACATTATAGTCGATTTTACATTAGATACACCGTCTCAGACAGTTCGGTTACGATCGATTAAAAAAACATCGATACCGGGAAAAAGAAAACGATGTCTAACTAAAAAAATCTTCGTACACAATGAGAATTCACGCTTCGTCATCAGCCGATATTGACTGCACTATTTTCCAGGTATATTGACCCTAATAACTTCCTACACTCGTCAGTTTCTTCTTTAAATTGTAAATGTGCATTTTACACGGTCGAGGGAAAAAGAGAAAAATACGTTGGGACATGATGTAAGTCAGAAAAAGAAAACGAATTTAAAAAAAAGTAAATAAATTCTTTTGATCACAACACCGACGTAACATAAATAAAGACCATATTAGCTGTAATGGAAAAAAAAACAGTTAAATAAATGGCAAAAAATATTATTTTTTTAATGCTCTGTACCCTTTAATAGAGTTCAGGCAACCGGATTTTCAACTTATATAATACCTTTCGTTACAACACGTAATAGCTTTTTTTGTCATATTTATCATTTTAATAAAAACATTCGAAACAGTATGTTGTTCCCCTTTTTTTGTTTCTTTATTTACTTTTTTCCTAGTTTTTGAACTCGTATCAATTATGGACATTAAATTAGTGCAAATGGCGATAATTTTCCATATTTTTAGTTTGTAACAATTAGATTCAAAGCAAATTCTACTTTAACGAAACACCTCCGCCTAACCAACTAGTAGAGGCTGCAACAAAGCACAAAGTTTATCTTTTTGCTCGGCAGAAACAAGTAAAGATCAGATTTTTTTTTTTTTTGTGGGAGAGGGATGTGCTAAGAGCAACAACCCAATCAATCTAGTTTACATATAGATTAGACCAAAATTAACATAGCAAATTAAAATTTGGGTTACTGTAAGATAGAACGAATAAAAGAGGAAAAAAAGACAGATAAGGAAAAATATGAAAATAGGAAGCATCATATCGTTGAATCGAAAAGAACAATGCAGAGATGATATAAGACAATAAAGGAGATAAAATAACGAAAGGAGAAAACTATAATAATTTGGCAACGGCAAAGAGGAAAAAAGTGTAAGACTATAAAATTGAAGACTGAATAGAAAGATAAAAGAAATTAGAAATGGAAAAGAAGGAAGAATAATATATAATTCCGTAGTGTTTGAAGCGAAAATATTTCGATAGATAATACATATTGCGAGCGAGAAAGTTCCCTCCATTGAGAGCACCTTCAAGCAAACCAAAGAATCGAGACATTTACATTTAATTTCCGCCAATTCCGGCGTGAATATCAAAGTAGATCTCTCTGTTTGAATTGAATCGGAGAGCAAGGGAAAAAATGATGAATTAGATTGCAAATAAGAAGAATAAAAGGATGGTAAAAAAAGTAGTGATAAAGAGAAGAAAATGCTTTTAAGGCGCTTGTCAAAATCAGATATGAAAAAAAATTTATCGCAAAGGATGGAAAAGGAAAAAATGAAAAGAATTGCACGAAGGACAGTTGTAGATACAACAGTGAAGATAGAGCAGAAGGAAGAAAGTTTAAAAGATTCAGAATAATCGTAGGAAGGAAAAGCAAGGAAAGCACTAAGTTCATTAGTCACAACCATCCGTAAAAACAATGGCATGATTAGAATTTAGGAAATTTAAAACCGAAGAAAATTCAGATTTAATTATAGGATGGGGAAGAAACTTGTGTTTAACATTAAAAATACGGGTGGAAGGAACAAGTATGGAAATTTATCATAGCGTGTAAGGAAAAACAAATGCGTAAGACTAACGGAAGTGAACGCTAAAACTGGAATTTTATTAGCAGCGAAGGGCCACTTGTGAAAGATTGAGCAATAAGTAACCATAATTTTAGAAGAAAAAAAGAAGAAGTCGTGTAATTAAAGAGCCTAGATATGGATGTACTAAAGAAAGATTTTCGGATTCAAATAATATGGATGTACGAATGAATATGATTTCGGAATTCAAATAATATGGCAGAAACTGAAGCAGGTTTAAGAGCAGCGGAACAAAGAGAAAAATAAGAATTTTATATGTGATCAAATTTTAAAAGGAGAGGTTTAGATAAAGAAGCAATAGAAAATTCAACCTAGGTGGAATAAGTGACTTACATAGCAAAGTAAAAATGTGCATGTACGATGAGAATGATCGTACGAGTAATAAAACGTTTATTCATTCAGGATAAATGATTAATGTGTTCATAAAAAGACAGACGGTCGTTCAGAAATGCGCCTAAATAACAACAGCAATGACTAACAGGAGGGACAGAATAATTGCTTAAGATCAAATTAACTACCGAAGGAACAACTATATTAATTTTTGATTTCCATTTTTTTCCTTTTTCTCCTCTTTTTTACTTGGCCTTATTTGATTATTCTCTTCTTCAAAGTTTAGAAAAGTAAAAAAATAAATAAAATAATAAAGAGCCCCGAAATAAAATTCCGTTCCGAGTGAACATCGATTTTGTCGTCCCCCCTTTAGCAATTGACTAAGGCGAAATACGGGCAGTTTGTCATGTAAACTTGACCTAATTATTTTGAAGAAGACAAAATTAATCATTGGCGCGTTTCTCTCGTAAAACTTTAGTGTTCTATTACACATTTCTATCCAATGCATAAAGTGTGACACTTAGAGAGCCATCATCTTGCACACCCTCTTGAAACTCCTTATCAGCTCATGAAATATCACATAGCTCAAACTGTGGTTCTTCCTCTAAGTCTGATCTTTCTTTTTTATTCTAAAAATACAAAAGCTAATGAAAATAACTGCATAAAATTAAAAGTACAATTAATTTTCTACTCTCAACTGGTCCCAACCATTCTTCTTAATCAAAAAGAAAGCAAAACATTATACGTTATTTTATATCGGATTTTTTATAAATAATTTTTCTGATTCAAATCGCTATTAATTAATCGAGAAAATAGTATCTGTTTTACATTCTCTAAATCCCGTTGTATGCCGAAGTTATCTACAAAACAAGCGATACCGAAAATAAAATTAAAGATAAAAATGCTGTACGTCAGGAAGATTTTTCTCTATATAATTAACGTTTTTAAGCAAATTAGTCCAACAACACAGTGATGTTCATACTTCTCTGTTCAGTACTGCCGTTGCCTCTCAATAAACGTAATCAAGAGTAATATGAAATAAATTAATTGTGATACACTTGCAGCGCGCTTCTTCTTCAGCTAGTCTAGGTGGGATTTTTCGTCACTTTTTTCCATTTCCTTTTACGTTCAGCCATTCTTACATTTAATTCGTTTCTTGCATATCGACGTTTATTCCGTTTTCCTTTATCCCTATTACCCTACACTTGAATATTTCCAATTTTTTTTCCGACGTCCTCGTACCCTAAACGTTGAAATTTTTTCTCTTAAATTTTATTATTTCTGTTACTTTTATCAATAAATTCATTTTTTATTCCCTTTCTTACTGTAATAACAACATCCGCCTCAGTTTTCTCATTCTCTCTTCGACTGTTGTTCTTGTTTTCGTTTTGGTGGACCGTATATCTCTGCGCCTTATGTCACTGCGAGTCGTATGTCTTGCAGAACTTCGTTTTTTAACGCTCCTGACATCCTTCACCAGTTCATTCATCAACCTTTTCTTCTGTGTTTAAAGGTGCGATCGCTGCTTCCACCTGGTGTTTCGTTATTTCTTTATTTCCATCACACTCTCATCAGAGACTAACTGGCCACCTCGTCCTCCCGTCGTCCTGAGATTCAGATACATCGTTTTATTTATATTGATTTGGGAACCCTGCAGTCAAAATTTCAGCATAAAAATCACTAAGAAGCGGAAATTCCATCGATTTAGAAACGAGGTTGACTGGTTGGTTGTACACTTATATCAGCTCGAATTCTCTTTAACAACCTAAACGCCTCCCTAATAAATATCTGTAATTACGTCTAGTGCCGAACATTTTTACAAAAGCCTTTATATTACGTAAGAACCTACTCCCCCGGCACGTCATTAATGTTAATTATTTCGCTAACCTTTCAGTTTCGATCACATCCGTCAAATTCAATTCAAACCTTTGTTGATGTCACCGTCTAACTGATCCTACGTCTCAACTATCGCTCTCTTCGTTTCCGTATGTTTTGATGAGTTGTCTAAACTTTAACGCAGTACGTGCAAAATGTCACGTAAGAGTCACTACACGGCGCCCATATAGGCCGATTAGACTTAAGTCGCTGATATAGGTGATTCGGAATTAAACAATATTAAAAGTGATCATAGGTGGATGGCCAGATACAGCGTATTTTGCATATTATTCGTGTTATTGGCTGTTTATTAACATCTGGACTGAACAATAAATAAATTGCCATCTTTCAGTTTCCCAGAATTAAGCGGATCGTTATTTATGTCCATTAAATACCCGAACATTCCTTTATTATATTTTGTTTTTACATTAACAATTCGTATTTGTTTCAGTGTCGAATGTAAGCTGGTCTACAATGGCTTACTAGACAGAAAAATTTTAACGCGCCTTTTTTGAAAGGCACTTGGGGCTACCAAATCGGAGATCACAAGTTCGACACTTGTCTCGTTCTGGATCGAAGTCGTTCCCGGCTTTACCCAGCCTGAAATTAAATTCGGTACCAGAGAAATTTGGGAAATTAAAGCTGGCCGTGAGAACGGAACTGGTGTATTCTCATTAGATCCCCATTAGACTTAGTACTTTGCGAACCTTAGCTTCACAGTCCATGATAATTTATCAAGGGTATAGAACTTACTTTACTTTTTTTTTTTTTTATTCAAAAAGGAATTGTGTTAATTTTTAGAGCTGACTGTTGAATAATTTTATTATTTGTTTTTTCGCAAATTTTATATAACGTCCGTGAAGCATTCTACATTTTTATTGCCCTGAGAGGCACTAGAGTCACCTTCTCCAGCAAGTGCCTGTTACCGTCGAATAGTACTAGTCTCACCGATGGAGAAACGAAACAACAACCACGGGTAATTTTCTATTTCGGCCGGTTTAGCGCTGAATTGGAAAACTAAAGTAGAAGTCAGAACACATCGATGATAGGAAAAGGGAGAAATTTTAACAAGATGTGCCTACAAATAAATATCATTAAGCTTCTTTTTACTGCACTACAGCGGCAGGCCATCAGCAACTTGCTCATGACAATTTGCCCGAGACGGATATTAAATGTCAGTCTCGAGCGCCCTATAATCTCAGTTGTCCTTTCGGCTAACGGAGTAAACCCTAATAGGAAATGCAGTAGAAGATAACGGGAAACCACCACGGTACGCACTTCCCACGAAAAAAATTGCAAAATTATCGTTAGATTAAATGTTAATCATAATATCCGTATCTAGGGTGATTACTGGCGACGATGATTTATTTTAACTTAAATGTGAATATTTATTTCACCCCTTAACTTAAGGTATACTTGGCAAAGAACTATCCTAGTACCTTGCCCCTTTATACACATTATAATATAAAATATACTTACCCCATCCACTTGTTGAAATTGGGGAGCATTAACGCTTCTTACACAAGGTCCGAGTAAAAATGACCCGATCAATCTTCGCGTTCTTATTACGCGGCATTGAGCTGAAATTTGGCCTCGGCCATTTAGGATTCTTTCGTGACATTCTCTTTACGTTGATATTAATCACCTCACATCCAGCAAAAATCGCTTTGTTTACAAAAAAATCATATTTATTTGTAGTAGTGTCTAGCAGTCGAGTAAAAAATACCCACGTTGTGTAAAATTATGTAATATTTTTCAACGTTCAGTTTTCTTCATAGAGATTTCAGCTGTTTCTTCTGTTCGTAAAATCCTATGCGAGTCGGTTTCGTTATGAATTTAAATGACCTACGTACATCGGAAAATGTTCTGAAGGAATTAGAACGACTGCATACTGAATTCGATTTAGAAGAATCATACTCTGAAAAAGATGCGTCTTCAATTATCGATATAACGATATTGTTGATGACGAAATTACACTGCTAGTACTAATATAACGATCATTTAGATGAACTGCTACAAGAATCTGATATCAAGGAATTCGTTATTGGAAAAAATGAAGAAACCATTTGGCCAAACACAACCTTGTATAGAGATACCGAGAAGACACCGAATAAAAATATTACGAAAAAGCATTTTCCAGGTTCTAAAGGTCGAGTAATTGGTTTAGTGGATCTAGCTGAAATTCATGCTTTATTTATTACCGATGAAGTGATCGATATTTTATACCTAGTGCAATTCACAAATCATAAAATACAGACTTCAAAAACGTCAGCTGAATCGAAGCAGTGGTACACACTGGGGGGAGAAAAGTGTTACAGAAATCAAAATGTTTTTTTTTTGGTGAGGGGGGTGGTCACACAATGCGAGCAAGTTTGATATTTTGATGGTACCCAATATGTATATTACTAAAATTTTCATTAAAAATAAATACTTGCGGCTATAAACAAATATATTTGTGAACCGGGTAAAAAATACCCGCCTTGTGCGATATGCTACTAGAACACACCTTGTGTAAGAAGGGTTAAAAAAAAAAACATGCGTCCATAAGTAAGTAAATTAAGTCGCATACCCTTGACAGGACGTGGGGGATTGTGAAGTTACGGTTCACAATGTACACAGCCCAACGACATAGGGGGGCCAGTTCCTTTCTCTCGGTCGCCTTTACTTTCCCAGATTTCTCTGGTACCCCCAATTCAATTTCAGGCTGGACAATGCCCGAGGATGACTTAAATCCGAAACCGGACAAGTCTCGAACTCGTGACCTCTGATTTGGTAGCTGAGCATCTTAACCTAAAGGCTACCTCCATACTGCGCAGAATTAAAATAACCGTCAGTACAGCATATTCTAATTGAATGCCGTGGTAGTTTTAATGCAGTCCGACCAAGCTCTTTCATATCGTTATCAAAAATATTAGACAACAAATCGTATAACACTTTGAAGAAATACATTCAGGATGGCAGACTGTTAGGCGGCCTTTAGAGTAGCCTAGGCAGATTTCACTGTGATAACCCTGCTAGTTAAAAACAGTAATTCAATGTAGAGAAAAAAGAAAACTGTTTCAGAAGAGAAATTTTTTTTTCAGCGCTGAAGTTACATTTCCAACAACAGGCACGGAAATAATATTAAATGGTCGGTGTGCATTGGAGCCGGACGCGTGCACATTTATTCATCGTCTCAATACGGAGGACTCTGTTGTAATTTTAATTTTTAATCTAAATTTTTAATCTAAATTTAAATGTAATTCTTACACTAACAGACCAGTTTCCGTTTAGAGTTTTTTCACTGTTCGCCACTGTTCCAGAAAGCAGATCCTTTCAAACAGTCCGTTCGCTGTTTTAGATTCATTTCTTCTTACTACAATACTGCCTATCGTTTGATCGTTAAATTATTCACCGCGCTCTATACGCTTGCACGGCAGAAATTACGGTTTTTTTCTCTTCCTGTTCGAGTAAAAACTATAAACAATCCACGCGACCTCGGCATCGCATTAATAAACAAAAAAACTTATTCTTCCAAGGAAAGCTGGACCAATGATGAGTACGGTTATGAGAAATCCCGTCAGTATAATATTAGATAAATTAAGATTCCGTAATAAACCAACGAAAATTAGTAATACCGAGACTTGGATGATTACCTAACGTACGTAAAGCAGCAAAAAACATACATTCAAATATGGCGTTCATAGATGATAGCTGAGATAATGTAGAAACCAGTAGTACGGTTAAGTGTAGATTAAGGTTTTCGTTTAGTTTCATTGTCGGAAGACGCAATTTTGATTTAATCTCTCCTGAGCAGCACTTTAAGAAGGGGGTTAAAAGAAAAAAAGAAACATTTAAAAATGAAGCTACATAGTGTGTTAAACCTACCTACCCTTTAGTTTAATGTTACTAAAACGAAACAAAACATAAAAAAGGTATACGTTTAATGCAGAGTGTCTTTTTTTACCTTTTTTTGTTTTTTTAATCGAACATCTTTTAGAAAACAGCGAGTATAAAGATTGGCTCTAGTATTTCTACAACTTTTTTTCTAAAGGTATCTGTGTCACCATTAGGGCCACTGCAGAAAATTTCAAATTGTGCATTACTGATTAGTGATAATATAAATTAATGATAATATAAATTGGTGATGACGAGAAATAACTAACTGTCAAACTAGTGTGTTTTAAAACGTTTTTAACCGCTATCACGTATAATACCGAATTTTAGGAAAGGCTTTTTCATTTTTTCGATTTAGGCTAAACGAATAGAGTTCGAGAGGTACTCGACAATGAGCTTACAAGAGAAAATTCCGTTACATTTGTCCGCATTTTGTCGATAATTTGCTCCGACTTAAAGATATTCGATTATAGCTATCCGAAAATTTTGAAAACTTCACAAAAATGGTTGAATAAAAAAAGAAAAAATTTATAATTTAAGTTTATTACAATTATCAAATATACATAAGCAATACACACAGATACTTAATTAAAATTAAAAATTACACAAACATATACATATATACACACATATTATGCAACGAAACGTAACGCATAATACGGAAAATATTGTAAAAGGAATTAATCATTTATGTTAAAATTTAATTAACAATTTCTTTTTCGTAATTTTTTTTTTTTTTTTTTTTTTCGTAACGTACGGATTATTTTGTTTTGAATTTATTTCAGTGGCGTACTGCGCTGCTCTATTAAACAGCTTAATTACGCGATTTTATGGCTTCTTAACCGTGACCGTGTTGAAATGGAACAGAGATTCAACCGTTGAATTCACTTGTTTATTTTCCGGATTCGGATTAGTATGCTATTGGGGAAAAAAATGCATATATATAAATATATATATATATTAATGATACGAAATAAAAAACTTATTATTTTAGGAAATGCCGTGTTATATGAAGAGCAACGTATATTTAAATATCGCACAAAAAACAAAACAACGCGTTAAAAAATATCATTACAAGTTTTCGATAAAATAACCGGTCAATGGAGCTTTCATTTTAGCGATATCTGTTTGTTGACTAAACTTACTCGGTACGGTAAAATAGGAGAATTACCACCACTACTATTATATTTAAATGTAGGTGAATACATCCTGTTTGTTAAAACTGTATAATAAAACAAACTTTAATAACAAACAATATAGATCAATAAATTAGATAAATACCTATTTAGAAACGTTTTCGGGCATAACCCATCATCAGCTAAAACTAACTTAAAGGAAACTTAAAACATACTGAAGTGAATATAGGGAATACATGTGTATATATAGTAGATGTAAAGAGGAATAAACATAGCAGGTATAAAAATCAATAGGTTGAAAATGCTAATAATTAATATAAAATATAAAATAAAACAAGAAGATAAAAAGTTAAATTTTTATATTAAACAGTGGATTATTATTATTATTAGGTGTTTGGTCATTTAAAATATTATTTTTATATTTATTTATATAATAATTTTCTGCAATGTTCATATTATTACGTTTTTGTGATAAGTGGCCAGGATGGTTACAGTATTTTCTATTGAATTAGGTTTATGTTTATTTTTAATTAAATGTTCTGCATAGGTTGATTTTTCTATTTCATTATTATTAAATGCTTTTATATGTTCTTTATATCTGCAATTAATAATGAAATAGAAAAATCAACTTATGCAGAACATTTAATTAAAAATAAACATAAACCTAATTCAATAGAAAATACTGTAACCATCCTGGCCACTTATCACAAAAACGTAATAATATGAACATTGCAGAAAATTATTATATAAATAAATATAAAAATAATATTTTAAATGACCAAACACCTAATAATAATAATAATCCACTGTTTAATATAAAAATTTAACTTTTTATCTTCTTGTTTTATTTTATATTTTATATTAATTATTAGCATTTTCAACCTATTGATTTTTATACCTGCTATGTTTATTCCTCTTTACATCTACTATATATACACATGTATTCCCTATATTCACTTCAGTATGTTTTAAGTTTCCTTTAAGTTAGTTTTAGCTGATGATGGGTTATGCCCGAAAACGTTTCTAAATAGGTATTTATCTAATTTATTGATCTATATTGTTTGTTATTAAAGTTTGTTTTATTATATTATATTTAATCCTACTGGTGGACGACG
Organism: Icerya purchasi; assembly: GCA_039619475.1. Lineage (NCBI taxonomy): Eukaryota > Metazoa > Arthropoda > Insecta > Hemiptera > Monophlebidae > Icerya > Icerya purchasi. The sequence continues at coordinate 17,338,583 of CM077116.1, read as the reverse complement.
CGAATGTTGATGTTGCTACACCATGAGAAATAGTTATCCACTAATACTTGACTGTGTTTCTTTATGTGTATATTTTTGCGCGCTCGTTAGCCAGGGGTAATGCTCTCCCTAATCTTCCTTCGTTTCTTGATCTCTTTTATTTACACACCCTGTACAATCTATGCCGGCTTACATTTCCTTCTTTCCAGCTCTCGTTACCATACCCTCTCTAACTTCTCCACTTCATCTAGCTTAACACACGTGCATGTGTACCTTACACACTGAATAGAATGTATTCTAATCTTCTTAAAATTAATTTATTCTTTTTTTTTTTTTTTGGACTTTGCCGACTAAGAACAGCTACTCAGGATAATTGAACTAGATTAGAGATTAAACTTTTTAATCCGGTCGGAAATCGATGACAGAAAAGAGACAAAAATAGGAACCACATTGGATGACGGCAAAGCTAAGATATAGGAAGCACTATATGGAGTAGGAAAATTCAGCTTTAATAATTACATGTACAAGATATTACGTTCAGAGGGAAGACTGGAACATTCAAACAGCACGTGGTCAGGATCACAAACGAAGGAACAGTCGCCAGAGTGCAAAGGACAATAAGGGGATGGAAAAAGAGCAAAACGATGCCATGAGCATGGGAGTAAAGTATGATTGAACCGCAGACGGCAGATAGCAATGATGAAAAAACGTTTAAGAGTAGGAAAATGACAGAACCAAGAGCAAGAAAGAGGTCTGGGCTGAACAGAAAGGTAAAATGAGTTAGGATTGGAAAAGGAGCGAGGATACACATCCGAACAAAGTGTGACATGCATTCTTTTGGAGAGGGGAAGTATGTTGTGACCAGGAATCTTTTTAAATTTATTCTTTATTACACTTTCCATATCCTTTCCTAGTACCCCGAGATTATTCCTGTTCTCGCTTCCTTTACATCATTCGTAGGCGTACGTATCGAATGGTAATTATTTTTAAGCTAAATCTACTAAAAAAATAATTTTTTGAGTCGATGGATCAGTGGCCTTTCCCGGCGCCCCTCTGCCCTATACAAATACTTCTAATAATAATAAGAAAAAAAAAAGAAAAAAAAGAGTCAATTCAATTTCTTTTCTTCTTAGCGCTCTTGCACCGGTGCCGTTGAACTGATGAAGAACGTTTTTTCATCATTTACTGCTCGAATTTCCTTATATTTCTTACTCCACCATAACCTGTTTTCCTTCCTATGACATATTCTACACGTATTAATTCGCCCTCAATCGATTCATTGGAGAAGCGTTTGAAAGGCAGAAAATACAGAAAAACAGCCGATAAGCTGATATGGTACTTTCACAATAGCCTGATCGCTTTCACTTACCGAAATCTTTCGTACACTTAATAAAATATCTCTACAGATGCCTAAATATTTTCAAACGCCAAACTACACAACGAAAATCACCTGTACCGTACTTCGCGGTTAACCGTCGTGTTCGAATTTCACTATATTTTTTGAAGTTCTATTAAGGTTTGGGGTGGTTAAAGTGCGATTAAAAAACGAAACCAAAGTATTCATGGAATTTCGAGCCCATCGCACTTTATATCTAATCTACTGTTATTAGCCGTTTCAATACCATCTTATAATAGTCTGTCATCTTTCCAGCATCCCCCGTACTTGTCCAATTTCATCGTACATGATATGCGACCGAGAACTGCAGTCAAACGAAAGCCGAATAATCGATTATTTTCGTTAAATTTATTTTTATTACATTGTTCACTATGCGAGACTTACTTTAACAGTTGTGACCTCTCAACTTCTCATACGCTGATTACTGATCTGCAGTTTTAGTCTTTACTTATCTGAAATGTTACTTGCAAGCTTTACATTGATTAAACTCAACCTAAGCAACTGTAAATATTACCGCGTATATATGTTAGCAATTGTTCAAAAAATCACATTTCCTTGCTGGTATAGAATTTGAATTTCCTATATCGACTGTTTCTCGGTCAACTTTTAAGCAGAACTACTGTGAAGTACTGAAATTAAAATTAAATTTTTTTCACTATTACGTTTTTCGCTACACACACAGTACAACAACACAAGCCTAAATAGATAACTCGCTAGATGAGCTAGTTGCATTAGAAGAAGATTTTTCTTCGCCGCACTGCGTGTGTATTCTACACTGCTGTTAAAACGACAGAGTTAAACAAATGCGTTAATGATAATGATATATAAAATTTAAAATAGAAATCAGCTAGTACCGGAATAACTACTTTGAACTTTAAAGTCGCCGCCGTCGGGGAAAGAGAAATCATTTTCCGCACTAGTTGCGCTAACCGGTGACGGAGCGTATCCTGATTTTAGAGCTCTACCACTGAAAGGACTGTTTTCTAGGCTGGTTTCAGCGGAAGAATAAGTTGAACCGACGGGACCGCTACTGCTGCCAAACCTAGCATAACCCTTGCCACTGGTCGGGGGGCTGCTTCGATAACGTTGAGGTGTGTATTCATGGCCAATTCTGCCACTGTACTGAGCTTGCCCGATGAAATTTGTAGTACTGTAAGCTCCACTGCCTCGTGATCCGGTAGGACTACTGTAACCGGAAGTGATTGCATTACTGTAACTAGCTTGCGGTTGTGCAATGGCGCTCTTTGTATACGGTGAACTTGCCGACACGTACGTCGGACCTCCGCTACTGTAACTACCGACGTCGTCGCTTCCGAAATCTGAACCTGCTGAACTGTACTGCGATCCGATTTCGGCGCTGCTCGCGTAGGACGGCACGGATCCGTATCCGCCGCTGCCTTTACCAAATGCACCGTCCGTAATCGTTGGCGAACTATATCCGTGACCATTTTGCCCGCTGGAATAGCCGGAGGCAACAGAACTTATATAGTTATTGGCTCCACTTTTGGTGCCGTCGTTGAAGGAGGAAGGAGAATATCCGGCCAAAGAGGCAAAGTTCGAAGAACCGCTATACGCAGACTTTTGCGGCCCGCCAATTCCCGAATAAGCGGAATAGGCTGGTCTGGTTTTTCCGAAGGACGAAGATCCGCCTGAGGGCGGCCCATGTACGATGTTAATGTAACTAGTGCTGGAGCCGCTACCTTTACTTCCTAGACTGCCAAAGCTACCGCCGCCACCTCTGTAATTGGGCACTCCGCCACTTCCGAAGGACTGATGTCCAGTCGGGCCGCCACTGCTCTTATACGTGGACGCTACATTACTGTAGCTCGGTGCACCGGCGCTGTACGAGCCGTGGCTGCCGAAATCTGACGGACTGCTGCTATATTGTTCATATTCTGCAGACGCTTCGTGACTACCGCCGAATTCTACCGGAGATGCCGGACCGTATCCTAAAATAGTTCAAACACTTTTATTTCAAGAAATTTCTAAACTTTGTATGTGCAAGCTAAAACTTTAAATACACATATCTTTATACACATGTATGTGAACGAATAATACTAAAATATCAATTAAATAATATAAGATAATATATTGGAATGATATTAGCGCAATTTTCGCTATATGTATATACTTAGCGTGGATGTATTCGTAACGATTGGTAAATTATCTTTTTAAACGAAGGCTTTCGAATATATAATAAATCTAGTTCGGGAAATCGAAATAAAATAAAATTTTATGCATTCATAGTTGACCTCAAAATCGAAAATACGGAAACCTCTGGTACACATGATTTTCTAATTGCTAGGTTTAAAGAGAGACTTATTTAGATATATATATATATTCGTGTTAGCTTACGGCTTGGCAGTTTATTTTAAAATGTCTCTGAAAAGAACGTCGTTTATGATGTTAAGTCCTTTCGAGTATCTCACTAAGTATTTCTTACCGCGAAAATACAATTTCTTTTTTTGTGAACGATCTATTAGACGAGGTTATGTCTCACCTCAAAAGTAGCCCAGCGAATAGCTTTCTAAAACAGTGATTATATAAATTATTTGAAAAAGACAATACTTCGAAACGGATAAACGTTTAAATTTTATGTTACGAGGAAGTTACAGGACCAAACAAAAAGCCTCGGAATTCCGAATGATTCAAAAGTAGAATGCTAAATTGAAAATAATACGTCACGTACAATCGGAAGAATGATTACAAAAATTAAATTAAATAACCGCTAATAGTCAGGTGAAAGGCACAGTGGCACTGCACCACGTATGCTATACCATATGCGCGCTGATTAGTATAGACAGACACACTTGGGGCGGCTGCATTAGTATATCGAAAAATGAACAACATTTATAATATCAGTATGAAGTGAAGTCTTGCGTGTACACTTGCGTAGCATAATTGCCGTGAACACTAATAACGGCCGTACAGCTAGAATATGCAAGTAGGTAGACAACGCCGCTCGGTATCGAGCAGTACGACACTCACCTATAAACCATAGTTACGTTTCTAGATTTTAAACCTTTATTCTTAGTTGTAATTTTCAGATTTCAGCGTTTATTATTAATGCTTAGTTTTGTTTATCATTTAAACATAACATTTCAATGTTTTTCGGAAAAGCACGCTAATCTTATTTATATAACATACACACACTTAGCCGATAAGGAATTAATTGACAAAAGATAGTTTTTCCTTTTTTCAATTCTTCTTCGTTCTACCGTGATTGCTGTATGAATTTTCATTATTTTTTTTTTATTTTATTTTACCGGCACTTCTGCACAGGACATTCACCCAACGCAAAATGAATTTTCATGGAACACCCGGCCATACGCGAAATTATTATTCTTTTTACGCTAATTAACGTCACTGAATTTTTATCAGATCACCCTAATGCTGCGAAAAAATCTTCTACACGATTTTTAGATAGTGCACCAATAAAAAAATCATTAAAAAAAGCACTTTTTTCAAGACTTCTTATTTAAAACCTCGATTTACTATCCAAATTATTTTCCGGAAAAAAAAAAAAGAAGAAAAAAGAGGAAAAAAAGAAAATCAGACTTTTTCGTACAAGTTTAGAAAAAAATAGAGAGCATGAATGAAATGTTATTATCTTGTTTGTATGAAATAAGTTCAGGCGCTCGACTATCATGGCTTAGCTGTCTTTTCTCATTTTTTATAGTTTTTGCTCTTTCTGTTTTCTGCGCTATCCATTGGTCTAGGGCGAACTTTTTTCAAATACCCACCCGAAGACATATCTATGTGAAAACTACAAAAACAACAAAATGTTTCATAAAACAGTTGTCTCTACGTTTGAAGAGTTTAAATATACCTAGACATTTATAAGCTGATGGTATCATCGGTGTTCCGCCAGGCCGATCTCTAATTGTAATAGTATAATTCCATTCTTGATCCGTTTAGAGTCAATCGAATAAAAGGAAAGCTTTCGATTGGTCTATTTTACCAAATAAATAAAATAGATTAATATGTTTTTTATAATTCGCAGTTTATCGCGTTGTCACTGCTACTTCTATTCTGTATCTTAGTACTACATTGTAATGTGAACCTGTAAACTTTTCGTTGATTGTGATTTTCATTATTTAAATTGAAATTGTTTATTTGTTGCAGAATACTTTTTCTACGTCGGATGTTTAAACAAATTTAGCCATTTTTTTTTTTTAAACTAGTCAATGCCTGCGGCTTCGCTCACACATTAATACTTTTTTTTTTTTAATACTTAATTATACCTTTAATTTTTTTATCTTTATTATATATTTTTTTTATTATTAGTTTTTGCGTTCGTCAACTAACGCAGCGCCAGAAGTATTTTTCTACATTTTCAATGTATAGCAGCGTCATTCGAACCGAGTTCTACCTGAACAAAAAATATTATTACCTAAACGTTGCGGTAGCTAGTAGCTAGCTTTCTCTTTATTTATATAATGAACTTTATATTTCTATTAAAGTTTTATTTCTTCTATTCAGTTTTCTTTCCTTTTGGGCATATTAGTAATGTGGATAATTAAAGTAACTCAAAACCCGGTCAAGGATAATAAACCGCAACAGTGGTAACAATTTAAAATTCGAACGTAAATAATAATATTTCCAGCAGAGACTGTTCTGCTGTAAAATTCTTTAATAATTCCTCTGCATATTTCTGAAATATCCTATTGAAGCGAACTTTTTTTTTTTTTGCGCAATAATACACAGCGCAGTTACTAAATTTCGTACCGGACTGTTTGAAAAAGGTTAATATAATGCATTATTTATAACGTATAACCTTTTTTACCGAATCATAATTAATTCAGTACTACGCCTATGTTATGAAGTTGTTTCCGGCAGACCATAACTTTGTACTCCTTTGCCTGAAGAGTCAGTGGAATTTCATTTACGGACGTCCAATATTCTTACTACAATCATTTGTTTTTATTCTTTTTTTAATCATTTCATTCGTTTGTTTTAAAAACTGCCATCTACTTAGTCACCTCTGTTTTCTTGGCCTTTCAATGTAAATATTTATATTCCTTTTTTATTTCTTTTGATTACCAAATTTTTATACAGTTTCTTCTCCTCTTTCTGAGAAACACGACTAGTACGGTCCAACAATAAATGGTCCTCACTTTTAAGCTATGTCTGAGAGGTTCAGCCAACTTTAAAGATTTTCTTGTTCTTCGTACAGAATGAGTTTCCCCTGTCATCCCCCAAACGAACTTTTCTTTCTTTATCACTATTTTTTAGTAAATTGTAACATCCGGCGCAGTGCACTGATACTGGAACTTTTTTTTGTAGCGTAATTATTTATACAAAAATACACATAAAAATAATGGTAAAAAGCTTTAAATTTTACCTGTAAAGTAATAAATGTAAAATGAATTGTAAAACAACTTTTTTTTTTTGCCCCGCGCTACAAATTAGTGTATATTTTTTTTAATTTAAAATTTACGTTTATAATTACTTTATTTAAATTCGTTTTTACGTTAATTACTGTTAAAAAAAATTTATATTTGTTCATTTACGTTTATTCGCTAATTTTCGTGTAAGTTAATTTTAATTAAGAAATATAAATTTTTCAATTTTATTAATTATTTTATTCGTAAAGATCGTTTTTAACAACTGGGCTTAATGAAAAAGAGGTATGTCGGCCATTTTTGAATGACTATGTCATTCTTAGGCTAAGAGTAATAATAAAATCCTGTTAGGAAACATACACGTATCTTACAGTGTCGCTCTTTACTTCATATGTTATGAAACCGAAAATAAACTGAACATAATAATGTTGTATATTTCGTTAATTCGTGCGAAAATATTCACGCTTGGTACAGGTATCATATTCGTCTGCATTTCCCTTTAGCGAAGGTAAAATTATCGATTTCTTTTTGTATCACGTGTCGTCATGTAATTTTTTGTCAATAATTGACTAAAATTACAAAACATATTGGTAAATTTAAAAAATCGCTCTAGCTAAATACCTTGCCTCTTTTAATGGTTTTAAGAAGTAAACCATTGGAAATCGGTTTCCGTACGATTGATGCATTTGTCATTCAGCTAGGTCATTAGTGAATAACGCTGATCTAGACGGAAAAGAAGAAAAATACCTACTGACAAATATTGGCACATTATTTTAAAAGACACGGGGAAACCTTTCTAACAATTAGGTTAATAAAATGAAGATGAAACGTCTGATTTCGAATAAACAGTGAAAAGAAAAAGGTAAAAAAAAAAAAGATGTACTCTAAATATAGTCGAAGAAATTAGTTATTACAAAAGTATAGGGATTAAAAATATTTCATATACGAAAAAATTCCGTTCTTAGTATCTCTTAAAAATTGGTAGTCAGGAAAGAGTTTTGTAATGAAACAGAAAAAAAAAAAAAATAAATAAATAAAAGGAATATTATAATTACCTACATAATTATGGAATACGTTCTCCGATATTTTCTAATTAATACGTTTTTTAAGCACACCGTCCTGCCTACAAATTGTTTCGCCAAATTATTCTTTAAAATTTCAGCGTTTGAATTTAAAAAATTTATAAATATTTGTTAATGTAAAAAAATTTCTGAAACTTTTGCCACACTTATATAATAATAATATCAACACCTCTTGTTTTTCTTATTTCCTTTTTTATCGTCTTCTTCATGTTGTACATTTCGACGTTTTCTTATGCGCTGTTTCAATTAATGCTCAATTAACAAAGCTGCCGTATTACCAGTTCAATAAACATTTTTCTTTCACAAAACATTAAATTTTCATATTACACTGCTCATTTTCGTTTTTGTACAACCGAAATGAAATACCGTATAAATTCCGATGAATTCCGCGTTTCATATTCATCACAGTTTTTCTTGTATATTAAAATAATTTATGAAAATTTTCCCAATGGTGCGCGATTTTACCAGTTTTTTCTTCAGTCATATTTTTCGTAATACGCAGATATATCATGAAGAAACCGCGCGCCTTTCTTCATTGTATCTAGGATGAGATTTATATTTATTTAAGTAGCGCAGGGGTTAACATTTTTAATTTTTCATTATTATTTTTTTTAATTTTTTTATGTATATATGTATATATATTAAATAAGCGAATCGTGAAACCAAAAAAAGAAAAAAAGAAAAAAAAAGAAAAAGTTACATTAAAAGCTTGAAAATTACTATTAAATAGACGAAATTCGCGGTATTATTTTTTTCATGTCACATTCGAAATGAATTTACGAAAATTTTGTGCAGTTGCCCAGATGATAATGGTTCGATTTTGACAATTTTATCGTCTTTTATATGCAGATACATTATCAAGAAATCGTATCTCTCTCCAACAACCAGTCTGAGCCGAATTATAGACATTTAAGATCTTCTTCTGCTTAAATTTAAAAAAGAAAAATATTTATGAACAGGTTTTTCTTTGTTTTTTTTTCTTTTTGTTTTCGATCATGCTTCCCTTAATATGCGGATGTGTCATCAATGTCTCTCAGCTATGAGGCTTTCGGATGAGCATAAGGTGCGCATGGATTTCAATTCTTTTCTTTCTTTTTTTTTCATTCTTTTTAAATTATTGCCTTTTGATAAATGAGTTATAAAACCGCAAATTATTTGCATCAAGGGATTAAAAATTCAAATTAAAAAGACGTTTTTTCATTTTTTCAAATGTACCTCCAAAACAAAGATTCTATAAATTTAGTTGATACTTCAATTTAATAAACATAAAATTTTGAACATTCTATCAGATTTACCGCACTCCTTTAACGGTTTTAGTCTTTGAATTATTTTAATGAAATATTTTAAAAATTCAATAATTTGTAGAATGCGAGAACTTATGAATCAGTAATATAGAAGAAATTTTACTAGTGGTGCAAAGCGTTATTTACGTTATTATTTGTAAGTGAATTATTATATTCTGTTCGTAATTTTTTAATAAAAATTTTCATTTATATTAATTAGAATGGTTTTGAATTTTAAAATAATTTTTCGTTAAATACATTTCAAATGTTATAGGAAATACGTTAGCGCGAAGTGATTGAAAACGTACAACGTAAACCTACCACAACCTTATTACGCCGCGACTATTATGAGCATCGATGTAGCATCCTAAATAACTGGTTCCTACCAATGCGTAATTGCAGTAAGAAATTATAACGCGAGGGCTCGATAGATGTGAACCTCCACAATCCATCCGAAATCGATAGGAGAAACAACTCCGAAATTTTCCGATCGTAACTTGACATGACTCAGCGGAGACTTTCGCGAAATGAGCCCGCGACGGTCACGAATAGTATAATGTTACCGTATTGTATATATATATATTAAGAATCACGTTTCTAAAAACTGGCCGCGACTTGTAATACATTTACTTTGGTAAACGATTACATTTCTCTTGCAGTTACCTTCTTTTTTCTCATTAGATGGTTTATATATGAATAATGTTTTAATTTGGGTGGTACTCTGTTTTTGTTTAAAAAAAAAGGAAAAAAAAGACACCTTCTGGCGATAATTATGATTATTCGAATGCTCGGAACTGGTCGGTAAATTTAATACTAATATAATATACATATCTTAATTAGTACTGGTACGAAGAGATCAAAGTAAAAGAGAAAGAATAGGCACATTAAGGCAAGACGGTGTAAAGAGAAGAAAGCGAAAAGAAATGGTATGTGCGGACTGGTGGCAAATGAGAGTGGTTTATTCAATTAAAACGGTGTTTGTTATATAAAAATATGCTGCTCGCACCGAGGAGGAAAAGCACTTTCACAAGTGTTGCATTATTTATCGTCTGTGCACACCTGAGTGCTACCTGCGATATGCGCACGCAATACAGCGTGTTATTAATTACAAAATGGCGCTGCACTAACGGTTTAGCACGGTGGTTTTTACGCAGAAATCTGTGCACCAAATTTACTAGTTTGCGTTGGCGATACGAAGCGATCGTTGCCGCCGAGAAATCTGGCAATTTATCGTCCGATCCGTCGAAAGTTACCTTAATAATACGGTTAAACGGTGCATTTGTTGTCCTTATCATTTCGGGCTCTCTGCTTTCCATCATTTTCTTATCAGGGCTGTAATATCACAGTATGATACTAAGCGGATTTTTATACGAGACGATAATGCGTTTCTGGATAAACTACACACATCGTGCGGTAAAAATAATAACAACAATAAGGTGCCGAGTGTATGTGTGTGTGCGTGTGTGTGTGTGTGCGTGTGTGTGTGTGTGCTGATGTTGAAAACGAGCCGGTTAATCGAACAAAGCGATACCGGAACCTCTCTCCGTCATCTGAGTCACGAGATATCCTCCAGCAGTCGAGGAGCCGTTGCCGTATTGTCGCTATCCAGTCTCTTCGGGAAGGGTCAAGATAGTTTTTACTCGATTTCCTCAGAAACGCGTGTTTGAATAGGATATCTTGACCGGGAGGGTCATAGTTTTCTCTTTGCTCGTCGAGCGCTAGAAAGTCGTACGACTTCCTAGGGAATACGACCAACTCCGATACGAAGAGGTCATTTTTCTTTTTTTGCCGATATGTGTATAATTAATGATAGAACTTCGTTCAACTGAAATTTAATTATATTACGAATGCATTACTTTTCCCAGTAAAATCTCGAAAAAATTTAGTAGCATACGAGGAGTTTTATTTTCTCTTCTCACAGGTTACGAATTAAAACGACAAAGCAAATTTTGTTTCGGCAATGCCCGTGTATGTTAATAATAAAATTCATCCGACGTCGAAGGATTGCAATCGATTTTAGATTTTTCACGTATTTCTCGCGTCGGTATTACAAGATTGGTGCACTCATTCTTTCTTCTTTGCTCGTGGCTTTATCGGGGGACCCACAAATGAAAGCTTTTAGGGAATTCATAATTTATTGATGATCGAAAATTTAAAAAAAAAAAAAAATTGTCCAATAATTCTTTTTAACTTGTGGTAGAAAAAAAATCAATTGAAAAAGAATCAGCAAAAACTTTAGAACTCTGCAAATAGTTCAAGGAAAACTTAAATTCCTGCATTATTGGGTTCAACAATATAAATCAGATCAAGAATTAATTATCTTCTCCTCGCTTTTTGGTTTCGTTTCTTTCTATCTTCTTCTCCTTTCTGTCCCCTCCACAACTGTGAGTCTCCTTTTGAATACGACTCAAACTATGTTTTCTTCGAATGTTCAGCTATCACTAGCGAACGTTTTCTTTTGTATTTGAAAATCTTGCCTCTTGGTCTCTTCTGACATCCTTTTCGTCCCAGATTTCCATCAATATAATTCTCTTACTTCAATCCTTTGTTCTTTTTATAATACATTCAAGTGGTCGGGATTAAGTCAAATGCAAGAAACAATAAAGAAAAAAAGAAGAAAAAAAAAACGATCACCGATAGACTAAGTCGCTCATCATTCCAATATAAAACTATAAGCCAACCCCCTGAGAACGAAGCCGTTCTGTTTGAAATTAATAAGCTAGTTATTTCCTAAAGAATTCGATTATAAAATATTTAAGTTCGATTTTCTAGGGAAACATGCGCGACAGGAGCGCGTAAACGTTTTTTTTTAATTTTTACAAAAATAACGTAAAATGGTCAGTTTCAATTAATTCTTTACGCAACCGCTAAAGAAAAATTGTTTAAAAAAAAAAATACCAACTTGAAGATTTACTACGCTAAAAATTTTCAAATTGCAAAATAATAATTAAAAACTACGTTAAACGTTTCTGATGTTTTCAATACTAGTGATTTTAGCGTTCCCACCGTCGTAGTGTCGTAATAGCTCAGGCAGCTGCACACGGCACTCAAAAAAAAAAAAAAAAAAACAAACAAAAAATAAATACTAGTGATTATGTCGTTATATTCATTTAACAAAATTTAATTGTAATGTAGACTCCAATAAGTATTAATGTTGTTTCGGAGAGTATTTAAACATAATATTATTTCCGTCAACGATGGACGCCGCTCTGTGGAGCATTTCAAATCATCTTTATTTCAATCTACATTTTTATAAATGAATAATACTTTAAAAGTCACTCTCTTCATTGCCCATTTAATTTTCGAATTAAAACGATTCATATTTTCCCAATATTTCAATGAAAAATTTTTGACAATTTTTGTTTCGCTATACTAAAGAAAATCCTTCTCCCTCTTAACGGGATTCATTTTTTTTTAGCGTTTATTTTAATTAATAGAGAGCATTAGCATTCAAGGATCATAACTGATCCCTATACTTTCTAATAAACAAAGGATAAGTCAGTTCCGTCAAAGTACACAGAATACGTAATATTGAACTTATAATTTTTCATTCAAATTTACATTAGTCCAATTTTAATATTGTTTCGTTTTTTGTCTGGCTGTGTATTAAAAAAAAAAGAAAAAAAAATGGATCCTGTTATAAGTTGATTGTGTTTGTCATCTTAATAAAAATTTCTCTAAAAAGACTGCTTTTTTTAACGGTTATTTTAATAACATCCTCGTCGGTTCTCTTGTCGGCGGCTATCAGTGTTACGACCGGTGAACAATAAACGAAAGAGAACCATTAAAATCAATCCGCGCTGTCAAAAGTTACGCATCGAACCAAAATAAAAATATAATCTCGCTTTCTTTGAAGTTGGCAAAAGGAAACCATTTCACCCAGTAGTGCAACAAGATGAATGCCGTTTTTACTGATATTTAAAATAAAAAGCCGATTACGCCAAAAATGTAATTATTTTTGCTACGTAAAATAAACTCTTAATGTTTACTTCGGTACAATACCGAATGCAGAAGCTAAAAAGGTAAATGAAATGTTCTTCAAAGTATACATATAATGGTGATCGATCACTAGTTTGACCTTTGATATAGGAAACTTTTATTATACTCATAAATGAAGATTACGTTAAATGTAAAATATTAAAAGATAATTCAAATAGATGCAGATACATATATAAAAAAAAACCCACCCTACCGCGTCATAAAGATATCCTCTGTACCAGCAAATGATAATCTTCTGTAATTATTATGAGAAAGAATAGTTTTAATTAACGAGGACATTAACCCCTACGTGAAGACTGTTATATGATTTTTCACATCGTTCACGACATAAAAATAACATAATCGTTAATATATCAGTAATGCAGTCCCCTTAATAGTATTAATGAAAACGGGATCGCTAAGATTTAGACGTAATTATTAGAGTTGTCTGCCCGATGATGACCAATATAATCTGTTTTGAAGCGTTAAAACTAAACACGAATTGATTTGACGTGGCTTCTATCGAATCTACTAGATAACTTTAACGAGAAAACCGCATTCTTCGTTTTTATATCAATAATGTACGGTAATTTTTATTTTACGAACCGGTAAACTTCTGACACGAAATATATTTTACAGTAATAGACACATTCGCGAAAAAATCTTTTAGAATTTCTGTTCGGCAAACGTAAAACATTAGACCACACGTCTGAAAAACCGAATACGAATATAGACATGTAATTAATATGAAATTATTTTGAAAAACCGTCCTACGAAAATTTCTGAGCAAATTATACATTATATAAGCAACTACTCGTAAAATAAATAAAAAACAAAAAAATCATAAAACAAAAACTAGTACTTTGTACAAAACTACAAATTCATAAAATTTGTTCGCGATTTTTAAAACAATTTTCAGTACCGCCGGAAGCGTGTGATGCGTAATGCTTTAATGGAATGTGGCGTGCAATACCAATTTTAAAAAAAAATGCCCCCCCCCCGGGGGGGGGGCTTCTAATACGAGTATATATTTTTTTTATCGTAACTTTTTCATTTACAGCAAAATTTTCGAAAACACTTTAAATGTAACACGCCGGTTTTACAACTACGATTTCAAAATGAATAATTCGCTGTTTTTATTTTATTCGTATTTGTTTATTAAATGCGCTCGTCAGTTAATGCTAGAAGTGGTAGGGTAGGAGAGAAAATCAATTAGATTTTAATTCGGTACGTGAAGGAACCGTGATGATGACGGCCACGAGAAACAAGCAATTTAAAAGTGAAACTGTTGGCGCTAATATTTGGAAGTAAATTGGATTAGGTCTTTTGGTATTTTTCCTTTTTTCAACGACTCTTCGTTAATAAATTGACCTTTGTTCGGTTTCATTTTTTGGCCTGACGACGCAAACGCTGTAGATCGAATAAAATAATCTTGGCAGAACTTCTTTTAAAATCGCCACACAACCAGAGAGAATAAAGTTTAGAATGGATCGACGCTGAAACGACGTCATCAAGACCTTTTCCGTCAATATTGAAAAATTAGGTAGTTCCACAGAAATCTGTGTTGACAAACTTTCACGATGGACTGAACAACATTTCTGCAGGCCCAGAACAATGCGCTCTAGCGACCGGTATACGTTTGGTCACTCGTTCGATCATCTTCGTTTACTCGATATTCATATTTTATTTTCGATCGAAAATTATCGTATCTGATTTTTGAAAAAAGAAAATCGTTGCGAGTAAGAGGAATCTTTTTAAAAAATCGTCCGTACACATTATTATACGACATCCCCTCCAATTATTATAATACATATACGTTTTAAGGGGACTTCCTCTTCTTGTAGCTGATTCAGAAACGGTGTTGTTAATCGCGCTACTTTTTGCTTCGCCGCCGATGCACTTTTAAAAAGTTGCCGATTTCTAGAGAGTCGCTTCTTTTTTTTCTTTTTTTTTTTTTGGAGCATCAGAATAACCCTCTCCGTCTCTATATTATTTACCGCCATTTTTTTTTTGTTTTTTCTATAATTTCCGATGTCTCCATGTATGAAATTACGTAAACATCATCACAGCAAACATCCAAAAACAGACTTGGTCTTTTGTCTTTCAGTCAGCTAATACGAATTTCGAATTTCTAAATACAACTGCCCGATTGCCCCGTAATTATCGGAATTCGGTGCAAAGCCGATCATCGTCGTCATCCGTGAATCTACTATATAACCGGTTTTTTTTTTTACAGTTTATTCGAGCGCTAAAAAAAGTTTTTTCGCAATTATCCGTAAGCCGCAGTTATGTACGAGCTGTCCACTACACCTAGCATCCGCGGTTAAGTGTGGCGAAGGATATCTCCTGCGCTTCAGTATTTCTGTTTCAACCAAGATGGAATTGTAGCCCTGTGTACCTCAACGGATATACAGTGCGCGAAATGATGGCGGGATTATATCTCCCCGCAAATGTATACACCTACGGAGATCAAGTTTTAAAAAACTCGTCGTAGAATGTGCTTTAGTGTTCGAAAGCACACTTATATTTAGAGACTTTACATTTCACCTTGCCGTCACTACCGCCGTCACTACCGCCGTAACCACTGTAATAACTTAAGCTTTGACATATGATTCCGATTTCAAATCAGGCTCTTGATAATAGTATCTGATTTTATGGTCAAACAAGAGTGGAGTGTCCTCTATACGTGTCGATACATCCATCCGTGGAATCTCGCGAGAAATCGATTTTTTGCTGTCTTGATATCAGTTCGAGAAGTGCAGTTGCTGACGAAGCAGCTGAGAAAGCGAAACACTGACTCACTCCAAAATAATAATAATTCTTTCTATCCCGCACGATTAAGATTCGTTTAAATTTTACAGCAAGACAAGCGAATAATTGAGCACCCTTTTCTTGCTTCACATTGCTAATCGTACTATCTCTCCTTGGTACCGCCTAATAGGTAATTTTATAATTTATGTTTTTTGTCGGTTTATAATCGTTTTTTAACTTGATCGGTTTTCGTTACTTTGCTGTATTCATACAGAACTTCTCATCGCTTAAATGTTTTGTATTTTCTGAATAATGGTATTACATTTTTCCTACTCAGAACTGTGCAATTTTGTCGTATGATCTGAAATCGGAAAAATTTAAAATAATCGTTGCTTTTCTATATTTTCGACTTCACGATTTCGGCTCGTATCGCTTATTCACGTAGGACAAGAATCGAAACTCTGTACTCTTTTTTCGTAATTTTTTCTGCTCTAAACGCCTATTATCATTAATTTCCTTACTTTTTAAAATATTTCCCGAAAGACAAAAAGTCGATAACAAACGACATAAAAATTACTTTTGCTTTTCTTTTCTTTGTAATTTTCCAATGGGGATTTGTCAGCGAGGACATTAGCCCAAGAAATGGAAAGGATGAAAAAATAAATTTACATTCTTAAACGCTTAAGGTCAGAGGATAAAAATAATTCAAGGACAGGAATAACTGAAGCAGAGGGAAATAAGAGAATACAAGCTGATAAGGGGAGTAGGGATTTTTAATAGCGAAGAATAGGACACGTACTTAGTAGAGAAGGCCGCATATTCAAATAAAATGTGATCAGTGTCACAAGGAAAGTATATGAATGATGGATGATAGGGACAGAATGATGTAGATATAGATGAAAATGGAGAAAATGATGCAGGAAGGAGATAATGGTGTTAAAGCAAAGGCGACAATTAGCGGTAATTTTAGAACGTTTAAGAGAGAGCAAGTATCAAGAAAACCATGGATGAAGTTGAAGAGAGATGACTGAACAGAGAGGTGAAAGAAGGCAGGATTAGAAAATGAAAAAAAAGTAAGATTTGACCCATAATCTGGAATGAGCGACTGAGAAAAGAAGAGCAATATTAATACGCCCCTGGAAATAAGGAATCGACCATCTCACTGGCTTCGACACCGTAATGACCAAAAATCCGCAGAAGATCGATTTCGATCGGGTGGAGGAGAAAAAGATCATCGATGAGGGAACGTATGAGAAGTATTACGTAATCAGAAAAGGGCGCAGGAAGAGGGAATGGTGAGATAGCTTGTTTAGTATCCGAAATTATGTTTGTGGAAAACCAGTGTCGAGAAAGCAAAAGAATTGCAAATAGATTCCTCATAGAAAATCGAACAAAAGGAGGGAAGCTTAAAAGATTCAGAATAATTCAAAGAAGGACACAGAAAGGCAAAATCAACTTCACTTGGTTCTTTGGAACCGTCATTGTAGGTAGCGGTGTGTGTAGGAAATCTTGGAAACCAAACATCGACAAAATATTCACGTCCGCAGCGAATAATCACTTTCCGATGAAGTAGACAAACGTCGTAACTAAATCGAAGTGCAATAAACGAAACAACGACGTAATCTTAATTTTTTTTTTTTTTTTGTCCGTTCATCAATAAGAATTAAATTCTGCTTCCAAATATAGTCGATAATTTTTGAAACGATTTACGTTTACGACTTACGATTTACGACTTACGATTTACGCCAGACAATTGTAGCAAAAATGAAAATTGAGAGCACACTGTGTTTAAGCATGCTGTATCGAACTGGTGTAATTAGTTCGAATGTTTCAGTACTTTAATCAAATGTTTTTTGAAAATTTACACAACCATTTGATACGAACAGAAGTTTTTGCTAAATACAATTTGACATAAAATCGTACATAAATTACTGACACTCTGTTCGTTCTGATATTTCATTTTTTTCTTTTTTTTTTTAATATAATACAACTAAACGTTGCAGGTGTTTGAAATATCTTCACCGGATTTTTTTCTGGAAAAGGTGAATGTTTTTTTTCTATTCCAAAAGTTTCTCCGTTCATTTTTATTCAAAATATCATCGCTTAAACTACAAACGAAGTCAATTATAATCGGAAGAAATACTTACCAGCACCGTAAGAGGGTGGTGGTTCCGAAACGCCAAAGTAGCAGAATACTACTAGTATCAAAAAACTAGTTGAAAATACCTGGAAGGAAAAGAAAAAGAAATATAAAATCCTAAACAATAAATATACATAAATAAATAACCACCGGTTGGTCTAATCCTATCTGATAACAACAATTACACTCGTGCATGCAGCTCGTAGTAACTTATTTTAAAAATAAAAATACAAAAAGGTTTTGCATAAAGGATTTTTTTTTATTTAAATTTATTTAAATTTTGAGCTTTTTCAAAAGCCAACGGTATACACTTAAGTAAAAAATTTTAGAAAATATTGCACCTCTATGAACGACAAAAGATTTTGGGAATGCCTTGTACTTTTTTTTGCACTTGTACGTGTATACGTATGTATGACGTCTTTATGCTCGTAAAGTATTATCGTAAAGAGGGCTTTCATTTGTTGTTTTTTTTTTTTTTAATTTATTAAAATAGTTCTATTCTTACGACTTTTTTTAATACTAAAATTTTCGGGTCTGTAACAAAAATAATTTTAAAATTGCGTACGTTCTGGGCTATAAAATTCGACCGACGAATTCGGGGAGATTAAACTGAAATACATCTCGATAGATTTTTATATAAATTTAGCTTGATTTTTTTGCGTACTTTAATTTTGAAATTTTTCTAGCCGTGATTTTAAACCGATAAAACGTCTGAAAAATTTGGAAAAAAAAAATGATATACCTTTAATTGAACTGGTCGAGATAATCGGAACTGAAAAATAATCCTTATAAATTAATCATGAAACTGTTGATTTATAAAGCCTTCTGTCATTATTTGCACATTGGCTGTACACAAATTTCCTATTCCCATATTGCTTTCGAAGCTAGTCACTGTGAAAGTCTTGACATTCTTCATTCAAATTCTTCAGAATCCTATCTAGGCTCTCTCTTTCATCTTCAGAACTTAAACAGGCAAAATGCAACTGCCGGTCTTTTCTAATTTTTCTAAGCTCGGCGGCTTCTATCGTAGTTGCATACAACAAGTTAATGTAAAACAAAAACAAAAAGAAGAGAATAATGGCTGCAGTTTTCGGTAATTACATTAACCGACCATGATTTTTAAGTTAGTTCTCACTTTAACACAAATTTCCCTTGAAATCATCTGTCGAGTAATAATTTTAATAAACTTAATTCCGGAATATGTGTACAATTGACATTTTTTACCTTACGCAATCGCTGAAAAGCAAGTTCTTTTTCTATATTTATCAACAATAAAAGTTCTTCTTCCGGAAAAAAATCTTCTCCATGTATAAAACTTTTTAAATTTAATCGGAAGTACAATCATTTAATTCAAAAGAACCTTCGCAATATTCCGAATTAGTTATATTTTGTATTTGAATTCTTTTTTTTCTTTTTCTTTTCATATATTAGGAAAAAAAAACTGACTCCGCTATATGAAAATGACGTCTTAAACCTACATGACCTAATCGAATTAGCAATTATCGTTTAAGAAAAAAAATGTTAATATCGTCGATGAAAAAATAATGATTTTCAGAATTGTTTAGAGTAAAATTTTATAACAGCGGCTTTTACACATATTTATCGGCAAGTTTTGTAAGATCCGTCTAAATATCCATACTGCTCGCTATCAAAATACCCTTAATAAACAATTACATAAATTAAACAACACAAAACTAGTGCATGCATATATATTTATCTACAAGCAGATGAAAAATAAAAAAGAGCTTTAGAATTAAACACAAAAACATAAACCAAATCAATACGTTCGAGAATTCGCTTTCGAAATTTCGGCAACGCCAGAGCGAATAATCTCCTTTAATTCTAGTTTTTACTAATTAATTATCTAATTAATATCTCATTAAGCGAAAGAATAAATCCAAATTAGAGCTGAATTGTAGAATTTATTTTAAAACTAGGTGAAAAAAACTAAGTATCTCCGAAAGTAACATCTAGCTACACCGCTGAGCTTAGACTTGGAAAAGCCTAAAGTGGTCAGTCTTGATTAATTTTATATCCTTCAGGATATTATAATTATTCCTGAACAACATTAATGTATCTTAAGGTCTCGTCAGCACAAAATTTAGATTGCGATAATTTAAAAAAAAACACATTCAATGTTTCTGATATTTCCTCTAGAACTGATTGTATTGTTATACAGTTTTAAATTGTTGTTGCAATTTGAATTTGTTGACAACCTGTAAAAAGTATTAATATTGCTTAATAATAATCGTAATATTCTCAAGCTAATTACACCCTAATGTTTTATCATATAATTATTTTTTAGTTTTTAGCGCACTTTTTTTTTTGTTTTACATAAAATTTCCACAACAAATTTGCAAGTCGGTATTTTTTTAAAAAATAATTTTTTAATGATATATCGTGTTAGAAAAAAAAAAAATTATCCCGATCTATAACGTTGGCTTTAATTTTTAACATAAAATAAACATTTTTTATAACTTTCTAGATAAAAAAAAAAAAAAATACACATATACGCGTTTAAAGAGAAGTTGTGAACAACTTACCGAAAACGACATGGCTCTGTAGTAATCGGAAGAATGAGTAAAATTATCAATAAATTAAAATTCACTACGGAATAATCGCGAAACAGAAACAGAAAATGTCAGATAGATTTCGGAGAAAAATCTTTTTAATTTATCCGATGCACTAGTAAAAGCACCACCAGTTCGTAGAAAACGACGAATGCATAATGAAACTCAATCGGCTGACAGCTTCTTTTTTATATTTCGACCTTCAGGAGATTGCGAATATCTTTGTTGCTCGGTTTATTTTCATGAAGGACGGACAGGTGAACCAGCTGAGGGACGGGCAGGCACTTTTCTAATTCCAGGGAAAGTTGAATTACCAGCTCGTGGAATTCGACTATCTGCATCGGGTTAACTGGAGACGACAAGTTGACTGCTGCAAATTCGGATACCGCGTGTACGTTCCCGTATTCAGTTCGACGTTATATCGCGTTTCACCGTAGCTCTCTGTTCCGCATGCACACCATATCCCGTTTTTGAACCATTTTATATTCTACCATCTCACGCCCGCGAAATGCACCTCTAACCGTGCTCACAGCACACCTTATTAAAAAACCCGAATTGGTCCGACATGGTGAGTTTGCTGACAGAATTTACGAACGATATGAACAAAATGTCAGAAACTAACTTACAAAAACAAAATGCTTTCGTCTTACTATTATTATTACAATAACAGTCGTACAGGTAAACTCCGGTAAAACATTATTAGTAACATCCCAAAATATTTGATTTTATTTTTATTCAATTTCACGATATATCACCTAAGCTGTTATGTTTTGGGTTTCATTTAAGTAAAAGTAGCCGAAAAGATTCGTATCTGCATTTTTTGTTTATTTATATATACAGTCGGGAAAAGAGAGATTGGATAAGAGACGAGCGTGAGTAAATCGGGTATGTGGACGACTTACTACTATCCCTTTTTGATGACACTGCCGATTGAGCGGTTGGTTTTTTAAAATAAAAAGATATTACAACGTCCGTATAATGTTTACTTTTTTAAATAAGTAATTATATCGATCGAAAAAAAAAAAAAAGAAATTGAACTAACGTATCTTAAATATTAAAATTATTAGTAATGTGCATTAGAGAAGTATTTTCAGTTTGATATTTTTTTAAATAAGCTATTAAGCCGTATGATAATTAATATTTGTATTATTTTAAATTCTTTTCCTTTCTTAGAATGAGACAAATAATAATAAACTTATTTACCATTACCGCTATCTCACAAATACTAAATCGATTGTATAAAAGATGTAACAATTGCAGCTTTATAATTTTAATGGAACTCTCCAATTATACATTTGTTCGTAAATGTAAGAAGTTAATAAAAAAAAAATACGGTAAACGTGAAAATTAAAACAATTTTTACGTGGCCAGGTATTTACACAACAGTCACACTAAACACACCGGGTTTTAAACAGTCGACAACCGACAAACAGAAATTTTCTTTTCCTTTTTGTTTTTGTTTCATGTAATACATTTATTATAATACTAGTGTTCGCCCATTGGTCGAAATTCGATCATAATTATTATTAAAAATTTGAGGAAAACATATACGAATTTGCGTATTTCCAGAATTTTTTTTCTACTCTTATACATTCGTTCATTGTCAGAACATACACTTTTATATGTACTTACAATACAAAGCAGTTCAGTGACCCGTTATAATAGAATGAAATATACAATAACGGTAAAACACAATTTAAAAACCCTCATTTATTGATATTAAATGTTATCTTAATATTTAGTATACTGTAAAAAAGCCAATATAAAGATGATTATTAAGAAAAATTAAAACATTTTAATAAGAATAGATTTACTGGCTATAGCGATTTCTTTTTTCATTTTTTCTATTAAATTTTTATTTAAATAAGAAAAACAAAAATAATTAAAATTTTGTGTACTGATAACACTAAAGATCGTTAATAGCTATTAAACGGGGGGAAAAAGGAAAATCGCTTAATAAACAGAAGAGAAAAAGGTACACTGAGCTATTTTGTCTTTGCCTATTTATATTAATATATAACGCTGTATGGTTGATTAATGTAACTGCATCCAATTAGGTTTATGATCTCACATTAATTCCATTTTACAATTTTTTTTTTTTACATTATTCCATTGACTAGTATTAACTTTAATTTAAATCTATACTATTATACAAAACTTTGTTTCTTCGGTTTACATTTTTATTTTACTTAATTGTTTTGTAACATTCGATTAAAAAACATTTAATACAAATGCACGCTCTTTTTACGATACATTATTTCGTTAAATGTATTAAATTATTCAAAACTTTTATTTACGAATCCATATCCATTTTACCACTAAATTTTTTATCGTTATTATCGCATCCTTGTAAAATGCGTCTTATATCATCGCGAAAGTTACATCTAATACATCTATCTGAATCTGAAATCTTAAATATGAGTAAACTTTAAATATACAATGTCTCAACATAAACTGTAGATTTTAAAAATTCGATACAAAACAATTGCTGTGAAATTTTTTAAAGATGGATTAACTGAAGAAAAGAAAAGAAGTCGCAAACAGGCTTGTTAGTTTAGCACGAAGTACTCTGATTGACATTATAGACATCTCTCCCGATTCCGTCCCTGTTTTCTGAAATAAACGTCTGCAACGCTTGTTAATTTTTTCGGTTAAAAGGAATCGAAATAAATGTACTCACCTTTAGGCTATGTAATTCTATTTTTCCCCTTTTTTTCGGGTCCGTCAATTTACCCAGAAACAATTATATTTTTATACAATTTTTTGGTAGGAAAGAACAAATAGTGGGAACAGTGTGCGGAGAAGGAAAAGACGGGATATAATAAGAGCTTCAATATAGAGTAGAAAAATCGAGTCGCAGAAGACTATAGTACGTAGTAGAAAGCTCAACAGAAAGAGATGAACACTTGATAAACACATGATCAACATCGAAAAACACGAGCTTCGTTTGAGCGGAGAATACGGAGAGGAAACACGAAAAAATATAATATAGAATGGCTTAAGAAATGTAGCTGAATAATGAGGACAGTAACAAAAAACGACGAAGTGAAGGAAACAAAAACGAATTAACAGAAGGACTAGGCCGAACAAACAGATAAAAAGAACAATTATATTAGAAAAAGAGCAGGTGTCAAAAATCCGTTCTTCTTATTCTTCTTCTTATTGCGTCTTCTTCGATTATCGAAGGTTGACGTCCACATCTTGCATTGCTCTTTTCTGTAAACTAATGGAGTGAGTCCTCTGTTTTAGCGAAATCCATCCATTGCCTTATATTTCACAGCCAACACGTTCTTTTGCGGCCAGCCTCGCGAGCTTCTTCTATCGCACCCTCGAGTAGGTAAGAAGTAGCGCATATTTTTGCCCGCGTATCAAATGGCCCAGATAATTCATTTTCCTCACTTTTATTGTTCTGATTACGTTCTAGCACATGCTGATTTGTTACCGTAACCGTCCATGATATTGGTAAGTCTTCTGTAAAGTCACGCTTCCGACTATTTTATGTTTTCAGCCTTCAACGTCCAACTTTCTGACGCATACAACAACGTTTTCAGTGGGCTAAAATTAATCGAAACCTGTTCGGCTATATTGTAATTCTTTATCGAAATATTTTAATAATACTTAGATCCAAGTCGATTTCCTAGCCGGTTTTTCTATTTCCAGAGAATTTTTGGACACATTTTCATCCCGCAATATTGTTCTTCCTTCCCCAGTCGCTCATTCCAAATTATGGATCAACTCTTATTCTTCTTCATTTTCTAATCCCGTTTCCTTTTAATTCAGCCACCTCTTCCTCCTAGTCCATGGTTTTCTTGATACTTGCTCTCTCTTACACGCTCTACAATCACTGCTATTTGTCGCCTTCGCTTTAACCATAGCCTCCTTGCTGCATCACTTTTTCGGTTTTTACCTGTATCTACTTCATTCTGTCCCTTTTATCCACACCATCCCCATATACTTTCCGTGTGATGCTGATCCTTCACTGTTAAAACTTCATATCCATACTCCCCGTATCGATGCTGCTTTTATTCTCTCATTTCCCTCTACTTCAGTTATTCCTGTCCTTGAATTATTTTTATTCTCTGTCCTTAGCGCATAATATAAATTTATTTTCTCTTC
Organism: Icerya purchasi; assembly: GCA_039619475.1. NCBI lineage: Eukaryota > Metazoa > Arthropoda > Insecta > Hemiptera > Monophlebidae > Icerya > Icerya purchasi. The sequence continues at coordinate 17,313,943 of CM077116.1, read as the reverse complement.
CTTTCCATTTCTTGGGCTAATGACTTCTTCGCTGACAAACCCATTAAAAAAAAAAGAGAAGAAGACAAAAGGAAAACAAGTGGATGTGGAAAAAGGGCTAGCGTTGTTCGCTTTTTTTTTAAGCGTGTTGATCAGGAACTTGCGCCCAGAAAAATAATAAGAAAGGAAAAAGTTGTCAGTAAATTCTGATTTTGTCAAATATTGACAATAAGCAGCGGAATGGTGAACAGCGAGATAAAAAAGAGTGAAAAAACAATAAGGACAAGTTATAAAAAGAGAAATTAAAGAAAACATTCAACTTGAAAGGAAAAAATGTTCAACAAAGAACCTAATAAGTAGCATAGATAAAAGCACCATTCAAACGAGAGGTAATATTAGAGGAGAACTTGAAGGGGATAATGGGATTAAAATGTCGGCAAATATTAGAAATGATAACGACAAAGCGCAAAGGGAAATCGAGAAGTTTCTTTCTGTTTTCTCAGCTTCCGATATTACCCTTCTGTCTACAGCTTCTCATTTCGAACTACCGTTTAACCTCCTTCGTCTCCTCATTCTCCAACCCGGATTCCTTTTCTTTGTCTAATCAACCTTCCCTTCTTCGCTTTCGCTGCTTTTTTGACTTTCCTTCTATGCGCCGCTCCAACCTCTGCGATTTTCTGCCTGCGTTTTGGGCACAGTTTGCACCCTTCCTCGCTTTTCCGTTATTCTCTCGTGCCTTCTCCTTATTGTCCATTGCACCCCTCCAGCAACCAATTCATTTGTGATTCTGATCATATAGCGGCTGTCCGTCGCTTTCAACTGAACAAGCACGTTCTGTTAATGTCCCTATTATTCGCCTACGCTTCAATCACACCCTATTGCCCGCTTCCCGTTATCGTCTCTCTTTAGTTTCCTCTCCTTATTGTCCCCTACATCCTAATGAAACAGTTGTCTGTGATGCTAATCACATTTTCTTTAGAGTATTCTGCTCTTTCTGCGGAACGCTCTTCTCTTTATTTTACTCCTTTTAAATTCACGGCTTCCTGTTCCCTACTGTACTTCCTATATCCTGTACATTCCGCCCCAGTCTGTTATTCTTGCCATTGGTTCCTTTATTTCTGCCATTTCCGATCAAGTTTTAATTATTTAACTCTTTTTCCCATTGTTTCCGTGTGAGGTGCCTGATTGACGAGCCCAAAAAAAACAAAAAAACTTTTTATTCTTTCCATTTACAAAAGGTATTCCCACTCCATACTGCGCTTCATTCATTCTCTCCCTTCCTTCTCCTTCTCTTATTCTAGCTCTTGATTCTTTTCTGTCCTTCCCCCTCTGTTCCATTGTTCTTGGTCAATTTCGATGTTGACAAGCCCATTAAAAAAAAAAAAAAGGAAATATCAAGGATGAACCGAGAATTAAAAGAAATATTAGGAGTTGGACAGAAAAAAAAAAAAAACGATTAGTGCGAAAGAAGCGAGCTTAAATATTTGATTAATATCTGGGATGGTACTAACCAGCTGGAGGCAAAGATAATCCATAGGAAAACAACATGGACAAACTATATCGTTAAAAACAGGTATAGATGAAAAAAGGTAAAAGAACTAAAAATTTAAAGCTTTCACAGTGATTATTCATGATAAATAATTTTCGGAAAGAAATTGTTTAACTGATAAATTTGTATTTAAATATTGTTTTTTTTTTTTTTTTTTTTTTTTTTTTTTTTTTGCCAAATTGCTCCTAGCTGATAACAGCTATCTGGCAATTTTAGTATTAGAGCGTAACATTGAGTAGCACTCTATCCAGCGATAGGTGCAGAAGATTACTTTTCCTTTTTGTTAGGCTAAGTCCATCGGCTTGACTGTCAAGCCGCCGAACTTCCATCGAATTATCCAACAATACGATCGCTAAGTAATTTGGATGTATCTCCAGTCTGCTAGCATACTTTTTTGCATCATTAGTTATTACTTCTAGCACGGTCTTGATTTTTAGATCTTCATGTAGTGTTAAGTTGGTGATATACCACGGAGCATTGACTATCATTCGAAGGATTTTATTCTGTATCCGTTGGATGATCGCTATAAAATATTGTAAAATTATAAATATCCGCAACTCGTAAGCAAACCAGTGCGGTTAAATAATAATCGGACGTTTGTCCATCATAAAATGCCGCTCTCGCTCAAAAGAACTAGGAAATGTTATAATTACAGTCCAGCTCTCGTGCCAATTTTTCACCTCAAATTGTTTTAATTTAAGGTACATGAATTTAATCAAATTAGACATTAATATTGAACACCTTCGAAAGCCAGAATTTGCATCAATTGCCTGGCTGCATTGTGAACTCTGTTTTTCGAAGTACCGCGAAGGAATTATACCCGTTTTACCGGTTGATCTTTGCCGATGATGCTAAATTCCGCGAACTTAAGGTTGGTGTTATAAGGGCAGCGTTTATTGTCGAACGGTAAAACCGAGCAGAAATTTTGATTGCCTCCGGTGGCTTCGATTTTCGCAGCTGAACTTCTTGCTATTGAGAAAGCATTAAAGTTTTGGGAACCGTGTTGCAGTCTAAGGGGGAATTTGTAGTATTCTCGGATTAGTTTTCTCTTGTCACTTCAAGGTAGTAACCTCAAGTATAATTATTCATTTATTTACAAAAAAAATTTTAAAAAAGTATTTTAATATGATAAATAATTTTCTTAAACAACTGTGTTTTTTAAAAAGATATTTATTCGCTTAACGTTTCGACCAGCTTACACTGGCCATCATCAGAAGCAAACTGAAGAACGGACCGGAAATTGCGATCGACAATAACATTAAAATAAGAATCAGAAATCATGAAAAACCCAAATCAAAACAGATAACCTACCTCTAAACAGGAAAACCGACGAAACGCAATAACAAAACAGATAGATAAGATATAAAAACATAGGAAAAAAAAAATAATAATAATAAAAGGAACACAAAATCTAAACGGGAAAAACCGACACAACGCATAACAATCGAAGATAATAAAATGTAAAAACATATGAGAAAAAAGGTATTAGAAAAAATATACAAAAGGAACAAAAAACATCGGGTCACAGTTGGGGCAGGGGGGAAAAACGAATAACAACTTATAAAAAATAAAACTAAAAACGTTGGAAACGCACGGAACAACCAACTGAACAAAACAAAAATATAAAATATTACAACAGAAACAGTTGAATTACCTGAACAAGGGGACTGGGAACTACCTGAAAATTGCTTGGAATCCTCACCTGAGGGCCCACTCTAAACCTATCCGAAGGAAGCACCGGAGGGCAAGGCCCCGGGCATTGGACCAACGGAAGCTTACCAAACGAAGTAAAACAAAGCAAATCCAAGCGAAAGAAGAAACCCCACTTGTACCGGCGGGATGTGGGAACAAAAGACCAAGAAGAAGTGAAAGGCGGTGGCGGACGTCCAGGTACCTAAAGAGACATAGTCAAAATTAAAACCAAATAACCCAGAGTTGGAAAAGAAAAATGAAACCTACCTGGTCGCTGTTATAGGTGCAAGTTCGTCAACCGTATGACTGGTTTCCATGCCGTGGGAACACGTAGACCTCATTCTCTGTTAAAATTTGGCCATTTCTCAATTTCGATGGCTTCTCTAACCAACCTCCTGCCGGTGTGAATTTCCTTAGCTAAAGGAACACTATCCTCAAATTTGATAGTATAATTCGTTTTCAACTGATGTTCCGCTAAGGCGGATTTGTGCACCCGCCTATGCGCGCAATCAGCCCTGTGCTCCTTCACCTTGGTTTCAATAAGCCTACTAGTCTGACCGATATAGCTTAATACACACGAACAGGGTATTTTGTATACACCGGCACAGTGTAACCGAGGTAAACTATCTTTTGGACCTCTTAACATGTTCCTTATTTTCATACACGTACCGAAGACTGGTCTTACATTGTAATTGAGAAATGGCCAAATTTTAACAGAGAAGAAGGTCTACGTGTTCCCACGGCATGGTTACCAGTCATACGGTTGACGAACTTGCATCTATAACAGCGACCAGGTAGGTTTCATTTTTCTTTTCCAACTCTGGGTTATTTGGTTTTAATTTTGACTATGTCTCTTTAGGTACCTGGACGTCCGCCACCGCCTTTCACTTCTTCTTGGTCTTTTGTTCCCACATCCCGCCGGTACAAGTGGGGTTTCTTCTTTCGCTTGGATTTGCTTTGTTTTACTTCGTTTGGTAAGCTTCCGTTGGTCCAATGCCCGGGGCCTTGCCCTCCGGTGCTTCCTCCGGATAGGTTTAGAGTGGGCCCTCAGGTGAGGATTCCAAGCAATTTTCAGGTAGTTCCCAGTCCCCTTGTTCAGGTAATTCAACTGTTTCTGTTGTAATATTTTATATTTTTGTTTTGTTCAGTTGGTTGTTCCGTGCGTTTCCAACGTTTTTAGTTTTATTTTTTATAAGTTGTTATTCGTTTTTCCCCCCTGCCCCAACTGTGACCCGATGTTTTTTGTTCCTTTTGTATATTTTTTCTAATACCTTTTTTCTCATATGTTTTTACATTTTATTATCTTCGATTGTTATGCGTTGTGTCGGTTTTTCCCGTTTAGATTTTGTGTTCCTTTTATTATTATTATTTTTTTTTTTCCTATGTTTTTATATCTTATCTATCTGTTGTTATTGCGTTTCGTCGGTTTTCCTGTTTAGAGGTAATCCTGTTTTGATTTGGGTTTTTCATGATTTCTGATTCTTATTTTAATGTTATTGTCGATCGCAATTTCCGGTCCGTTCTTCAGTTGGCTTCTGATGATGGCCAGTGTAAGCTGGTCGAAACGTTAAGCGAATAAATATCCTTTTTAAAAACACAGTTGTTTCCGAAAATTATTTATCAAGGTAAAAGAACGTCACAGCGATGACTAGATCGTGCAGAGTTCGTCTTTTGGGGCCGTAAATAATCGAATAATTGAAAAAAAACTGAGATTAAAAATGATTTGCAACGAACCAGAAAGGGAAATGATCCAAAAACAAATTACGACTAGAGCAACAAGCATTTTGAGATCCCTAGTTTTCATTCTCTTAACCGGAGACCAGGGCTGGTTGTCTATAGCGGTAAATAAACGCACTGATAATAAATCGTGATCTATACTGCAGGAGCAAAGCTATAAAAATCCATTCTCCACTCTATGTACATTACATATATTCCTTAAATTTCAGTGTAATAGCCGGCTTTGCCTTGGCAACGGGTAATTTTTTTTTTTTCGATTTTTCGTATCGCTAAACAATTTTCTTAACAGTTTGAAAAATATTTTCTAAATAAGTTTTAATAGTTTTTTTATATCGAGCATATTGTAGAAAAACACCTTTAAAACGTAGTTTGACAGATCCTCCGGGAAGAGTCAACGAGAAAAATTTCGCAAAAAATCTGCTAAAAGAAAATTTGACACAGAAGCAACAAACTAAATGGAGAATGTGTTACTACAAAGAATAAAATTTAATTAAAAAGAACTGAAGGTTATGGACTTTTGCGACGAATTATTTTCCGACAATATTCTCACCTTGAACTGTGCGTGTTTTGTATGTGCAAATAATGGGAACGTTAAAAACAGGTAAAAATAAAATATTTACAATGAGTGTGAAAATTGGTGTTAAAAGATTTCGTTATTCGATTTTTCATGTTGTTAATTTGAAGTATCGTTAATAGTTGTTTATTTTATAAGATTTTTTTCCGTATAAATTGTTAAAAATATTGCGAATTACAATTTTTAAAATATTCAGGATTTCTATTAAATTTATAAACCTGAACTGTGTGAAAATGATTGAAAGCCAACTTACTCTGCTGAAATGAAATAATGACCATTAATTTCTTTCAACTAAGATCAATTTAAGAATAACATTTCGTCCAAATACTTACAACTGATATTATCAAAGAGCATATATAAAAAATACGGCAACTGCCTCCAGTCTCTTCTACGCAGCGTTTTTGTAATTATCCGAATTTGCCTTTATGTAAATATCCGAAATACCGGGTTTTCGGTTAATATTATTCGATAATTGTTTTTAAAATTGATTTACATTTGCTTTACATTTATTTTTCATTCGTTTTCGCTATAAATTTGTTTCGCATTTATTTCCTTCATTAAAAATTATACGAGTGATGTAAAAAAGATGAAAGTGCAAAATGTTTATTTTACTGTAAACATGCTGAAAGGTGATTTAATGGTTTGTCCGAGAGCATTTAGTACTTCTTTCGGTACAACATTACACGAGTAAACGCGAGTTTTCTCTTCCTAATAATACTGTGCCAAAAACTGTTTTCTCTTCCTGAAAATCCGATACGAACGCATTCCGTAAAACAGACAGGAATTGGCCAACTCAAAACACCGAAAAGAACAGGTAATTTCTTTGCGACACCAAAGCCAATACGTCGCCGAAGACAACCTGTGATTGTTACCACTTTTTAATCTATTCCAGTCGCAAGACCGTAAATATTTTATCATTCTATTCCCCAGTGAGTAGAAATCGAATAACTCGATTACAGGCCAGCAACAATTGAAACGAATAAAAAAACTACACGATGAAAATAATTGTATAAATGCCGTTTACGCTTTATGTTGTTATCTAGCGACTTTCATATGTAATAAATACATAATATGCATTAAAATTTTGATCAAATAAAAATCGTTATTCTTAAATTTTTTTTTATTTTTCGGCGCACCGTGATAGGGGTATACGCAGGAAGCCAGTAGTAAATGATTCATGTCTGGATCAAAGAATTTTGATACATTCTGCGATGTGTTTTTAACGAACGGTGGTTTCTCATGTTTTCATCACCGAACTCGGTGATAATCGTGTTTTATCCAAACATCGTATTAACAATCTAATGCTGAAACTTTTTTTTATCATTCGGAAATTTTAAAATTCCGTATTTTTTTCGACATTCGGTTAAATTTTAATTTTATTCGAAAATGGACATTTTTTCAAACGTTCTGTAAACTTAAAATTTCCGCTAAATAACCGCATTTCTGCGTTCTATAAAAATGTGAATGAGAGCTGCGAATTTTACTTTTGTTGGAATAACCGAAATAACAACGGAATTGACCTTTGCTTTAAAAAAAAAACAAACAAACGGTCTAGAAATATCACTTGAATGGGTTTTTTTTGTGATTTACAAATTCTGCTGTGTGAAATTCGAGTTTTTTTTTTTTTTTTTTGGTTTTTGGTTTTTATTCTTAGTCTTTCAAAACATCTGAGCAATACTGGCTATCCTGTGTGTTTATGATGTAGATTTCTGGACTATTAATGTTTTTTTCTTTGATTAATTTTTACATTTTTATAGGTTGGAAATTTTAAAATCAATTTCATTTCGACATATTTTATTGAAAAGTATGGAAAAGTTAACGGATTTCGCTAAAAGCCAACCAGGTCGAGAGATATAAACAATTTTAAATTTACAATTTTAGTTATTATTTCCAAATTCGATCTGAATTTCTTTACAGTGATTATTTTTGGTTTAAAAAAGGATTTCGATATTATTTAATTAATTTCACGATATACGAGCAATTCCACATTTTAATTAACTATACTAAACATCGTTTTTAATCATTTTTTAATTTACAGTCATTCTTCCGACGTGAAAAAATTGAACCGCCAATCGATTAGCAGCATTTTTTAAAGAGAAAGACTGATTAAACGACCTTCAAAAATTTTGCGCGCATTAATAACTATTTCGTCTTGTAAGGAAAATTTAATTGCTCAAGACGTAGCATTGATTTAGGCACGATATAAATCGAAGTCACTTGAAAAATACATCACCGGAAAATCCGAAAAATGTTCTACAAGTTTACACGTAAGCTCCGAGGAGAAACTTATTGACGGACTGTAAAGAATTCGGAACGTCCTATTACAATTTTGCGAAACAAGCCTGACAAAAGAAATAATTCAAACACCTTACAATATATGGATGGAACATTTAAGTTATCAGATTTTCATACATGAAGAACACACGGCGGCACGGCTTATTCGTTTCCGAATAGAACGTCTTTTGTCTTGCATTATTTCACAATAGTTGTAAATGTTACACACGAGGAATGGATTTGCGTTTGAAACCACGTCGGAGCAGTTCACGCAGCAGTCGTCCCAGTCTGGCCTATCGCGTAAGTTTTAGAATGTAGATTTCACCTGGGTCAAAATTGATAATGAAAAGTATATGCTTTAGATTCGAGACGAGCTCTTATACAATGAAAGTGGAAAATGGTTACACCTATTTCGTTTATCATTTATTAGTTCTAAAACAGTTTCTGAATGTGTTTTGTCGAAAATTCTTACAACGAATGTTGCACAATATATTTAAACATGTCTGCCGATTTTAATAACTATTTTGAATTTTAAAACAATGTACGCTAATTAGTTCCTATGATGTTTTTCAGGACTTTAAAGAATGTGCCGAAATTTAAAATTAACTCCGCAAAATTGTGCGAAATGTAAGGAATAACTTTTTTAGTCATTCGGATGATAGGTCAGTCGGGGCCTTAATAGAAAAATCTCTCCATTCCGAACAACCGGATGACTGAGAAGTCGGCGAACGGGAAAATTCCGAATAGTCTATTTCGGAATTTTACAGATGTTTTATCGAATTCGCGTTTACTTTGTGATCGAAAATTTCAAGTGATCTCCAGCAGCTGACTCGGTGTGACAAACCTCTTTGTCGAAGTTGTGGTTTAAAAAAACGGAATTAAGGAAAATTAGTAGGCTACAGAAAAGATGTTTAAAAATTTTATTACCGAATTGGACAAGTGCGAATCTTGTAACGAATTCTACTTCGGGTGGGACAGTAATAAAGAAATGTCGCCAAAAATGTTTTTTTATTACAGTAAACTTCTAAGGTATAAAACAGAAAAAATAAGATTACCGACAAGGGAAATATGGGACTAGGAAGTATGACAATTTATGTTTCATAAGACCTAAAGGGATTAATAATAAAATTGATAATGTTGAAGAGGAAGTTATGAGTCATTTACTAGGTAACTTACCAAAGGAATTAAGAGACGAATGTAATTTGAATATATGGAAAGACAAAATAAAAATATGGTTGATTGCGTGGTGCAAAGAATGAGAAATGGATAATCATAGAAAAGGAACAGCGATAAGACGGGTAGTTGATTGAAAGAGTAAATAATTATAAATGATGTAATAAAAAAAAAACAAACTAATATTTGGTGCTCATGTTCTAGCTGCATTACGTATGGCTTATGTGAAAATATTGTGACATGATGTGCGATGGGTATAAATGTTTTGAATTAAAATTAGACGTAGAATAGTAAAAATAGAAGTTAAGTTGATTTAAGTAATATATATATATATATATATATATATATATATATATATATATATATATATATATATAAGACGAATATGATGTATTAGATTTAAGATGTAAATAATGAATAACCGATATAATTATGTTTGGAACCCACAGACGGGCAATTGCCTTGTGGGACCCGCAAATTATTTTTTTAAAAAAAAAAACAAAAAAAAAAAACAAAAAAAAAACTTACTTTGTTTTATTTAATAATACATCATTTAATTTAAATAATATCTTTTTTTTTTTTTTTACTTTAAAATAAGTTGTGGATCGCACGAGGCATATTTTGCATCTATGGGTTTCTGACACTCTTATCATCGTTTATTATTATAATAAAGTTACAACGTTACTTAAGAATCAATTAAAATAATAACCAAAAACGGAAAAAACAAAAAACAAAACACATAACTTCTTAATACAATTGACGAGCATTCTCTTAATTATATACGATCGATTCTCAGCCAGCAGACCATATACAAATTTAGCACTGCCTTAAATATCACCCGTTTATACTATCTACCAACCTCTGTTTAATTTGTAATTTCCAAAGACCTATTTCTCTATATTCATTATATCTTAAGGAATTCGCTCCGGGAATTTAATTAAGACCATTTCATTAATGTTATCTAGCTTACTATTTTTCCCTTTCAGTCGTACGTAATAAAGCTGCCTTTGATTTCTCGTTACCCTACCTTTTTCCGTCGACGGAATTTATTATATATTCAAAAAGCCGGTAATACTAGTAGAGAATTTTCGGAGGCATTTTTTTTACCTCTCTCCCAAGCTGATATTCTTACTAACCTGAACTTTTTTAGGAATTGTAATCTTTAAACATCTCTTTTGCTGATTACGCACCAATGCAAATTTTTAATGTTTTCTTTTTTCTTTTAACTATAATTGAATTTAATTAGCGAAATTCGAGGTTTTGATTGTTTAATTAGACTGTCAATGTTAAACTCTAAAAAGTTAAAAAATTACGTTTTCCAGAAAGAAAAGTAGTCGTTCCTAAGTAATTCTAACAAAAAAACTGTTATTACACGATAAATTCAAGCTCGTCTCTCATCAATCGACAATGGCAATCGGGCTAAACTTAAATTTAAAACGTGAAATTGTTTCCATCTTACATATGAAAAATGTTCCCATCTCGTATATCAATCTCGGTGAGATATTTCGTGAGTTGAATGATCCCTTTCCGTTAAATCCTCGTAATCGTAAGTGAAGAAACATGATTATGGAACTACCCATCAAGAAAATTCCCTCCTGCTGATGGACTTCTCTCCAAAAGTGGAATACTATTAATAACATATATCTTCATGCTCCGATTAAGCCACTTCTAATCGAACGGAAGTATTCTGTAACAAAAATAATTCCTAAACCTCACCACCATTTCACACATTTATTACTTTAGATCTGTCAGGATTCTTACGTTACCGAAAAACAATATTATTCGATCAAATCTTAGGGCGCAACAAAATGATTCCACCACACAGCAGTTTGAATTTAGCAGAATGCACTCTACTATCTATGGGTAATTAACGATATAACCGCTGCTGTTGAGAACAAAATATAGTACTTCTAGGTATTTCTCAAGCGCATGGCACCGAAATACTTTACATAGCTTAAAATGTGGCTTACCATTAAAATATTTCAGCGTCAAATACTCATCGACTTATTTAGTTTCGACCTCAGACTTGTCCTACGTGCATTCTTCGGCTTAGTGCTCTTTATAAACGGTTGTCAAACTGAATATAAAGGATAACAAAGGAACAGGCAACCTCATCAATTTTAATTGGACCGCTTTTGAAAAGGTAAAAGACTGTCAGTGAATCGACTAAGGGTGCATCACGTGAAAATTCGACATATACGAGCGGTCGCAAGGGAGGGGGATACTAAATATCATATTCACCAGTACTTTCTAAGACGTTTCAAAGTTATATAAATTTAGTATTCTGCACCAGCGTCAAGTAAATTAAGTGTGCTCATGTAAATACGTAAATAAAGATAGCAAGCAAGCTTCATTAAAATGATCGAATACTAATCTAGTCGATACATATATGTATGTACGCTAAAGGTGGTTTTTTCGGATTTTGGCCTTCTCGGTATATGATCGGCATTCATCGATTATTATGCATCTGGATGTTCATTTTGAAAATAACACTTCGACCCAAATACCGTGATAGAATATGCTGAAAGCCCGCAACAAAGAACGATAAACTATTTTTCCAGTTAAATGAAAAAGATTCATTCACGACAACTCTGATATATCTGGAAGTAGACTCGCAACAAACCAAAAAATGTATTTAATCGATACCGATTATCCAGCGGAAGTGTTCAGAGAAGTTTTTAAAGGCAATCTATTGTGCAAAATTCGTGTTTGGTGCATCTTAACAATAACGAATGCTATTATTTTCAACTATTGTCCACAACACGGTCTGGGTCCCTACTTGGTTTGCATTCCTTGGAGGCAATCGAGATGACATGAATTCGCAATGCACCGTACCAACATGACCGTGACCAATGCTAGAGGACTCTTCTCGAGGAGGCCAGAGCGTTAGCGACGATTAAAAAAGAAATAACGCTCCACGGAAAGCTACTCAGCAAAAAACATGATCAGTATTGCACATAAACTCGATGTAGAGATAAAAGGAGCAGACAACACACAGCGGTGATCAAAAACGGTGTAGCCAAAATTGTGAAGCCGATGGTGCTGACTGAGTAGAAAATTAGAGATAGAAGTAAAGACGGCTAGGTATTAACCTACAAAATAGGCGTCATATGCAGAAACTGCTTTACCGGTCTTCAATTGATGACTAAAAATTCATAATAGCTCAATCTGAGAATTGAATGAGAAAACAGATTACGAATGATATTTCGTATAAAACTCATTTAATAAAGGGGAAATCTGAAGATAGCACTCAAGAAGGAATACATAAAGAAATATGTGTTTAGCAAATATGGCGTGTACAGGAGAAATAGACCATAGCCACGGCTTATAGGAAATACCAACAAATCAGAGCCGGTGAGATTATACTAGAAGCATGAAAGAACTCTTCGCTTGTAACTCGAAAACGTATCATTTTTTTTTGCTAAAAGATTTTTTTCTCTTTAAATTAGCAGCTAAATTATCTGGTCGCATTGTAATGTAGAACCATAAAAATAAATTGAATAGTAGCAACTTTAGCTCCGATTAAAAAGAAGAAAAAAATTGGAGAAAAAATCCGTACCGGTATTGACGTAAAATACAATAGCTGATTTTATGTAATAAATTACATACATATATATATATATATATATATATATATATATACATATATTTTTTGCTTGTTGTATATTTCTTTTTAATATGTATCATCATGTTGCTTCGCCTTTCTGGAGTTTGCACATCGAGCAACGCTCGGCACCTCAGACAGCACCCATTCCTAGTTTCATTTATTACAACTTCCGTTTCATTAAATGGCGCGTTTATTATTAGAAATTGCAACCTTTTCCTTCTCTTTGTTGGTTTTCCAAGCACTTTTCCTTGCACCGCCAGCAGCAATACACTCTCTTCTCGCACTTCATGCTCGGGATGTATTTACGTTCTATTACATGTTCGACAGTAGAAGCCTAACCTAACACTTCCTTATTAAGCAGTGAGCTCGTCCATTCATTTAGAATGCATTCAACTTTTTCTCGCAATCAGCGTTAATTTTCCACGTTTAGGATGCCATGCTTCAAAACAAACCGCCTTAACTTCGGCTGTAATTTTCGATTATTAAGAATTTTTTTAAACTAATAAATGCTTCTTTTTACCATTCCTACTCTTTCTTTCAGTTTCTTTACATCAATACCCATCACCTACGACTACCTAAATAACCGCCCGTTACTTTCTTCAATCCGATGTTGTTGATTATGATTTTTGTGTCGCTGCTATTATTGTTTTATTATATTTCTTTGTAAAATTTCTTGCTTTACTTTTTTTAATAAATTCATCTCGTTTTTTTTCTTCTCCAATTTATATGTATATATATATATATTTATTTATTATATGTATGTACACGTGTATACACAGTCTTGGATTTACATCACGAACTTAAATGGGCTACAGCCCATAGCGGCAAAATTCGAAGAACGGCAAATTTGCATGAGCTTGAAAAGTTTTTTCTTTTGAAAAATACTTTAAATTTCCAAAATAAGAATATATTGATTTAGGTAAAATTTCCAAATGATTATAGACAAATGACATGTAAGCAGGGGAATCGAGAAATGCATTTAAAGTTAACGAAGTGTAAACCGAAACGTGCATTATTATTAAGCAAAACGCTTATAATATTAGCAGTTAAAGGAAATTCCCAAAGTGTGCACAATGGCTGGTCGGCATGATAAAAGATCAAACAAGACTGGAAGAAAAACTGAAAATTCACAAATGTTGTAGCGATATCTCATTGATACGAAAAAGTTAAGAAGATTTTTCGAAGAATTATTTATATTATTTCTTGCCGTAACAAACGATGAAAGGTGCTCAAAGCAAAGTGGTACTGCGGGAAGCGTACTGGGCCCGTAATCTGTTGAAACTATTCTGAATACTGAATCTGATGAATAAACACACTAACGGCGAAAATAATATATTATGAATAGATGTACACTTTATTTAATTTGTAATCATTTAACAAATAAAAGTAAAAACTCACAATGTAACTGGGGGTAAACCAACTCTAACAACACTACAAAAGACACAATTACAATAACGTGATAACATGACGGTAAAAAACACAAAGAAAGATTAGCGCTGAATAAAATTTGCTCAGCAGGACGCTCCTTTCCTACAATGAAAAGAATTAAAAATTGATTTATCTGTTTCATTTATTGAAGAACAGTTAGTAAAGAATTTAAACTTTGATAATATAATAAATGAATTTACATCTTTAAAGTTGCGTTGTAAAAAATGTAAACTTTAATTGACACGTGAAAGAATAATGTATGTATAGAATTATAATAAAATTTAGGTATGTTTTAAAAATGTGTGAAATTTTTTAATTGAAAACTTTTTTATGTCCTTTCTTATGTACTTCAGTTACTCGATTATAATTTTTATCACTTAATTTATAAATTATTCCAAGGGCGGCAGAAATAACTGAGCCCACAGCGGCATTTGCCTATAATCCGGCCCTATACATGTAATTCGATCCTTTGAACTTTACCGATAGACTCAAATCGGCAACCTATTGGCTGCTATTTGCAATGGTGATCGCATCGCTTTTTTTTTTTTTTGGTTTTTTTCCTGTGTTATTATTATATGATATCTGTTAAACTATATTTTTGTCGCATTACACATATTAAATTTAAATTGTTTTAACTGAAAAAACATCTAACTAATAACCGCGATTGCTTCGATACTACAACTTAGCTGTACTTGCAAGTTTAAATGATAAACAGTTTTAAAATTTTACATAATTTTAAATTGTTTTACATAGAATGCACTAAAAAAAAAACCTAACGAAAAACCCGTTGCTTCGAAATTATAACTCAGAAGTGATTTTAAATTGCAAACGATGTAGAATATAAAATAATTTCAGATCGTTTTCTAATAATCGGGAATACAGTAGGGTTCGAATTATTTCAAAGAGACATGCGTTATGATTCGTATTAATCGTATATATTAGAATTGCGGTGCGACCGTGTCTCATGACGCATTTCAGCCGATAGATTGCCGATTCTAGATTGACTTCCAGACGCAAGTTCTTCCCTAATACTCATGGAAGAGTCAACTTCACTTGACTGCGTAACATTTCTGACAAAAAGAAAAGAAAAAGCAATACTAAATGGCAGAAGGAAAAAATAAAAATGTCTTAATAACGTAACACAAGACTTCGCAACAGAATTTTCTTATTATCCCTAGAATAAGAATGATATGTAAACAACCCGGAAAGTAAAGTTCCGGTAACAACCGTTTGTCGTACACCGGTGATAGGAGATGGAGCGAGGATTCACTTTGCAGCTGCCAGTTTCATATCTTCAAAATGAGACTAGTTTGATTAGCGTTATGAAATGAGTAACCTCGAAAAGGAAATCCGTTCGATGTTGAAGTGCGCGCTGTTATTTGAGTGCACAAAGTAATTCTCCGTTCGAAATTCATCGTCAACTCGTTATACGGTAGTAGAGTGTCGTGTCTGTTCAACACGTTCGAAAGTGGTGTCGTCGTTTCAATATGATGAGCCGTTCAGATTTACAGGATAAACCGCGTAGTGGCAGGCCGTGCATCATCAGCTGTGTAACACCAGACTTGGTGAGTCGAGATTCAAATCGAAATTCTATCTGTATCCTAGAGCGAAATCGAAACAGTAATTCCGAACGGAACTTCTCACGATGTTTCGCAAAATTATTAGCCGACGAAAAACACAAATCGCTTTAAAATCGAGTCATGGGAATCTTCCGAGAACTGGACGGAAAATTTTATAGGAACCGGCAGTATTGAAAAGAGTTAACTTTTTATGATATTTTAAACGGTTTTCTAATACGGAAAAGTGTAGAATATTCGAGAAATAAAATGCAAATTTCAAATTTGATTTTCTCGTTCATTGTTATGCCACCGCGATTGGTGGGAATCTTACTTTTTTTTTTGAATAGCGTAGTTAATTAAAATTTTTCTAAGAATACTATAGAATAACTATCCATCTGCTGCGGGTCGACAAGATTTGGATTTAGCCATAATTTTATTCGCACTCTGACTGGATGAAAAAATTTAAGGTGAATGTATCAGAAATTAATAAAGAAAATCGGAATATTTCTGGCCAATGTAAAAATAGCTCCCTCGTCTTATTTTTCTTTTTTTTTTCCTGATTTTATTTTGTAACATAGAAATTGTAGACTATTTCAATATTAATCAACCAGATCTAATTAAAATATCAACAGCCGAACAGCATTGCTGATAGTTTAAATAAGTAACAATGCTGCGTGGGTGCGATTGAAGCAAGAGCACTTGGAGAGGAGTCCTCTTGAAAATAGACGAGCGAAACAAGCAGGATGCTAAAATCTCGCTAGTCATTATAATTTTTCTGTTGTATTTTTTCGCATACCTAGTATTAGAAATTAAGTTCGAACGGAGACGTTTACAAATTATCTAAACGCGGTTGGACAGAAATCGGACGGAATGGCAGAAGAAAATAAGTTGCCGAACGAAGCGAGCAAGGGACAGTCAATATTACGGCGTTTTTCCTTATTTTTTCGGTCCCCTCTCTGTAATGTTACTAATCATTTGGCATCAGCGACAGATTGAAGCCGTTAATAGGTTTTAAATCGACGGAATCAGTTGCTTGAATTGGTTTTTTTTTTTTTTTTTTTTTGCAATAATTCGGTCGCAATAAGAGCGAAAATTCTTCACTTCATCAGAATACACGTGTAGCGAAATGACTAGTAGTAACCTATCGAGGAGAGGAGGAGGAAAAAAGGTAGAAAAAGGAGAAAACTACCTGATCGCTATAAAAAGGATGCGCTTAACTGCACGATGCCGGAATTGAAAGTCGGTTAAGAAAAAGAGGAAAGAGTGTTTGACATATTTATTAGGTATAAATTTTTCACGTCGGAGACTGTTTTGGGTTAGTTGAACGACGACACAGAACCTCTTCTTTGCAGCACGCTATAGATAGTAAACATTGGTAAACAATACGGAACGATGATAGCACGATAGCATCAGTTCGATACACTCTGAATGGTAACGGTACCGGTTTTAATGGAGTCCGCTCTAATTTGTTGTCCTCTGGTTACATCCTTGATGGCGTACGTATTACCGAGGAACAATTAATCGCATCAGCTCCATTGTTGTCAATAGTCGGTCGTATTAAGTAACAAGGCGCTGCTGTGATTCGGTTTCATTTAGAAAAGACCATATCGTCGTTGTTGAACTTTAATTCACATCGTCAACTCATCTGCACTACTCCGTGCTGCATACTCTGTTCGAAGCCGTATTCTGGTCAACAGCGCGCTGCCAGATATAACGCGAGAAAGATGCTACCAAGTACCCCTCGAAGGCTGCTGTGCCGTCGTCATTCTGGCGACCAGATTGTTACGTAAAATTACGAGTAGTAAATTACGCTAACAGCCGAGCTCGACGAGAAAGGCTTTCTCCTCCTTTTTCTACACGGTACATTACTTCCTTTGGCAAACAGTAATTTACTCAGATTATTCTTTATAATTGCCGAGGAATTCAGATTACACAACAGCTGATTTAGCTGGGGTCCGTTCTAGTAAAATATCGGACTACCGCATCTAATAGACTCGCGGTAAATGAATCGTGCGCTACCGACACAGATTCAAGATGTTCCCTAATTAATTTGCAAACGGTATCGACAGTCCATTTCTGAGTTGAGTAATTGTTTTGCATTTTCACTCGCTATTTTGCACAGCGCGTTTTGTAACAACCGCTCGCCGAATCGTAATCAATGCAAAAATTTGTTACGAAATGGCTACCGCCGCTCTACAGAATTACACCGTTTTAATGATTATTTCGCATTTGCGTATACGCCAACGAGAACATATATTTCATGAATTCCAATACAAATACGCAAATTGTCTGTGTGTGTGTCCTCTTGCACGACTACATTCTCTCTGTCGCGTTTATATTAAACGGCATTTACGATCTTTGTTAATTATTTATTATTATTGTTGGTTTTTTCTTTGACTTTTTAAATCATCGTTGCTACGAAATATGACCTCCGAAGGAGCAGTTCAAAAACTACGGGCACTATCTTTAGATATTAGATTTGCCGGAAATCTGCCGTAAATCTGGAATAAAATACCAAGATGAAATAATTTTCTCTTCTAAAGAAGTAAATTTACGAAGAATATTCGAAAGTAAATTAATAACTTCCGCTTAATAGGTAAATTTAACGTGATTTTTTTGTTGTTAAATTTATTTAAAATCAACAGTTACGCCAGGTGTCTGAGTTGCGGATTGCGAATTTACAAATAACATGAACGTGTTGTTTTAAAGCCGTAAAAAACATGGCGATCTATTATCGTTATTTTGTACCGTTCGTTTTAAGAGCGATGCGAATATTTTATAAAATATAACACGAATGAAAGATTTCTCCGTCTTATTTCTGTTTAGGAAAAAATCAATTCTATCTCAGCTCTCGGCCTGTCTCCGTCACTTTTGACCGTCTATACACAAAAAGCTCCTACACTTTTCCTTCAATTTTTCCTCCTTCCTTCATTCAATTAACTGCTTTTATTCCCCTATTCCTCCTAAACCTATTCTACACCACGTCGTTAGTTCGGAATTTTTACAAAATTTAAACTGCCGCTTCTGTAACGATTTTCCAATCGGCACTGACCACTCCTGGAGACGGAATAGAGTCGGGTGCTGCCGTTTTTTTTGACCATTTTTAAATTACTCCGAGTTCTCTTTAAAAATAATTCTTAGTACGACCTCATTTCTCATACGCGCTGCCCAAAGGAATCTTGAACATACAACGATAGAACCGCATTTCGCATGACTCAAGATAATTAACTATCTGACAGAATATATTGCGGCTTCATAACGGTGTAGCGTAATAGGTCAAATACATGTCAACAATCTTTTCCTAATCTCTAGATTTAATCATTTATCTGTTATAAGCTTCTTCATTTTCCCGAAATCGGTACGTGCATACTCTTCCTAATTTTCTAACCCAGATTTCGTTTTTAGTCTGTTCAACTTTCCCTCCCTCTCTGTTTCCGTTTCCTTGATTTCCCCTCTATCGAGTTATTCGCTTCACCACTTTTCCGTTTTTCTCTCGTGCCGTCCTCATAACCACTTTATATGTGACCCCGATAACCTAATGTTTGAATGCTCATTGCTTTCAACTGAACAAACTTCTTTCTACTCCCCCCTTTTATACGGCATTCTCACTTCTTACGGTGCTTTGTTTATTCTTTCCCTTTCTTCTCCATCTGTCATTCAAACGCTTTGTTTATTTTTGTCGGCTATCTCCGATCTATAAAGATCTGATTCTAGATCGCAGAAATAAATAAATAAAATGTTTAACTCTCCGATATAGGGGACTCTTCACCGGTGGGAAATAGTTTTCTTAGTACAGATGTAATTGATAACTGTAGGCTAGTTTAAGATAATTGTTCTATTACTGGTCTGTTAAATTAGCGGCACAGCAAATTTTTGACTAACTCCAATAATAAATAGTTTTCAGCTTTTTTGACCTTCAAAGATTATACGGCTTGCTCAGTTGCATTTGGATTGGAAAGATTTATGGATTCCACTGTAAGAAAAAAGGAAATTCAGTCAACAGATAATGAGCTAAATAATAGTCAACTCGATGACGTAATTATTCAACTTAGGGATTACGAAATAAGATTTATAGACCACTAGATAGATCAGAAAGAGGGATATTCGGCAGTGTTTTACCAGTGACATTTATTTTCAAATATAGAGTTTATAACAGATTCGCGCTATTAACCAACAATGAAAATTTCCCATCTAATGAATCTGATAAAGATATCGGACATACGTACACATATAAACCCCGACTCATTTCTGGAAAAACAGGATTTTATGAGAAAAATCAATTAACACCCAAAAATGAGATCCTGCTTTTGAGTAGTGGTCGGTATCCTTCATCTCTTCAAACGTAGGTGAAGTACAAAACGAAAACTAATAATAGAAATATAATTATTGAAGCAATGCCGCGGGTTCTCCTCTCCCTGCTGTAACGGCGGATACGGCATTTAAAAATAAAAATAATATTAAATCGGAAAATCTTCTATATTTATTACACCGTATAATTTATACCGTTGAGTTGTTTTATTTAGAAATATTTTTATTTTGTTAACCGCGATTCGTATTTATTCATTTTTTTCAATGTTAATTAAAGGTTTTTTTTCTTTTTTTTTTACTTTATGAAATAATTGTTGCAGTCAAATGCAAATTATTTTTAACAAATATAAAAATTCGACAAACCGATTACTGTCAACTCTTGTAACATTTTACTTGATGTTTATTGAGAATAAAATACTTCTTATTCATGCTTAAGATACTGCAGGGGAACGCGAGAAGTGTTCTTCTTAATGATTTAGAGATTTATTTAGTCTCACCCGATTTTGACGTTATGCTTTTAAGAAAAACTTGACTTTAAACGACGTATACCATCTTGTAAAAAAACTTTATAAATCGTTAAGCCGTTCGAATTTAACGAAAAAAGTTATTTTGATCTCGCATTTCCACAAAAAAAAAAAAAAAATAAAATAAATAAAAAATAAAACTATTGCACTAAATTTTTGTACCGGCAAAAGTCAACTTCAATGAATGTTTCGAGAACAAATAGATATCATGATATTAATGTAAGTTTCCCTAGACGGGGTATAATAGTTGCCAAGTTAGAGTTCACGGTGCGTACCGGTCCCCCAACATCACTAATAAACTGGCTGGGTTCTGTTCTCGCAGCCGTCTCACGTAAGTTTCGAACATTTCCAAACTACGTATTTTTATTCGGCGAAAAGTATATAACCGTTCCTCAGATGTTAAAAGTTAAAAGATTGACGCTGTCAACAATTATCAGTAAAATGTAAGGCATCAAATAATCCAGTCGCCTCGGAACAGTCATTTCTACATCTCCGGACACTCTGTATTGTACACTTAATTAGTGAATATATGTCGAATTAAATATCATCTCGTTACGATAAAAACCGGTCATTTATCAACACGTGCAGTCTCAGCGTTTACTTAATTACAACCGGAGACTTTCTGTTTATCGGGTAACTGGAAAATTTACAAATGTAAACGTTGTCGGCCGCTGAATTTTGTTCTTTTAGGCAATTTTCAGATAATTGACTGCCGGTACATATTGTAAGACTATGCGATTGAAATTAAGAAAATTACGTCACCCTCTTACGAGCATTTAAAAATGTTACGAAATTTGTCCGACTTAATTTTTGTCATTATTCTTCGTTAATAATTTATATTTCTAACCGGTTCTGGGACACAACTCCGTAATACTTTTTTTATTATTCGTTTTATTTTCTATTCGTTGCTGTTTTCAGTGTACATATTTTTTACAGCTAGTAACGTGCCGTAATTAATTAACAGTATCCTTTCGCGAAAGGACTTTAATTACAAACTCCGTTTTAACAGTTAATCGTATTATTATTACCTTATTCAGCTCCATTGTCGCCTAAAGGAAGGTATTTTACTTTTGCCTGTTTCGTAATACTCCTTGCACGTAAGCAATCTTTTTGTTCCGAATATGATCTAATTGCATGTTCGATCGCGACGTATTTCGAGAGCGGTTATCGTTCCTACGTACGCGCAAGCGGTAAGCGGTAACCAACATTCCCGGTGTCCGATAATTAATTTTCAATATAACAATGCTGACAATACTGCCGTCGTAGTCGCGCCCTAAATCGCTTAATTTGTTCTTGAAATAAATTTCCTTACCTAGGTCGCAGCCTTCTCGGACACGGTTTTATCTATAACGTGAAATGCTCTGAAAATTGTCGCGAGCTAAATTTTTATTTTATCCAACTTCGGAAATAAATGAACGAAATTCGCGATCATGTGTAATAATCGCAAAACGCATTTCTGCCAGTAACTTCGTACGATAAGTCAGGATGCGAATAGAAAAACAGCAACAAACATCTTTTTGAGGGAATTTAGGAAAGGCCAAAAAGAATAAAAAAGAAACAACAACTTCAGAACTATATAGAGGCTAATGTATCGTTTTCTCGGTAACAATTTCTGAACGAAATCTCGATGAAAAAAGAACTAAACTCGATCGTTACTATTATTACATGCGGATGGCCCGCATAACAAAGACCCGGAAAACGGTGATGCAATGAACTACTTCGCTACTTTTCTTTTCAGCTGCTCTGACCTGTTGCTTTTTTGCCGAAATTACATACTTTTAAATCTCTCTCCCTATTGTTGAATTCGGCAGTATAATTAATTCCTGATTTTCCGAGTCCCACGCGGCTACAGTTTCTTCCGTTCGCAGTAATCCTAAACTATCTTCAGCTCGGTTTTCCTTCGATCACTCTACTTTCACAACTTGTTCCCCACATCTACGGACTAAATTCTTTTCCAAATATATATTTCTACAGCTAATACAAACGATTCGGACTTTTTTTTTTCTTTTTCTTTTGTTTTTTTCATCTTTATACAAAGTCCACGTTCATATAAATCAAAAGTTGACTCTAAATGTTTTCCAGCAATTCTTCGTCTCAGCTCACTATCTCTAGCTTCATGTCCCTTCTAATTTATTTTCGCGCTACCCCCGTCAAGTGTTACTGATACGCGCTGTTTTTGTAATGTTTGAATTACAAGTAATTTCCGCGTTTCGTACTAGCTATTAGCGTGCCTATTCTGCATTCTTCTAAGTCGCGAAATGTTTTTATTAATCGCCGAGCGCAGCTCTAATCTTTCTGATCTCGCTCCTTCTAATATAACCTATAGCCGCGCTTGTTTAAGTCGGTTAGGCGGATAAATAAGCTACCATCTGAAGCAGCGGCCTCTCTAACAGCACCACCGGCATTCACACTGATTCCACGATGCCCTGAAATCCAACAGAATTTTATGGATCACAGCTCTCTCGCTTATTAATTAATTTCAGACACCTTTTTTTTTTTTTTGACATATATATGTCTTTAGGCTGGGGGTCAACTTAAAATCATGTAACGCAACGCAAAACGCAACGCAACGAAAAACGCAACGAAAAACGCAACGAAACGCAACGTTCTCTTTCTAATTTCGTAAAACATTTTAACATTCCGCAGATAATTTCGTATAACTTTTTTCTTGTCGTCTGAAGGTTTTGCGCGACAATTCTCGAAATTTAGAATTAAAAACCCAGCACTTGGAATGGTATGTGGCGATTTAATTTTTGCTAGGTAATTCGATACGTAATTTTCACGTAATTGCCTGTTCACTCGATTTAATTTATATGTAAATTATATTCAACTTCGTGACTCGTAAAAAATAAAAAATAATAATAGAAAACCAAAATCAATGGCCGATTCGACGCAGGAATCACGTGAACGCAAGAGGGACGAGGAATTTCAGAACAGCCATGAATTCCTTCAGTTCATGAAGGAAACACCTTTCGCAATACTACCAAAAATGAGAAGTTTGAAGCGTTTCTTTCGATTCATCGATTTGAATAAACCGGCTTCGAAGAGTGGTGCCGAACGAAGCCGTGAGTGACGACAACGGCAAATGAATAAAAAACAAAAAGTTTGCAATGTAGAACCAAAATCAATGGCCGATTCGCCGCAGGAATCACATAAACGCACGATCGTTCGCCTTCAAATTGGTAAACCGTATATGATCAGAGCGAATATTGACATGCTAGATGGTCTCGTCAACGGCGCAATCGGCACTTTACGCTACATCGAACGCAACATCGAAACAAGTGCCATAAAACGATTCTGGCTGTCTTTCGACCATTCAAAAATCGGCCGTTTACTGCGCTCAAAAGCCCAGGGACATGTACTTGCAAATCCGAACATTGATCATTCGTGGATATCGATAACTCAACGTACTTGCATCGTGCAAACAAACAGTAAAATCGTTACTTGTAAAAGTCCCCCTTGTTGAAGCCTGTGCAATTACTATACACAAATCACAAGGCGCTACACTCGATCATTTACAAGTAAGGTAAGTGTCCTGGACAGCAGCTCGTTTGTGTAGCCCTTTCTCGCGTCTCTTTACTGGACTATTCCTAACACGATGGTGTGATCACACATTTTATCACCATCGCGGAGAGCTGAATCGATATCCTTAAAGGGAAGAGTTTACTCGTCTCGAACGGCTTCATTTACAAACGGTAGGTGATCAGTGCCGGAATTTTCTGAATCGTTCTACATAGACGGATTGCACGTCGTTCTCGTTGTGTACATTCAACACTGAATCGCTAAACGCACACTTGCTCGATTTAACTAATGCGCGATGTAAATTTCTTGCCTTGTCTGAAACGTGGATTGAAAACAAGTGTTCTGTTGAAATGATGGATTTCGCACTCAATTTAAAAGGAATGCGATTCGTTCTGGTGGTGTCGCCATTTGCAAAAACATGACTTTTTCCGCAGAAATTGCAGTCTAACAATATCAAAAACGATTTGCGCAAGTTTGATCAAAATAATATGAGCGTGGATCAACTCGCGACATGTCATGACGGTGTAGGCGACTTTCGCTCGGTCAAGACAACAATCTCAATGCTAAAAAAACTATACTCGCATCAGTTTATATCTCACCGAATACATCGTTTGAGAAAATTCAGCAATTCATCGTCTTAAATCTTATGCGTACAGTCCTAAATTAAAGCTACCTGAGAAACATAATTATCACGATATACCGATGCTCGTTAGTGGAGACTTTAATTTGGATTTAAGAGGACCGCACAGACCGGAATTTATTGGATTTATGCACACCGAGTTAGAATTACTACTAAACAACGATCTCGCCATATCTACTTCACGAAGCAAAAAAATAATTGATTCTATAATCGATCATCTCGAAACACGTGAATGTATAGCATACTGCAGCAGCCATCGTCCATTATAATCTATAACTTGCAATTCTGTTAATTCGAATGTTGTAAATGATGATAGATAATACAAAATAAAAATAAAATTTAAAAATTAACGGTACGTTTTGAGATTTATTATTTTTTACTTACAAAAACAATTCTACACGGTAGCTATTTCCTTTTTGAATATATTAAATCTCAAAGACATATATATATACTGATACTTCTGCGAGTAACGTGGAATTTACTTTGGATTTTTTACGTCGTACGTGTGTAAGGATTACATTTCCGGTTGAAATTACTCGAATTTAAAAATGTAAAACTTAGACTATTAACTTCTGAAAATCCCATAATTACGACGTCTACTATTAAAAATTTTTTAAATTAATTCGCAGCTTTTATTAATAGTCAAAAATTCTTCTCTAAATATCGATGCTTCAAATAGGAATTTTCGAATTTTGTCGCAGTTATATACTCGAAATTATAAAAGCTGAATTCACGACAGATTCGCAAACTTTAAAACAACCAGTTTAGATTTCAACAAAATTACAATATTTATTCCTCCGGATGTGATGAAGTACACTTGAAGAAGCCCGCAAGTATTTGCGTAAGATCATACAAGGCAAACGAGCCCCCGGATTCTCCGTTTATTGACATGCATAAGTCTTACGGCAATTCCAAAAATTCGTACGTCACATTTTCACTAAGATGTCCCAAATTCTTTTTTTCCGACACTCTGAGTGACGACACTTCGGATGTCGTCACACTAGTAGTACGTCATCATGGCAATTGTTGTAAACGATATCGCGTATCGAAGAAACGTTTAAAAATTTAATTTACGATCGATCCGATTCCATCATCGACGCCCGTTTAAAATTTAAGGATTGCGCAGCAATTTCTATTTAGAAAGTTTCGACATGGATATAATATGGTTTATGGCTTATTCTTGGGAAATTTATGCGTAATGTTTTGACCCCGAAACTCTGATCGTGGAAATCTGTAGCAGAAAGAAAACGCGAATTCTGTAAAAAGAAATTTGAGATGGAGAAATGGAAACACATGTAAAGCGGTTGTCGAAGAAATTCTATTCGATTTGATTCCGGAGCCGCGGCGGAAAAAAGTATTCATCGACGAAAGGATAATGGTCAAAAATGATTTCGATCGTCGATTCAAGCAGAACCGATTATTTGGTGTTGCGTACTCCGTCTGTGATCGTCTTCAGTTTGAGCGCGACATGAAACGAAAGCCGTGGATTTCGCGCGCGAAAAGTAACCGAACGCCAATCCGTAAATGTTAAATGTTGTAGAAACTTTATAAAAAAACGTGTCTACTTACTCAACCTATGTGCAACAACATCGTTGTAGATTGTACTCGTAGTTACTCGTTCCTCGCGTGTTCGATCGGAAAAACGTGAACGTGAAGCGAATCGTGACAGTTATATCGACACGAAATTTGCTCGATCGAAACGACAGTCAAAGGTAAACGAGCCTCGTGTCAGTCTACGTCTCTCCGAGATACACCGTTCAGAATCATTCGAGAATTGTATGTTTTAAATCTAATGGCGTACAGTTCTAAATTAAAGATACTGTTCAAGATACTGTAAAAATATAATTATCACGATACATGTTGGCGGCAGAGTTGAATTTGGATTTATGAGGATCGCACGGACCGGAATCTATCGAATTTATGCGAACTGAACTGCGATTAGAATTCAGCAACGATGTAAAAGTTTCCGCACAATTCGACTTGCATCAATATTGCCTTTTCTCGGTGAGCATCGACTGGCTTGAAACGCGCAGGTACGAAATATATACCCACCGTACTTTGTTACATATGACTTCCTTCGTAAATGATTATATTGAAGACCACTGTCTATGCGATAAATATTCCAAACACGTTAATTTTTTACACGCGACAATCACCGAAGCGCAGATATCGGTCGACCGGCTTTTTTTCCTTAGGGTAGATTCGACTCTAGTCGAAATTACTAGTCGGTAGCCATAAGACATGTGCCGATATGTAGATACTCGTCATCAGTTTACTGATATGATAAACTATTGGATAAAGGAGTTTTCCTATATTCCTTAAATAAATCGTTATACTTTATCCTAAACTGTTCAAACATCCTTCACTCCGCTAAATTAGTCTTCTTTCCAGTGTCCAATAAATCTTCTCCTGATGGTGTTTTTTTCTTCGTTTCAATTCTAATACTATGCCGCAATATCTTCCTCTTCCCGGTTATCACTGCAACTTAACGTTTAATCGCAGTCGTATAATTTGCGGGAAGCTCTTGTTCTAATTTTTTTCTTGAGAATTTCCCGATTAATAAAGCAACGAAAAACACAAAAATATCAGAAATCTCTATTTTTATTCTTCTAGAATTTCTCTCTTTTTCTGGAAATAACCAAAGTCATTAAATTTCCTTAATCTGATTACTTCTTTTCTAATCTTAATACTCCTGCGGATGATCTTTTATCAGACACTTCCTCGGGTCATCATGCTCCGGTTTACATTGGCAACTTCCATTAACGTTAGCGTAAGTTATAATCTATTTTATAAAAAATTAAGGTCATTACGCAATAAGGATTAATAATAAAAATAAATAAAAGCCGAAAATTGTTGCACAACGTTAATCCGTAGCATCCTTCTTATCGTGTCCTAAGTACGACAGCGGTAAAGTACGTTTGTAGCAAATTATTACGTTTTTATAATTAAACGGGTTGCGGCGTCATAGCCGGTCATTCTGCGTGTACAGTTTTATTCTCTGATTTTGATCCATGCGAATAATTTTGCGTATTTTTCGGTAAGTGCGCAGCTAAGCTGAACGGTGCTGAGCTCCGGAGGTCAGGACGAGTTTGATAGGAGAACAATTTGCAAATATGGACAGGTTAGTTGCGAATAAATCTTCGACGGATAACTAGAATGTTACGGTGCCACGACGAAGCATTGAAATGCCCCAGCTTTAAAATGTTGCATATAATGTTGCATAGATCCATTAAAGCAAGACTGGATAATACGCGGAATGGTATCAGTGATCCAAGATATACGCTCTACAAAAACGAGATTGTCTACAGGGTAGGCCCGGGCGTAGTTATTATTATTCAACTGTACGAATCTAAGACGCTACCATTATCAAGAAGGAGAAAGCGCCAGATTAAATTCGTCAAGAGTACATGCTGATCTTCACTTTTACCGCAGATTTATTCGCAGTCTTCAGTTTTATTTGACGGTTAACGATAATTCGGTAATAAAATGTATTCTTCGATTTTTGTTTTATAATCGATACGATTTTACCGACATCAATTTCTAAAAGACTATCTTACGCCGTTTACTCTACTTTCTACGCAAACATGCGACGATAGTTGTTATTTTGCAAAACCAATTAATTGTGCGCAACAACTAACTTTATTGTTCGCCCAGATTGTTCGGAAGGTTGGTTAATTACAATTTAAAATTACGAACCGTGACAAACAACGCCGTCTCCGGTGGCCACAAAATTTCTACAGAATGTATACACCTGATTCACTTTAAACAATCGCTAGTAATTATCGTCGTTGCACAGAAAGAAAGAAAAAAAAGGTGCATTATCTCTGGAACTCTATATTCGTATCACTGAATGAACAACTTCGTTAATTACTTAGAAAACAATTCTTACATGTAGTTCCACAAGTATCATGTGACAGGCGGTTTTGCGTGTAAATGAAATATTAATTTAAATCGTTTATACACGTAAATGATAAACATCAGAAAGCGAGCATTTCACGAAAAATAGTGAACATTACGTAAAAGGACTGACTTTATTAGAAACAATATGCAATGTACTCGTAATCGCAACTATTAACCAGCCTATAGTTAAATGTTAATCAAAATGTATTTCAAAATGGACTACCTGAAACCACAAATTTTAAAATAGTTTTCGACGTTATCCAATGATCATAAGTTTCCGGATTGAAAAAATTAAATTATCGATTTCAATGGAAACGGTTAAAAAGCTTGGCTATCACATTTAAAATGTAAAAACGAGGAAGGAACGTTATGCATAATTCTCGTTCCCAAGGAACGATTACTTGAAAAGAAAAGTACTCATCAACAAATAGCACGGCGTATATCTGTCTCTTTTTTTTTTTTCATAAATTTACAAAAAATAATCTAGGCGCCGTGTGTAACTCTAACGGGGCTATTACGGCACCTAGACTCACTGGAAGTTACAGAAGGCAGTGCAGTCTTTTGGATGCTGCAAAATTCAACACCGCCCGAATACAATCCGGGCGGTTCGACAACTGAGGTATAACTAGAAGTGCAGGAAATATGCCGGCATCATTTCAGCAGTTACGCTACGGTTGGCGAGGGTATGAACCCGTAAAAAGGAAGGGGAGCTCCTCCAAAGACGTAGTTGTGTGACAGTGCAGTGTGTCCCAGGCGCAGTCTCGATAGGATCAGGAAATCCCTACGTAAGATAAGGAACGGCAGCCATCATGAGTCGGTGTTCGACTTTATGGGGTTGAGCCAGATCGTTTGTTCTTCTGACCATAGATTGCTCCCCTCTTTAGAAAAGTTCATCAGAAAGACTGATAGTCTTAGTCGAGGCAGTGCAGCGTTGAACGGCATCGGGCTAGATAGAGTTGCCTCAGCAGCCAAATCAACCCGCTCATTGTCAGGAACCCCAACATGGTCAGGGACCCATAAGAATGTGACATCTACATCGGATCGTGAAAGATCGAATAGCGGGTTTTTTATTTTAATTAGTAGAGAGGAACAACTGTCTGGGTTCTTGATAGCTTTAACAGGTTGAAGTGAGTCAAAAGTAAGAAGAGCATTTTGAGACGCCAGGCTGGAAGAATATGTCTGCAGACAAAAAAAGATCCCAAACATTTCTGCCTCTAAAACAGAGCAGTAGTCATTTAGGCGCTCGGTGTACGTTACTCCTCCAATTTCATAAGTGCATGCAGTTGGTGAAGGAGAATTAGTAGGACTCGCTTTAGTCGCGTCTCTATGCATGTGAATGTAGTTAGGGAAGAAGACGAGTTTATTTAATACTACTTGAAACACGGATATAGTAAGATTAGATGTTCTTAAGGGCTGCTAAGGATATGTTCATAGATGTAGAAACATGATTCCAGGGGCCTATAGTGGTCGGATTAACATGATGGTCTCTCCAATTTATGCCTACCTGAGAAAGAAAAGTTAAAGCCTTGACCAATGGATCGTCAGGAAAGGATGAAAATAGGATTTGGGAGTTACTGATGGAAAATTTATATGGTAAGGAATAACGAAAAGAATCTCGAAAGGTGAGATAATCGCGAATAATATATAAAGGAGAAAGGCCCGCCAAAGCACAAACGTCCAACGAAGGAGAAGTCCGGCGCGCCCCAAGTATGAGACGTAAAGAAGTGTTATGGATAGGATCGACAGATTTTAGAAGTGTTTTTTAGCAGAGGAATACATCTGCCAACGTATGACAGTTTATTTAAGATAATGGCTTCGAGTACTGATAACAGAAATTTTGGATCTGTATTGTACTTGTGGTTGGATAAACATTTCAAGATGGACAAGGATTTCATGCAACTACGCTTAAGGATAGACATGTGTGGAGCCCACGATAATCTTTCATCGAACGTTAGACCCAGGAACTTTATGGAAGGAAGGAATGGGATAGGTACATGTTTTAGGTGTAGGGTGATATCAGGATTGGAAATAGAATGACGCTTCTTTAGGAATTGGACAAATGCAATTTTTGAGGATGAGAAATCTAAGCCATTCTTTTCCGCCCAGTTTTGTAATCTATTTATCGTTAACTGTAAGATAAACATCGCATTAGCGGGGAAATTTGAGAGAAGAGATATGCTGATGTCATCACAGAACAAACGGGCTGTTACCGGCGGCCTTATGCAATCTGCTATATCATTTATATAAAGGATAAACAACGTTACGCTTAAAGACGAACCCTGTGGAATTCCATTTTCAGTCGTGAAGGATGAAGATACTGAAGAGCCTATTCTCACTTGAATAGCTCTATCAGTGAGGAAGCTCTGGATAAAATTACCCATACTACCGCTAATTACGGCGTTCTTCAGCTTTTTAAGCACTCCATAGCGCCATATGCGGTCGTAAGCTTTCTCTAGGTCAAAAAAGACCGAGTAGAGATGCTGATTAGGATTTGCCTTTGTAGGCTAAGAAGATGAAAAAGTGCAGATTTAAATTTCCGGCCGCCTGCTTGGATAGGAGAAAGGATTTTCCTGTATTCAAGATAGAAATGTCGGTTCACCATTTTCTCCATTACCTTAGAAATGACTGAGATCAACGAGATAGGTCTCTATAGGCTTGAGGGAGGAAGGGGTTTTTGTTTGATTTAACAATCGGTATAAGGAGTGTTATTTTTAAGGATTGTAAAATGAGTTAAAGGCATTTCCGTATAGCAAGGCGAAATTCAGGATTCCTAAATTAAGTTCTTCATTTATCGAACGGAGTTATCTTCAGAAAGGAAACCGTAGCGAGGAGAAAATTAGTAAAAAAAATAACGTCTATTGCGAAAGGAATCTTTTTTTATGGTGAGCAAGATACCTGTCTTAAGTGCGATCAGGAAAGATTGAAATTACATCAGAGCTTAAAAGTACCCCACACTAAATAGTTACCATTTCTGAGCATCACTGCGGTACTCTATTGATTTCGGAGATAAGCACTTTTCGCAGTAAACTGATTTCAAAAATTCTCTTCATAAAAGTCTACAAATTTAAAGGAAAATAATAGACATTTACAGTAAAATTATTCAACATTAATAAAGTGAAAACGTCTTGAATCGCACGTTTAAAGCGATTTTTTTTTTTTTTTAATTTTCCTCCTCACCTTTTTTATATGCGCCGTTTGTAACTACTAAGGTCATTACGGCACATATATGGAGGTAACTTATATGTGTTCGGTCAAACCACTCGTTCTAACGAAGGCTATAATCCTTATGACGTTAGTTGTAGTATTTGCCACACAATCCTGTATGTTATTAGGTAAGCTATGTTGCGAATTTCTTTCTGCCTTATACAGAAAATCTGAAGCAACTTAACTTTTTTTTTTTCACGTATATTCTAGCTGTTAAAGTTTAGACCAAACCTGCCTTCACGAAACTAATTATTAATGCTCAAAAAAAAGTATCAATTCGAACTTGCTCATGCCGTTGGACAAAGTTACGATAGACTTGCAAACTGAGCCGGTATTTTTGTATGAAGCTCAAACAAAATGTACGCTAGTTTTCATTGTAGTGCGAACTCTCTTAATCTTCCATTGCTATTCTAGGAGAAAAATCTTATGACAAATTTTAAAATTTTTATGAAAACGCGAAGGTTTTGTTCGAAAAGAACAACGGTATAACGAAGATGGAAACAAATAGATCGCTCTAGTATTCCGGCACCAGATTTCTCCAACCACTATAGAATTCATTTTTTATCCCATTTCTGAAGCGTACTTATGTTACATTACCCGGCTTGTTAGTACAAAATTTTGATTTAGTTTATTGAGGAGGGGACAACATTGTACACATTGATTCTGTACCTGAAAAAAATGCCTCTGTAATTAAATTGGAAATGCGGAAAACAGATCTAAAAATTAGCTTTGGTACGTTTATTTGCAAAACGGTATATTAAGGGGACTTAAAATTTACTTATACAAGACAACTACGAAAAACAGACAAAACGGTTTAGCTTTAGTGAGAACATTCATCATAACCTTCAGACCGATGTACAAAAAATCGGAAATCGCTTCCTGATAAAATGCAAAAGAATAATCATATCCTTTTTTTGTATATATATATATATAATATAATATATTGTGGCGTTTTAGCCATAACAGGGAATTATAATATCAATATCATTTGACAACGGTATAAAATTAAATTTGTACACGTGAAATATGCGAATAATTAAATACGCTTCTGGCTTACAATTTTCGATAATTTCTGGCTAGTCAAGGTTATACGTTGAATGAGCTAATTAAATTTTATTCAGAATGAACATTTTTAATTTAAAAAAGAATACGTTTTATTAAAGTAAGGAGATATTTTATTAAGGACATTTTGCTTTAAAAATAGAACACTTTAAATTTTAAAAAAAGATCATGTTTTATTTTATATTTTAAAGAATTACTGTTTTGAATTTTTAAAATCAACCTATCCATTATGGTTGAGCGGTTTATTACAAAATTAAATAACTATTATTTTTATTAAAGTAAAAGATACATTCATATAAGAAATCGGAAAAAATTAATCGGTATAAAACAAGATATCAAAAGGAGCCAATTCAGTAGAGGATTCAACAACTAGTTATTCAAGTATCGAAGAATTTACAGATTATACTTTGGCGGAAGAAGCAAAGAAATAGGACCTGCACGCAAGATGCTAACAGCGATTATAGTATATTTATATTTTATGTTTTTACGTGTGAGTTTAGACTATTTAGAGCTGGACATGAAGAGAGCAAAAGTTGAATTATCTATTAACACCTCAAAAACAAATATATTAACTAAGACTATAGAGAGAAATTCAAGTAAATAATAATCTAATAGAAGTAGTGAGAGTCCCGACACAGCTCCTTGTGACTTTTGGCTATTTCCAAAATTGAAAACTCCACTCAGGGGACACCGGTTTGACGACATAGAGACAATTCAAGCAAATGCGATAAATGTATTAAATTCTATTTCGAAAACTGACTTTTAGGACTGCTTCAGTAAGTGGAAACACCGCTCGGAGCGCGCCGTTAATTCAAATGGGGACTCTACTTTGAAGGATGTCACTCGCCGGATGACAACGAAGAAGAACACCAGCGTGGAGATATGAAGGTATTCCGGATACTTTTTGGACAGACCTCGTATTACCCATCTTAGGTTATGGTTGCGAAACTTGGACACTGAACACAAAAATTATAAATAGATTAAGGACAACACAAAACACACTAGAAAGATCAATGCTTAATATAAAAATAAGAGATCGAATAAAAATAAAAGAAATAAAAAAGCTTCTAAGATATAATATTGACGTGGTACACTATGTTAGAAGGAGAAAATGGGAATGGGCTGGCCATGTAATAAGATTAACAGATGACCGTTGGACATATAAGACTACTTTCTGGTACCTTTCACATTACAGACGGAAGCGAGATCAGTGGAAAGATGAAGTAAACCAATTTTTAAAAACCAGTCATTTTGAAAAAGCAACAATTAATAGATTAGAATGGGAACGGTTAAAAGATACCTTTGCTCTGCATGGACCGAGCAAATTTTATGTATAAATAATTATTTCTCTTTATAACGATTATGTATAATTTTCTCAATAAAGATATTTCGATTTTGATTTGATATGTGTGTAATGTGAAGATGTTATAATTAGTGTGCGTGCGGCGTTGCGAAAGGGCCCTCAATTAGATAATCGTCTTATTTATAATTCAAGCACTTTGTCATTTGTTTTGTTTATATTTTATATTATAGTCGTTAGTATAAATTAAAAAATTGTAATTTTTTTATTGAAGACAACTCACAAAAATAGTGATATTGTTTAGAAAACCGCTTATCTAGAGTTTAAAACTTGACGGGATATTTAAAAATTGTTTTTTTTATTTATTTTTAATTTACAAATCTCTAAATAAAACAATTTTTAAATATCCCGTCAAGTTTTAAACTCTAGATAAGCGGTTTTCTAAACAATATCACTATTTTTGTGAGTTGTCTTCAATAAAAAAATTACAATTTTTTAATTTATACTAACGACTATAACATAAAATATAAACAAAACAAATGACAAAGTGCTTGAATTATAAATAAGACGATTATCTAATTGAGGGCACTTTCGCAACGCCGCACGCGCACTAATTATAACATCTTCACATTACACACATATCAAATAGTCTAAACTCGCACGTAAAAACATAAAATATAAATATACTATAATCAATGATAGTATATTGCGTGCAGGTCCTATTTCTTTGCTTCTTCCGCCAAAGTATAATCTGTAAATTCTTCGATACTTGAATAATTAGTTGTTGAATCCTCTACTGAATTGGCTCCTTTTGATATCTTGTTTTATACCGATTAATTTTTTCCGATTTCTTATATGAATGTATCTTTTACTTTAATAAAAATAATAGTTATCTAATTTTGTAATAAACCGCTCAACCATAATGGATAGGTTGATTTTAAAAATTCAAAACAGTAATTCTTTAAAATATAAAATAAAACATGATCTTTTTTTAAAATTTAAAGTGTTCTATTTTTAAAGCAAAATGTCCTTAATAAAATATCTCCTTACTTTAATAAAACGTATTCTTTTTTAAATTAAAAATGTTCATTCTGAATAAAATTTAATTAGCTCATTCAACGTATAACCTTGACTAGCCAGGAATTATCGAAAATTGTAAGCCAGAAGCGTATTTAATTATTCGCATATTTCACGTATACAAATTTAATTTTATACCGTTGTCAAATGATTGATATTATAATTCCCTGTTATGGCTAAAACACGCACAATATATTATATATTTTATAAAACCTCTTTAAGTTTCAACAACTTTTATCGAGTTCTCGGCGAGATTTTCTGATTTTTTTGCGAGAGGCAATGTTATTTGTCAGAATTATACTAGCCGTAAGTAGATAGGAAACCTATGTTCTAGGAGAAGAGCCAATCAGGAGCCAGTATTTAGTCACATGACCACGCCCCCTTTTACTCAACTAATCAAGAGTCAATACATAATCAAATGACCACACCGTTTTTACATCAAACCGTCCAGTAAGAGTTCAACACTACACCACCATATTCTACTCCAATTGCATCCATCTGCTTGCTACATCTTCACTATTACAAACTAATAACCACATATCTCAACGTCCACCATACACAAATCAACCAACCGCTCTTCTCTGTAGACATCTATGCATGAAGGCTTTCCCTCACCACAACACTAGTTTGGCATAGAGATTGAGAGGAGGCTTTAACCAGCCACTTATAATTTTTGCTAACCTGTACTGGGTTGCTCAGTGTATTTAGATATTTGCATGCGTGTTGATGATACATTTATCATTGCCTGACCAATGTAATCATTAATTAACTGATACTAATTGTTTTGGCTGTGTGTGCTTTGAGAATATGTTCTAGTGTTAACCAGCCACCCATAATTTTTCTAACTTGTACCGAGTTGCTTGCTGTATTTAGATGGTTGCATGTGTGTTGATGATACATTTATCATTGTCTGACCAATGTAATAATTTATTAACCAGTACTAATTGTTTCTGGTTGTGAATGCTTTGAGAATATGTTTTACTATTGACCACCCACTTTTAAAACTTTTTTCTAACCTATACTGAGTTGCTTGCTGTATTTAGATGGTCGCATGTGTGTTGATGATACATTTATCATTGTCTGACCAATACAATAATTTATTAACTGATGCTAGTTGTTTCAGGTTGCATATGCTTTGAGAATATGTTTTAGTGTTAACCACCCACCTTTAGAACTTTTTTCTAACCCATAATGAGTTGCTTGCTGTATTTAGATGGTTGCATGTGTGTTGATGATGCATTTACCATTGTTTGACCAATGTAATAATTTATTAACCAGTACTAATTGTTTCTGGTTGCGTATGGTTTGAGAATATGTTCTAGTGTTAACCAACCACTCATATTTTTTTCTAACCTGTACTGAGTTTCTTAGTGTATTTAGATGTTTGCATGTACATTGATGATGCATTTATCATTATCTTACCAATGTAATAATCTGCTAACTGGTACTAGCTGTTCATGTTTCCACGTATATTGAGATTGTATTTTACTATTAATCACCCACCTTTAAACAAACTTTTTTCTAACCCCTACCAAATCTGCTGTGTTTGTGTAATTTAAAATCTGCATTAATTAATGTATGTCTAACCAAAAAATAAACACTGAACTAATGTTTTATGAGGGGGAGTATTTCAACCTCTAGAATTTGGGGGTACTTCACATATATCCAGCCAAACAACCACAGTACTAACCCTTTCTGACCCATTTGTTTCCAGTGAGATGCTTTGCATATGAGTAATCAAAGTAGATGATTGAGAAAAAAAGAAACTGATTAGAACACTATCTTGTGTATTATTATTCATATATCTCAATTTCTGCAAAGGCTGCATTTGCTATTTAGCAGAGTTGCTTTTTGACGTGTGTATTGAGTGTACTATTTAATTACACATAGCTCTATATTATTTTCAGTGTATGAAGAGTTAGAACTGACCATCACAATAACATGTGTGCGGAGCTTATATACCTTCATATGTGTGATATTCTATAAATGTGTGCACACATGTGAGTGTATGAACGTGTGTGTAGTGTAATGGTGTGCATGTAATGTAACAATGATGATAATGATGATGATGTTGATGTGTTTGCATATATAACCATGTATGTGCATGCATACACTTTCTAATGAACTCCCAAAAATTACCAATCATAACAGATTTGATGCAACCCTGGTAATATACAGCTGTTTAGTATGAATTTAAATTAGAAAATCAAATCGATTGTAAGCATTCAGATACTGAAGAGTTACCCATGTCTGTTGGTGTAATCGTTTACTGTATAACAACAATGTATAAGGAACTAATTTTGTTTGATCACATTATAACTACCAATGCAATGAGCACAATGAACAATTTAATTACCAAGTAGTATTCATAAGCTTGATGAGACACAGCTTCTTCCTCTCACATAAATTCTATTATTTTGACAAACATAATCACAACTTAGAAATTCTATTAATCACATTTTCTCAACCTAATAGAGCCATCGCTTGAATAACCCACCCCCTTTGTTGCACCAATACATCTGTTAGGATATAAGAACTATAAATTTCTACAGCACACCTCTAAACGTTATAAACAGGGATCAGATAAATCTAGTATCATAGAAAAAATGCTCAATTTAAATTAAAATCACTCTTTTCATACAAATTGCACCATTTAAGGCTATAACACTCGCATTGTTAGATTTACTTTTATTCCAACATTGATTCTTCTCTTAATTATCCGGATCACTGTAGAAGTATTATTAGACAAGTAATTTGCAATATCCATCGGGCATTTATTATTGTTTACAATACGATATGTTGCAAAACGGTTGGGATAACGCCTGCTAACATTTTGAATAGAAATATCATGTTGTACAACCGCTGACGACATTCTTATAAATAATTTTAAATCCAATTACAAATTAAAGCAAGACAAATTTGAACGCAGGAGAAAACACGTCTGATCACTTCAATGGTCAGCACACAAATCAACAAATACCTTGCTGACACCTCCTTTTATACTAAATTAATACAAAGAGTTGATGCAAAATAACTGATATTAATTAAAACAAGTATAACTTGAGCATAGGAGAAAAACATCTATAATCACTTCAATGCTCACTAATCGAATCAATAAATAACTCCCCAGTAACTCTTTTCATACAAAACCGCACAAAGACATGATGAAAAGTAACTTATATTAATTGTTTAAACATAAATAACGTTGAAGATGGCATATTGTTTATTAGCCCCAAAGGGAATTTCACTTGAAGTTTAAAAACTAAAAGCAAATTTAAAAGCTAACCAACTTTAACATTATATACTTTTCATGAATATCATTGAAACATTACTATACTTAATTACACCTGTCCCTGCCTGCTGTAGACTCTGTCATATATCCACATCATCCTATACTATTTGCATAGTGAACATTTACTCCAGAAGACTTTACATAGATAGGACGAAAATATTCAAATTAGTGGGAGTTCTGCAGACCAGATATGCATCACAATAACTGTTAGCATATGAACATGCACGTGGAATCCATCTGTGTGTGGAAAGAGGAATTATTAAACTCCAGAGTGGTGAGATTTATGCTTAACACAGAGACATTAACCAGCATCACTTCATTAAACATGATTAAAAAAAAAAAAAAAAAAAAAAAAAAAATAGAAAATTGCTGCAGAGAAAATTTAAAAGAAAATATATAAAACATTGGGGAAATCACAGGACTGATATAAGAGAAATGGTGAAAATTAGATAGAGGACAATTCTAAGTTAACACAATGGTTGAGAAAGCCAAATCAGTCAAAAATTGACGAAAGATGATGACAAATTAAGAAAAATAGTTTAAAAGCGTTAAAATGCAAGAAAATAATGAGAAATAGTGGAAAATTGATGAAAAAATAGTGCAAAAGTGATACACATGAAAATTGACTATAATTAATGAAAACTGAGGAAAAGTGGTGTAAAAGTATTAAAGCATAAGAAAATAGTAAGAAATCTAAAGGAAATGGTTTATAACACATTTTAATATGTGTTTTTTTGTTTCATGGACACACAATTTGAGTGCAAGCTTAAGGTGACAAGAGAAAATTTTATAATGAAATACTAGCAATAAGCAAACAACTAACTTGACACAGAATAGAAAGAGAAATGAAGTTCGAAAAAGAACTCATTAGAATGTAACAGAATTAGGCAAGTAATGAGATAAATTTCAACTTGAATGAGAAGTTCCATAATCGATACAAATTATTGATACCGCTATACAAGTGTTATGGATTGTAAAATTATCGAAAAAAGAAGTTGCCAAAAAGAAATTTTCACGCAAAAGTTTATTAGGAGGAGTGTATCACTCCGTTTTTTAAAATTAATAGCACACTGTCCGGCCAGTAATAAAGAAAAATAATTGTATTCTGAGGATGATAACTTTTAAATCTGCAAATGAGGTAATGGAAAATATTATAGTTTACCATGAGGGAACATTCTAAATTCTCTGAGTCGATAATAATATATTTTCACATGAACAAACAAGAATAGAGGTAAAATACAGGGTTAAAAGTTCCCACTATTTAGTTTCACAGAAAAGTGTATGATAAAATTAATACAAATGCAAAATATATGATAAAAATAAAAAAATTATAATAACACACTAATACAATCAGCTACAAAACTAGTGAGTCATAATAAAAAAAAACAACCGGTAGAAGAAATAGAACCTAGGAACCATGGATTCAACAAAAAAAAAAAACCATGAGTAGGAAGATTATATAAATAAATATAAATAATAATAATTCAAAATAATAAAACCTTGATAATACAATCAATTCACTCATACCACCAAAATAATTAGAAATATAATAAAAACAATGAATAATACCAAAGAGCCATGGAGATAACACTTTGAATTAAATTTAAAAGTAATAGACAAAGTTCACAAATTCTGGAGATGGCAAATAAATTTCGCAGATAATTAAAAATATGCCATTAGAATCCTGGGAAAAAGGAAAAAAAAACACGACCATTCAATCAATTATTGGGAACAATTAAATCAATACACATGGAGGGTAAATATTAATCTAATTTTAACAAGATCAGCTGCAAAAAAGAAAAAAAAAAAAAAGATCGCAAACTTCGACCGATTAATCATAAAAATTAAATATGCGATGTCTGATTCAAAACACAATTTTATAGCCAACTAGTACCAAAATAGGCATAAAATTAAATCTATGACCATCAACAAGCAATAAAAAAAAGTACCTAAAGAGCTAAAATACCCCACTTTCAAAATAGTGATCGGAACATATATTAATAATAAAATGTAAACATGTAAAGTAGCGAAGCAGGAACAAAATGGAAAATAAAAACAAAACAGAGTCGTAATTAAAATTAAATAAAAGAACATACAATACAAAAAAAAAACAAAGAGCCGATATAGATCGCAAAAATACAGTATAAACACAAAAGAACTTGGATCTGAAAGGTGAAATATAAGCAATTACAAATTATTTAACATATCAAATTAAAAAAAAAAAAACAACAAACAGAACAATAAATAAGGAATACACAAAACAACGCACTTGATGTAAATTAGATAAAATAAAATACAGATAAAGATAACATATCAAAATAAATTTTTAAAACTCTGATTGATTTAACTTCTGACAAATATTTAAAATTTCTTATAATATTATAAAGATCGCGTCCACAAACACTACAACTACACACGAAAATCGAAAAAAGTAGTACAAACCAGACATATTGGAAGAAAAAATATAAATGAGAATGAATTGGATTAGTCAAAATTCACAGGAAAAAACAAATTATTTACACCAGTTAAAATCCTTATTAAACAGAGACGAAACTAACAACATACATTACTTAACACTGATTATTATTTAATAAATAAAAAAATATTTAAAATTTATTGTAATATTATAAACATCACAAAAAAAAAGATCGCAAAAAAAAGATCGTGCACAGATAAATTAGACCATTCACACAGAAAAGAAAAGAAAACAACGCTGGAAGATAAAAATAATAGAATAAACGATCGAGCAGCTTGTTCACTCACACGAACACACACTAAAAAAGTAGTGTCGTGATGGCCATTAATAGCTAGTGGTGACTGACTATACAGTATTGTGTGAGAATGATAAGAAATTAAAAGTTAGATGGTAAAAATGTTTCTTGAGCTGTGTGCAGAAGAGTATGTCGATTGCTAGACTAATAGTGTTTTCAATGCCACTGGCCAGAAAATCATGTGATACATTAATTCACAGAGGGTCCTCTTTCCCTAAAGAATGGAGCAGATGTTACAGTGCCGCCAGTGAATGCAAAGAATGTGCAGTTGCTGAATGATACACAGGCAGCTGGAATATAGCCGTAATGGTGCATAAATAAACAAGTATCTGACCGGGCGGCTTGATCATTGTGTGCAGGGGTTCAGACCACCTGCTAAAATAATTATGACATGTATGTAAAAGCACGACCTTAAAAGGGCAGTAAGATGTGG
This sequence comes from Icerya purchasi, assembly GCA_039619475.1. Classification (NCBI taxonomy): domain Eukaryota; kingdom Metazoa; phylum Arthropoda; class Insecta; order Hemiptera; family Monophlebidae; genus Icerya; species Icerya purchasi. Next base: position 17,272,338 of record CM077116.1, on the reverse strand, counting down.
GTGTGTATGCATTTAAGAGTAATTGATGAAGATAATTCAGAACGAACAGCTGCAATTCACACCTGCACCTCGCACACAGACATTAACTGATGGAAACCACTATAGCACTAATATAACCCCCTGCTTGTAGCAACACACCCGCCCGCCAACTGTGCCAGGATTGGCCAAACGACACTACTTTTTTAGTGTGTGTTTGTGTGAGTGAACAAGCTGCTCGATCGTTTATTCTATTATTTTTATCTTCCAGCGTTGTTTTCTTTTCTTTTCTGTGTGAATGGTCTAATTTATCTGTGCACGATCTTTTTTTTTGCGATCTTTTTTTTTGTGATGTTTATAATATTACAATAAATTTTAAATATTTTTTTATTTATTAAATAATAATCAGTCTTAAGTAATGTATGTTGTTAGTTTCGTCTCTGTTTAATAAGGATTTTAACTGGTGTAAATAATTTGTTTTTTCCTGTGAATTTTGACTAATCCAATTCATTCTCATTTATATTTTTTCTTCCAATATGTCTGGTTTGTACTACTTTTTTCGATTTTCGTGTGTAGTTGTAGTGTTTGTGGACGCGATCTTTATAATATTATAAGAAATTTTAAATATTTGTCAGAAGTTAAATCAATCAGAGTTTTAAAAATTTATTTTGATATGTTATCTTTATCTGTATTTTATTTTATCTAATTTACATCAAGTGCGTTGTTTTGTGTATTCCTTATTTATTGTTCTGTTTGTTGTTTTTTTTTTTTAATTTGATATGTTAAATAATTTGTAATTGCTTATATTTCACCTTTCAGATCCAAGTTCTTTTGTGTTTATACTGTATTTTTGCGATCTATATCGGCTCTTTGTTTTTTTTTTGTATTGTATGTTCTTTTATTTAATTTTAATTACGACTCTGTTTTGTTTTTATTTTCCATTTTGTTCCTGCTTCGCTACTTTACATGTTTACATTTTATTATTAATATATGTTCCGATCACTATTTTGAAAGTGGGGTATTTTAGCTCTTTAGGTACTTTTTTTTATTGCTTGTTGATGGTCATAGATTTAATTTTATGCCTATTTTGGTACTAGTTGGCTATAAAATTGTGTTTTGAATCAGACATCGCATATTTAATTTTTATGATTAATCGGTCGAAGTTTGCGATCTTTTTTTTTTTTTTCTTTTTTGCAGCTGATCTTGTTAAAATTAGATTAATATTTACCCTCCATGTGTATTGATTTAATTGTTCCCAATAATTGATTGAATGGTCGTGTTTTTTTTTCCTTTTTCCCAGGATTCTAATGGCATATTTTTAATTATCTGCGAAATTTATTTGCCATCTCCAGAATTTGTGAACTTTGTCTATTACTTTTAAATTTAATTCAAAGTGTTATCTCCATGGCTCTTTGGTATTATTCATTGTTTTTATTATATTTCTAATTATTTTGGTGGTATGAGTGAATTGATTGTATTATCAAGGTTTTATTATTTTGAATTATTATTATTTATATTTATTTATATAATCTTCCTACTCATGGTTTTTTTTTTTTGTTGAATCCATGGTTCCTAGGTTCTATTTCTTCTACCGGTTGTTTTTTTTTATTATGACTCACTAGTTTTGTAGCTGATTGTATTAGTGTGTTATTATAATTTTTTTATTTTTATCATATATTTTGCATTTGTATTAATTTTATCATACACTTTTCTGTGAAACTAAATAGTGGGAACTTTTAACCCTGTATTTTACCTCTATTCTTGTTTGTTCATGTGAAAATATATTATTATCGACTCAGAGAATTTAGAATGTTCCCTCATGGTAAACTATAATATTTTCCATTACCTCATTTGCAGATTTAAAAGTTATCATCCTCAGAATACAATTATTTTTCTTTATTACTGGCCGGACAGTGTGCTATTAATTTTAAAAAACGGAGTGATACACTCCTCCTAATAAACTTTTGCGTGAAAATTTCTTTTTGGCAACTTCTTTTTTCGATAATTTTACAATCCATAACACTTGTATAGCGGTATCAATAATTTGTATCGATTATGGAACTTCTCATTCAAGTTGAAATTTATCTCATTACTTGCCTAATTCTGTTACATTCTAATGAGTTCTTTTTCGAACTTCATTTCTCTTTCTATTCTGTGTCAAGTTAGTTGTTTGCTTATTGCTAGTATTTCATTATAAAATTTTCTCTTGTCACCTTAAGCTTGCACTCAAATTGTGTGTCCATGAAACAAAAAAACACATATTAAAATGTGTTATAAACCATTTCCTTTAGATTTCTTACTATTTTCTTATGCTTTAATACTTTTACACCACTTTTCCTCAGTTTTCATTAATTATAGTCAATTTTCATGTGTATCACTTTTGCACTATTTTTTCATCAATTTTCCACTATTTCTCATTATTTTCTTGCATTTTAACGCTTTTAAACTATTTTTCTTAATTTGTCATCATCTTTCGTCAATTTTTGACTGATTTGGCTTTCTCAACCATTGTGTTAACTTAGAATTGTCCTCTATCTAATTTTCACCATTTCTCTTATATCAGTCCTGTGATTTCCCCAATGTTTTATATATTTTCTTTTAAATTTTCTCTGCAGCAATTTTCTATTTTTTTTTTTTTTTTTTTTTTTTTTTTTAATCATGTTTAATGAAGTGATGCTGGTTAATGTCTCTGTGTTAAGCATAAATCTCACCACTCTGGAGTTTAATAATTCCTCTTTCCACACACAGATGGATTCCACGTGCATGTTCATATGCTAACAGTTATTGTGATGCATATCTGGTCTGCAGAACTCCCACTAATTTGAATATTTTCGTCCTATCTATGTAAAGTCTTCTGGAGTAAATGTTCACTATGCAAATAGTATAGGATGATGTGGATATATGACAGAGTCTACAGCAGGCAGGGACAGGTGTAATTAAGTATAGTAATGTTTCAATGATATTCATGAAAAGTATATAATGTTAAAGTTGGTTAGCTTTTAAATTTGCTTTTAGTTTTTAAACTTCAAGTGAAATTCCCTTTGGGGCTAATAAACAATATGCCATCTTCAACGTTATTTATGTTTAAACAATTAATATAAGTTACTTTTCATCATGTCTTTGTGCGGTTTTGTATGAAAAGAGTTACTGGGGAGTTATTTATTGATTCGATTAGTGAGCATTGAAGTGATTATAGATGTTTTTCTCCTATGCTCAAGTTATACTTGTTTTAATTAATATCAGTTATTTTGCATCAACTCTTTGTATTAATTTAGTATAAAAGGAGGTGTCAGCAAGGTATTTGTTGATTTGTGTGCTGACCATTGAAGTGATCAGACGTGTTTTCTCCTGCGTTCAAATTTGTCTTGCTTTAATTTGTAATTGGATTTAAAATTATTTATAAGAATGTCGTCAGCGGTTGTACAACATGATATTTCTATTCAAAATGTTAGCAGGCGTTATCCCAACCGTTTTGCAACATATCGTATTGTAAACAATAATAAATGCCCGATGGATATTGCAAATTACTTGTCTAATAATACTTCTACAGTGATCCGGATAATTAAGAGAAGAATCAATGTTGGAATAAAAGTAAATCTAACATTACGATGTTCATTTAAGAGAGGAATTGTGCTTGCAGATTGCAGTGTTATGCCATTTCACTTCCCAACCAATGCACAGTTACTCACTCGCGGTGATGATATTTCTGAATGGTACAAGGAGGATTGTAGAAAAATCATCAGTCTTGTTGATAAGTTGGAACATGCAACGGGATCTGGCTGGTCATTAATGAAAATTGAATACCTTGAAATTCGCCTCAATCATCGGAACGTGCTAAGCCGTGCATCATCTTATATTCCACTTCCTAAATCAGTTGCAGTAAAAAAGGCTGTTATTAATGTTAAAAACATAGATCAAATGTGTTTCAAATATTCTATGTTGACAAAATATATTAAGGTGAATCATCCAGAATATGCAAGCAATTATGTGCAGAATACATCATTGTTAAAGAAATACAATTGGAATGGTATATCTTTTCCTACATCATTGGACGATGTGTCCATATTTGAAAAGAATAATCCTCGATCATCTGTTAATGTATATGGTTTGGATGAGAAAAATACTGTATACCCCCTTCGAATCACAAAGATTGAACAAAAAAATCATACAGACTTACTCCTAATAACTGAAGGTGATAAATCACATTACTGCTGGATAAAAAATTTGGGGAGGCTTGTGAGAAGTCAAATCACTAAGAATTGTCATCGTATGTTTATATGCCGTCGTTGCTTATGGTATGTTCAAGACCATGCTAATTATCTGGCTCATATACAACGTTGCTCCATCAATACTCCTGCCACAGTTGTCATGCCAATGGAGGAGACTAAATATTGAAATTCCAACAATATAAACAGCAAGAATTTATACCATTTATTATATTTGCTGACTTCGAGTGTATCCTGAAACCTCTAAATAATGAATCATATGATAATGATGTCAATGATGGAGAAATTATTAGTGCTAATAATGATGATGATAGTGTAGAAATTGGTGGTAAGCGTCGAAAAAACCAACATTAGGAGGGAAATATGCAGACATGTAAGCGGTAACGCATGGAAGATGGTTCATATAGTGATATTCAAAACAAGCCAGAAAAAACATCTAGTACCACCCCCATACAGCAACATGAAGCGTTCAGCTTTTGCTACTATATTGTGTCGAGATGTGAAGAAGGTGGTAGGTTTAATGTTACATCGGAGCCTAAAATGTATCGTGGCCGTAATGCAACTAAAAAATTCTGTGATTGGTTAGTGGAAGATGTGCGAAAAATAGAAAAGATTTATCAGAAAAACATTTCATTGCAGTGGACGCCCGAGGATTGGGAGAAATATGATGCTTCACTGATATGCCATATTTGTGAAGAACCTCTAAATAATGATAAAGTCGCAGATCATGACCATCTAACTGGGAAATTTCGAGGTGCAGCACATTCAAAATGTAATTTAGAATACCAGCTTCCCAACTTTGTTCCTGTATTTATTTATAATCTGAGTGGATATGATGCTCATTTATTCATCAGGGATTTGGCATATGATGATCAGGACATTGAGGTGATACTGAATAGTGAAGAACGCTACATATCATTTTCAAAGCGCATTTCAGAAAAAATGAAAATACGATTCATAGATACATTCCGTTTCATGGCATCAAGCCTTGAGAAGTTAGCTAGTTATTTACCTGATAGTTTGCTTCATCATACAATCAGAAACATTGCATCGCCTGATTTACTTCCTTTATTCTGTAGAAAGGGTGTTTTCCCTTATTCATATGTGTCATCATGGGAAAAATTGGATGAAACAAGTTTACCTGAAAAGGAGCATTTCTATAATTCCCTGACAAAATCAAATATTAGTGAAGAAGATTACTCACATGCATTACATGTGTGGGATGCGTTAAATGTTCAAACACTCGGGGAGTACAGTGATATATATCTAAAGACAGATGTACTTCTACTAGCTGATGTTTTTGAAAACTTCAGAAGTGTTTGCTACAAAATTTACAAATTGGATCCTGCATGGAGTTTTACTGCTCCTGGATTGGCATTTCAAGCAATGTTGAAGTTGACAAAAGTGGAGTTGGAGCTCCTAACTGATTATGATATGGTTTTATTCTTTGAAGCTGGAATATGTGGTGGTATGTGTCAGTGTGTGAAACGTTATGCTAAGGTGGACAATTCATACACTAACAGTTGTAATAATAGTTACAGTAATGATGATAATGATGGTAGAAATGGTACAGATAACACTTTCATAGCATATTTGGATGCAAATAACCTCTATGGTTGGGCCATGAGTGAACCTTTCCCTATGAATGGTTTCAGATGGCTTAGCCAGAAAGAAATAACAGAATTAAATATTATGGAGATAGCTGATGATGGACCCATTGGTTATATACTCGATGTGGATTTGGAGTATTTAGCACACAATGATTTACCACTATGCCCTGAGGCTAAATCAATTAGAAAATGTGTGAAATTAGTTAATACATTAGAAAATAAGTACAATTATATTATTCACTATAGAAATCTTAAACAGGCAATTGAATTAGGACTAAAACTACAACGTGTGCATCGTGTCATTTGTTTCAATCAGTCGGCATGGCTGAAGCCTTACATTGATTTAAACACTCTACAGCGGAAACAGGCTACCAATGAGTTTGAGAAGAACTATTGGAAGCTTATGAACAACAGTGTTTTTGGCAAAATGATGGAAAACGTTAGACATAGAATTAATATGCAGCTTATTATAAATGAAATAAAATTTACTAAACTGGTTGGAAAAAGTAATTTTAAGGATCGAACAATATTTAGTGAACAACCATTATTGGCTGTGGTACATTTAAATCCTTCAACAATTAAATTTAATAAGCCTATTTACATTGGTATGTCTATTTTAGATATTAGCAAATTAAAAATGTTTGATTTTCATTACAACATAATGAGTAAAATGTATAAGAATATTAATCTTTTATACTGTGATACTGATTCACTTATTTATGAACTTAAAACACTTGATTTTTATAAAGATATGAAAGATAATGCTCAGTATTTTGATACAAGTGATTATCCAAAAAGTCACCCATGTTATTCATTAGAAAATAAAAAGAAGCTTGGTGTATTTAAGGATGAATTAAATGGCACTCCAATTAGTGAATTTGTTGGATTGCATCCAAAAATGTATTCTATAAGTATTATTGATAGTAGAGAAATTAAAAAATGTAAAGGTGTACAGTCTTTTATAATTAAAAAAGAACTTAATTTCATAGATTATTATAATTGTGTGAATGGTGTGTGTGGGAAATTATGTGATAATTATAAGACATATTACAATATTCAAAGTCGTCAACATATATTGTATACCCTAGAACAGAATAAATTAGTATTAAGTGGTAATGATGATAAAAGAATAATATGTAGTAATAATGTAGATACAATAGCTTATGGAAATTCTATGCATAATAAATTCCATAAAAATTTTAATGATGTTTTAGCTGAACTAAGAGCGTGTATATTAAATAGAAATATGTATATTGCATGATTACATGGAGCTGTGTATTATTATTAAGTATAATTTAGACATTATATATTTTTAATTTTACTATGTAATAAAATTTTCTATTAACAATTGTTTTTATTTTTTGATTTGTTAGATTTGAGAGTGTGTGGAGGCTTAAAATAGCGTGTATAAAGTTATACAAGGTGTATAGAGATTATATTATTTTTAATTAAAGAGTATGTATGTAGTAAAAATTTAGTGCTTTTCCCTAGGATGTATTATTTTCCATTAAAGTTTATTGTTTTCTATCTAAAATGATGATATTTGTACTCAATTGTAATATTTTACCATAAATTGATAGTTTGCACCTAAAATGGGGGTATTTTGTGTAAAATTGATTGATTCCTTTAAAATTCAATGTTTTGTACTAAAATGTGAGTGTTATAGCCTTAAATGGTGCAATTTGTATGAAAAGAGTGATTTTAATTTAAATTGAGCATTTTTTCTATGATACTAGATTTATCTGATCCCTGTTTATAACGTTTAGAGGTGTGCTGTAGAAATTTATAGTTCTTATATCCTAACAGATGTATTGATGCAACAAAGGGGGTGGGTTATTCAAGCGATGGCTCTATTAGGTTGAGAAAATGTGATTAATAGAATTTCTAAGTTGTGATTATGTTTGTCAAAATAATAGAATTTATGTGAGAGGAAGAAGCTGTGTCTCATCAAGCTTATGAATACTACTTGGTAATTAAATTGTTCATTGTGCTCATTGCATTGGTAGTTATAATGTGATCAAACAAAATTAGTTCCTTATACATTGTTGTTATACAGTAAACGATTACACCAACAGACATGGGTAACTCTTCAGTATCTGAATGCTTACAATCGATTTGATTTTCTAATTTAAATTCATACTAAACAGCTGTATATTACCAGGGTTGCATCAAATCTGTTATGATTGGTAATTTTTGGGAGTTCATTAGAAAGTGAATGCATGCACATACATGGTTATATATGCAAACACATCAACATCATCATCATTATCATCATTGTTACATTACATGCACACCATTACACTACACACACATTCATACACTCACATGTGTGCACACATTTATAGAATATCACACATATGAAGGTATATAAGCTCCGCACACATGTGATTGTGATGGTCAGTTCTAACTCTTCATACACTGAAAATAATATAGAGCTATGTGTAATTAAATAGTACACTCAATACACACGTCAAAAAGCAACTCTGCTAAATAGCAAATGCAGCCTTTGCAGAAATTGAGATATATGAATAATAATACACAAGATAGTGTTCTAATCAGTTTCTTTTTTTCTCAATCATCTACTTTGATTACTCATATGCAAAGCATCTCACTGGAAACAAATGGGTCAGAAAGGGTTAGTACTGTGGTTGTTTGGCTGGATATATGTGAAGTACCCCCAAATTCTAGAGGTTGAAATACTCCCCCTCATAAAACATTAGTTCAGTGTTTATTTTTTGGTTAGACATACATTAATTAATGCAGATTTTAAATTACACAAACACAGCAGATTTGGTAGGGGTTAGAAAAAAGTTTGTTTAAAGGTGGGTGATTAATAGTAAAATACAATCTCAATATACGTGGAAACATGAACAGCTAGTACCAGTTAGCAGATTATTACATTGGTAAGATAATGATAAATGCATCATCAATGTACATGCAAACATCTAAATACACTAAGAAACTCAGTACAGGTTAGAAAAAAATATGAGTGGTTGGTTAACACTAGAACATATTCTCAAACCATACGCAACCAGAAACAATTAGTACTGGTTAATAAATTATTACATTGGTCAAACAATGGTAAATGCATCATCAACACACATGCAACCATCTAAATACAGCAAGCAACTCATTATGGGTTAGAAAAAAGTTCTAAAGGTGGGTGGTTAACACTAAAACATATTCTCAAAGCATATGCAACCTGAAACAACTAGCATCAGTTAATAAATTATTGTATTGGTCAGACAATGATAAATGTATCATCAACACACATGCGACCATCTAAATACAGCAAGCAACTCAGTATAGGTTAGAAAAAAGTTTTAAAAGTGGGTGGTCAATAGTAAAACATATTCTCAAAGCATTCACAACCAGAAACAATTAGTACTGGTTAATAAATTATTACATTGGTCAGACAATGATAAATGTATCATCAACACACATGCAACCATCTAAATACAGCAAGCAACTCGGTACAAGTTAGAAAAATTATGGGTGGCTGGTTAACACTAGAACATATTCTCAAAGCACACACAGCCAAAACAATTAGTATCAGTTAATTAATGATTACATTGGTCAGGCAATGATAAATGTATCATCAACACGCATGCAAATATCTAAATACACTGAGCAACCCAGTACAGGTTAGCAAAAATTATAAGTGGCTGGTTAAAGCCTCCTCTCAATCTCTATGCCAAACTAGTGTTGTGGTGAGGGAAAGCCTTCATGCATAGATGTCTACAGAGAAGAGCGGTTGGTTGATTTGTGTATGGTGGACGTTGAGATATGTGGTTATTAGTTTGTAATAGTGAAGATGTAGCAAGCAGATGGATGCAATTGGAGTAGAATATGGTGGTGTAGTGTTGAACTCTTACTGGATGGTTTGATGTAAAAACGGTGTGGTCATTTGATTATGTATTGACTCTTGATTAGTTGAGTAAAAGGGGGCGTGGTCATGTGACTAAATACTGGCTCCTGATTGGCTCTTCTCCTAGAACATAGGTTTCCTATCTACTGCCGTATCAGTTCTTGTGGAGACATGGGGGACAAAAGAATTGACGTCACGATTTGATGTACTAGCGCTCGCCATTGATCCCGATCTCCTGCGTCATTTATGAACTGACGAAATGATTTTAATTTCCCAATGATAATGTCAACTTATCCAGTTGGAACACATCCTTGAACTCTTGTGCCATTCGACAAAAAGGCTTTCCAAATTATCTGCCGAGCTATGTGACCGAAAAAGCCTACACGACTACGGCCTTCTCAGTTTTTTTTATTTCTTCCAGAACCGAAATGTTAGCCTACCCACTTGAAATAGGTAGCAAACAACACCAGCAGCAGATTTCCAAGGCGTCTATAAGTTACCGGTTTACTTCGCGAATTGTTCAGGTTTCCACGTCATACAAAACCGCTGAGAATACGAACGTTTTGACAATATTAATCTTGACAATTTTACTAATCGCAGAATCTGCCCGTATACGTTTTAATCGGTCTGTAATGTTTCTTGTTAATTCTACGCGATATTTTATCTTTGCTTCACATCCTCATTTCGATATTGCGAATTTCGGATAGTTATTTTCTCATCGATTGATTATCATCATCTTGGTTGTTGATCTGTTAATCTCTAAACCGAATTGTAAGTTCATACCTCTCGAACGATGGAATATGTGTAATATATCTTCTAATGATCCGTGCAATTAGTACGGTGTCGTCATCCTTAATTCGGAAATGTGGACTCCTCCGATTGGCACGCTCCTCCGGTCCACTTTTCATTACTTGCTTGAAGCGTTTTGCACATAATCCATTCCCCGCACAGAATAAATAAAAGCAAGCAAAGAATGCAACCTTAACAAACTGCAATTGTGGAAGAACTCTTCTGAATGCGTGCAGCTCTAATAAGAGGTATCTTCGCTGCGCTGTTTTCATATAGTTATTTTACTAACCATATGAGGTGTTTCGGAGCATCAATTTCAGCCAAGGTTATCCCACTTTATTCATTTAATACAACTTCATTTCTGCTTTTATCATCGACGTATTCACTGTTCTCAAAATAACCTAAGTGATTACAGTCGTTTTCCGAAACGCCGCATATCGCGATATCTTATATTGTAATAGTGTGTTTTCAACAATTTTTAACTTTCCTGAATGTAGAAGTACATGAACATTCCACATTGCTATTCTAGTTACTTAAATGTAAATCGCTGCCAGTTTGCCATCGGATCGTGTTGTTTCCCAGTTCCATATATCACATACCGATCCCCCATTTCAGAACATCGACTGCTTGCTGGATCGCATGGTAAATCTTTGCCATCATTACACGATGTTCGTGGTGAACATACGTCAGTGGTTTCCACTTCAAAACTTGCTAAATAAATTATTTAGCATGACTATCTTGTTCCGGCCAGATTATGAGTGAATTATCAGCGGTCTGCATGGTCTTGAGACAGTAGTCATTTAATTATGGTATTTACTAAACTCGTATTCGGCTTATGACAGTCTTTCGTCCATACCACCAGCAAAAAAGAATTGCATGAAGTATGGCAGCAGAATCAGCAGTAAATATAGAACAGCAGGAAGAAAGTTTAACGGATTTAGAGTATTAAATTGAGGACTATAAAAATGAAAACGTTAAGGCAACTGCTGAACTGTTGTTTTTTCTTGACCGATCTTGTCAAAACGTCGAACCAGACAATGTCTCAAATGTTAAAAAGTAGAAAAGAAATTACAGACTACACCAAACAACAAATGGTACGTGAAAGTGGACTGCGCTAGTTTGGAAATACTATAGTCGAAAAGATTGATCGCCCATGTCTTGTATAAAAGGGAAAAACAGTAAGAAAAACAAAAAAAAAAATATCGCAGACAACATATACAATTCGCTTTTTAACAGGGACAAACGTTAAAAAAAATAAAAAAAAAAAATACCTTTTCTTAAAATTAAAATTTCAAATTTTCGATTTACACTATTACAAGGCTAATCGTCGAATATGATCTTATTAGAGGCTCAATTGTTCGATTTCTCCTCAAAAAGGAGATTTTTCTAATAAAATATATCTTTTATTCCGGACGGTGAAATAATAATAGTTTCGTAGTTGAAAATTTTATCTTATGACTTAATCCTCCTTAATAACGGTTCATCTACTTGCGTCAAAAGTCCTTTGTCTTCCAGTTTTATTCACCTGTCATGCAATCTTCCTAATCTTAATCTCAAGAGTTCATGGTCAACTCTAAATAGTACCTTGGAAGTGCTCGTATTCCTAACATCATTTATTTTAACAACTTTCCTTCTTATGCTTCTAATAAACCTCTTCACTCTCCCAAATGGATTCCTTTCTAAAGTAGACTGGACGCCATCTTCCGCTCTCTCGTTTACTACCCGCTATCTTCAGTTCCTCTTAATTTAAATCCATCTTTTCCATATAACTTCTTTGTTGAATCAATCTCCTTTGGTTTAACTCATTCCAACAAATTCCACACACAAAAAAAAAACAGAATGTCCTCATCATTGTGGTAGAATGCGAACTGTAAGGCAGCCTTTAATTTAAGTATGTCTACTTATAAAACTTTTCACTCCTGTCCTCTTTCCAACTTTCTGGCTCATAGGATTGCCAATGCTAAAGCCAGATTTACTTTTTAAAACAGCAAAAAGAAAAACTTTTGAAAAAGCTTTTGGTTCTAAAGCCTTTAAATCCTCTCTCGTCTATTGTCTTTCTGATTATAATTTTTCTCCTCAAAAACTAATCCCGTTTATTGATTCTATAGCTCCTAACTACATTCCTGATTTCCAGTAATCACGTCCTTTATGCTTTTTTTGTCTTAGTTATTCACATTTTCTTACCTCTCCTTTTACTTTATCATAACTTCATTCATCTTCAATCAATTCCTCTCCGGGTTTAGATAAAATAATTTTTTCTGTTCTTAAAAATCTTTCTGATTTTTCTCTCCAGATGCTTTTAAATATCTTCAATTCCTTTCTTCCTGCTGGAAGACTCCATCCCGAAATACTTTTATTATTGTTGCTATACCGAAACCTTGTTCTTCTTCGTTTCGTTCTATTTCTTATGCTTCGTGTGTTAGGAAGCTTTTCGAAAGTTTAATTAACAAACGTCTCGTTCGGTGGCTCGAGCACAGCAAACTATTAGCGAATATTATGTTCGGTTTTCGACATAGTCCACCTGATTGTACCAACATAATTCTATCGGACGTTTATATACCATTTATTAATAAAAAATTCTTAATTGCCGTTTTCGCGTTGACATATCATCTGCCTTTCGTAACGTTCACCTTCCCACCACTCTTTAGTATAACGCTCTTAATTGAAAATTCCTGTCCATTTTGCTTTTCTTATTATTAGTCTCTTTCATTGCTGTAATTCTTTCCTCTCCGTTCCATTCTGCTACAAGGTTAATCTTTCGAGGATTACCTTAAGATCACTGCCATAGAACCTATGCCCTTTAATATTTACTTTATTAAAATCGCTTCTATTCCTCTTAATTCTATTTCACTTTTCTTTGCTGACGATGTTCATATCTACTCCCCGAGCGCAATGTCTCGTTAGCTAACACCCGTCTTCAAAGCTCTCTTATTTTACTAGAAAATGCTCTTTCTAATATTCATCTCTGTATTTCTCCCCTTAAATCTTCGTCTGTTGTCTTTACTCTTCGATCTTTTGAACCTTCTTTGATTAGCCTTACCTTAAATAGTGATCCAATCCCCTTTGTAAATTTTTCATATTATTTAGAAATATTTCTCGATAGCCCCATCCACAATCACATTAATAATTTGTATCTATGCTCTCTCAAAGAACCAAATCCATTAAAAGTCCTCTCTCATGCTAATTAGGGAGGAGGGATCTCTATATATTACTCATGCTCTATAAATCCTTTATCCGCTCTATCCTAGATTACTGTTGCTTTATTTATGGCAATTCCTTTGGGTGTGCCCTTTCAAAATCATAACGCGTTTAAAATAATTACCTTCGTCTCTAACTTGATGCCCTTATACCTACCCCGGTTCCAGCTATCCTTACCGAATTGCACACTCAACCACTCTTCATTCATGGATATCCTATGTAAGTTATCGCTTTCTAATTAAGCGTTTTTCTATTGTTTCTTCTCCACGTTGTGTTCTTCATCCCTTGGATCAGGACTGCGTTTGTGATGCGGATCATATTCTTTTTGAATATTCTCTTCTAGTGCAGGAGCATTCCCTTCTGTCCACTAAGCTCTTACATCTTAAACTGCCTACTCCTTTTTGTGCTTCCTACATACATTCCTTTCCTTCACCAGATGTTGTTCGAACTTTAGCAGAGTTTATTTCTTCTATTTCCCTATATATTAAAATCTAATCCTTTTATTCGTAATTCCTGGGTGATGGGTCAGTGCCCTTGGTTGGCGTTCCCGAAAAAAAAAAAAAAAAAAAATTAAGTGTCTGCCTATTTATTTTTTTTTGCTTGTTTTCTCTTACTGTTCTATCCTTTATAAATGGTGGTTTACTTCTAACCAAATTCCCGTTTTATCCCTTATTTCTGGTTGTCCCTTTCAATTTTTACCTTACATATTTATAGTCGTGATAAGTTTCATTATTTTTCTTTCAGTTTTTCTAGTTGCCTTCATCCTTTTACATGCCTTTCTTTACCGATCTGTTCTAAATCTGTTCCTCAACATGTCGTCAGAATTGAATTTTCCGATGCTTTATGCTCTTTCCGACAGCCGATACTATCTCTTTACTGACGGTGCTAAAGGGGCAAACAGAGTTGGTTCTTCCTTTTTGTTATTTTGCTTTCTTTTAAATTTCCCACCCTCTACACAATTTTTTTTTGCAGAATTTAATGCTGCTCTACGCGTTATTCCCCATGTTCCATTATCAATAATTTTCCATAAAGTGCTCGTAATTTCGGAGTCTAAAAATACTTTACATCCTGTCGTATCTAACCTTCCTTCTACCTCTTCCGATTGTGTAATACTTCTCATACTCTCATCAGTAACCCTCCTCTCTCTTAAATGTTCACAATCTCGGCTATTTGTTGCCTTCGTTTTAATCATAGCCTACTTTCTCAGTTTCCGTCTGTTTCTACTCGATTTTTTCCGTTCCATCCTTTGATATCATGTTTTATTTTGAATGTTCAACCTTTCCTGCTGCGCAATTGTACTTTTACTCTTCTCGACTAATTGTAAAACTCAGTATTCCTACTCAACCTTATTGGTGCTTCTTATATTCTCTCATTTCTTTCTACCTTTCTTATTTCTGTATCCTTAAACGTTTAATAATACAATTTTATTTTCTCATTCTTCCCATTTTTTGGGTTCTCGTTAACATACCCAATGGAACAAAAAAAAAAAGTTACTTTTTTATTTTTACGAACTTTCCTTCTTAAACCAGACCGTGGCAATGTAATTATTAATTCCACAACCGGTTCGTGATAATTAACTGCTTAAATATTATCATCCTTAGGTCTTCTTCGTATAAGCACTCTTCTACCTACTTTTTCTACGGAACGAGATAAATTATCGCTGCAACAGCTACAAGACAGTGAATGAGTAATAAGGTTACTTTTACTTTCTATAAACAGAACTAATTGAAGTTCGAGTCACGAATACAGAATTTACCGTAAAATCGCGCAACGATATAAAAAAACGAAAAAAATATAAAGAAATATATATATATATTTACCGAACCTCCTTCAGCTACTCGTACACTCATTAATTCGAGCAATTTGTACAGCATTTAAAAAATTAAATCTCATTTCCACGGCTCACCCGAGTTTACTCCTTTTCATTATAATAGTTCGTGCTGTATTAACAACTGGATGCAAAATATTTCCAGCCGAAAATAACTGCCGTTTCTGAAGTCTCAAGAACTATCATTCTAAAAAATTTTTATGAACGAGTTAGGAGAATTAAAAACAAAAAAGTATAAAATACTATTTTTCAAAAATTAATAAACGTTTTAAATGTAATTAACGAGTAGAATTATATAAACAGTTTGATTTCCACGACAAACGATCTCTGCGAGGAATGGAAATTTATGAAAGAAAAATCAACGCAAGCTAAAAAAAAAAAACTTGTGACGATTTTGTTTTCATAAATTTCCATTTCTCGTAAAGATCAAACTATTTATATAATTCTACTCGTTAATTAGGACAATAATAATTTTTTTGATCTTTCGATCGTAGCGGAATTCAAGCCAAGTTCCAGATGCCTAACTAAATACGTTGGAGTGGCTGATGCCAAAAAAAATTAAAAAGCGTTTATAATTTAAATCAAACCAAGTAGTATAGCTCCATATGTTACTACAAAATCTTTTAATCGTGGTTATTAACGTCAATGTAGATTGTGCACAGTAGCGACATGTCCAGTTCGCTGATCCGTTAAGTTTTGTTTTTTTTTAATAAGTTACGGTTCCCACAAGGCATACTGCCCGTCTGTGGGTGCCCAACACTATTATCGTTTATTCATAAATATAATTACAAAGCTTCTTAATACCTAATTAACATTATATACAGTATACCGATCATACGATTACACTTGACGATCGTCCGTCTTAATTATATACATATGATCGATTATCCTCCATTTGCCAATAAAACAATTAAAAACTAACTTATTGTCCCTCATTTATGTTTTCAACCAACCACTGTTTAATTATTAGTTTCCAAAGTTCTATCTCTGTGTTGATTAAATATCCTGGAATTCGTACCAGCCATTTAATTAATACCGCCTCATCCGTGTTGTCTATCTTGTTATTTATACCTTTTGGTCGGGTATAGTACACTTCCCTATGATTCCTAGTTGTTCCACCTCTTTTCGTCAAAGATAATAAAGTATTATTAGTCTTATACTCAAGCAGTCGGTGATAATAATGTAACATCTTTGGGAACATTTCTTTTTTCTCTCTCCACCAGCTAATGTTACTGCTAACCTGATCTTTTTTGGGGATTATTATTTTTAAGCATCTCTTTTGCTGATTACTAATCCTTTTGATTATTGTACTCTTTGCTTCCCCCTAAATTGATATTCCATATAAAATTCGTGACAAGACTATAGCGTTAACGTATACACGAAGACCATCATATGGTATTGATTTAGCTGATCTATATAATGCTAGAATCGTTTGCCTAACTTTGTTAGATGAATTTGTAAAATGCTTGTCCCGAGATAATGTTCTGTCAATAGTTAATCCAAGGTATTTAACCTCATCCGTCGTTTCCAGCGGAGTACAAGCACAATTCAAGGTAGGAGTCAAACAGTTGTGTAAACAACTGATACTATGCATTATAATTTAGGGTTTGTGTGTTCTATATCTGCTGGATATATACATATATATACGGAAATGAAACAAACGTTGAAATACTTCAAAAAGAACGCCATTTATTGTACACTATTAGTTTTGAACAATACTCCGTATGAATAGTCACCATTTTGATTTTTACATTGTTGCAATCTTTCCTCAAAATTATGCATTACTTTTTTAAGAGTTGGTTTTTTAATCGCCGCAATTTCCTTCTGAATGGCCAATTTCATCTCGTCGGTTGTTGCTGGTTTACCCTCGTACACCTTGCTTTTCAAGTAGCCCCATAGGTAAAAATCTGTCGGTGTTAAATCCGGACTGCGCGGCGGCCAAAACAGCTCACAGTTTCGCGAAATCAAGCGGTCCTGAAACTTCTCTCTTAATAACCGCAAAACATCGTTACGAATATGTGGTGTGGCCCCGTCTTGTTGAAACCACGTTTTAGATAATGCAATCCTCTTCCGTCTGAGCTCCGGTAGAAAAAACTCGTTTAACATTTGGATGTAGCGGTCGCCGTTCACAGTAACATTCGCTCCGTCCTCCTCCTCGAAGAAGTAGGGACCGATTATCGCTTTCGCACTGACTGCGCACCATACCGTGATACGAGGGGAGTGCAAGGGTACCGGGTGAACGATTCGAAGGTTCTCAGTAGCATAATACCGCATGTTTTGTTTATTAACGTTACCATTTAAATCGAAATGCGCCTCGTCGCTAAAAAAAAACATAATCCAAATCGACGTCTTCTTCCTCCAGCATATCCAAAAATTTATTACAAAATTCTAACCTTCTTGGCCTATCTGTTGGTATCAATTCTTGGGTTAGTTGTATCTTGTATGGGTGCATATTGAGGTCGTTTCGAATTATTCTTCTGAGTGAAGTACGGGGAATTTTCAAGGCGGAAGCCTGGCGACGAACGGATCTGCGCGGACTTCGCGACAATGCTACGCGCACTTTTTCGATGTTTGTCGGGGTTCTAGACGATCGACGGCGACCTTGATGGTTGACCGCCACCACACTACCGTATTCTCGGAAGTTTTTTACCCATTTGAGGATACTTTTACGGTCGGGGGGATTGTCATGACGTTTTAAATCAAATTGTTTTTTAAACGCGCGTTGTATCGCGATTACACTTTCACCGTTTTTCACAAAGTACTCGACAACGAAAGAGCGTTGTTCACGCGTCCACGACATGATGACTACTAACCAACTATATTTATATTAAACGGCATATTATTTAGCGCCAGATGGCGTTGCAATCGCCACGCCAACTCACAGTGTATGATTTTGACGAGCGTTTGAAATTCGGGATGTTCTTTTGGCCCACCCTATATATAAAGATTTTTTTATATTAATCGTTAGGTATTTATCATGTGCCCCCACCTATTCATAGTATCAACATCCTCGTGCAACAGTTTTTCGGCCACATGAATGTCATGGTGCTCAATTCCGAGTGCTATATCATCTGCCTAGGCGTATACAGTTGAATGTTTAACATATTTGTGAAGGGAGTTGCTGTAAATCAGAAACAACAACGGAACTAATATAGTTCCTTGCCCTACACCTCTTAAAGAGGTTTCCTCTGTCTTCGGTTCTTCATCGATTTTCACAACTCCCGCTCTATTACGCACGTAACTTTCAAACCATTTATTTTGTTTGCCTATAATACCAATACCTTCCATATCCCGCAGCAGTATTTGATGATTCATCGCATCAAATGCTTTACTGATGTCTATAAAAATTACGAGAAACTGTTTTCTCCAGATACCAATCCTTTATTGATTCCACCTGTTAATGCTCTTAGCAAGGAGACTGTTGATTTCCCTTCTCTAAAGCCGAATTGGTTATTGTATAGTAGCTTTCTTAAGTGAGAGGCAAGAAATCGTTCTAAAATTTTTGCCATCACCGAAATAATCGTAATTGATCGATAATTTTCGCATGCTCTTGCTTCACCACTTTTATATACATATAAGTCGGATAATTTTAATTTTAAGTCCTTTAGGGACCATACTTTCTCTTTAACAGAGCAATTTATTAGTTAGTTCGATTTACATATGTATAATATAAATACTGACGCGTTCGGAAAAGATATTTTTTAGTGTCAAGTGCTTGTTAAGTACTACTACGATAGTTGCTTCATCAAAACTTAAGCGAATATTTCTCGTTTTGTTTTAAATCGTTTATGCAAAAATATTACACCGTGGCTTCCTTCGGTGTTGTTTCCTGGGCTTTTGATGATATCCATATTTCAGTTCAGTTTACTTTCTTCATTATTTATTTCATGGTAAATAGTTCGATCCGTCTCTCTTCTCCATTTTTCTTTAATTTAAGAAAGATTTTTCGCGGTCTTCTTTCGGGTTCCTCTCTCAGTCCTACTCTCTTACCGCAACGAGATATCTCAGCAACCAATGAAATACTTGATTAGTCTCTCATTGTACGGGAACATTCTCTTTCCTCAATTAATCTCTCACTTTCTCTTTCCAAGTCTTCTTATGCTGTATTTATCCTTCCACCTTTTAGTACTGCTCTGTTAATACGTCCTTAAACGCAATACGTTTCTTTCTTATTTTAATTGCTTCTGTTATCTTTCACGATAGTTGTTTGTCTTTTTCCAACTATCTCAAATATTTTTCCTCTTCAGTTGAAAGTCCTGTCGCCACTTTAATTTACTTTTGATCCCTACGTTCCCATTTCTCTGTACAATTCCAAATTTAACTACTGTTCTTCTCGCTTCA
Organism: Icerya purchasi; assembly: GCA_039619475.1. Taxonomy (NCBI): domain Eukaryota; kingdom Metazoa; phylum Arthropoda; class Insecta; order Hemiptera; family Monophlebidae; genus Icerya; species Icerya purchasi. Next base: position 17,252,502 of record CM077116.1, on the reverse strand, counting down.
GCAACCAAAAGGCTAAACTTACTGAAGTCCTTATCTCCAACCAAATAGGGTGGTGATTCTTATGTCCTTATTTATCTATACAAATCTATCATTTGCTCAAAATTTGATTATTGTTCTTTTATTTATGGTAGTGCGTCCAAGACCCGTCTTTCCAAACTAGATGTAATCCAAAATTTTTGGCTTTGATTATTTTGTTTTAAGCGTTCCTAAATCCCCTCCAATTCTAACAGTCCTTACTCAGTCTAATACGTCACCGCTAACTATTTGCATATCTTACTATCATTTCCTTACTAAATATATTTCACTCACGTTTATTTTTATCCGTTCCTACTTCTCGATTTTTAAGAACTGCGTTCTACATCTAGAAAAATAATCCCTGTCTTATCTCATATTTCTCTTCGTTTTAATTCATTCTGACTAAACACGATCTTCTTTAATAATCTCGACTATTTTTTTTCTTTGACTAACGTATTATTATCAACCGTATCTGCATTACATAATTACAATTAATTTAGAACACAATAAAACAGGTCAAGTTTGTTTTATTGAATTATAAATTAATTTTAATTTTTCTTCAACTCCTTCCACCTCTACCATTCCCTTAAATTATTTCATCTTCACCTTCAAAATTACAATTCTCCGCTTCCTTCGCAAATAATAATTTTTACTGATATTTCAAGAAGGCCTGTTACACTATCGGAACTTCTTTTATTCTTTCAGATTTTAATACTGCAGAATCTTTTCATCTTCCTTCTTTCTATTTCATATTCATAAACGGATTAATGACTATCCTTCGGCATCTGTTATTTTCATTGCCTCCGATCGTCTCTCTTCGAATTATTTAATTATTTCTACCTCTATGAACCCCCTTTAATTTTCCTGATCATTCCTGTGACTTTAGTGTTCCTCGTAAATGTTCACTGATTCATATTCCTTCTTCCCTTTATTTATTCATACTGATATTCCAAGTAAGGACCTAGCCATTCGCGGGCAACTTTGATAATAAGACAGCTGATTCTTTGACTCAGGTTACTGCTTCCTCCTGCTTCACTTCTTAACTAAAGTGCCACTGTTATCCTCCCAGCGTCGTGTAAAAGTTTCCACTTCAGATTTGGTGTTGGTTATTTACGCTTCCGTGTTTTTCGAATACTCATTCATTCTGTTTGTCTGAATTTGATTGTTTCATTTCACCATGCTGTTACTATTCGCTAACGTTTTGATTATTCTCCGCTATCTTGCTCCCATTTATGACTTTCGTCAACTTCCCCGCCCGTATTGTCCTCTTTATTGAAATGATGCAATTGTTTCTGACACTCTGATCATGTGTTCTTTAATTGTTCACCTCTTTCCTCGAAACGTTCTGCTTTGTATTTCAATTTACTAAGATTTGGACTTGTTGTTGTTCCTTATTGAGCTTTTTAAAAACCATTTTTTTCTTTCAAAAACACTGTTCTTACTATTTGTTCCTTTACCAAATTAAAATGTAACTGACTTATTTCTCTTCTAATATACTTCTCGTTTTGTGGATACCTGGTTGACGAATCTAAAAAGAGAAAAAATCTTCTATTAAATATAGCTGCGTCAGTACAATCTTCTCAGCACATCAACAGCACTGCTTCCATGTTTTGTTTTTCTTTTTTCGAGTTCGCCAAGTAGGAAGAACAATACATGGAAGAAGAGTTAGTTAAATATCTTTCAATCACCCGATGTTGTTAGCATACTATGACAGAAATAGCATTCAAAGAAAGAAACAACACCAGTTAAGGGAAATACAATAAACAGTAGGAAGCGCAGACTTTAACAAAACCCGAATAAAAGTCAGAAAATTCGGCAGAAAGAGGAGGGAGTTCGAAGAAATCATAACTAGAAGCTGCAGCGTTGATTAGGAAAAGATGATAGGAAGGACAAACGGAAACAATAAAAAGGAGGGGAAAGAGAACATGAATAAAACAGATGAAGAGAAAAAAACGCTAAAATCAGATTGACTAGAGAAATAGAAATTTTTCGCGAATAAAATGTTTCTTTACAAAAAATAAATACCGCCTTCAATATTTATTAAAAAAATTTAATAAAAATGCACTAAAAAGTTAAAAATAATTACTCCCGATGAGAAAATATATATCAGAGTGATGATATACCCTTAAAGGTGATATCGTAATTCTTATACAACATTAACCTTTTGGAGTCGGCATCAAATTCATATTACAATATCTAGGAACAATTTAATGCGGTCTTTAATTATTATTTTTATATGAATTTCATGCCCACTCCAAAAGGTTAATGTTGTATAAGAATTACGATATCACCTTTAAGGGTATATCACTCTGATATATATTTTTTCTCATCGGGAGTAATTATTTTTTACTTTTTGGTACATTTTTATTCAATTATTTTTTACTTTCTGGTACATTTTTATTAAATTTTTATAATAAATCTTGAAGTCGGTATTTATTTTTTGTAAAAAAACATTTTATTTTACAATTTTTAACGTTATACTTGAATTTTTTTTTCTCGGTAAAAATCAATTTTTTTCACAATAACAATTGGCATACACACAATTACACGCATAGACGTAGCACGCGGCGCAGGCAGGTTGACGCGGGCGCCCGGTTGGTGGATGGGAGAGGTACAGTCGAGTGAGCGAGCCAAACGCATTGACATACACAAATCATCAATGTAGTCGAAGTCAATTAAATATGCATTATTAATGATAACTCAGAAACTACTGGTCAAATCTTGATCAAATTTAAATGGGACCACATGCGAAGCACCAGCTTTCAAATAAAAGAAGAATCATCAAAATCAGTTCACTTAGAAAAAAGTTCTGAGGTAACACACATAAAAAGAAAATACAGCCGAATTGAATACCTTCTCCTATTTTTTGAAGTCGGTTAAAAAGAGGAAGTTTTGTATATTCGGACAAAAATCTGCAGTAAAATTTTTTACACACAGATAGAACAGAACCCGGAAATTTTTAAAATGAGTCGATACTTCAGCCACTTCGATACCTTTGATATAAACCGATAACAAGTCAACACGGATGGATGAAAAAAATAAATCAAGAAATCATGTACGAAGAATAATAAAGTCACCGATTATGAAGAAAAACATGTGAATTGATTAACGATCACTTACGAAATCTAAGACAATCGGGTAATTCGGGAAGTAGCGATTAAAAGAAATGTCAATGTGAAGGAACGTAGTATCTAGTCTTTAATTCAATCGGTAGCGGTGGTACAGAAAATAGGAAACGAAAAGATTTAAGAAGATTAAAGAGTCTGAAATAATAAAGGAAGCTCTGATATTCCCCCGAACCTGAAATTAGTAGCATGGTAAGAAATAACGAAATTGACGGTGTCATGAAATTCGTGTTTAATTATAGCTTAGGGAGGACAGCTGGAAGAATTCGAAAGAAAAAAATACTTTCGATCCGCGCATTTGAAGGAAAATAAAGATTATCAGAGGGAAATTGTATAGGAGACGAAAGTCAGCTAAGTTTTCCAATAATTTAATTCTCCTTAATGATTATTCCCCAACTTATTTCAGGAAACCGTCTATTTCTAATTATCTTGATCTGACCTTTCTTTCTTCCACTATTAGTCTCCATTAGAACTGGAGAACTCTTACGGGTTCTTACAACAGTGACCATGTTCGTATCCTAATAACTCCTGTTAACTTTTTTCTCCGACTTGCTTCAGACCTCTACATTCTCTTCGATGAAACCTCTCCAGAGCAAATTGAACTTTGTTTCGTTCTTGTGTTAATTTGTCACTCCCTATTCCGACCCCATACTTCTATATGATTCCTTTTTAAACTCCGTTACGTCTGCTCTCTCTTTATCTTTATCTACCCGTTATCAGACTTTTAATAACCACAATAAAGCCTCATCCCACCATAGGTGCCGCCTTCAGAACTTTTCGTTTAGATCCTACAATTGAAAATTTTCTTTCTCATAAGCGAGCGAACGCAGGAGCTAGGTATATATACTTAAAGTCTCAAAAAGGTCCTCCTGGAAGAATTTCTGTTTTTCATTCTCTAGGAATACCCCTCTTTTTCATATCTGGAAAATGGCTAGAGCTTTCAAATCCCCATACTCTGAACGTCCCTCCAATCTCAACCTTTCTAAAGATAGCCTAGAATCCTTTATCGATTCCGTTAATTCTGCTTATGTTCCTAACGTTGATGAACTGTATCTAACTCCACCTCCGCATAATTCTCCAACACATTTCCTAACTTCTGCTTTCAATATCTATGAATTAAAATCTGTACTTTCCAAATCTTCTAGCCCCACTCCAGGTCTTGACGTTATACCTTTTCTTCTCTTTAGAAATCTGTCTGAACAGTCTCTTACCTTTCTCCTTGATGTTTTCAATTGTTTCCTCTCCAGATATATAATTCCTCCCTCTTGAAATTATTTTATCATCATTTCCATTCCTAAAAAAATGTCTTCCTTACGTCCTATTTCCTTGGCATCCTGCATCAGAAAACTGTTTGAAGGTAAGTTAAACAAGCGCCTTGTTTGGTGGCTAGAGCATAATAATGTATTTCCTAGCAATATGTTTGGCTTTCGGCCTGCCATTGGTCCCTCTGACTGTATTAGTCCTTTTGGTTTCCCATATCTGAAAATCCTTTATCCAAAAACATTATACTTTGGCTTCTTTCATCGATGTATTCTATGCCTTTGATAATGTTTATTTACTCACTCTAAAAGATAAGATGACAGAAATTAACGTTCCAATGCAATTTACTTCCCTTACTATCCATGCTGAATCGTTCTATCCACCTCTCTGCTCCATCTTTCGAAACTTCAAGAACGGTTTTTCGAAGTCTTCCCCAAGGTTCCTCCCTCAGTCATATTCTTTTCAACATATACCCTATCACACTGGCTTCCCTTCCTCTAAATTCTTCGTCTTTATTCTTTGTTGATCACATCCTACTTTATGCCTCATCTCATGAATTTATATCAGCCAGTGAAACACTTAATTCGTCTCTTTCTGTGCTGGATCATTCCCTTTCCTCAATTAACCTCTCTAATTTCTCATATTAAATCTTGTTATGTGGTATTTACTCTGCGACCTTATAATCCTGCTTCTGTCTATCTATCCCTCGAAAATACACTCCTTTCTCGTGTTAATTGTTTTGGTTATCTTGGCAAATTCCTTAATAGTCGGTTATCCTTCCCCGAACACATCAAGTATCTTTCCGCTTCAGCAACCAAAAGGCTAAACTTACTGAAGTCCTTATCTCCAACCAAATAGGGTGGTGATTCTTATGTCCTTATTTATCTATATAAATCTATCATTTGCTCAAAATTTGATTATTGTTCTTTTATTTATGGTAGTGCGTCCAAGACCCGTCTTTCCAAACTAGATGTAATTCAAAATTCTTGCCTTCGTCTCTGGCTTGGTGCTCTTAAATCCTCTCCAGTTCCAACAATCATTGACGAATCTAATACACCATACACCATCCCTTTCTATTCGCAGATCTTATTTGAGCTATCGTTTACTTGCCAAGCGTCTTCCACTCAAGTCTTCTACTCTTACCCATTCCTATCTTTCCATTTGTAGAAACTGGCGTTTCGCACCTAGGAAAACTCCTATTTTATCCCTCATCTCATTTCGGCTCAGTTCGTTTTGTCCTTACATAATGTCCTTTGTCAATCACCCTTATTTCAATTTTAATTTCGCCGATCTCTGCCATCATCCAAATATGTTTACTGTACCTACGCTCTCCAAGTTTCTTTCGCAGACCGTAATTAGACAGGTATTCCACAGTTTTATCAATTCTCAATTTCCTTCACATGCAACCGTGTTTACAGATGGTTCGAAGAGGCCGAGTGATGTCAGTGACTCTTTTATCCTCTTAAATTTTGGCTTTTCAGAATCTTTTGCCTGCCTCCTTTCTGTTCCATATTCACAGCTAAATTGATGGCTATCCTACGTTCCATTATTTTCATTTCCTCTAATCACCTTTCCTCTAAATTCTTAATTATATCTGACTCCATGACCGCCCTTCAAGCTATTTGTTCTTCCCTGCCTGATCATTTTTCTGATTTTATCATACTCCGCATACGTTCACTTATCCACGTTCTTTCTTCCCGTCATTCCATTCAAATTGATTAGCTGCGGACTCCTAGTCATTCGGGCATCTTCTGTAATGAAGCGACGGACTTCTTGGCTTGCTGCCTCTTCTCATTTCTTCTTTTAAAAAGTCCCATCGTCTAATCTCCTTCCACTGTGCAAAGGTTTTCATCCTAGGTTTTGGTCGGATATGTACGATTTCTCTTTCTCTAATAACTGTTCTTTTTATCTGTCTGTTCAACCTAGTCTTCCTGCCAATCCGTAGTTCTCTTTGTTTCCTTCACTTCGTCATTTTGTTGTTGTCTCCGTTATTCGTCTGCGCTCTAAAGTCATACTTTATTATCTTCCTCCCGTTTTCGTTTTTCGTTGGTTGCCATATTGTCTTCTCCACTTAAACGAAGAGCATGTCTGCAATGCGTACCATATGTTCTTTGATTGTTTATCTCTTTCTGCTGAGTGTTCTGCTTTCTACTTCAGTTTGCTCCGACTTGGTCTTCCTACTCCATATTGCGCCTCTTATATTCTATCTTTTCCCTCTCCACATATTGTTTCCGTTATTTTTTCCTTTCTCCCAACGATATCTGACCGTATCAAGATATAATTGACTCTTTCCTTTTCCAATTGTTTCTGGGTGAAGATCCTTTCAAAAAATTAAAAAAAAAAAAAAGTCGAAGAAAGATAAGAGCTGAAATAAAGTTTTATTCGAGGCGACGCACTGGTTTCTGGCAAAGGAAAGGTAAAAAGGGATAAAAGTCCAAAAGAAACAAACGGCAGATATTGCGTCGCTTATACCTTCTTCGCATCATTAATCCCGCCACTTCTAGTTGACTGTTTATTTTTCCAATCGTTTCTGGGTAAAGGTCCCCGGTTAATGATCCCCTCCCCCAAAAAAACCTTCAGAAAGAAAACCATTTTTGTCGAGGTGTTAATTTAAAAGCGACTTGCTTTGTTGCTTTCTCCGTAAACTGACTAAAAAAAAAAGGGGGTTAGTTCTTTACTTAATGATAAAACCAGTAGCGTACCTAAGGCGAGGGATTATGGGAATTGGGATAATGACGAGTTATTAAAAAAAATGTTTGTAACATCATTTGAAAAAGCGACAATATTATTTTTAAGATCCATTTTTATTCAAATTTCAAAGAAAAATTTATATAATCATAGATGCTAATATATCACTGTTCTTATTCCATATTTTCATGCAAAAGGCATTTTCATATTTCATCATTATGGCTAACCCATCCCTCGACCCGTCATTGGTCATCCTAAGTGTGTTACTGGATAAAACTAAAGATTTTTTCTTTTTTTCCCCCGAAGAATCTAAGAGCATAAGTTAAGAAAATTAAACTTTTTTTTTTTTTTTAAATAATAATTTGCAGGTCCCACGCCCGTCTGTGGGTTCCCAACATAATTATATCATTTATTTGTACAATATAACATCAACTTAACTTAAGTACTACTTTCTGTTACAACATAAAAGGTGTTAACTTATATATTACTATACTACAAAATCCACACTCTCATTATTTATCATTTATATTACAATTATACCATCATCTAAAATAATATTTCCTATTACAATACCTTCATGTGTTAACTTATGTATTACAATAATACAATATAATTTTTATACAACTACCACTCTCTCATTGGTAGCTTAAAACTGGAGATAGTAACGAGTCTCATGTCAACGTAGTCAATGTTATAAGTGGTTATTACTAGTATTACGATACTTTTTTTTTTTTTTTGTTACTATTTCTATTGCTCTTTACACCATGCTATCGATCAAATTTTAACCTTTTTTTCCATCTCTCCAGATTTTTTCCTTTTTGTATCTTCCCCATTAATTTTATTAATACCTCTTTCTCTACATTGTCTATTTTACTGTTAACCCCCCTAGATCGTACACAGCAAGGTTTATCGAAATTTCTAGTCCTGTACTTTCTTGTTCTAGTTGTTGGTAACTGTCTATCTTCGAGTTTAACAATAAGTAATTTGCTGTAATAATATAACATTTTTGGTGACATTTCGTTATTATTATTCCACCAAGCGATGTTAGCTAATGCGTCCGTATTGCTCTCGTTGTATAAGACCAGTTTTAAACATTTTTTTTGCAATTTATCGATTTTCCTCATTTCTGTAATTTTCGCCTCACCCCAAATTCCAATTCCGTGTTTAATTCTGGACATTATTACAGCTTCAAAATATAACCTCAGGCTTTTGTATGTCATACCTTGTTTTAATTTATATAGTGCAAGAATATAGTTTACCTGACTTTTCCTGCAATATTGTCAATATGGTTTCTCCGTGTTAGACCTTTATCTAATATTATCCCAAGTTATTTAAATTCATTCACATTTTCTAACTTTTCACAACCACATGTTTCCTTATTATGTAAACACTTTGTATTGTGTAAAATTAATTTGGGAACGAACGTTCTAAACCGGCTTGGCGTTCTTTTATGCATCACTTTTGTTATTTTAGCATTAATTAATAGTTTTTTGTCATGCGTCCATTTGCATACATTATTGAGATCTTCTTGTAACATTTTTTCAGCACTTTCTATGTCAGAGTGTTCAATAACTTAAACGAAATGTAAACTTTTTTATATTGCCAATCACATAGCTGAACACAGTAACTCTTCTTTAAAAACAAATTTTAGTTCGGAAAAACATATTTAATTAGGATTAAAGATGCTTTCAAGGAAAATTTATTAACTTCTGCAAATAATTTAAATTTAGAAGTTGAATTTCCAAAGTTCTTATAAATAAGACTTTACGTATTAATAGGCGAATAAGCCAACGATCGCGCTTTAAAAAAAAGTAAAAAATCGTGTCCATTTTTTATATATTATACAGTGGCAACTGAAAAAATGTAAATTATACGGTCCAACCCATTATGCGTCAGCGCATTTTGATATTTAGTCGGTATTCATAAATTCCTGCATAATCTCCGATAATTTAATTTGCAAAATTTCGTTCTTATAAGTCATCACAAATGAGCCCCTAGCCATATAACGGGTAATGAAATGGCAGAGATTCCTTGGCTCAGATTGCTGCATTTTCTCGCTTTTATTTCTCAAAAATTCCTGCTTCTAATTTGCTTCCACTATGTAAAAAGCTTCATACTACATTCTGGTGTCAAATATTTATGCCTTCTCCTTTTCAAGAACAAACTTTTCTTCGACCTATCCAACCCAATCTTCCTACCCGGACTTGGTTTTACGACTTTCCTTCGCTATTCCACCATCGTCTTTATTATTCGTTTACCTCTTAATCATACTCTCCTTTCTTTCTCGCATTTTCGTTTTCTTTTCGCACATAATTGTCCTCTCCATTCTAACGACGAAGCCGTCTGCGATCCTGAATTTACTCTAAAAACTTAATAAAAACGCTCTGAAAAGTAAAAAATAATTACTCGATAAAAGATAATTTATTTTACAACATAATATTTAATATATATGTAGAGATAATACTACTATTCTCAAACAACCTCGATGCTTATTAGAGTCGGTACCAAATTCAAAATAGAGTAATTAAAAAATCACTATTAATCGAGTATAACAACGCAATCATTCGTTCTCTATGAGCCAGTTGCTGCGAACATCATCAATATTTAATCCAGATTTAATTATTGTTGCAGTTTGAATTTGTTGTGCCGGCATTCTAATAAATATTAATGTTAATTTGGGGTGTTCCACAATGAACAAATTTTTATACGTCAAATATATTATTAAGTAAAACATATGCACACCATAACAAATAAATTTATTATTGAAAATGAAAATTGCCGACTAGTTCGGACAGCTTGGTCCATAATCATGACGATGTGATGAATTTTTTCACATCGCCATGATTATGGACCAAGCTGTCCGAACTAGTCGGCAATTTTCATTTTCAATAATAAATTTGTATGTTTTAGTGTGTACATTTTTTACTTAGTAAAATATTGTTATTTAAGGTAGTATTTTAGTATTATTTTACTGTAAAACATTTTTTATCGAGTACTTTTAGTTTTCGGCGTATTTTTATTAAGTTTTTAGAGTAAATTTTGATAGAATATTAACAAAAAAAATAAAAAATAAAAAAAAAAAGCTATTTCATTTCACAGTTTTTAGCGTGAACATTTTTGAGTGATAATCGCAACAAAAATTGCTATACCTTCTGCATCCGTAAAGCTCGGTATTGGTCGAAGAATATAATGCTCAAATTCGATCAATGATGAGCTTATAAATCGCATTTTGGCGGTTTCAAATTTATTAGCTTTATTCAAACATCTACATTTCCATATGGTATCTGGCTGTACGGATCTAGTGTTCATGGCAATTGTTATATGCAATGTGAGTATACGCGCAAAAGACTACATTTTGTTTATATTTTTATCATAAGCTTGCTACAACCAACCAGCGCGCATTATGCATGTTTGCTATTGACTTTCGTGATTTCATCAGCGGCTATTTAATTTCATTTTTATAATAATTTCTGTCATCGCCTGAGATCGAATTCGAGACTTCCCGGATGGAAGTCAACTAACAACGAGGCTATCGTGACGACTTCTTATATTCCAATGAACACTTTTTTGACTAATCTTTATCTGCTCATATTAATTAATTAAATTAATAAAAGTATATCTCTAAGGAGATTTTTTTAATGTTTATTTTAATGATTGCTGAGAACCCCACCGATGTACTCGTACAGTTCTGGCACTTTCAGATGAATCATTAAAATCGGTCAACATGATCGCTAACAAACATTAAAAAAGAAAGAGAAAAATAACAATACCCTCTTTTTGAAGTCGACAAAGAAAAAGGAAAACTCTATGCATATCGGCATCATCGTGGAATCAACTTTTTCTTCGTTTACGCCATTTTTTTGTTGAAAAAACAAAAAACAAAAAAAAAAAACAAAAGATCAAAAGACTATTTTTTTAAAAAGTACGTTTTTTTTCTTCTACTACCTACAATGAACTCTAAATATCCTCAGGTGGAAATACAACTTCAACAATTAACTCTTCGAACATGACAAAACTGAACCCAAGCTTTCAATCTGAATCGACCGCTCACAGTAAAGGAAGTCTTAGTTACGCAACACAATTAGGCAACTCATTTCCTACATAGTATGGGATGGTATTAAGTAAATTTAACGATCAATACCCGTAACCATTAATTTTCTTTACGCGCAATAGTTTCACACATATGTGTAAGCAAAAGTAGGTACGTATAATTTACTTTTTCAATCAGGAAAGAAAAGAAAAAACGCTGCGAAGAGAGAATGCGCCAGCAGATAGATTATTACGAAATAAAGCGTTAATCTGTCTTCATCGCTAATTAGTGTGCGGTCGGTATCACAACTTCCTGTTAAAATATCTGGCCCGGAAGTATGCAGCTGCTAGATCTAACAGTCTATTAAACACACGACGGCGCCTGGTTAACGCATCGACCGCTTATTCGTTAGCAGCCGATAGGAAATCTAGCTCAAAGCGAAGATCGCATGCTAAATATGCGATAATGAAAAAAATAAATAACAACTGGACATTGTAATCATTGACACGCGTACAACATACGCAATGGCCTGCGCATAGCGTATTATAAAAATAAATAAAAAGCAGAGAAGAATAAAAGGAAAAAAACCCATTTATTATAGGAGAAGGCTGCTGGTTGCATCGATCGAATGTTGTGTATCATTTCCATTTCCATGGCTCGGTGAAAGCCCTGAAACTTATTATACGTTATTATAACACTTGCGGTGTCCATTATTTAACGGAGGACGCGAGCCCGCAGAGACCGGAATAAGTTATAAAACACATCGTTTATCTATCCGGTACTGAAGAAAACTCGTCAAATCGGACGACTGCAAGAGGGGCAAGGACTGGTTTCAACTTTCATAATAATTTTCTTTATTGAAAAAAAAGCGGGAATTGAAGCGATTTAATCGAAAATTTCTCTTCGTGGCACAGAGTCGAATTAACGAATTACGAACACAATCGACTGCTCGCTCGGTCCCTGAAATAAATAATAAACCTTCGTTTATCTTTGAAATTTTATCGTTCCCGTTTTCGGACGCTTTACTAGGCTCTTTTTTCTTTTCTTTTCTTTTCTTTTTTATTTTTTCGCGATCAGTACGAATACTTTTCATAGGCAATACCGATTCCCTCTCCGTTTATGAGGATAGCGTGGCACTTTTATCATATTCGTGATGTATTTTATTGTAATATTCGGTTTTCGCGTGCGAAAGTATTGTTTCACCGGTCGTATTATTAAATATATCAAAAATAAAAAAAAAGAAAAAAAGAAAATAAACTAATATTTTCCCTGGCGACAAATCGAAATCTTATATTTTAACCAAAATTTGACGGAACATATATGTAGGCCGAAGACGTTTTCGAAACATTCAATAGTAAAGCCAAAAATTAAAAAGAATATTATTTTTGCTTAAATGATGTGAAAATGTTTAATTTTTATTTATTTCATTATCGTCTTTTTTTCTTTTCTTTTCTTTTTTTTTAAATAATACGTATCAGTTTATTTCCTTAATTTTCCCAATTCGAAAACATCCAAACACCTAGCGGAACATTATTGAAATGTTTATTAATTTGTACGTGAAACTTCTTTGCTCTATTAGGGTCATTGAATTAACTAATAAAAAGTACGCGCCAATACGTTTCATTAAAGTCTAAAAGCGCGCGAAGCTGAATATAAAAATGTTCAACTTAAAAAAATTGAGAATTTAATTAAGCTCTTAGAAAATCTCGAATTCGGCCGAAGGCTCACTTTTAGTCAGACGCTTTTATTGAGCACTGAGCGAACAAAGCCCTGAAATAGAAAAAAACAAGTATTCCGGCACAGGGTGAGAATGGCCGTTAGTAATACGCTGGTGTATATTCAAAAAATCTCAATAACAAATTGAACCCTTTAAAAATAATAATCTCTACAATGCGAATCGATCAGGTCAAGATGCGTGGTTATTGGGTTTTTTCATGGTATTTCTTCCCACAATTTTCATTAGCGACGTTTTATTAAAGTGAAATTTTATTCGGCGTATGTACTAGCGAAGCCCAAAAGTACCACCAAGTGTGAATTTCGTCAACAATAATAATATAACAAAAATTTACAAAGAAGAACTCTAAAAAAATACATTTAGGCTCCTGCATCAAAATATCTACTACATGGAATTTTTTAACATTAATAGGTTGGCAACAACAATATGATTTCGCATGTGCTATCGAGACTGCAATACTCGGGGGCTATAGTCTGGCAAGCGAAACAAGTCCGTTTTTGAGTTTCGTTGCCGAGTATGATGCTCAAAGTAATGTACCAGCAAGCAGGGCGCGTATTAATGACGCGTAATATTACCGACAAAAATCATATTTCCACCCTCCACTGTTATTTTGCTCCCTTTCTCGGAAGCAGCAACCTCGTTTTTGTTTCATCTCTGCACGTTCAATCCATTCGTTTGTTCAGACCTGTTCTTATCCAGACGGACCCCACACACAGCGAGTGCTATATCTGATACGCGATGGACCGAAGGTTAATTTTGAGGTCCTTTAAATTCGTAACGTCAGCACATTTCAGTTGTTTTTTTTTTTCATGGCCTGGCTTTAAATACCATTTGGCCACTAACTAATCATTAAATTAACCTTTTAGCAAATCAGTCTATACTTTTTTGGCCATCGCTGGAATCGAACTTATGACTGCTATCTTAATAATCAAGAGTTCACACACCAGGCTATCGCGACGGCCATTTCGATTGTTTTATGAACGGACTTCTTTCACTTGACAACTATATAACTTCAGATATTCGTAAAGAGTTACCCATTCAGAGCAGTCGCGACCATATTTAAAATAAACATAAATGTTTAAATTTTAGCGAAATTACCAGAGGCTCCTCCACTAATGTTTAATCCTTTTCATTTTATTTGTTTATTTTCTTTTTTTATACTTACACACACACACACGGAAGAAGAAAAAAAGTTGTAATTCTCTTAAAGCGAATGATATTGACACCGCTATAAAATAGATTGATAGCGACGAACGATACTCGTATAACTCAACAAGTTCTAATTATCGTTATTTAATACGGTGGTTTCTGCAAAAACATTTTATTACCGTAATTTATTTATTATTATTATTATTATTATTTATTTTATTTTTACTTTAGTGCGTATCAACTACGAATATTTAATCCCAGCGCAAGTGAAAATTTATTAAAAATGGTACATTTTATTATTTTTCACAAATATTTCGAAGAAGCTTTTACTGAAATTTTCGCTAGAGACACGAGACGGCCTTCTTTATAGCATACAAAAAATACCGAATCTGACATTCGTCGCGCAATACAAAAAATGTGTACTAACGAGGAAAACCGGAAAAAGTATGTTCGATGAACAGATTTAAATATGTCCTATCTAAAGAAAAACACAACAAAGATCGATTTTATCATTTAGCGATAAATACAAAACACCTGTCAGTCACGATTAGAACATGACAGCAGCCGTATAAATCATTCGATCGAGATATTTCCGTCTATTCGTTTGAATCTAATATTTTTCCGCTTAGCAGTAAGTGATTTCTCTCGCACGTTTCTTCAAAGCAAATGTCAGCTTCATTCTTAACTAATACTCCCGTCTATGACAGGCAAGAATTTACAGTTATCGCATTAAACATCAGAAAGAAAATTAAAATGAAACTAACTCGACAAAATTCTTTGAATTCGAACGATTAAAATTCCAAAGGACAAAATCGGAAAGTTACCATCTCGCAACAAATAATTCCAAAAAAAGTAAAAATTATCGCATTATTTTAAAGCATGTATTATGCAGTTTTTTCCTTTTATATATATATATATATATATATATATATACAGTCATGGATTTACACCACGGACTTAAATGGGCTACAGCCCACAGCGAGAAAATTCGAAAGGCGGCAAATTTGCATGAGATTGAAAAGTTTTTTCTTTTGAAAAATACTTCAAATTTCCAAAATATTATTACATATTATGGCGTTTTAGTCATAGTAGGGTAGGAGAAGAATGTGATAAAATCATTTTTTAACTTTCATTAATGTACAGAAACGTTAAAATAAGAATATATTGATTTAGGTAAAATTTCCAAATGATTATAGACAAATGACATGTAAGCAGCGGAATCGAAAGATAAATTTAAAATTAACGAAGTGTAAACCAGAACGTGCTTTATTATTAGGTAAAATGGTTATATTAGCAGTTAAAGGTAATTCTCAAAGTGTGCACGAGACAATGGCTGGTCGGCATGATAAGAGGTCAAACAAGACTGGAAGAAAAACTGAAAATTCACAAACGTAGTAGCGGTATCTCATTGATACGACAAAAGTTAAGAAGATTTTTCGAAGAATTATGTATATTATTTTTTGCCGTACCAAACAATAAAAGGTGCTCAAAGTAGTGTGGCACTGGGGCAATGCGGGAAGCGTGCTGGACCCATAACCTGATGAAACTATTCTGAATACTGAATCTGATGAATAAACACGCTAACGGCGAAAATAATATATTAAGAATAAATGTACACTTTATTTAATTTGTAATCATTTAACAAACAAAGGTAAAAACTCAATGTAACTGGAAAAACCAACTCTAACAACACTACAAAAAACACAATTACAATAACGTGATAACATGATGGGAAAAAACACAAAGAAAGATTAGCGCTGAATAAAATTTGCTCAGTAGGACGCTCCTTACCTACAATGAAAAGAATTAAAAATTAATTTATCTGTTTTATTTATTGAAGAACAGTTAGTAAAGAATTTAAACTTTGATAATATAATAAATGAATTTACATCTTTAAAATTGCGTTGTAAAAAATGTAAACTTTAATTGACACATGAAAGAATAATGTATGTATAGAATTATAATAAAATTTAGGTATGTTTTAAAATTGTGTGAAATTTTTTAATTGAAAACTTTTTTAACTTTTAACTTTTAATTGAAAATTAATTTTTAACTTCCATGTCCTTTCTTACTTCAGTTACTTGTTGGAATAATTTATAAATTAAGTAATAAAAATTATTTTTTATTACTTAATTTATAAATTATTCCAAGGGCGGCAAAAATTACTGAGCCTACAGCGGCATTTGGCTATAATCCGGCCCTGTATATATATATATATATATATATATATATATATATATATATATATATATATATATACATATATTGCTGCCCAGATCATTGTGAGACCTGATGTATCAAGCGGACCACCTGAGACCTGGGCTTATTTAAAGTGCTAGAATAACAAAATTATGTTTTTTGTAATGCAATTATTCATGTAAATCTCGAGAGCATTAGAGGGGTGACCTAAATTTAAAAATAAAGTATACAAATTTTGTAGTTTTATAATATATTATGCAAGACCCGGAGACTTAAGATTTTGACATTGTTGCCGCATGATATTACTCAGCAGATGCTATCACCGCAGTTTTTCTGTCATCGCTACGAGACCCAAATTATTTTGGTTTTACCATTTTTCAGAAGTTTTGTGTTCGCGATTTTTTATATCTAGGGTTTTTTGTTGTTGCTTTCTATAAAAAGCTGAACAGATTTAATTTTGAGTTCAGTAAAAACTGGGAAGTTTGTAATTCATACATATTTAAAATTACATGTACGTTTTTATTAGTTGCGGGTTCTCATTTAGCAAACACTTTTGAAAAGAAATAAACTCTAACGTAATACATAAAATTAAATTGTTAATAATTTTATTTTTTTATTTTTTTTCAACGACTTTTGGTCCATTTTAAAACGATTGTCATCATAATTTTTGTAAATATTGTTTCTTTGTGCTTCATTCATTTAATCTATTTCGAATGTTTTTATTTCATTGTCTCTATGGTTATATGGTTAAACCAAAGAAAGATTGAAAAATTTACTGAGACATTAGTGAGGCATTGTTAAAATGTTTAGTAGTCAACAATAATAAATTTAATTTTTATATTAAAACGGGAAAAAACGTCTAAAAAATTCATTACTTTTAAATATTTTAAAAACAATTTTATTTATTTCGCATTAGGAGGAGTCACGGTATTTAGTTTACTGATTAAAGTAATAATGAGTTTTGGTTATTAAGCTTTAAACTGATTAATTTGTAAATTAACAGTTCATTGAATAAATTTTAACCACATATTAATTGTAATTTAATATTGGATTCTAATTAGCATCATTTTTATAAAAATACATAAATTGTCAATATGACTTTATTCAAAATTTCGTTTAGCTTAATTTTTTGTGTGGGGTGAAATATACATGTATATTAAGTCGATTTTTTAAAATATTTTTGTGTATGTAGAAATTTTTAAATGTAGCTAAAATTCTTAAATTTCGTTAAAAATAAATTTAGCAATAATCGCACCTCAGGTGAACTTCACTGGTTACCACACTGCCGCTGAGCACTTAATTTCTCTCGTCTATCAATCCATAGCTACTAAACTACCTTGCCTTTATTTCTCTCATCAGTCTTCTTCATTCTTCTCCAATCCGTTTTGTTTTGACTACATCTAGCTTTTGCACATTGTATCCTGATAATTTTTATTAGATTTGTGACAGAGATCATATCTTTTTTTAATATTCCAGTTCATTCCTTGAACGTAATTTATTTAGTTCTCAACTCTTAGGACTTGATCTTCTATATAATGCCTTTCATGTCCTTTCTTTACCTGTCATCTCAGTTGTTCCTATTTCAGAAGTTTCCATTAGTTCTACATCAAATTAAGAAACATTATTTTCAACTTGCTTCATCTATTTCATACATGTTGTTGAACCAATTCTCTCTGTTGACAAAATTTAATAGAAAATGAAAAAAAGAATTTTTGATTCTGTTCCTTATTTCATATTTATTTAAAATTCATTGCCCGTTCTGTTTAAAAAGTGACACGGTATCACTAAACATTTTAAGTAACTGATTTTGTAGACAGTTTTCAGGTTAAGCCAAGCAAACGTCTAAAGTGGCCAAAGTCTTCTTGGGAAAGGGGAACAATATAAAGGAAAAAGTTTGATAAAATTGAAGTAACTAATGATTTAGAAGAAAATGAAAACCACTTTAAGTTTTACTTATTATAATCCTAATTTTCATTCGTTGTTGAGTTAATTTCCTTTCTAACAAGCTCAATAATGAAAAAAAAACGGGACCAAATAAAAAGTATAGAAAATAATTATGAAGCTTAGATACATATTTGTAAATCCAAGTAATTGTCAATATTGGCTAAATGGATAAATTCCGGGGCAAAAAAAAGTGTAAATATAAAATTTAACCAAGTCCAAATTTGCTTTGTGTGTGAGAATTTGTATATATTCGATGTTTAGTATTATTTCTTTTACTTTCATTACATCAACAGAAATTGATCTTATTATTAAGTATAACGGAGGAATAAATATATTATTGTTCATTAATTTACAAATGAAGCTTCAGTTTTGATTAATTACGCATCCTAATTATAAGTATTTTTATTATAATTACTTAAATCTAAACCAGAATAATTTATGAAAATTAAACAGTGCGTCTAACTGTCACTGGTATATTTTAAAAATGTTATTTTTTATAGTAAATATACCCAAGGGCGTCGCCAGCCGATGAGCCAGGGAGGGGCAAGATGATAGAAAGAGGATATGAGTTATAGGAAAAATAAAATTTATAAGTTTTAAAGGCTTAATATTTTATTAAACAAGAATAAAATCTTAATTAAAACATAAGTTTTCCAACTTGTCCATGATTATGCGCCTATGAATACTCATCAATGCCAGTTGATTAAAAAGTTTCAAGGCTCCAGGGGGCAGCTGCCCCCCTGCCCACCACTGGCGACGCCCATGAATATATCCGTAATTAAAATTGAATTTTTAGTCTTTTAAACCGTTTTGATTCTTTAAAATAGTCAAAATAATTTAAAATATTGAAATTTATTTTCTGTAATATTAATCAAGTGTACTGAATAGTATCAGAGGCCAAAATTACATGTTAAATGATTACTCGTTGGGTCTCGCAATATTCTGTAGTCATCTTCATAATGATATATTTTTAAAATGATGTGGAAATGTTGTGGGTCTCGCGTAAACGTTATAATAACGCGAGTCTGTTTAAATGCGTATATACAAATGCAGTGTTGTCGTAGTGATAGGCTTCACAAGAAATAGGTCTCACAACGTTTGGACAGGTCTCACAGTGTGAATTGGCTTTCCAGAAACGGGCCTGTCTAAAGAAAAACATAAATATATATATTTTTTGTTTTATTTAATTTATAAAAGGAAATATGAAGACTCAGTTTTTCCCCAAGTCACCATATACTTATCCTATTACTTGGAGTTTAAATTATTTTAGCGAAGGTAGTGGTGAACTTTTCTTTTAATTTTTAAAATTTCTATAATATATTTTGTAACTATGTCATACAGTGTCTTATTACACAGAAATTAAGATGCGCAAGCTAAAGATGAGCCACTAGTGCAACATATTATTTGATATCCAAAAATAATTTGTGCATTTTGCGGAGTGTGTAGCTGACGTATGAGTATGTCTACACATCTGTTAACAGAATCAACGAACCTGATGACCCAACGCGTAAAAGTATCATAATTTTTCGTCACTATACGCATAGATTACAGTGGGGATACGAATTAAAATATGTATATAATTATAGTAAAATCGCAGCGAACCAGCGTCTGCTTTCATTTTACTATACATTACATACGATTCACATTCATACCTTTTCACGCCCATAACATAATAATCACAGTAGTCTCGTGTACATTAGCTGAAGTAGCTACTGGAACAGAAATTTTAATGCAACTAACATAGTTAACGGTGAAAAAACGATCGTCATATAACACTTCGAAATGCCTCAACTGTTTTCAAGAGTGTTTACGGTGTTTCTACTACAAAAGTGCTCCGCGATTAGACCGGTCTTAATTAATAAATAATGCCATTCTCGTCGCAGCGTATTTGCCGCATTTGACGATGTAATTAATTCACGAAATAACGATTCTGGTAGGTAATAATATTAATAGCCTACGAGAAAAAGTAGCCGTACGTTGAATTTACACATTTCAAATAAAGTAAAAAAAAGGAAACCAAACTATAAAACAAGATGAAAATTTAAGCCATATAAAAAATTAAAAATTATCGAAAGAAAATAAAATAAAATCGTATAATCTACAAGAAAATCGATGTAAAAAAAATTATCTTTCCTTATTATATTTGTCAACAAAAACAAGCGTGATAAAATGCGGAAAAATGTATAGTTATTGTTGACGCGTCAATCGGAATGTTACCACACAAAATATCTCACTATCGACAATTAGTAGTATATAATATCTTAGTTGTATTTTCAAAAACAAAAATTCTGCACCTCGACGTCAAAAAAAAAATCATGGCTATTAAAAAGTTGCTGTACTCTTTTAAAAATAAAAATTTTTTTCCGAGTCTTCCCGGAGGAAAATCGCCATTTTGCGGGTAAAACGGAACTTAACTTTTACTCCGTACTTGTTACAGAAATAAAAATAAATAGTTTTCCAACGATTTTCTTATTCATAACAAAATCAATTTCTTTTTTTTTTTGAAAGTCACCAATATTTCGAAAAGTTCGGTAAGCCCTTTGCAATTACCCTTTTTTCTTCGAGAACTTTTATCTATCTAATTCTTCACCATATTTTTTACTATTTTTTAAATTAATCGCACTCTTTTAATAATTCCCCTTTTTGTTATCACCACAAATAATAGCCGTATTAGTATTTGCGCAATTAAAGAATTTGACCGCTAATTATCGACCAAGCAAATTTTTTAATTTTTTTCTTTTTTTTTTGGCCCAGACTTATCGTCTATTTGGCCACAATTAGCCAAGTACATTATATACAAATAATTCAATTCCAATCACTGCTTAACCATAAGACGTTAAAGTTTATTTTTTGTTTTTTCTATAAAGGGACAACACACTTCCTAGTAAACATGATTTTCAATTAACCATGTTCATCGTAAATAATCGGTCTTTCTTCGATAACATTTTTTTTGAAATTTTTACTCCGAATTTCGATATATAATAATTAAAACGTTTACACAGTCTGCGGGGCATACAAATATCCGATACCGATGAAAGACATTTTAAGCCACTTTTGTATTTCCTACAATAACAGTGAAATCTCGAAATAAACCCTTTGTAATATTATAAAATAACTATAACTTTTGTGCAAAATTGTATTAAAAAAGTCTAAAGCATCCTATACAAAAAGAAGTTGTTTCGTCCGAAAACAGAAAAGATTAAAGCTATTGCAAAAATGGCCGAGTATTTACTTAATTTTAATACGATAAAGTTTAATTATGCGAATAAGCGCATTTCATTTATGTCACGTTTCTATTAATTCCACCTTAGCCCATTTTTCTTAGTCATTTGAAGTTTTAGATTTACCTCTGTCGAATTTTAAATACATTTTGAATAGTAATGCTGTAAAAGAAAAAAAAAAAAGAACAATTATAGGTTTGTTCGGGGGGACACCTTTTGCTGTAAAATTCATTAAATTCGTAATTTTTTAAGGATAAATGAAGTTCCCTATTACTTTTTCGGAATTTTAAGTTTTTCCAGGTATGTTACAGTTCTAAACAATTTACCGGAAGAAATTAATTTGACTAAAGTCAACGACCAAAGTTAATGGACTCCGAGGAATTCAATAATCTTGAGTGATTTTACACTATTTCGTATCACTCGAAAAAAGGTAAAAAAAAATCATTAACTAAAAACAGAAATAGAAAAAAAACAATATTTTGGGGACGAACCATCTCGCTTCACTAATAATTTGTTCCTTCGCATCCATTCGTAATATTTACATTAATTCGAAGTCACAGATTTCACACAAACAAAACCAATTGACTTAAGGGGGTATTCTAGTTTAGAAATATGAAAAAATCGAAATTTTTTTTTTTGCATATTCTGAAAGTTTAGACATTTAAGAATATGTCTTTCAAAAAAATTTTCAAAATTAAAATTATTTACTGATTTTATAGCTATTTTCGTGACGCGGCAACTAAATCGGCTCAGTCGGAGCGGATCAAGCAATAGACGGTGTAGACGTTCTTCGACTACCTGAGGATAAATCAAACTCTTTTATACATTACTAGCGGACCCGGCAGACATTGTCATGCCTGAACGTTGGCTTCATTGCTATTAGCGGATTGAGGAAACGTTTTTTCGATATTCTAATTTTCTACTGTTCCGCAAAGCAAAATCCAAAAAATAAGTGCAATTTCTCGTTATCCTGCGGTTTAATTCTTATGAAACTTAAAATTTTTTCCACAAATTTAATGAAATCGTAAAATAAGAGCCTACACAGCTGGAATGTGAATGAGTACAATATAACAAGGCCGTGTCCACGGGGTGGGTTTTGGGGGTTAAACCCCCCCCCATGAGGACTGAAATAGCTTAGGTACTTCATTAATATTTTATGCAAAATTTTTTGTTACCAGTATAATAAATAACATACGTAATCTTTATTAATGTGTTTATACGGGGTAATTCGTTTATTTAAATTATTAATATATAAATCAAAATTATGGAAATTATTAACAGCATGAATATTAGTGAAAAATGTATTTTTATTTATAAAATAAATATGCGAAGAAAATTTTCACCCCCCCCCCCCTTCCAAAATTTTGGGCACGGGCCTGCAATATAATAATAGTTAGGTGATAGTAACAGATGTGGTAGGTGGACAACTTGGACCGGGACAGCAGTCCATTTTTTTGATTCTTTACTTTTTTATGTATAACGTTTTTATAATTTTTTTTTTTTAAACTTACGAAAAATCTAAACGATTAAACAAAAGAAAACAAGCAAAAAAGTATAGACATCTTTTTTAACGCAGTATCCCTCAGTCTTCCTTTATTTACCAATAGAAAACAAAAAAAAACATTACATATATAAATCAATTATAAATTGCGCTATATTTATCTAACCAAAATACTTTTCTTTACATAAAATTCTAACATTTTTTGGTTTATAAACTTCTAACATTTTTTTTTTTTTTGATTTTTATTTAAATTGTTTTTACAAATGAAATTTTGTATTATTTCGTTACAAAATCTACTTTCATTCCATCCTAAGTGCAATTGTTTAGTTTTCCTTTATTCCCGCTTGTGTTTCGCGGCCCGTTCCTTCGGACTTTAAATTATTTCACTTAGCAAATTTTCATAACGACTGCAGCGTTCACATAAATTTATTTTAAAAAAAGAAGAAGAAGAAGAAGAAGAAGTACACGAACACATAAATCAAAAAAGCGAAATTTAGATTAAAATATCTGAAAATCTGAAACCACTGCAAGAGTAACATATGTAACAGGAATATGTTAAATTTAATTCTTTTTAAAGTAAGATATTAACAGTATTTATTTTTTTAAATGCAATGATGAAATTTGTTTTTTTTTTTTTATTAGAATCTAAGCAACAATATATTAAGTCATCATTGGCCATCACTCTAATCATTTCAGAATTTGTACGCTTAAATTATTTTTCAAAATTTGGGCCCTTCAATTATAAAATTTTGGAGCTCTCGTATTTTTCCTATTTTCTAACGATTGAAATACACCATTTTAAAAAAGAGTGACCACCAGATACCATGGAAAGGGGTGTGGACTATTTTTTAGTTTCCAGCCTCTTCGCTTTAAGCGTGTTGGTTTTCCAAATTTCCGTCCCTAAATATCAAAATTTTTCAAATTTTATATTTCTCCGTATTCTAGAGACTTTAATGCGCCAGGTAAAAAGAAAATCAATACCATAACTCATACAGAACTAGCTGTGGATTTTTTAAAATTTTTTTTAAAACTCGATTTTTACATTTTTCTAAATTTGAGCCCTTAAAATTCAAAATTTTGAGGGTTTTATAATTTTTTTATGATCTCACGAAGAAAATATGTCCGATTGAAAAAAAATGAACTCTCTACCTACTATAGAACAGGCTGTACGATTTTTTTTCTTGCAGCTTTATAAGATAGTTTTTTGAGTTTCTATTTGTTAATTTAAGTCTGAAACATAATGGGCATTTAGCAGTCAATGTGATAGGCGTCTTTTTATATATAGCCTTTTCACAAAATTTAAAAATTATTTTTTCTTGCTAAGATAAATAATAAATCCCAATATTTTTACGATTGAAATATAAAATTGTCACTCACACCGCACAAATGTGAATATTTTCATACAATATTACTAAAAGTTGCAAAAATACGGAACACACATTAAAAACTAATACACAGGGATAATATGCGAGTAACTGACGGGCGGATACAGCAGATTTACCGAAACGAAAATATGAAGAAGTCGGAATAACTCGGAACACAAAAACATACAAAAAATGGTTGATGCACTTATTGTAATGTTCGCAATCGATTTTTCGATTTCCTGCCGGTCGCTAATTTTTCGGATCAAGAACCTTTCAGTTGTTATAAATGTCTCATTGTTGGGACAATCTTTTTGTGCTCCTCAAATTTCTTTCTTGACCTGATTGCCGAGTCGTGTGAATGTTTCACTTTTCTTATAATTCTCACAGTACTTGTGAAGTCAGGGCGTTTATTTTCTTTTCTTTTTCCCGATTTAGGGGGTACCGTGTTTAAGAGAAATGCAGACCGGTTTGCACCAT
The DNA here is from genome assembly GCA_039619475.1 of Icerya purchasi. Classification (NCBI taxonomy): domain Eukaryota; kingdom Metazoa; phylum Arthropoda; class Insecta; order Hemiptera; family Monophlebidae; genus Icerya; species Icerya purchasi. The sequence goes on along the minus strand of CM077116.1, from coordinate 17,227,794 downwards.
ACTCGCTAAACAATCATTCGCCTACATTGTTCTTCTACATCTTTTTATTATATATTTAATTTAGTCTTACTACCATTTAACGACAGTAAATGTGGTCCGCTACACTTCACAAATGATAGAACGGCCTTTTACTGATACCGCTATACCTGTTTTCTTTTCAGGTGTATGGTGGAGGTTTTCTTTCTGTTTTTTTTTTTTGCTAATTGTGGTACGCTACAACCCTAAATTAAATATGATAAACTGATCATCGTTAGTTAGAGATAATTCCTCCCTCAAAAATAATAATTATCGCAACTACTTATTTATTTATTTATTTTTGGGCTCGTTTAATCTGGCGCGCACTATCGTTTTTGTTTTTCCGTCAACTGCACCAATATCCGGACCATCGAACGAAACATCATTGCCTAACCGAATCACGCGTCGTGTAATTTAATTGTAAGTACCCGGGGCACTGAGCAGTTTCTCGGCTCACAAAATCATGCCGTTCTCAGAAATTAAATTATACGATTCGCCTTTTTTTTCTCTTTTGAATATTTAATGAGAACATAACCAAACGTTGCGAAAATACCGAACATACATTAAATCACGAATGAAACGGATAATACGCGAGTAACGGACGGGCAGTATATGCGAACATCGGTTATCTAGCTCGGTGTCAGAATTAAGTAATACAAATAGCGAATACAAAAATTCAATAAAGGCAAAACTTAAAGAACAGCGATTTTGCAATCATAACAGTTAACAGAACGATCGGGTTTTAAACGATTCAAAATCAGGAACATAATAAACCACATTATCGAAAAGTAAATACGAATATCTGAATAACTCTGAACACGAAAAACATACAAAAAATGGTTTATGAAATGTTTTACAAATAGCCTAACTAAGAAAAGAAAAAAACAATCATGCCAATACATTTATATATGTATATATTTCTTTTCCGGTTTTGTTTATGTTTTCTGAAATACTCATGTGTATCGCCCTGTACTCATTCAGCTTTATAATTTGTGAAAACCCCTTAAATTCACCAAAACGAATTTTACCATATTTTTTTTGGACTTTTAAATAGCCTATATTGTTCTTCGTGACCCCATAAATACACTGTCCAAATGTCATAAAAATCGGATGAATAGTTTCGAGGAGTCTATCAAGGACATACAGAACGACGAACGACAGACAGACTTACATTCATTAAAAAAAAAATGTAGACCATGAGTGCAGATTACAAAAAAAGAGTAGCTCTGGTGCTATCCGGAGACTACCGTAAATATCATAGACCAAACATGTAACAAATTCGCCAGTGATAGCAAAAATAGGGGAACACGCAAACTATTCGAAGACATTAAAATTCGAAAAATGAAATACCCTGATAAAATAAGGGGAAACGATTTGTTTACGATGGCGTTATAAGGAAAGGTACGTTTCGTCTTTTTCTTCATGTAACCTGATTCGGCTGTAGCTTAACCACTTTTCATAAACTCCACTATTTGACGGAATTTGTCTTGACTTCTTCTGACCTGGAATAATTCTCCTACTTTTGTAACTCCAGTTCATGTTTTGATATTTTGGAGCCAAAAAATCCTTCTTCCTCTTCCCCTTTTCCCTTCTACCGCTTCCATCATTATTGTTTGCAGAAGGTGGAATGTTGATCCTGTCATAAAATGTGAAAAGAAATTTGTTTTTTGTCTTCTTATTATGTCCGTTCACATTTGTATGTATCAGTGTTTATGTTTATTTAGTTAAAATCTTGCAAGTGAAATTTAAATTCGACTTAAATAAACATACATAGAATATGGATATGGATGAGGAAAATAAAATACAAATCGGTCGGCAAAACAAAAACAATTAGTAAAAATAAAGTAACAGGTAGTTTTTATTTTCAGTGAGTATGTAGCTGTTAAAGCATATTATATGTGTTTTCGTGCCTTCATTTTACTGAACTCCTCAATAACTTCAGTGAAATCAATTTCTTTTGAAACTTTTCTTTCAATTGAGAGCACGGGCAGATTAACAAGTCGCTCTTGATTCATTGTAGATCGAAGATAATTTTTAATTAGTTGACGTTTAGAAAAACTCCTCTCGCATGATGCAACCGAGATTCAAATGGTCAAGAAGTACAGGGTAATGATTCACTAAAGTCCCATTTTATTATAAACTGAAGGATTTCTTGGGCTGTCCATTTGGCAGCAACGTCTACACTCGTATCGGTGGCACATAGATGCCTAAGGTACCTTTTTATTTCTTGGAAAACCTGCTCCTTATCAAATTCATCGTAAATTTGTATCAGATTGTCCACTGCTACAGCCAGAGCGTCATCTGAAGCTTCTAGCATAAACTTTGTTTCAATAATTTGGAAAATATGGTTGATTTGTTTCATGATCCTGCATCGTTGCGACAATTCTTGTATAAATCGGTCTATGTATTCAAATATTGACAGACGTATTTCTTCTTGAATCGATAATCCAGCACCATGAGCTTATTCACCCGGCATCGTTCTTTTTACCTTCCTTCTTCTTCGTCTCTCGATGTTAATGTCCATATCATTGCATTTTTTAGTGCCAATTCAGGACTTTTAGTTTGGTCATTCCTGTATCCAAAGTCATTTTTGGAGATTGTAAATATTGTTGAACTACATTAACTTCCTCCACTATAGAAAGCCAAAATTGTATATAGGTCAAAAAGGTAAAATCACAAACAGCCGACAGGAGCGAGCTTGCTCCTGATCTTGTATCTAGATTTGCTTTTGTTGGATCTTGAAAATGTTCCGAACTACTCACAATTGCCTCTATGTTTTCATTTACAACTTTTACTGACTCGTAATGAGCGCTCCAGCGAGTATCAGATAAACGTTTTAAATTTTTTCCTGTTTTCTCTTTAAGCAATTGCTATCTCTGTGTAGATGACGAAAAGAATGAATATAATTTCTCTACTGTTCCAAAACATGTAACGTTGGAAGGAACACATGCAAATGCATGAACTCCGTAAAGATTCAAGGAATGATTAAAACAGGTACTAAACAGTGCTTTTGGATTTACTTCTCAGATTTTTCATTGCACCCCTCCATGGATACCTGACATTGACGCGGCATTGTCATAACCTTGAGCCCTGGACAACGCAATATCCATTCCATCTTTTTCCATCTATTGCTGAATGTCTTTTGACATATCCTCAGTAGCTTTTCCAGACATAAAAAAAAAAACCGAGAAAGATTCTTATACTTCCTTAATGTCATTTTCTATATGAACAAATCTAATAATAGATTGTAAAAATATTCATTGTTTTTTTTTTATTAAGCTTGAAAAAAATCCTAAATTCGTGCCCCTAGACTAGAATACCACCTTAATAACGACTAAGAATTGTAATAAGAGATGAAAAACAAAATGGTAAACTTTAACATTAAAATTGACGAAATAAAAGTGCAGACATTTAAACGCGCAAAGACGGAAGAAAAAAATGATTAGAGACGTTGTAGGAGGAGCTTTAATAAGCTAAATAACAATACTTTTAGGCATTAAGGAAAAGCCTTTAGAATAAATACAAATACAATATTTGAAGGAATGACAAAATTCACATGGAAATCAACAATCGATAAAGATAAAAAAAACACAATGAAAGAATAAACGGTAAGTGTAATACAAATGGCAGCAGTATACTAGAAAAAAACAAAACGAAAAATTAAAAGATATTAGCTGATGGTAGTAGAAAAGAGAATTAAGTTAAAATGAAAAGTACAACGGAAAATGAAAGAAGTGACATCAGACACTGTAATAGGAATAATTAAATTCAGAAAGAAAAAAAAAACATTTTAACACCATTTAAGTGAAAATTAAAAAAGTTCAGTCTCAAAAGAAAAAAAATTGGCTATTATTAATGAGTACTGAAAACGATAGTACACTATTCTGAACCTCCCAACGTGCACAATTTAAGATACGAGACCATTAAATTGCAATAAATACATCACGTAAAGTACATTGCGTGATTCTGATGATTACAAAACCACAAACTCGACACGCTGTAGTACCATTTATAATCATACTCAGAAGCAAAGGATTGAACATATTTATAAGAAATGTACGATATTATGAAGTAAGAAATTTAGTATTACTCGTCAAAGCATAGATTATCAATAAGTACATAAAGTTCAATTTTGATTACTTTAAACTACAAGCATAGAGAGATACGAGCTGTAAAAAGAAATTTGGTATTGTTAGATTTAATATAAAACTTAGAAAACAACAATCGAAAAAAATTTATTTAGGAAAATAACGAAATTAAATTCGTTAATTACTGCGTTATGTATGATATTATTTAATATTAAAATATGTACATTTTCAGAAATGATTTTCTCCGAGTAATATACCGTTTTCATTGAACAGCAATACAACAATCATGGTAAAAATAAAACTACATCAAATTGTTGATATATTAATATTCAGTTTATTTTTTATACAAACGTATTAACAGCGGCACAAACAGATAAATTGCGAATTTTTTTCTTAAATATAATTGCATTTGAAAATTTTGCTACTAACAATGTAATATAATTACTAAACACCGTATGAATACACGGATTATAACAGATAAAACAATTCAATTTTGTTTTAGAAACCAAAATAAATAAATTCAAATTGCGGAATATATTTTTAAAGGAACCGGGTTACAAAAAAAACGACTGAGAAAACTTAATTTATTTACTCTTTAGTTCACAGCTACAATCATTGTCTAGAAATAGTAACATTAATTTTACTTATTTCGAAAAATAATCGTAAAACGGGAAAGAATAAAACAAATACAAATTCCACCCATCAAACGCATGTATATTAAAACAATGTTTATGCAAAAACTAAAAGAAATTAAACATACTACTTTTTTTATTTAAAACTCAAACATATTTAGTTTTATCACAATAAAACTGTTATTTAAAAAGAATAATTAGAATGGAAAATATTTTTTACATCAGGTAAAAAAGTAATATTGCATCAAATAAGAAATTAAATGCTCCGATGAAATAGTAAAGAAGATTCTACTTTAATATGCCTCAGCAATCTGCGTAGTTTCAGCGTTTTACATTTGTAAAAATAAAAATTTTTCACATTTTATCATACGATATCTAAATGCATACTTTAAAGCGAAACCGTATAATATATTATACAAATTGCAAATATCTCGATTTCTCAAAGTCATACAATATCGCTTAATTGCCTAATACTGAGTAAATACCAGCTATTACTGCCGTAGCTACTAGATACGCTGTTGTCAGCAAGTCAGTCCTGTTTTCACCTACTAGTGACTGCGTTGTATAATAGTTTTTATTAATATGAAGTTTATAAAACATTTATAATCACATCTGAAACGTATTAACTAAAAATAATTTTAAATATTTGTTTTCTGTGAAAAATCGTCCGACAAAATTAACGTCGTGATCCAAACTTAAATTCTCTTTTATAATGATCGCTAATTCAAGCAGTATATGCTTACTGTGATAGTTTATAATACATTGATTACAGCACTTCCTCATTCAAACATTTCCAAATTATAAAACTTATTTCAAACCTAACATTTACATTTGTAAATTATAAGCATCGACTTCGTGGAGTTTAGGAGACTAAGCCCCCTCCTAGCTCTACTAAAATAGCTTAACGCTCACTATAAACTGAAATACAGAATGCAAAAATTATTAACGCGTTCCGTCAAAATTTTAGCTATTATGCACTTGAAGTATCTGAATTAAATTTTATTCAAGTTCATTATGTGCTTTCCATATTAGTAAAAAATAAGTAACGGCTGTTGGAAACAAATAGCCGCTTGTTTTATATAAAAAACGTGATAATTTGAATAAAAATAATACAAATTCGATTAAAAATTTATAGTTGAAATTATAACGAAAATGTAATTCAAAAGACCCTCAACTTCTTCAGCGATATCTATCGTAAGGCGCAGTCTCCATGTTTTTGCAATGTATTACTTTAAAAAATATATTACAGTCTGTCAAACGAAAGAAGTCCATTCGTAAAACAACGGAAACGCGCTAACGTCACGAAATCAGGGGACCTCACATTAACCTTCAGTCCATCGCGTATCAGATATAATACTGGCTGAGTTAACACCATGTAATCCGTTTGAGTGTAAACAGGTCCAGAAGAAAAGGACGGATAAACGTACAGAGATGAAACAAAAATGAGGTTACTACTTCCAAGAAGGGGAGAAATAACAGAAATATGGCAATATGATTTCTTTTGGTAATACTGAAATACGTGTCAAGTGTTAATAAGCGCCTTGATGCTAGTACACTACTTCAAGCAACACTCAAGCTCGGCAACGAAACTCGAACGAACTTCTTTCGCTTGACAGACTATAATATTATTTGCACACTCCGGAGGGAATAAAATTTTGCTTTTTTAAGCTACAAGCTAAATCCATTATAAAAGTTATTTATTTCCAATAACTCATATGTACAAAACTAAATAACTACTTTTAGATTACTTTCAAATAGTATGACACATGATGAGGTAACAAACACTTTTATTTTTTACTGTAAATAATTTTCTCTTATCAAAAATCATCTTTTGGCTTTTTTTTACCTTTTTTTCCCCAATTTTACGACAAAATTCGCGAGGGGAATATATCCAAAGTTTTCATAATTTTACTATCTTCTTCTTTGTAAATCTTCACTGACATTTTTATTTGCCTAACATTAAACTGATATCGGTAAATCATTAACCTGCATTGCTAAACTAATACATTAGAACCTATTCTTACGCAATAAAATTTAACAAAATATATCAACGTAAACGTTTGATTCCACAGAACTTTAAAAATACCTCTAAAGTAATCGAATCGGTTTCATAGAGAAACGACAGCAAGACCATACATTGAAATAATAATGTTATATAGAAGCGCGTTAAAGTAGGGGAAAGAAGTAGTTCAACAATGACTTACCATAGCGAAAATAATATACAAGTTATGACACCTGCAACTATTTTATAAAACATACGAAAAAAAAAAAAAAAAAAAAAACAAAGTAAAAGTACCCCGTTAATCAGAAAACATACTACCAATGTCCGTCTTTGGAAACACTTTCAATTTGACGGTTACATTTTTTCAATCTGCAAAATACCCACAAAACGACGTATTTTTAAGTAAAGTTTCAGTTTGGGTAAGAGAAAACCACGGGATAGCGAAACAACGTAACGCTTTTCTCGGCCAAAAAGTACGGCGCAGTAGACTATCATCATGTAGGTGCTTCATTAATTTTTTGTATAACTCTTTTTGTAATTGTGATACCTCGTGTATGATATTCTTCCTGCACAATACCCTGATAATCGAAAAACACAATCAACATCATTTTAGTTCGTCACTTTTTCACATTAAACTGTGCACGCTTTCACCTCTTTCCCTAAACAAGCGATGACACTCGAACCGCATTCGTACGTAATAAATAAACTTCACCGTACAATGCTCTGTTACATTCCCTCCGTGCTTAGCGCAGAACTTAATCACAGTACCTAGTTCAGTATTTTCGCAACAGAAAGAATATAAACGTGCATTACGCAAAACCGTTTTATTTCAACAACTACTGCACATACACTGCTCAACTTCGGAATATTTATTCGGGCGACTTCCTTCTACACATTGCCATCAGTTATGCATAAATAGCGCTACTAATATATTGGTGCGCAGTCCTGAAACTTTTTCATTACAATATCTGTTAAAAAAAATTCAATATACCCACTCTCGCTGCCGGTAAATTTATGACTATGACACTATATGCATTCATATACATAGAAGAAACAATTATTACCACGCAAACAAAATGAAGAATACACGATAGAACAGCTGATGGTTCGGCTACGATCGTAATCCGTATCTGTTCATTAAACTGGCCGATAGTATTTTACAACCAGCTTACGAAATCTGTTGTTGCAAGCACTTCTCAAATGTAATGATAGATCTTGAAGTTAATTTATTAATTTTTCCGCGTACCCATCCGCTGGATAATAATAAAATTTCAGTTAAAATTATGTAATAATTAATTATATCCAAAAGTGTAATTATGAAATTTCAAATTGAACGTAATTCTTTTGAAAAATTTTCAAATTTACCGAAAACTTAAAAAATAATAAGTTGCTATAATGTATATATTTTTGTTTTAAAAATCACTTTCAATGTTTTTACATAAATTATAACTTCATGTACAACAAAAAATGGATTATACTAATATGTAATTTTAATATATTTTTAACCATTTCTCATAAGCGCCGTATATTTTAACAACTTTAATGGAAGCGTATAATATAATTTGTCTTTGTGCACAGCCTAAAAAGGAAAACAGTTATTGTCTAATAATGTTTACACCATACTTTTTTTTCTTATTCATTACGATCTTAGTTTATAATAAATAAAGAAGGTAATCGTATTAAATCAATAATTAAAAATACAAATATATAAAATAACTGGCCAACGATTACCATGTTACTTTTACCGCGTCAATTAAACTGCTTTGATTCGGCAATAAACAAATTCGTTAGACGCATAATCTTCCGCGGCTAACACGCGTTAGGACAGCAAATGAAATAATTTTATCGTTGTTATTCCAAGTGGGCTTTTAATTAAAACCTTTTATAATCAAACTTATCCAGAATTACTAATGGTTTTAGCTGTTCTGCAAATGCTTTCATATCTTCTCCGATGGCTTCATGACCACTCGAAGCTAAAACACTTAATTCGACTAAATACGATTTAGAAACCAGGTCTAGGCTATCATGCGTTTTTCCTTGACTTTGACCCATCATCTGCAATGTATAGTTAACACACAAACAGTTAATATAAATCAGGTACAAAAACACGAATAATAGCATATCAAAAACAAAAAATCAACCTCAAATCAACACATTTAAAATAAAATTTAAAAATGAAATTCAAATCAATTTATACAATAAAACTTTCACAACTTAATTATGAATAAAAAAATGAAATGTTTACATTTTCATTTTGATTAACGTACCGATTATTTTGTAAATGTTCTGCATATTTACAAAAATATTTATTACGCGAAATTAAATAAAAAATCAATGAAACAGATATGTTCTCAGCAAAAACTGCCTTATAGTCTTAATAACAAAAATATAATCGAAATAACTTTAAAAAATAATAATTCAAGACTAATACCTTAAATATTTTCGAAACTAAAATTTTCATACGACCCTTTCTAAACATATAACCTCTCGCAATATACTCGAATTCCATACGATAACCCATTTCTGTCAAAAATTCAATAATGGACGGTGTAACAGCTACATCCATACTGGTACGTACTATAGTTGGTCGATTTTTATCGCCTAGCGTGAAAATTAAAAACATATTAAGGTGTTTAATAAAATAAATCAAATTTAATGGATTTTTTTACCTTTTTCAATTTGTAACATACAATTAATAAGAACAATCAACAATCATTCTACTTTTAACTTCCTAAAGAAAAGTGTAATCAATTCCCAACGTTTAATTACAACACTAGTACCAAATATTATATTTTTAACTGTAAAACTACCAAAAATGTGCTGAAACGGTAACTTTAAATCAACCGAAGTTCAGATGGCTAAATCCATGTTAGCTACTTTATCCACTAAACGAATAAAAATGTTATCCTCTTAATTCCTTTCTTCTAAAATACTGAACGAGTCTCTTTTTTAAATATTTCGTAAAATGATATAAGTTTCAAAATAATCCAGAAGCGCCCTTAATTTTTCTTTAGCTAAAAGAGACAGTGTATTCGATAATATCGTAAGAAAATGTTGATAGGAAACGAAATTTAATTAAAAACGTTGAGGATCACTCAGATCAATTTAGCCATATAATAAACTGTAATCTACCTCTTCATATTTGCGAAAGCCAGGACAAAAAGCACACAGAAATTGTAAAATACGGAAACTACTTTTACATGTGATATGCGCTAACTTTTCAAACAAGTTTCCAAAGAAAAGAAAAAAAAAGAACGAATTTATAATTGCAAACTGTTTAAATGAAATAAAATTTGACAATTATCAAAAGGTTAACTATCACTCAAAAATGCAGTTGCCGTAGATAAATTGAACAATATATAAATAAATAATGAAATGTAAATTAATCACATACGGTAATAACATCTTTATTTACATTTAGAAACGTATAGCAGTACTATATGCAAATAACATATTTAATACTTTATGTAAACATTTAACTTTGAAAATTATATACCACGAATATGAATTTCTTTTCCTAGAAATTTGAAAAACGGTCGCAAACAAACTAACACCGCGGAACACATTTCCCAGTAGTCAAAAACAAAATACATTACTCAACATATTTTTACCTATTTCTGGTTCTCCCACATATCGCAACTGATAGGGCATATCTTCAGTACAATCCATAGCTCTACGTACCTTAAAAAATAACGGTTGGGTAGCTGTCCCCTCTAAAATCAAATTATCAAAATTAAGAATTTCACTTTAAACGCTTAAAGTATTATTAACACATTAAAATTTACAACCAATGAAATATTAATGAATATAACCTACAAAAAAAGATAAATAAATAAAGCAGTGTTCTACATACTGCGTTATTAAACAATATCGCTCGAATTAAACCGTTTTTTTTTTTAGAAGTTTAAAAATAATTTACGCCCTATTTTTTTATACTATTATTGTCACAATAATATATATACGAGCTACTCTATCAAACATCACGTGCTGTATGTTTCATCGGCTTATAGTCACATTTACTTTTACTAACGGAAAAGAGTTAAATTTCCAAAATTACGAAAACTACATGTATAAGAAAACATAATGAATAAAAACAAGACAAGAATAAATCTAAATAAAATCGCCAGCCACATTATAAAAATACCAAATGCTTTCAACTTAAATAAAATAAAGTCAAGCTATAAAAAAAAAAAACCAAATCGAATTATTAAAAGCATCTGAAGAAAAATCAATAGACGCGGCCCTCTTCAATAAGAAAAAAATAATAGCTGCTACAAAAAACCTATAGTCCAGCAAAGCAAATGGACACTGAAATTTTTCCAAAATTTATGAAACACTTTGACAAAAGTAACAAAAATTGAACACTAAAACTTTTTAACGTAATTTAAAAATCGGCCAACTCCTAACATTTCTTAAGCAACAAAGTATCGGAATAATGGCTAAACTACTAGAAATAATACATTGCAAAACCATATAAAACCTGATAAATAATATGATCAATAGCCAAAATTTCAGTCTTGATAGAAAAGATACGAACACTACATAATAATTTATTGTAGGATGCAGAATTAGCAACATTATTATTCTATCTATACACCTCTGACTTGTCCCAAACGAAATCTCGGAAGTTTACATACACAAGTGACATCGTCTTAACAACGCGAAACAGCAAAATTAAGGTCCAAGCAATTAAATTATAAAATCAAAAAATATTTAATAGTAATCTCTGCACACAAAATCAAGTAAATATTACACTATCCTATAAAAAGCAATATTAAACTTACTAATACTAAAACATATTTCGTGATCATGAAATGTTTCTGGCCCAGAATCAACATTGTCACATAATCCACGCAAACGATGGAGAAGTACATCCACTGCTGAATCCATAATACTACCTTGCAATAAATATTCCTTATTTGGAATTATATTACTTTTAGAAGCAGCGACTAAATTGTCAACTGAAGTCATTACCGTTTGATTTGCAAACCAATCCTAGTTCAAATAAAAATATAAAAAAAACAAACAAAAAGGCAATAAAAACAACATCAAACTGATTTTATATATAAACATAATCTCTCCCAGGGGGAAAAAAATTATCTAAATTTGCCCAAAAATAATTTATATTTTATTCCGGTTTAACGACCACTTCAAAACTATTATAATGACCTTCGTTAATTCTTTTCCAATAAAAAAATTAAAAAATTATAAACATTCAATAAAGACCCAACTGGTTAATAAAAATAATTAACATACAAGGAAAAAAAATCAGACCATAAAATACAGTTATAATTCATGACGTGTAAAATACATTGAATAATTTTTCTGTACAAAAATAACTTTTACAAACACTGAAACATTTCGTAAGTTTTAAACCAATGTAATATGTTAAAATTTATATATGTGTATTGTTACAAATAAAATATCACCAATGTAGAACGAGAAATGAATAATATCTGTAAACTTGATTTAAATTATTTACTACTGTCACGTTAGAAGACACAAATATAGAAAAAAAAAAAAAAAAAAGAAAAAGAAAAGAAAACAATTTAGGTTTAAATAATAGCTAAAAATGAACAGTGGCAATTATGATAATTATACGTATCATAAAATTATTATTCATAACGTATTTTAAGAAATATTTAAAATTAGATGAACTAAAAATATATATAAAAGTTATATTTATAAGAAAAGTACCTTAGAGTCCATTTTATCGGGATAAACCAAAAATTCTACTGTATAACACCTTTCACGTTCGAAATAAACAAATACAAGCGTCTAAAATAGGCATGCCGATCTAAGACCGATTAATCGATGAATCGATTTTTGGGGGAAAAAATCGATTTTTTAAATTGCTTTATAGTACTGAATTGATCCAGTGAATCAATATTTCACCCTTGAAAATTGAGATTAGATTTTATCTATTTTGCTAAGAACTATAAAATTATGTACAATTAGTTGAATGTACTACCCAAACACACATAAAGAAATTATAATTTTTCACTTCATTAAGGCGGCATTACACCGGGCGCGCAAGCGCGAGCGAGCAAGAACAAAAATATGGCCTTGAATATTTATGCTCTCCAGTGTTCTCTGTTCTTCGCAAGCATGTGATCAGCCTTCTCATCGCTAGACTCCATTCGCAATGCTAAAATTGATACTTTGCAACGCTTCACGATCGCACTGTTTTTATATATAATACTATATTACAATATTTTAGACCTGATTGAACAAGAGAAGTAGTGGTCTAGTGATAATGTATGCTAATCTAATGCTTAAGGCATTTATTATCACATGCGTGTACTAGAGGTCAAAACCAACAGCGAAGTTATCTTTTTATTTTAATATATTTAAACAAATGTTACGTATTTTATATTAGAAAAATTTTCTTGATGTTATAATAAATTATGTAGAGAGTATTAATAATTGCTTTATTTTTAAACAATGTGAAATATTTTTTATACACTTACTACTAACTTTAACTCAAAATTATTTAAAATAAATACGTGCAAAATAAAAATTGTAAAAATAAAACTAATTTATTATAATTATGTGAAAAAAAGCGAAGGTTTAAAAAAAGATGTGAATTGGAGGGAAAAGTAAAACTACAATTTCAACCGAAGTAAACATAAATTTAATAATTATTTTTGGGAGAAAATGATTTAAAAAAAATTATTTACGTGAACAATTTCCACAGAGATTAGCCGTCGGAACTCACGTAACATTTTATTAAAATCGTCAATGCTTTGCGAGTTTTTATTTACTTATTTATAAAAAGACGCGTCTTCCTTATCGTAATTGTACATTTAATTAAAATTTGCATAATTCTGTTTTTATATTTGCATATCTGAATATGTATTTAATGATAATGTTTAAATAGACACAACTTTTAACTGAATGTAATTGTAAACATTATGTAAAGATCGTTTACCATTAAATTTTTTTAAAGCACCTTAATTACTTCCGAAATCCTGTGTCTCAGTTTGTATTACATTTTTCGATGTACTACACAAAATAAGTTCATAAATAATAGACAACATTTTTTCTACGTTCGAGAGTATACATAATTATGGTTTCTGAGATTGTTGTTAGTTGAATAATTAGTTGTATTGCCGTAAGATTTTTTCTGAACTTTATTTCCCTCTAATTCTTTATTTCATTTATTACCATTATTTCTGCTCATCATTATTATTACAAAATGCTTCTTAAAAAAATTCGTAACCATATTACGGGTATATTTAAATAATAACTGTAATGTTTTAACTGTGCATTTATAAATCGACAACTTTGTTTTTAATATTCAAACCCCTATGATGTTCATGATTTGAAAACCATTACATACTGCATATAGAAGATAATTTCCCAAATGTTCATTGTTAGTCGCTTTTATAACTCTATTTTGTAAATATAAGCTTTCGCTCGATGGATTAATATCGTGTAATATCCGAACTTTTTCAAATTAAAGTTGAACTATAAAACTTTATTTTTATATCGATTACAATAGAAAGGGAGTAATGTAGTAGAATATATATCATACAGTATTGATAGTTGTGCTTTCGGATGCAATTAATATAACACTATGTAATACAAGTGTGGGGTACATCATACACTTTATAATATATTAGAACACTGAAATTCAAACTTCCACAGTTACAGCAAAACCGGCTAAATGTTAATTGTTAACAGTTTTAGGACATCAAGTGTACAGCTAACATCTGCTGGCGCAATCTACTGGCGCGGATATGGAAAGAAGCAAAAAAATTGGTACGATCGTGTCGCGTTGCAAAGTATCAATTTTAGCATTGCGAATGGAGTCTAGCCTTCTCATCACACCTACCAATTATTTTTATGTTCGCTGTTGATCGGGGTACTTGCTATAAACAATAATAATCCTGTGTTGTTGTCACTGTTGTTTGAGAGTTCAATTGTAGAAATATGTGTGACAATGAAGAAATTATGTGTGCTTTGTTTATTTTATCGTATAAATTATTACAAATGAGAAGAAGAAGGAGACAAAGAAGATGGTGGAGTTTAACCGTATTCAACAATCGTAATTTACATGGTGGCAATAATTTGCTAATAGATTTGGAAGCTGAAGATTCTGGAAAATTTAATAACTTTTGCAGAATGTCGTTGATGGATTTTGAAACCCTACATAATGTAATCGAATCGAAAATAATGAAAGAGGACACTAATTATAGGACAGCGATTTTATCCCATGAGCGGCTAGCTATAACATTGCGATTCTTAGCAACGGGAGATTCGCACACTAGCCTACAATATTTGTTCAAAGTATCGCAGCCGGCAATATCAGGAATAGTGCCTGAAGTATGTGATACACTAATCGAGTCATTACGAAATGAAATTAAGGTGGGTAAATAATTTATTCATTTATATACACCAAGAAATTAATTTCACTGGCATGGTGGCCACTGCAATATAATTTTTAAATTGCCGATGCAAATCCTCCCATTTCCTGGTTATCAGAATGATACAAGAGCTTACACAAACGGTCTTCTGCTTGTATAATAAGCCCAACAAATTGAAACGAAGTCAAATGAAATATCGGTAGAAACAAAAGAAAATTGCGAAGTAAATTTTTCAACTTTTTGAAGTGGTTCTATTCACATTATATATTTTACAGTTATAATGACCCCTAATTCAAGCAATATTTGCTTACTTTATTATTACAAAAGTAAATAATAAAAGTTTATAACAGGTTGATTTACCTTTCCTCTATTTAAATAGTTCTGACAAAATTTGACGTCTAATATCTACATTTATAATCATACATGTTAACTTCAAAGGGTTTACATAGCTCCAACCCCTTCAAACGTTTTACTGAAAGGGTTTAATTCTCCCGATAAACTAAGATGCATAATAAAAATTTCTTTTTATGCGTTTCGTTAAGATTTTAATTAAAGTGTACTAACAATAAATATAAATATTGCTCATGATGAAAATAGACCTGTCGTTGTAGAGAGTCTTTTAATCAAAAAATAAGAAAAGAATTGTAAAAAAAATGGTATTTTTTGGGTACTATTGATTGATGCTTGACCACCGCAGCATACTTTACATCAATAAAAAAGAACTTTGTAATTTATTACCGAGCATGTACATTACAAAAAATTTTCGCTCAAAAAGATGTTTTTATTAAAACTATCGTTTGGCTATTTTCATTATTTTCTTGGTTTTACAAGGAAATTCCCATTTTTTTCTCAGGGTACAAAAAATCATGGCGAATTCAATTTTCCTAGTTGAGTGGCCACTATGACATATGAATATGATTGTATAAACTAGTTTATTAATTTATTCAAAATATTCAGTATGTTGAAAAAAGTAGTTTAATAGTAACCAGCAAAAAAAAATCACATCATATTAAGAATTTCTTTTTTTTACATATACATCTCGATTATTTGTCAGACAAAAATATAAATGTAATAATTTGAAATCATAAAAATCAAACCAAAACGAAATACAGTTATATAACAAACTTTCGCGAAATTCAATTTAGATATTTTAAGAATATTTTTTTCTTGCGCATGTGAGTTTATTCCCTCCTCTCACCACTACGAGACTTTCATAGTTTAAACCTTGTTGCAAATGCAAATACTGTATATACAAAAAAAGAATTAAAATACATTTTACATAAAAATATGATGAGATAAACTATTTTATTAACTTATTGGAAACGCAGTTTTATTGCCAAAAAATGTGAAATGTTTTCATTCTATGTTTACATTCATGAATTTAGTTTCAATTCCGCTGTAAAAAATAAATAAATTTTATTTTGCAACTGAAATATTTTTCTTTTTAATAATTAAAAAAAAAAATGTTGTATAAGAAAAATTAAAACCAAATAATTATACACATTACATACACGACTATCTTCAAATATGTAAGCAAAGTTAATTCAAATATGAACACAACGAGCAAAACAGCGAATAAAAACCCATCTAACTGAACGAGCAAGAACAAAAAATTTTCTTTGAAGTACCGCCCTCGGAGCGATCATCAGAGAGCGCGAGCATTCGGCCGTTCTTGCTCTCTAAAATCGATTACACCGCGCGATCATTCGCCAGAAAACGTCAAGGTCAGGCTTTTGCTCTTGCTCGCTCGCGCTTGCGCGCCCGGTGTAATGCCGCCTTTACTCAAAAACTCGCTAGATGGCTGTGTATTCAGTTACCTTCGCCTTTCCACAATAGGTAAATAAATAAAAAAAAATACGTTTGTAATCTGTGCTTTGTTGCATTTGTTGACATTGACCTTGCGTCATTGTTTACGTCTTGATTGACTGAATCTTGTGATATTCTGCGAATAGTGAAATAAATATTGATTTTTTTGCAAAGAGATGAGTAGAACCACTTAAATCCTAGTAGACTGGACAGACTGTTGTTCCTGAAAAGCTTGGACATTAGGCACTGGGAAATGTAAACTATTTTTTTTTTTGGGCATCGAAAATTCAACCCATCGACAATGTAATATAATTAATTAACTAATTAACGCTATACATTAATATTACATTGTACTATATAATTATATAATAGCTTGTATACTGCAGCACTCCCGGTGGCCAGGAGAGAATTGACATTAGATGGCAGAGGGATCTGGAAATTTATTATTGAGTTATACAAAATAATTCTTTGCATCGTGTAAAAATTGCATTCGAAGATGAGGTGGTCAGCATCCGCCACTTTGTTCGAGTCTAGTGGATGTTGGCAATAGGGAGAAGAAATTAAACCCATGTTGTACAAAGAAGCGGGGAGA
The DNA here is from genome assembly GCA_039619475.1 of Icerya purchasi. Taxonomy (NCBI): domain Eukaryota; kingdom Metazoa; phylum Arthropoda; class Insecta; order Hemiptera; family Monophlebidae; genus Icerya; species Icerya purchasi. Next base: position 17,210,290 of record CM077116.1, on the reverse strand, counting down.
CGGTTTACCCCCAGCCGGAGGCGACATAAGGTAACAATGTACGATCTGGTACTCATCGAAACAGTCGTAATGTGGTTAAACCAAGGAATGTTAGGAATATTAGGTTGAATTCTTTTGTACTGTTGCGCGCAAAATCGATTTGCCCATGTAGCCTCCCAATATTCTTTATGAGCATATCTAATGAGCTCGAATAGGTCTCTGTTTGGAAAATATGGAACTAAACAACTATTCATCCATGTATCTCTGGCAGCCATGTCTGCCACTTTGTTACTGTAGATATCTGCATGTCCTGGTATCCAAACAAAGTTAACTACTACGCCAGATTCAGAAAGGGAAACTACTAGGCTTCTGATTTTATAGAGGTATGGATGGGATTTTGTGTTGAACGATAAGTGTTTCAAAGCTGATAAGCAACTCATAGAATCAGACATGATAATGATATTTTCAGAGAATATATGTGAATTTAAAAAGGACAAAGCCTTGAAAATCGCAGCACATTCGGCACTAAACACAGAGGTAAAACGAGGAAGAGGGAATTTTTTAGTTAAGTTAAGACATGGTATAAAAAAAGCAGCACCCGCAGAATTCGAAGATTTAGAACCATCAGTAAAAATCGGTTGGAAATTCGGCCAATGGTCCGAAATTATCGCATTGAATACTTTGCTAGCGTTGTGCCTATTAACGAACTGAAAAGAATCCAAAACTATATCATTTCAAAACTGTTTTAAGTAACCAATAAATTTATGAAATAAATGTCTCTTTGTATACCTGATACTTTGATTTAGTTGTAAAAAAAACTTTAATTAGTTTAAAAATGATAAAAGATCGATTATTATAGTGTCGTTTTTGTTTTCCATGATTGCATTTATATTGAAAATACAAACTCAAAAATCAAATCGAAAAAAAGATCGATGTGAATCGATTTATCAGATTTCGATTCGAATCGATTCAAAAATCGATCTTTCTCAGAATGAATCGCCATCCCTAATATAAAATATTTCATAAGCGTCTATTCGTTAAAGATAATAACGTCATGTTTACTCTATAAAGTACGAGTTTAACACAAAAAAGGCATAATAATTTAGTAGGACCTGTTTAAAAATCTTTTTTAACCGAATTATGGTTCAGTAATTCCAAGTATCTATTAATGTATAAAAATTTATGACGTTTTTAACCATAACTGGTGGAGATTTTAAGTTTCTTAATTTGATGAGTACTCAAGTGTTAATTCTATAGAAAAGTAATTTGCATATGCTGATATGTTATCATATTCTGCTTTTTAGCATTTTTACGGTATTTGTTGTTTTATGTTTGTTAATTTATGTAATCATTACATTTTTCCTTTTTCTTGCTAACTATATGCAAAGATTCTAAGATATTTTAATTACATTAGACTAAAGAAAAATCAGATGAATAAGTTAATGAATAGTACAACCAGGATTTGAAAAGTTGAATAAAAATTTGACCTATTTGACATAGCTGTACACATGGGTGTCGTCACAGGGAGGCAGGGGAGGGCCGTTGCTCCCTCCTGGAGCTTTGAAACTTTTTAATCAACTGTCCATGATGAGTATTCATAGACGTGTAATCATGGATATTTGGAAGACTTTTATAATAAAGTAGTGGAATAATTTGCCAGAAATGTATGAAAATTATGTTTCAATTAGGATTTTATTCTTGTTTAATAAAGTATTAAACCATTAAAAAATACAATTTTATTTTTCCTATAACTGATATCCCCTTTCTATCATCTCTCCCACCCCCACCCCCACCGGCTGTTCGGCTGACGACTCATTTTGCCCCCCTGGTTCATAGGCTGGCGATGCCCTTAGCTGTACGCCTATTTCATTAATGATAGTCCAGAAGAAGTAATCACTTCAACCAATGAATTTGAGAAATAAACATACAGTGTTGTCAAATAGATTAGTCCTCTTGAGGTTAATTTTGAGTTTTTGAACTGTGTAGTGTGACAAATTGAACTAAAGGCTTTTTTGGATCGTTGAACTCATTTTCGAGACTAAAATTGTGTTTGGTGTTTGTTAAAGTCTTTAAAACATCACAAATCATTGAAAATTTCAGTTTTTTGTAATTTTGACCACTTTCCACCCCTCCGAAAGATTTGAAAAATTTCAGAGTATTAATTTATATCCTATAAAATGTTTTTATGAGCTTCAATGCCAAATTTCGTTATAGCATTAATTATTAGTTGGAATTTTCAATTGACTTTTTAGGTTGTACTTTTGCCTCTAGAGGCTCCATAAATGAGTAGGCTATATGCGCCTCATAATTTTCTTCAACCTCAACTTAAGTTTTTCAAGATTCGTTCATAATTCAAAAATATATAGTTAAAAAACTAAAAAACACATTTTTTGAGATTAAAAGATGAAATTTGAGCCTCAAATCTCAAAACTTTCAGGATTGTAGTTCTTTGGAAAGGCAAACATATGGATCAAATTTCAGCCAAATTGCCAGGAGGGGCCGATTTTATGAACTCACCCAGCTATACTTTTTTGTGGTTAAAAAAAAACTGTGAAAATTCACGGTTCATTACATCACCATGAAAACAGTGAATTTTAGTGAACAGTGAAAGATTCATTATGGTGTGAAAACCCACACTTATAAATTTGTATTTTATAAAAAGCCTATGTTCCCTATTGAGGACATCTCTAACAATCAAAATCAAGATTGTTTAATTGATAATAACATAAAGATTTAAAACTAAATGTTTTTAATCTACAAAGATATATAGTGAGAACAGGAGAGTTGCATGCTCTCCAGAAGTAGAAATGTCTTATCAAAAGGCACCAAAAATTTAACCTCCCATCATGTTCTCCATTTATACAAAATCTTAAACATTTATATGTGCAAAAACATTTCTTGCAATCTAGGAAAAGGCATATAAATAATTTATTATTAATATTAAAAAAATAAGTTTTTAAATGGTATCCTAATTTAATTTTGCAAGTCATACTTCACTGTATAGGGTGCTATGTTACCTCAAAGGTTTTATAAAACATGATTATTCCTGTTACAATCCTATTATTATCTCCAACTCAATCCTTCATTGGAGGGATGGGTTGGTTATTACATAGTAAATATAAGGAAGAGAAGTGACAAGCACTGTTTATGATTTTTATTAGTACAGTGAAAAAAATAAAAAAAAAAAAATTTAATTTAATTTTTTTACATAAAATTATTACCACATTCATTGCAAGTAAATATTTGTGACTGCTTAATAAAATAATTATGATCTATATCAGGCCCGTGCCCAGAATTCTGAAGGGGGGGGGGGGGGGGGTGAAATTTTTTTTTGCGTATTTATTTTATAAATAACAATACATTTTTCACTAATATTCGTACTATTAATAATTTCCATAATTTTGATTTATATGTACTAATAATTTACATAAATGAATTACCCCATATAAACATTAATAAAAATTACGTATGTTATTAATTATACTCGTAATAAAAAATTTTGCATAAAATATTAATGAAGTACCTAAAAATATGCAGCATATTTTTTCTCTTTTCTTTTAAACGTAGATAAAAACAACCTAAAAAATCATAGTTTATTTTAAATTTTTGTTTTTTTTCAGATTTTTGTGTATTTATAATAACTATTTTAGTTCTCATGGGGGGGGGGGGTTAACCCCCAAAACCCACCCCGTGGACACGGCCTTGATCTATATCATAATGTCTATTCAAAATTTTGTTATTTTTATAAGTTTTAAAATAAAACTTCTAACTCATTTTCTTTAAAAATTAAAAAACATAACTGCTACTAATATAACCATTCGAACAAAAATATTATAGTTTAATGAAGCATGTCAGTATGCAGTAATGTCATAATTCCTGAAAATGGAGTGATTGTGATGCAGGTTTCCAGTGAAAAAGTCTACATTGAACATTTTGTGTAGCAGGTAGTTTTTAATCACAATATTTCTAATGGGCCAAATAACTAAAAAAATATTGTGCACCTATTTTGTACATATATACTCACTCAGTGCAGTTATAAATTACATGTATTATTCCTTATGAAAACAGAACAATAAACTTTACTTTCCATAATAAAACAAAAAAGTAAGCCTTGAAAGGCAGACCAAAAACAAAATACAAGACATCTTAAAATGTGTTTAAAACATAGAACTATGAAGGTGTTCTATGAAAAAACAAAAAGAGAAAATTTGAAAATCGTTTCATCTTTTTCAGAGTAGACCGATCTTGTATCTAGGTAATGTTAACTGTGTGTATGTATCAATTAGAAAGAGATGTTCTTTCAGTGCCTTTTGATAAGACATTTCTACTTATGGAGAGCATGCAACTCTCCTGTTCTCACTGTATATCTTTGTAGATTAAAAACATTTAGTTTTAAATCTTTATGTTACTATCAATTAAACAATCTTGATTTTGATTGTTAAAGATGTCCTCAATAGGGAACATAGGCTTTTTATGAAATAGAAATTTATAACATCATTTAAAGTATTTCCGTTTAAGAATAGTATGAGCAAAAAGGGTAAAATCAAAAATTTATTTACTACATAAAAAGTTACAATTATAGCCCTTATATACATAAAAATATAAATTATTTAATACACTGAATATCAAGTCAAGAAGTGATAAAATTAATCTAAAAATCATACTTCCACTTTTAAAATATATATGTTTTTCTTTGAAATCAAGTAATAATATTTTTTAGTAAAATATAAGTAATTAATACATTTTCAATTAATGAGTATAAAAATTTAAATCTATCAAAAAAATTCGCCATATTGTTGCACAATATAACTCGTTCCGAGTATACTCTTGGCAGCATGGTATTTCTCGTCAAATCCGCTAGATACAGTTGAAGTAGAAGAACGGAAGGTACGTGTGTCTTGTTACGTTCTTTTTTATTTCTAATAATCAGGTAATTATAACTTTTTAATAATCGGAAAATAATTAGTTTTCCCATAAAATGATTAACGTAATGGCAAGGCAGTTGTTTCATATTTCCGTAAGTAGATAATCTTATGTTTCAGAACTATTTCCGGGGCATGAAAAACGCCTTTACACAAACAGCCGCATTTCATTTTTCCCGTAAATAAATTAAAATATCGTGTATTTAATGCCAAACATTTCGATAAGGAGAAACATGCACGTTACCGGTTTGCTTTTACATAAACCGGTAATGCGCACATTTTGTCACGTATAAAAGCCGGAAAGTTTATAATTTTTTTTTAAAGTTTACATTGGCTTTTTCACGGTAACGTAATAAAACCATATTTTGCATTTATACTCATTAAAGTAGATTAAAATTGGGGAATACGTAAAAAGTTCATATTCATTACTGTTTCTATTAGGAATTCATTGCATCGAAATTAATCGTATATTTAATTTAGCAACGTAATATAATTATTACGTTACTACGCTAGTAAAATTAAATTGATAGATTTTTTCTGCATTCAACTCTCGAGTTTACTATCCTAAAAGAATTTCGAAGTTTGAGGTAATGAAAACAGCCGAAAAAAACAACTTTCGCATTGCACTTCATACTCGAACTTCGAAATAACGGACTTTTTGTCAATGTAGAAATCGCTAGTGCGTTTTCATTTAACATAAATGATAATGAATTTTGATGAATATTTAATTTGAATACTGTTAAAAAAATAGGTAATTTTGTAAGAAGTAACAGTTACACAACTGGTTTCTATAACCGTTAAAATTTCTTGAAAATCAGTAAAATTTAATTTGTTTTTCAAATTACAAGATGTTTTTAAGATATTTTAAGGATTTTAATGAAATCATGATAAAGTTAAAAGTGAATTTTACTCTAAAATTTTAGTATTAAGTCCGGTTAAACTTGGATATTCAAAAATTTTCCTAAGAAATTGCAACATTTCGAAAATTCGTTAACTTTTCTATTTGTAGTTTAGAAGATTTGTCTTAGAAATAAGGCGAATTTTAACAATTCATTATTTGGTAGTGAAAAAACCATTTTGTTGTTTTTGTAATAGATCTAAGTAATTAAAACTTTTAAACAAAATGTTTTACGTTAAAAGCGTCTTCCATTTTAATTGTGAAAACGGTGTGTATTGAACAAATGTTTACAGAATAAAGGGAATAAAAGGATAAAATTTTTCTGTTTTTCAAAAAGTAAAAGAGAAATTAGAAAAACAAAAAGGTTCTTAAATAAAGACTCATTTTTGTTAGTTTACTAATGACTACAAGGTGATCTGCCTTTAAGTAATTATTCTTCATTTTATGAAAGTTGGAATGTTTTTTTAATTTTCAGTAAATTCTAACAAAAAAAAATTGGTAATTTTTAATATTACACTTACCACGCACATTTAAAATTCTAGAACGATGTAAATTAAGTCGTAATTTAACATTCAGTATTAATTTGAAAGCAAAATACTCTGTAGATACATTGTATAAAATAACAAAATTTCACCGCAGCAATTAAGTATCCTCTGAATTTTTTTTCTTGTAACTTCTGAAAATCGTTAATATTACCGTTTCATTTTCCAATGGTTTTTAATACATCGGAATGACCGTAAAGAAGAAGAAAATACCCCCATTATTTAACTAACATATAATAAATGCGATGCAGGTAATATGGAACTTAAAAACCAACGTTAAAGTAACTACGAAACGGGGAGATGTATAAATGTGTGTATATAGCGTAATTTTATTATACGAAAAAATGTTGACTTCGAATGAAGTAAAACTTAAATTTTAATTCTCTTCTCTATATGCTAATGATTTCTAAATATCTCTATTAATGCTCTTATTTTAAATGTTGATATTTCTTTTGAACGTGTGTAACTTCCATCATCCCAATAATCGCTGTATCAAAAAATAATTTAAGTGTTGCGCAGATATAAAAAACAAATTTATCGAATGTGCCGACTGAAATAAATGTCGGTAATTGTAAGAAGTGCCTTTTCTATACTCAGAAAATGATTTAAATTGAAATCAATAAGAAAGCCATTTACAACATTTTTTTTTTTTAATTGTCCTCAATAGAAGCTGCTTTACGCAATTGTTTTCTTTACTGTCTTATACATTTATTGTGAAATAATTTGTCGCATTTTTTTTATAGCGCCAGATAATTTGTATTTCCTCATAACATTTTTAAATTACGAATATAAATTTTTTCATATTTTTATTTTTTTCGTTTCTTGCGTATGAGACAATTACAATATGAATTCAATTCTTAAACGGTTTTTGAACGTCAAATTTTTTTTATTCGGAATTAATGTTTTTGCGCACACTTATCTTCTCCATACAAAAATTCTCAGTTTTCCCCGCAGTGCTTTAAATACTGTTCAAGTTATGCCAGCTTCAGTTTGTTTGTACTTTGTCTTTGCATTTTCGAGATCAAAGATACCAATTTGAACTTTCCTTTGCTTTATTCTAGTGCATTTTGCCTATAATGAATTTCCGCTTTTTAGTTTTTTAGCATATTTTACAATTTCGCCTGAATCTTTCCATCTTCTTGTTATTTTACAAACGATTCTGTGTATTATTACCAACAAACTTATCATAAACATATGTAGAATAGTTTAAGAGCTAAAACGCTTTCAGGGGCAAGTTTGTTTCTCAGAATGCGTTATTTACTTTTCTTTCTATTTAGAAAATTCTGTAACACTCTAAATCGTTTGCTATACCGTAAGTGTTATTTATTAATTGACTATGATTGGTCATGCAATGTAGAGTGTAGAGATGCCCAAATCTCCGCTAAAGAAGTTGGATATATATCCGTCCTTTCCGACTGCGAATATATATTCACTTCTCAACTCCAACTTCGGCGAAGTTATCTCACATCCAGGTAATCGCACTCCTCGTTGCGTATTTAACTTCAACTCCGCGCAGCACTCCGAACGCACAAAGCAACAAAACGTCCTTGAACACGGTGCGCATTTTCTAAGCGCAATTCTGATTCACCGACAGCAGATGAAAAACTTCTCTCACACATACATACTGTTTTCTGGTGAATATGATATTTCTTATCTATAAGCATAAAATAGCTAGTTCGCGTAGCGTTAAATGACATCTAGCATTAAATTCGTGGATCATATTACTCATTCGATTTGAAAATTTTAAATCACCGTCGCTATTACCCCACCATACTGCAGTCTATGAACATGACGTAATTCCGCGAAACGGTAATGATAAGGCAAATTTTGACAGTTGCGTGGGCAGCTGTCACCTTTCAGAGCGGTGACATATCAAATAACTCCGTCAGAGGTGAATTAAACTGTCCGGAATGACAATATTTGTTCGTTGTGTGACGTTTTTTGGAGTTGAGATATGTCGTCGAAAATATATCCGACTGTGTCCGACTGCAGATATGTTTCCGAGGATATAACTGTCCGACTGCAGATATGTTTCTGAGGATATAACTGTGTCCGGAGTTACCCATGCCTAGTAGAGTGTCGGATTCACGGATACACAGTTTCACTTTGCCTTCGTGCCCCTTTGCTCTTCAACGCTATTTTTGTCTGTCTTAAAATAAGCTTGTTGGATAATTAGTTTGTTATCAGCGGTATTTCTTATAAGATTGATTATTAGTTTCTTAAATACCTTATATTAAATGTACAGCAGTAGAGTTCTTACACGGAAGTTGTTAAATTGTTTTTTCCCGGATTTAGAAATGGTTATTTCTTTCAGATGTTATAAATCCGAATAGTACGGATGATTCTATTGAACATACTGGTAAACTATTGCTGACACTCAGTTCAAACTTTATATGCTTTGTGGTTGATGCCTGTTTTTTTATTTTCTAAGTTTAAAGTTATAGAAGTGTACTAAATATAAATATGATCAATTTCAGAATTCTTTTCGAACTACGTGTAATCTGTTTAATTTATTGCTATCAATTTTCCCGACATTTTTTATAAATTTATGTTGTTTGGTTACTTCGTTGCAAAATTGTACTCATGAATAAATTCTAGTTATTTAAAGTAACGGGATGATGATTTTACACTTTCCCCTGGGTTGTTTTTATATAAAAGTTTTTAGTTGACGAGAAACTAACTGCCTTAATTCTCCCATTTTGCTTAATCCCGAAATTCCAGCTAATTCCTTTTTTTTTCCTTTTTTTTTAATGCGTTGTCTAACCGGCCAGGTTCATATTATTAGGCAATTGACAAAAATAGCAAATAAATATTGTTTTAAATCAGTTGACGTAGAATGGAATTAAAGTAATTATAAAACAATGATAACTGTTTTTAATATAGGCATTTAAGAGTTGTTGGACTATGCGATTGTTATCATAATCGTGTAAGTCGTCATATGGTTCAAGGGTATCATACATATATTCAGCGGAAGTTACAACTTTATCCTTTTCTGTCTTTGCCCACTCACCGTTGCATTTTCTTAACGGTACTTGCCTTGGCTATTTCTTTAGGTATGACTTAGTTACTGGCCATACTGATAAATTTTCAGAGTTTAACGAAGAAAAGAACTGAGTGTATTTATTATTGTTGTACTGAATGATAGTCTACCGTAGTTGACTGTGAAAATAATTACATTCATGTCTTAATGATGGTACTCTATTACGCTGCCACCTACGTCTTGCTTTTCGTGTAACTTGTATTAATTTTCTAATTTCAATGGGTACGTTAGGGGTGTGATTCTGATGAAATTTAGATTTATAATATGTAGTGGCAGATCTACAAGTTTTATGAACGTTACTAACAAATACTTCTACGGCACTATTTAAATTTTCTTTCGTTTTTAACCGTATGTTTAATGTTGTATTTAATTCCATACTATCTGCAAATTTTGACCAGTTTGTACTGTTATTGACCAATGGTTGTTTATAATAATTATAGATAGGTGCAACACCGAAGCATACTAAGACTGGTATATGATCTGAACTTAGCTCCAGAAAATATATGGTTTTAACATGCATATGTTTTAGCGTGGGAGTCTCCTAAAATTTTTTTCATTTTCTGCGTTATCATTTTTACATTTCCCGAATTATACAGCTATTGCCAATTACCACATTCCCATCACCATTTATGCATCACTAGACACGGATAGGGAAATAAATAAGCGGAACCCAATGCGTAAAATAATAACTGGGGGTAATGTTATAAATGATAAACAGGGTAAACTACTTATAAAAGAGGAAGCAATATGTAGAAGATAAAAAGAACATCTGGAAGCGCTATATAAGACGGAAGAGAATATAGAAGAAATAATGATAAATGAAAACAAAGGAAATGATGATAAAGGACCCAAAATAATAAAAGGAGAATTTGAGTTAGCATTGAAACAACTCATAAAGAAAAAGCACCGGGCTCGGATAACATACTAACGGAATTATTACAAATGGATGATGAAGAATTTATAGAGGAATTGTTTAATTTAACGAAAAGGTATTATGGAGAGGGCAAATTGCCTACAGAATTTAAAAACACGGCAATAATAGCTTAATACCACACGTATCAAAACTATTAATAAAAATTGTACCGAACAGAATAAGACAAAGGATAGAGGAAACATTAAGCGATGACCAGTTTGGATTCAGGAAAGAAAAAGGTACTCGAGAAGCTATATTGGCATTAAGATTAGTTATCGAAAAGATGATAGAAATTGGGGAAGAATTATGTATAGTATTCATAGACATATAACATGGGGTGTATTATTCTCGTAAAATTAGAGGAAATAGGGTTAGATTACAAGAATAGAAGAATAATATGGGAGTTATACAAAGAACAAGCGGCGAAGATAAGAGTTGGCAATTCAAAAGAAAAAGTGAAAATACAAAGAGGAATAAGACAAGGATGTCCATTTTAACCTATACTTTTTAACTTGGTGATCGAAGAACCGGTACGGGAAATGAAAGAAGACTACAGGTGAAAAAATAAGTGGGGAAGAGGTATCCTGTATAAGATTTGCAGATGATATTGCATTAATCGCAGACAATGAACAACAGCTGTAACAACAAATATCAATATTACAAAAATACTTTAAGCAAATAAATTTAAACATAACCCAAAGTAAAACAAAAATCCTAACAGCGGTAAAAGATGAAAATAAAATTTAAATATTGTTAGAAAACAAGGCTTTAGACCAAGTAGAACAATTCAAATGCTTGGGAAGTATGATAACGAATACAGGAAGAAGCGGCACGGAAGTAAAAACAGGAATTGCAATAGCTAAACAAGTGTTTATGAAAAGAAGAGATTTATTGAAAAAGAAAAATGAAAATAGAAACAAGAAAAAAATTATTGAAATCATACATATACATAGAATATATTTACTATATGGCTCGGAAATATAGGTGTTAACGAAAAAACTAAAAAAACGTTTTGAGGCCTTCAAAATGTGGAGGTGGCGCCGCATTATGAATATATCATGGTCGCAGAAGAAAGGAATTCAGCTGTGTTGGAAATGGTAAATGAAAAAAGGAAACTGATGGAAACTATACAAACAAAGACGAGAAAGGCTTCTAGGACACACACTGCGTCACAACGCCTTTATGATGGTCATAATCAAGGGAAAATTAGAAGGAAGAAGAAAAAGTGGAAGACCTAGGATAACATGAATGGATCAAGTAAAAATAAGAACGCAAGTGACGTATAAAGAGATCAAGAACATAGCAGGTAACAGGAAGGAATTGAATATGATTGGCTAGCTACAGCGACATGAGCAAGAGTCTTAAATACATGGATGGAGATACGGATGAAAAGCTTCCAGGCTAAAATTAATATTTTACACACATGCAGATATATGTATATATGCATATATATCCTCAGAGATTTTCTTAGCTTCTACACCAGTGTTTTTCTTAAATCCTTAGAATTTTTAAAATCCGATGCAAATTTTCTTCTCCCCTCTCCTCTCTTCAAAAGGTAATCGTATAACTGTTTGCCGTGTCACCTTTAAACTGTAGTTAGCTGGCAGTCAGAAATGTAAAAAATATAGCGCGGTACTAAACCAGTATTTTATAGGATTAACGTAAAAATTCTTATTGGCATTAAAGAGAATTGTAACAAGATCAGGTCTTTAAGGAACAGTTTTAAATTATTCCCATATTTAATTTTTGAGGAAAAGGTCATCGGTGTAGGACGTTTGGAGAAATTAATTCACGACTCAGCTGTTACGTCTGATTGTTTTAGTTTACCATTAGTTTTAAAGATGGAATAACAAAACTTTGTTTAGCACAGTTTTCAGAACTTCGACACGTTATTTTATATCTGTATAATTACACATCTCTAGGTTTTAATTTTTGGGCACTACAGACATTAACTGCAAGTGAAATTTTTGAAATGTCTTTGTGCGGAAGCGGGATGTCAGGTCCTACCCGAACGAAACACCATTGCCTAAATGACAGCTGGCGTAGGTTTCACATTGATTAATTGCATTTATTTGTTATATTCATCATAACTTACCTACCTCAACTCAGTTAAATAAACCATACTTATTTTTTTTTTTTTATGCTGTTTCGTAATACTTAATTTATTTCTAACGGCATTTTTGTGATATCTTTATTTTCGGATATACTTTATATTGACGTGTAATATCATCAGCTTGTTACCGATATCGCTTGAGACGTTTGTTTTATGACCATCATTTCTTCCGTCATAATGACTCATGATATATTAAAATAATCCTGTTGTTTGTGGAAGCCATTAAAATAGCTTTTTCTCGATAAGTGAAAGTACCAAGTTTTTTTTTTTTTCAGGAGAGTAAATTTTAAATACTGTTAGCGGTTTCTGAATTTTGACGGTTTTCACTCACCACAGTAAAATAGAATTTCGGTAACAAATTTAGTCCGTTTGTTTACGGAAAACCACTATTGACTGAGTAGTCTTTATATAAACGAGTAAGGGATAGACTTACATTTCACATAATGCAAGATAGTGATTTCGAAATTAAATGGTTGTAAAAAAAATTTCTCCCGTTCATTTTTTTTTTTTTCGGGTATCTTCAAAACATCTGTTTCAAAACGACGCTTTTGTCCAGAAAAATTAAAATAGTTGTAATTTTAAAACTTCGGCATAACGATTCGAAAAAATGTATTGTTTTTAAATTTGATAATGCTATTAATACGGAGTTATGATTTTTGCTGATAATAATATTTGTAATTTAGCATCAGTGCCGATCTTTTTATTATTTAAAGTGGTTAGGTGATAAATGTGATAAGGGTAAAAATCGATGCAATGAAGATAACACATAAAAAAAAAAGGTAATTAAAATGACACGAAAGAACACAAGTGGAAGAATATCCATTTTGCGATACCCTAAAAAGCTCTTTTTAATATGCGTCCTTTACTTTTTGAAATCCTCTGTGTTATCTCCTTTTTTATTGTTACTATTTAATTTGTTCATTTCAACATCGTTTGATCACATTTTTTTAACAATTTGTTAGTTGCATTTCGCTTATCTAAACTTGTTTGGGCTTTTTTTATTTATTTATTTTTTTTTTTTTGCTAGATTTTAACTTACGCATTTGTTTTCTGTTACAGTATTAATTTGATAATTAAAAAAAGGAGGCCTTCGTCTGTGAGTGAATCACCTAAGAAAACAATTTCCTAGTTTCGGTGTTGAGAACAGCTGTTTATTTCATTGGCAAAATCGGATAGTTAAAGAATGTTTTAGTTCTACGTGAAAGGAGAGGATGAGGATTAAGAATTACATTGAATCAAAATAGATGTTCACTACGTTTATGTAAGAGATTATTAATTAAGCGGAGTATTGATCTCGAAATGAAAGGCGTTCAATAAGACAATTTAAAAAAATAAATGAAAATAAGTATAAAAAAGAACCTGTACATCTAAATCCATATTAATTTTAGGATACTTAATATTTTTATTTTCATGCGTAATTTAACTGTAATATTCTACATACTTTTTCTATAATACGTGAAAAAAAGTGATGGATCTACACGAGATATGCAAATTTAGGTATGCGGCACACATTTCCAGTATAAAATTAGTCATTAAAAGGGGGTTAATAGAATGTAGTAACATTTTTTTTACCATTAATCACTCAAGGATGAGGATATCTTTAAATTGTCAAATTTAGTCGTTTTTTATAGATTTCTTTTAGTGAACAATTAGTTCGATATTTTTAAAACTTAACACATGTTTTATTCATACTTTTAACTATCACATTTTGTTTTTTTAAATAATCTAACATCCAGAATTATGGTCTAGTCTTTTTTGGAAAGGTCGTGAAGAGAGTTATCAACTGGTGAAATTTTTAGGTTTTATAGTATTTATCTGAAACATAAAAGAAATTTCGGTGTTATTGGGATTATAATTTGTAGATAAATCTAAAAAAATAGTTAGCAAATACTTCGAATTTCGGAGGCAATATTTTTCGATGTTTTTGCTTCGAAAAATTTTTTTTTTTTTTTTTAATATATCTTCTAAAACCCTTAAATTCGTCTAAAAAATAATATTAAAGAAAAGATGTGCAAAAAATTTCAGCGCGTTTGGTCAAGCACTTTTTAAGGTCTTTCACTGAAAAACACGGTTTGAGAAAACCGGGTTTAAAGTTTGGGTATAAAAGTATTCAATAATTTTTTAACGGTCCACCAATTACTTCGCAATTCCAGAGGCGTACAACAGTTTTTCAGTGGCTTCGTAAAACGGTTTTCTTTCAAGAAGACCTTGTTCAGGTTTGCGCGCCTCTTATTAAGCTGCGTCGATTTTCCTCAGTCCACCAAGCATTTATTTTATATATATATTTTTTTTATATCCTCCCTTTGAGCACGTCAGCTAAAGACCTGCACCCAGAAACAACAAAAAAGAAACGAGCTGTCAGTTAAATTTTGATTCGGTCAGATATGGACAAAGGAATTAATGAATAAAATAATAGATGGTAAGGGGAAGGACAAAATATAAGATGCACAATAAGGAGTAGGGGGCTTAAGTTTCAGCAGACAAGAATATAGAATACAACGTTCGACAAAAAGGAATGGACATTCAAAAAAGATGTGATTGGCGTCGCAAACTACCGTTTCATTGAGATGGAGAGGGAAATTTGGAAAGAAAACAAGGGTATAGCGAAAACGAGAGGAAGGAAGAGCAGAATGGCCAAAGTGCAAGCGACAGTTTACAATGGACAACAGTAGTTTCAATGTGTCACTCATCAGACTTATAATCCTAAAATCCGTGCGTCTTTTTGAGATGACTTTCTTTGGTGTGGGTATGCACATGGATATACTCCATTCACCAGGTATGCAGCCAGTTCTGTACATGTTAAGAATTTTGGGTAATACTTTTTTACTATCCAATGATATATGTTTTAAGATATCTATAAGAATTCCATCGATTCCCACTGCTTTTCCTTGTTTTGATTTTGCTATTGCAGCCTCTAATTCTTCCAAGCTAATATCTAGTGATTCCCTGTTTATTCCAGGTATTGTTATATTATCTGGTCTGTTATTGTCCTCGTATAACTCCCGAATATATTTCATCCATATTTTATTAACTTTTTCGATGTTGCTGTGAAGTCCTCCCTGTTTATCTTCAATTCTCGTTATACTAGATCTTTGAACTTTCTGATTTATTTTCATATGTTTAGCGTCTGTATGAAATTCCCAAATTTTCCCTTCTTCTTCTAGTTGCTGGATCTGCAAGCATTTATGTTCACACTAGGAGCTTTTTGCTTCACTACACTTCCTCCTTATAATTATGTTTATACTCCTGTCCCCTTCTATCGTGAATCATCCTTCGTTTATCCAGGCTTATTTGAAAACGATATTAGAAGAAAGCAATATAGATTCCGATGTGCAATCTGACAGTGAAGACGATGATTGGTTACCACATGAAGTTTTAAACGAGCATCCCGCTTCTGATAGCAATGAATCCAACGAAGAAGACGAGAATACTGACCAAGAGGGAGAAACTGAAAGCAGTGAAAGTGAGGCAAAAAGTACAAAGCAGCTGCAATCCGTGATCTTTGGACAGTGCTGAACGCAAATTTATCTCAGCTGTACAAGCTGACTGAGCATGTAACAATTGATGAACAACTTTATTCTTTCCATGGTCGCACAAAATTTACACAGTATATTCCTTCTAAGCCGGCTAAATATGGCATTCAGATTTGGTGGATTTGTGATGCTGAAAATGCTTATCCATTGCGCGGTATCATTTACGTATCAAGGAGAACGAGTCGTAAAAGAGCAAGCAGCTCTATATCGAGGCAGTGGTAGAAATATTACCATGGATAATTTTTTTAAAACGTTACCCCTTGTTAAACAAATGCTTTCATGGAATTTAACTATCGTTGACACTTTGGGACCAAATAAATCTTATGTTCCAAGTGTGATGCCTCCACATATGTCGAGATAAGTATACTCTACTGAATTTGCTTTTAATGAGAGGGTAACAATGTGCTCATACGTGCAAAAGAAAAATAAAGCTGTAATTATATTGTCGACTATTCATTCTGACACTGCTGTAAATGATGACAGTAAAAAACCTCACATTGTAACATACTACAATAAGTATAAAGCTGGCGTTGATACCAAGGATCAAATGTGCACTCGATACATTACACAACGCCGTACTCTGAGATGGCCGATAGCTATGTTTTTCAACATGCTGAATATTAGTTCACTTGCGTCCTATTTGATTTATTACGAAAACGACAAGATGCTTCCGAGGAGAACAAACCAAAGACGACTATTCATGCGCCAATTGAGTGAAGAACTCGCAAAACCAGAAATTGAGAATCGGTCGCAAAATTACAGCACAAAAATCGCCATTGAAAGTGTGATCGGGCCGGCATTAAACCCCGTTGAAATCGTTCCAGATCCTGCTAATGAACGAGATAAGTCAGGGAGGATCAAAGTCACTGGCTCCTGTCATATTTGCTGCAAAGCAACAATAATGAGAAGAAGAAAAACACGAAAAGCATGCTGCGATTTCAACAAACCCGTCTGCAATGAACATGCTACAATCTTTGAGAAATGTCATAAATGCAGGGGCTAATTAATTTTCCACACTTTTTTTTGTATTCCGTACCATCCCAAAACACATTCGATGTATAAAAATTAAATAAAACTATCCCAAATCAATAATCCAGTCAAAAAGTTGTGTTTTTTGAGGTGGGTACCCGGGTACCCGGGTGCATCCGTGATGTATCTATACTTTACATTCGATTTTTTCTTAGTAATTTTCGTTATTTTTTTATTCCAAACAAATTACCCGCTTACAATTGAGTTAAATAACGACGATCCGGAGGTGTTTGCCGAAATTCCTACTTTTGAACAAGTTACATTCAAAAATGCACCGTATGGGTACCCGGGTGCGAACACAAGGGTTAAATGTACGTAGTTTGAGAAAGCATTTTGAAGAGTTTCTAATTTTCCTAAACGGTGCAACTAAATTTTACGACATTATAGTTTTAATAGAAATTTGGATCTGTAATGATGAAAATAAACGATATTCCATTACTGGGTCAAGTCTGTATTTCAGTGCAGGGAAATTAAGTGTTCTGGAGGAATTGCTGTTTTTATAAAGGAGTTAATTAAATTTGTTACTGCTGATATAAAAATATCTTCATAAAAAAGACATTTGATACCATAAATCATGAATTGTTAATTCTTAAATTGAAAAATGCAGGTTTTCGAGGGTTTATATTAAATTAGTTAAAATCAGGAGATACGTTACTAAAATTAACAATGTATACAGTAATAAAGTAATGGTTCAGAACTTTGGAGTGTCGCAAGGAAGCATTTTGGGTCCTTTCCTATTTTTGATTTATATAAATGAATTATGCAATCTGAACGTCCCAAGTAAATTAATAGTATATGCCGATGATACAGTTTTATTAATTAATTTCCGTTATCCAGATATCCTTCAAAATCTTGCTCAATCGGGAATTGATTCTGTAATTGATTGGTTAAACTGTAATAGATTAATTGTAAATTTATCAAAGACTAAATATATGTTATATAGTTCTCATAATTACTTGTCCAGTGAAAGTATAAATTTCAAAATTGCAAGTAACCTGGAAATTGATAGAGTGTTGGATATTAAATATTTAAGTATAAAATTTGACAGTAAGTTAAGTTGGGTTTTGCACCCGTCATTTATCATTGGTAAAATAAGGAAATTAAATTTTTTATTTTATTATTTATCGCAATATTTTCCGCCCTATCATTTACGTAGAATTTACTTTGCGTTATATCAATCGGTTATTTCATACGGTATCATTTTTGGGGGGATGCTGCTAAATGTCTTTTAAAACCCTTAAAAACTCTATAGGAGGCAGTTCTACAAATTACAAATCACGGTATGAAAAATACTTCACTTATTCCGTTACTGAAGTTAAGTGATATATATAAATTACAATTACTTATGTACGTGATTGCAAATAGGAGCAAATTTAAGACTGCTTTCAAATCTGGTTCAACTAGGTCTGCTAAAGATTATTACGCCCAGATTCCCAGATATAAATTTCATACAAAAATTTAAATATAGTATGCTGGAGCTGTTATGTATAAGTCTTTACCGACAGATGTAAAAACTTTACTAAATAATCCCAAACACAGGCGTAAATTATTGACCTTATACTTATGTTCTAGTACTTTATAAATAAATAAATGGATTTATAAATAGGAAAAAAAAATAAAAATAATAAATAAAAATGGGAAAAATTAACTGTTCCAATACTTACTTTACTTGTTGCAGTATGTGTGGATGTGTGTGTGTGTGTGCTTAAAATACTTCCGCGACTTTTGGTATGAATGTATATATGATGGGATGTTATTGTGGCTGAATGTATGTACGAAATGTAAAATGTGAGGATTCAATGAATGGGTTGTATATGTGGCTGTGCATACTTAATCTTTTTAAAGTTATTTTCATTTGTTTATATGCAATTTGTTTCTTTTTATTTGATAGGTTTATTGTATTTAAATGTACCAAAGAATATTATAATTTCAAGTTTGAAAGTTTATGTAAAACCTTCTTTTTATAATATTATCTTCTCTATTGTACTCCACTGCTCACGCTTTTTTGCGCACGTGTGGAATTTTATAATACAAATATTTGATATTTGATATCTGAATTATTAGTTTTCTGTAAAATAGATGTAAATCATAATCCAAGTGCAATATTCGCGGCAATTTCAATGATTTTTGATCCTAAATGTAAATGCTTTATTGTTCATTGTAGTTTTATATACTTACCACACTATACAATGCGTTAAATTGTATAATTACTAGTAGAATTTTCTTTATTTTACAATATTTTCCTTATATGTTTAATAAATTTGGTCCAATCAATTTTTTTTTTTTTTATATAATTTTTTTAAATGTATGGGTAGCATCAATTGAAATATCGATAGGTAAGGAGCTAGGTCAAATATAAATTATTATTTATTTCTTCACATTGGAAATATATGTTGAAATTTTTTTATTTTATCATTAATGCAATATTACTCTCCAAAATAATTGTTCGCCTATAATTAAAAATAAATATTGTTTCAGTATTGTCGGATAATACCTAAAACATACATCGCAAGTTATATTAATTGATCTGTTACAATAATTTCTTAAAAGTGGTATAAACACGAACTAATTAAAGTACAATGAAATGTTCTTAAAATACGATACTGTGCACGAGAAAGGCCGTTTTATTTTCGAGTATAATTTTTTTTGCTAATATAGAAAATTAATATAGAAGAAATAAAATGTAATTTAGTTTTTGGTACTTGGTTTTATTAATGAAACTAAACAGCATTGTTAGTCTTTGTATTCATTTTACAACAGGCTTTCATTAATATTGCATTTACAAAAAGCATTTAACATGTCATGTTAACACAACATAAATAAAACGAAGAATAACGTTACATCTATTCCATTTGCACAAACTTCATTTTACCATAAAAAAAGAATTAAGGGGCGATTATTTTTTTATTTTGACAGATTTATCTGCAAAAATCTTTGGAAATCAAATTTTATGCCGTCAATTGAAACAATAATTTTTTATCTGCGTATTAAAATTTTGGTCGCAATAATTAATTTCTATTTCATTAGAAATATGACATAGAATTTGTTTAATGTTCAACATGGACTGGGGAATGAACATTAACAATTAGATGCTAAAAAAATTTGCAACTTAAAATAAAGCGTCAGCACTAAAACATACTTCTATAGACGAACTATGCAAATTATGTAACGCTAGGAACTAGAAAACTGCTAATTGCATTTAATATAGGTTGTTGTGACACATGAATTCTAGATAATCTGAAAATAAAATTATTAAATGTGTAAGAGAGACGTTTGCGTACGTTTATTTCCTGTTGAAAATTATCTTTCTATTCGGAATATTATTTCAATACATAATTTTTGTTATCTACTTTCAGAAACTATCACGTCCGCTAAATCAGCATTTCAAGTCGGCATCTTTGGTTTCTTTAGTTCGCAGACATTATTGTAAGTATGTTACAGTTAAAATTATTTATTTACAATTTTTTAACTCGTCTTTTATAATAATTAAAATTCATTATGTAAACGATTGAATTATGCATTTGCGATTATAAAATATGTTAATTGAACTAATCAGAGATAACCTATTATCGACCAGTTAATAACCTTATTGGTCAACTAAAACGAACCGCCTATGCTCAAGGTTAATGCGATTTTTTAATTAATGTGTATCGTAGTAATTCATTGAGAGCCGTGCACAAATGCTGCTTTACTGTTATATCATATCCAACTTTTCATTACTTAAACGACCAATAAAATGGGAATTTTCTATTTTGACCTTTTTTTCTTTTTTTATGAAGAAATAGGCGTTTTTTTAATTATACACTTTTTTTCCTACAATTCTAACCGTCGTGAAGCAGTAATTCTAAAATTTTCGTATTTATTATTTTCTAGTGGTTACTAGTTTTCATAAAAATGCTACATCGAATTTTTGAAATAAACGTGGAATCCTTTAAATGTTTTGTGTCACAATTTACATTAGAGTCATTCTAATTGACAATAAATTTGAAGTTAAAGAACGTAGCTAACATTTTTAAAAAAGTATAAAACTGACGAAATATTCAGACATCATGCAATAATGTATATAAACACTATAAAGTCAAAAGACAACATTTAAGCCTTGATGAAATAATTTTGTAAACATGTAATAGTCGCAATAAAACGTTTACCTCAAAATGAAGTCGGAGTTAGTTAAAAGTGCATCTTGTTTATTGTCTGGCTACGAAGTGTGCGTAGAACTCATGAAATGGACACCGATAGCGAGTAAAATTGTAAATTTCTATAAATTTCTGTAAATGTATGACTGAAAAAAAAAATTCGTAGGATAAAAATTTACTACTTTTATTCAGCGCGCTGGAACGGTGCACTCGATGATCGAAAGATGTTAAAATTTGTACTGTGGGTAGTCAGTGAATTATGTATCCATTCTACTTGGTCGTTAACCGGTAGGTGGTTTATTCTTATACGAAGCACAGTCTCAGTTACCACGAGACAGTCTATGTAGAAACCTAAATTTTTGAAAAATTTATAAATCAATTAATTAGGAAATACAAATTTGTTGTATATTTCGCTTTAAACTACAGAAGTGTTATTGCGAAAAATGAAATTCACTTATTTAAAAATATAAATACTCCAATTGTAGTTATTTAGGCGCGGTTTTTCGTTGCAATGGTGTTGAGTACAAATTATCATGTAACAGTCGTACGGTGTTTTAATGTTCAAATTTGAAGAATCCAAAACTGAAATATGTTCATTTTAAAATGGAAACTTACATAACATTATTTATTTGTGGGTGATACACTTTTATCCAAATCGTCAAAGTATTATATTTCCTTTTCTTTAATTTACCGTATTTCGTAACTTAATTTTTTTATTAAAAAATTAATGTTGTGAACATGTGTTTTTAGTTTTATATTTATATACAGTATGTTCTGTTGTTTTTTTTGCGTTTTCAGGTATTATTATAGAATCATATTTAAAAAAAAAAAAAAAAAATGAATACCATATGAGTAAACATTATTATTTAGTTATCAGCCCACTTTGATATTTTTTGTAATTAAATAATATAAAATCTACCATATTAATGGCATATACACTTAAATTTAGTTTAAGCGTGTGCGGGAACAATTATATATGCAAGTACCTTATATTATGTACATGATTTGATTTAACACACATGAATAATTCAATAGTTTCATGTACGAGGATTCTCAAGATTTTCTATATATCTCGAATTACTAGTTTACCGGAGTGGCCATCCCACCCGGAAAACCGGGAATAAGCTGGTAATTTTGTTGTAAAATTGGGGGGGAAAGTAAGAAAAGCCAAACGATAGTTTTGATAAAAAAAGTTATTTGAAGCGAAAAATGAATGCATTTTATAATGTACTTTACTCAATAATAAATTACAAAGTTCTTTTTTATTTGTATAAAATATGCTGCGGCTATCAGACATTATTGATAGTAACATAAAGAAATCAATTCTTTTACAATTTTCCTCTAATTATTCGATTGGAAGATTTTATAACGGCGAGCTTATTTTCATGATAATATTTATACTTATTTCCAGTAAATTTTAGTTAAAATTTTAACGAAACGCATAAAAAATTTCTTTACTATAGATTTAAGTTGTTTGGAAGAGTTGAACCCTCCGCCAGTAAAACTTTTGAAGTGGGGGCGTATGATTAGATATGTAAATATTAGACGTCAAATAAATCTTATTAGTCAGAACTATTTAAATGGAAAAGGGGAAAATCGGTCTATTATAAACTTCATTATTAATTTTTGCAATAATAAAGTAAACATAAATTCCTTAAGTTAGCAGTTATAATAGTAAAATATTTAAAATGCGAGTAAAACAACATCAAAAAATTAAATAATTAATTTGCAATTACAACGTTCGTGTAAACTTGTACAATTTCAGTAACCGGGAAATCGGGAGGATTTGGACCGGGAATAACTCGGAAATTTAAAAAATATATTTGAGTGGTCACTGTATTTACGCTTCTTTAAATTAAATTTCAGTTATATGAAAAAAAATAAATAAACAAACCCTCCTAAAGAGAAAATCCAATTTTTCATGGTCTATAAGAAGAAAGTGGGGTTTTTCCTAAGAATTAACACCTTTAAGAGTTATCAGATGTTCCGCTCTTGCTGTTATAATCTAATATGAATATCAACTACTGTTAACAAAATGGTGTGGCATTTATTAGTTGAATATTTTTTGTAGCTTTACGGGTGCAGCAAGTATTTATGAAATATAAATTAACTTAACAATACTAATTTAGAACGATTCGTCACATATTAACTACAATCAATGCTCAGAAATCCGGTGGTGTTTAAATTAACTATAAATTTGAACTTGATTGTCTTTCGTGAAACATTATGCTTCTTTCATTCCTTTTCCAGATTTTTTTTTTTTTTTTTTTTTTAATGGAAAAATGTTGATATCGACGAGAACTAAATACAAGATAATTTAAAAATGAATATTTTAAACATTTTCACAGAATTCATCTTATGAGCTGAGCGATTTCAGAGAATGGGTTTTAATTAATACGTTTTTCATGAAATAAAACAGAACATATTATAACATATTATATAAAATAGTATCAGTACATATATACTATCGTTTTGTGGTGTTATCATACAAACGAAAGATAAAAAGTAAAACAATTGCCTGAGGCTAATAAAGTTACGTAACTAAAATAATTAATTAAGAAGTATGTAATTTCTTTAAATAAGTCGTAGTATTTTGTAATTCTACGTTTTTATCAGTTATCGTAAGCGAAAGGTTACAATTACTCAGTCGTCCAGTATACTTTAATTGAAACTGTTTGCTTTTCAGCCGATATGACTCCGAAAATTCAACAAAGAGCTCCCGAGTTCAAAGGAGTCGCAGTAGTAAACTCCGAATTTAAAAATATAAAATTATCCGACTTCGAAGGAAACTACTTGATACTGTTCTTCTATCCATTAGATTTGTAAGTTGATCTTACTATTTTTATAATTAACTATCCTGTTTAAAACGTGATTTTTTAAATTATTTATTTGTGAATTAGATAGTAATTATAAAAGTATATTTTAATAGTCTGTGTCATAGTAGTCATGCACGTATATATACATAGCTTTTCAAAGGGGGGTTCAAATCTGAAATTTTCATAATTTTTTTTAAGCAAAATAAAACAGTAGGTCGTACTATATTATATTATTATTTATTATATTAAATAATACAATTTTATTTCGTTCTTTGCTTATATTTTTATACAATAATATTATAATAATACATTAAGAATGTAATTTAAAATTTAAAATTGAGTCGTTTACGTCTTATTGTTTACTTACTTACAATTGCTTTGGAATCTAGTCGGCGAACGCTCTGTTGTACTCCTATCTATTTTTCGTTTTTCTTTTAATAAAAAATCATTTCCGATTATTCCATCTTTCGGAATATTAGTCGAACAATTAACAATATGAAATTTTACCGTTAATATGATGTTTCAAAAATTTAGAGGAGTGAAAGTGTAGCCTAGTGTTTCAATGGATGCATTTGTACATATATCATTTAAGAGAATTTCTTCATCGTTGTAAAATTTAGTATAGGCATCAAGACTCGACGCTTGGACTATACATCTATTTGCTCCAGTATCGATTAGAAATTCGAAATTTTTATTTTTCGCAAAATTTGATGCATTCAGTATACATCGCGTTATTTACGCTGGATATATTTTCATTTATCGTTTGTATACCTGTATTTCGTCGACACTTCGCAGATCGGTATCCATGACCGGAAGTCGAAAGGAGTTTAAAGTACGCTGATTTTGTTAATTTTTGTATTTTAATTTTTCCTGCATTCTTCAATACTATGTCCCAATTGTTTGCAATATCTACAACCTTTGTCAGGAGGTTTATTTTCTATTTTATTATCGTATTTATGGAAGTGATTATTGTCCGTATAAAGGATTTTATTTGCCTTGGTACATTCGTTAGAATCGTGATTATTTAATTTACAAAATTTTCAGTATTTTTTCGACGAATATTTAGCAAAATTTTTATTTTCTTGCATATTTAAAGCCTTTTCTTCACTTAAAGCTACGCTAAAACATTCGTTTAATATAAAAAATTCTTTCCATTTTAGGAATTGTGAAATTTTTTGATTAATGTGAAATACGAAACGATTGAAGTCCATATCTTTTATTGATTTAATTTGGCCGGGTTTTAAATTAACATTTTGAGATGCTATATTTTGTAAAATGCGAGCCATTAAATTATCTAGCCTCGAAAAATAATGAGCGATGTTCTCATTGTACCCTTGTCTTATATTCGCTAATTCTTCGGTTAATTGTACATAGTGTTTTTATCTTGGTACAAGATTTTTAATTCATTTTTTAATTCTTCTCAAGAATTATATGAGGTTAATTTATTAGAAGCGCTTTTGCACTACCGCAGATTTTACTAGCAACGACATACAATAAAGGCGTTTTTTGAGATTCATGTGCTAATTGAAACGCGTTGTTTACGTTAGATAAAAAATCGGATAGTAGTTCGCGATTGCTGAAAAATTCTCTAGGAATTAATTTAGCTAAAAAGTCTAATGAGTATAATGGTTCTTGCGATGAATTGGTCTTTTTTTTTTCTAACGTATAATCGTATACCGTTTAGTTAGGAATTTAGCAAAGAATAACAGGATAATAAAACCAACAATTTACAGAAAAAAGGAGATTAAAAAAAATAGTGAGTAGACTCACCAACAGAGTTAATCGTCGCTCTTAGCATGATGAGATGGATCTCTACATTGAGTTGAGAACCAAACGTCGCTGAAATTCGCGTGCTTTCTTCATGTCTTTTCAGAACGGTGTTTTCGACCGAAGCTACCGAGTAACTGCAGACTATGAGGAACGGCGAAAACGAACGAAAATCAAAAGATCAAATGATGAGACGATACTTTCGACGAGTTTCGTTAGAGAAAACGTAAAACAACGGCGGGAAAATGCACTTCGATTCAGAGTTAAATGTGTAAGCAGCGGACAACGTTAAGTAAAAGAACGAATAATAAATATAAAAATTATTGGAATTGGTGATGGAAATAAGGCAGCGATAGCGAGACGAAAATGGTGCAGATAATGTTCAGACATAGCTTAATAATCATAATAGTTATAATAATAATGAGAATAATGTTTATAATAATAGTAGTAAGAACTAATAACATGAAAGAAAAACAAAAAATAGATAGGAGTACAACAGCTCATAAGAGTAAGACCAGTGCTTTTTCGTCTTCCATTCGATTCCTAATATATGTTTTGTAACTATTCAGAGAGAAAAAAGTTTAAGTGGTCACTAGAACTGTGGCTTATATGATAAGAAGCTTTTATGTCAAAGGTAAAAACTGTTCATCCTAATGATCAATAGCTTTTACCGTAGTGGCAGGTTTTCGCGCAGCAGATTTCCAGTGATTCATATCTCATATTCACTTAAAAATATCGTACCTTCATTTTCACCAAGAAATGTTTTTGTTATCTTTTTCAATTTTCCTTGTGCGCTAGTCATTACTCGTCTTCTCGGGTAAAAACATTTGAATCCCTTCGATCGTTTCTTCATGTGGTTTACAGCGAACATCAAGTTCTGTAATGACATGATTAACAAAGGGGTAAAATACATTTCGACAGTTTCTCCTGGTACATTACTGCACTGGATTTGCTTTCTGTTCGTTCTTGGAATAACTATGTCATTAGAACTTATCTGTTTCGGTTGCTCGAAAAAGACTGGGAATTGACTTTCAATTCGAATATTTTGTAAAATCGTTTTTATAGTTTTTGCATAACTACAAGCGTTGATCAAATCGATATTAACTTTTTGTATTGCTTTGTTTAGGCTTATTGTATATGAGAAAAATTTTCTCAATATAATTAGCGATACAACAAACTGGTTATTTTCTATGGCAATTTACAGTTATTATGCTTGAGTGGCGACATCTTTATTAGCAACTTCTTGTAGTACCACAAATGTTTCGCGTATTACGGGAATATTTGTACGAACCGTTCTACAGCCGCATGCTTTGCGGTCGATCGCGTCTCACAAAGAAGGATAATCGTTGAATGAGATAAGTTAATCTGATTAGAAATTTTCTTCAAAAGGTTGTCCTAAAGTAAAGATTGCCGAAAAAAGTTTGTTATACTTTTTATGATTCCGATATATAGATACCTCACATCTCACATGGATGCGTCCGAACTAAGTTGAAAACATGAACCGTACGGTGCAGGAATTGTACCCTTTGGTATTTTCCTGTGACTATTGTTCTCACACCTCGTAATCGGTCACTCAGCACCGTAGCGCCGACAAAATCTTGTTCAATGAATTTATCTATATCCAAGTTATAAGATAAGAAATGCGTTATAATTGTCGTTGCCAATTCTTGAGCTGAAAAAACATCTAAGTAGATAAATTCAAGAAAATCCTGTCGGATAACTGATTTTTCAAATGAGCAGTCTACGTGTCGTAAGTATAACGCTAGTTATTCTCGTGGGGATAAGTCTTAAGTTTCGTCTGCCAATATAGTAAAAAAAATCGCTTCTAACTCTTAAGTACTTTCGTTTGAATAGCATTACCGCATAGTTCAATCACTTCATTCTAAATTCTTGATAAAGTATACACGTCCCCGCTGTGATTGTTTTGTGTAAATAAATGTCTCGTAAGTGCTTCATCACCAGACCGAGATCGAAAACGAAGTACTCGAAAATTGCCGTCATTGTGAGCAGATTCGTTTATTCCAACTTCATAATCATGACTTCCTTTTAGGTTCATTTCCTGCGTTCTGCACAGAAGAACTGCTCCTACAATAGTTTTTAATATCTCGCGGTTATCTTCAGCAATTTTATTACTTTCCAGACTCATTAACTCCTCAACATCAGTAGTTTTCCCTTTCGTGAACTTTACACAAAGTTTTCTACTTGCTTTAAAGCAAATTTATGGTATTTTGTATTTGCGTGATGATCTCAGTTCTCCAAAACGTTTTTCCAGTTAGTAAAGGCTTATTAACAAGGACTCCAAGATCTTGATAACTACGTGCGCCTTGCGCTGCTGCAAATAGAACACATAATTAGCAATTATTTTAATTCAAATCCAAGGCAATAATATCGTAGTGATGTACTACGTTAGTGTTTCGGCTAATATTCGGGCTTTTGCTTGAGTTAAAGCCCCCCCCCCCCTCCTATATGCGTCTACAATAATGATTATAATATATTTTTATTAAAATAGATAAACACTAAAGACATTTTATTTTTATATATATATATATACATATAGGTATATGTAAGTATATATTAATTATTAATTTTGTTCAATGATTGAAGTATATTTATGGATAATTTGCAGTTTTTCATGAAATCATTATGTTTATAATTACAGACATTACGAAACTAATCACTTTATTTCGCAAAATTCGGACCTAGTATGCCAATGTAAATGTTCTTTTATACTCCTGTACATATTTTTCCTTTTTCTCTATTTGCTTTATATTTTCATATCGTATGTAACTTGTCACTAAATAAAGCTGTAACATGCAAATATCTGCATTTATATGCCGTTTTTTCAGAAATAGGGTTTTTTGGAAAAATTTACGATACTTAAAGGATTTTTAATAATTGACTATTAATAATTACCATATATTCAGTTCAATTTGTAAAGTATATTACTGTTTATATAATGTATATATAATACAATTTTTACTGTTTTCTATACATTCATTGAAATTTCACTAGTTGAAATTATGTACGGGATATTTTCCACTTAATAATTTGTATTGTTTTTATGTAATGTTATCGATGAAAAGTGCCCTTATAGTTTTTTTTGTACTACTAATATATGAAAATATTGTTTAAAATTATTTTTTTGTTATTTTCATAGCACTTTTGTTTGCCCAACGGAAATCATTGCTTTTAGCGACAGAATAGATGAATTCAAAGCTTTAAAATGCAACTTAATTGCGGCTTCTTGCGATTCACAGTACACACATTTGGCGTGGCTTAATACTCCGAGAAAGGTAATATTTTCACATATATTGCATAATTGTAAATTCATTGCCATCTAATCGATATGCATTTTAATGAATAATTTTTAACTTCACAAACTTAAAGATTTATTCATTGGCTCATTGGCATTCTTAGATATTTTTTTTTTTTAAATTTAGTTTTGTTGAGGTATGACTGTTTGGTAGTTATGTGACATTTTCGAACTAATGCTGTAACCATTTTACTTGCTTTTTATGTCAATAAAAAAAAAAAAAAGAAAAAAAAGGAAGATTATAGATATTGAAAAATTTAATTAATCAAAGAGTGAAAAAAAAAGCCCCGCTTTAAATCAAAATGTAAATAAATAACTAAGAAAACATTTATAATATTTTGATTACCAAAACGAGTTAATTCGTAACTTTAAATTTATATGAAATAATGATTCTGGAACTTTCTTTTATTCATGTTTGATTGTGACCTTTTACATCAAAAGTAGGCTCGTATTTTTTATCAAATTTAAAAATCAGTTTTGGCATATTTTTAAAATATTCTCAGTTTATAATATTAGTACAAAGCATAATTGAAAAAAAAATTAAGACATAGTTTTTACTGTTGCTTGAAAAAAATTAAAATATTTTTTAGCGAAAAAACAAAAAGTAAAATAAAATTTATGGAGTCTTTAATGTGAACACAACATGATTGATAACATTTAGTGATTTCTGTATGTTGGTTCAAAAGGTGTTAATATGTTAACATTAATTGAAAATCTCTTCTTGATCGCTATCCAAACAATATCTTTAATTAGTTAAGGATAGAAAAAATCGAATAAAACTGCATTCAGTTGAATGCAACATTGAAAACGTTACGAAAAATAATTTAGTTTGCGAAGTTTTAAATAACCGACTGCAAGTTTTGAAATTAAATGAGGAAATTTTTTATTATTATGTGGCTTAATGACTTTTCTTAAGAAGTATATCAATAATAGTTCACTACAAATTAATCTGTTACGAGTCGTCGCGATAGCCTAGTTGCTAGAGCGCTTGACTTCCGATATGGCGGTCACGGGTTCGATCCCGAGCGACGACGAACTTATTACAAGAATTAAATAAAATAAATAATCGCTAATAGTCACGTGGAAGGCAATGGCAAAACACCACGTACAACATCATATGCGCGCTAGGTCAGTAGTACACAGCAGACCCACACCGGACGGACTGCACTTGTAGCGCGATAAATCAAACGATTACTATCAGTTCCGAATGTAGTCTTGCGTGTTTACACCCGCGTTGCATATAATAATTGCCTGTACACAACCTATATCGGTACAGCTAAAAATGTACGAATAGGTTGCGCCAACACGCTATGGTAGCGTACGGCACCTGAAGAAGAAGACCCAGTTTCCAGGATACCTAGTTCCAAAATATCGCAAAACCATGTTTTGACCTTGTATACAGTTTTAATCGAGATATTTTGTTGGTGTTATTTCCATGGCATTTTTGAAAATCGTATTATTTTTCACGATTCTTTGAAAAATGTCATGTCTCTTTAGAAGGACATATAAATCTGACTGAGAATTACTATGTATAACACAGGATTTAAAAACTAGTAAATCATAAAGGCATATTAATAACTGTCTTCTCGTAATATAATATAAAAGTTAAAAAAATCATAAAACTCACATAATAA
Organism: Icerya purchasi; assembly: GCA_039619475.1. NCBI lineage: Eukaryota > Metazoa > Arthropoda > Insecta > Hemiptera > Monophlebidae > Icerya > Icerya purchasi. The sequence continues at coordinate 17,179,655 of CM077116.1, read as the reverse complement.
GAATATATAAAAAAGTTACCGGTAGGTGGGTGGATGTTAGTAGGAGGACCAAAATAGATAAATTAAAATATAAAGAGGGAATTGTTGGTAAATTAATGAAAATTCTGAAACAATCCATTGTTGGAGCGAGAAATAGGGGATATAAAATAGTCTGCGTTTCGCCAGCCCCGCCCATTTTGAGTTGGGGAATCAAAATAGGCTTATTCGTTTGTGCTTCTCTGTGCACTACTTGTTTTTGTTTATGCTCATCCTCTTCCTAATTCGTTAAGGGTGGGACTATTCCTGGCCGTGTTGAGATAAAGGTTGAAAACAGTGTTACTTATTTGTACTTCGTTTTGTGCTTGATTGCGTTACCAATTGTTTTTATTTGTATTTCTTCCACTGCAGAATTAGGATAGGCGAGGCTGGAGAAACGGTATCTTAAGGGTGTGAAATGGGACGTCTTAAAACAAATATACGCTTCTAACAGTATGGTTTGTGCTGTAATGAAATTTAACCATTAATCTTCTTTGTAATAGACAAATCGAAATTAGCTCAATTATTTGTTTCTTCCGCTTAGCGTTTTCAAATCCATTTGGTTCAAAGACAATCATTAGGAAAATATGCTACACACATACTAGGTAAAGCATTAATATACGAAAGTATAACAACGAGTCATTTCGATTCTAATTGTCAAATTCAGTTTTTCAGTTTTCTTATATTTTATAGTGTTTTCTCAATTTTTCGTATATCTTATTTTAAACCGTGGAAATTTTTTTTTTTTGTCTATTTTGGGGGTTAATTTTAAGTTTTCTATGAGTTTTTATTATTTCATCATTTAAAAATTTTTAGAAACCATAAAAATATACTTCTATTTAAATTTTAAATTAACAAACAAAAATTGAATTTTACTCAATCTAATGTGTTTAATAAAATGTGATTATTAATTTAATTTAAATTAGTTTAAATTTAATTAAAGTTTTTAATAATTCGACATTTATAAACACATTATTTTGATTTTAATTCGATTTTATTTAGCATAATAATTTAGATTTAGTTTCAATTTTAATTTGAAAACCACTGTTTTGTGAT